>CM053770.1:34236066-34255658 GCA_028658325.1 Potorous gilbertii | reverse complement strand
TCCATTTTTGTTTTTGTATCCACAGTGCTCTGCACACATTAGGTGCTCAATAAATGCTTGTTTACTGCCTGGTTGTCTTATATTAACTATGGGGGTATATATTTCTACCTCCTGACTGGAGTGCTGAGAGAGAGTTCTGAGGGCCCTGCACTTTAATAGAGGAAATTGGCAAGTCAATTCTGGCTGAAAACAGCATGGTGATGATGCCAGGGGAGAGTGGGCACTGCTGTGAAGGCAGCCCTGGGGGCCTCTAAGAAATAGCCTGTGAGAGGAACCTAGAATAAGAGGAGTTACTGCTGAAACTAGAAGTAGAACTGGGAAATAGTCATCACAGGACCATTGGGACTGAGGATTTGTTATTGTAAGTACTTGTTGCAAAAAATAAAATGTGGAAATCATAGAACTACCAAAGATTGGAGTTAAATTGGCTCCCAGGAATGATCTGGTTCAACCTGTCATAGAACAGGAACCCTTCCCTCACCTTCCCCAGCAAGTGGCCAAGCACCTGCCCACCAGCCCAGTCCTTTAAAAGTGAGATTTGAACTGGAGAAAGACAGGCATTGAGGATGACTGCTCTGGGGCTCAGGCTTCATGATACTGGGTTTCTGCTTGTTATTCCAGGAATCTTTGTGGTAAAGACCTGGGTTATATTTTGGAAGTCATTACCTTGTGCTGGCTCAGTCTTTTGTGAAGTTAGGTGACATCTCAGATTGACACAGTGCATCACAGGAAGATTTCTCAGAGTAAGATTTGAACTTGAGCCCTCTTGATTCCAAGTCCAGAGCCCTATCCACTTGACCATGTTGACATTCTGCCACCCTCCTTCCTGTACTGTACAGTCCAGCCAAACTGGTCTGCCTGCTGTTTCTCTCCTACAACATGTCATCTCCCATCTCCATGCTTTTGTACTGCTCCTCCTGGAATGCCCTCTTTCCTCACTTCTGCTCTTAGAATCCTAGCTTCTTTCAATAGTCAGCTTAAGCATCACCATCTACATGAGATTTTTTCCCCCTCTCCCCCTCTTCCAGCTTAAAGGGCCTTGCATGACATTATTCTGTATTCATTTATATTTTGTATCCACTTATATCAACCAATTAACAGGCATTTATTAAACTCCCACTCTGGCAGGCACTGGATATAAAAATGAAAAGGAATGTCCTTCCTGCAGGGAACTTATATGGGCATGTACTATTGCCTTCTTCCCCTTCCCTCCTGCAGCCTAGAATATCTAAGTCCCTTGGGTGCAGGCATTGTTTCATTTTGCTTAACAGTGCCTGGTACATAGTAATTGCTTAATAAATACTTGTTGATTACTTGATTAAAGGCTCCATCTAAGGCATTCACAGTGCTTCTGAGGCTTTCAGTGTTTGCCTTCTCTTTCCCATCTGCGTCTCCTGGAAGTCTCCTCACTAGACTGGGAACTTCCATGGGCTGGAACCTCAGAAGGCCTTCCTTTGTTTGTCTGGGCAGTCTGGGCAGAGGGAGCCCTCTCCTTCCTTTCCCGAAGCGGGTGGGTGTTGTGTAAATCAATCAGCCGGCCTCTGGCTCCTTTGCTCCTGCTCCTGTGTGCCAGGTTTCAGTTCCAGATTGATCATTAATCTGCTCTGACAGTCAACAGAGTGTATGTGTCTGGGCCTTGTTAGTTAATGAGGTTGGTTACCTGTCCTCCCACGCCTTTTTTAGTGCCGTGAGGAGACACAGGATTTGCCTCATCCAGGTGCCTGCTGAGTCTAGAAGGGAGAAAGACTAAATAAGAGGCGATGGTGGGAGCACCTCCCCCCCTACTCATTTACCTTGAAACAATCTCTGTGACCCAAGAGCCACAGGTTGGAAAACAAACATGATGCCCAACCATAAGCCTTTGAAGGAGGAAGCCTTTGATAAATAGGCCCTTGCAGTCTCCTGCAAATCTTAGCGACAGCTAACATGTTTCTCTTTCCCAGATGAAAAAGGCTGACGCTGTTCCTAAGCAGAGTGCTGGCTGAAAACTGCTCAGCAGAAAGCCAGGTTTCAACAGGATGCTGGGCATCCATCACCACAAACAGACAACCAGGATTCAAGTTAAGTCCACAATGCTAGTTTTTCCAGAGGGTAGTCAATGACTACCAAGAGAATTAACCCAGAAATAGATCAGAGGACAAATATTATGGGGAGAATAGGAAGATTTGAAATCTACCCCAAACCCAAGAAACTAAAGTTTCATCTGATAAAAATCTAATTGATCTGCCTCCGGAATGGCGCTGAAAGTTACCCAAATGTACATTTTACAAGCATAAGCAATCATACAAAACACACAATTCCATTCAGCAGATATTTGTTAAAATTTCTACTGTCTACAGAGCATGGTGTTTGTTAGCTGTTGGATAGAAAAGGTGAAAAATGACATAATTCCCTCTCTCACAGTGTTTAAAATCTAATAGGAGACTATGACACACATTAGGGAGAGAATCCTGTCCTCAGGATTTATCCATCATAGTATGACTGGATTCCTCACCATAATCCAATCAAATTCAACAAGCAGGTATTAGGCACCTACTATAACCAAAGCACAAGAGAGACAAAGATTGGGGAGCTATGAAAGACTTACAAAAGACTTCATCCTAAGGAAGGAAGAAGCATCTAGCCAATTAAGTAAATACAAAATAATTCGAGGAAGGAGAGAGCCCAACCACTAGAGCACTGAGGAAAGGTTTCTCTCAGGAAGTGATGTGTGAGTTGAAGGATTCCAGGCATGGGGATGACCTGTACAAAGATCTGGGAGGAGAGAGTAGCCAGTGGGCCAATTTTAATAGGCAGCTCAGTCAATAGACATTATCATGATAACAATAAGTAACATTTATATAAGCACTCTAAAGTTTGCAAAGCTCTTTACAAATATATCAGTTTATTCTCACAGCAACACTGTGAAGTAGGCGCTACCTTCATTTTACAGTTGAAGAAACTGAGGCAGACAGAAATTAAGTGACTTGCCCAGGGTCACATTAGCTAGAGTCTAGCTTTGAACTCAGGTCTGAATTTTACTGTAGCCTGAGACAGTGGCTCCCTAGGAGATCTGATGAAATAAGAGGGCTAGTTAAAACAAAAATCATAGATGAGGAAAGAATCGCTGAAATGGCAGAGGTTTTCTTCCCTACTATCCAGCAGGAGTTGCTCAGGAGACAGAGGGGGCTGGAGCGGAGGACTAGTGTTCAGAAGTCTTCCTTGGAATACATTTTCCCCTACAAAGTGTGATAAATAGTTGTTTGATAATTTTCAGTTTGTTGTTCGGTCATTTTTCATTTGTTCTACTCTTTGTGACCCCATTTAGGGTTTTCTTGGCAGAGATACTGGGGTAATTTGCCGTTTCCTTCTCCAGCTCATTTTTACAGATGAGGAAACTAAGTTAAGTGACTTGACCACAATCACATACCTAATAAGTGTCTGGGGCTCTATCCACTGAGCCACCTAGCTAGCTTCCCCTGTTTGATAATAGAGTCACAGATTTGACCTCTAAGAGACTTTAGAGAACATGGTAGATGAGGAATCTAAGCCCCAGAGAGGGTGGAGTGACTTGCCCAAGGCCACAAAACTATAAATTACATGGTCAGGATTTGAACCCACTTCCACAATTCTTCCCACTATTTGGTGATACTTTCCCCACAGCCCTCTTTATCCTGTTCGGGTTAGTTCAAAGACAGCAACAACAAAAATCAATTCTATTTCAGTTAGGATATTATTTCTATGGGAAAATGCATTCCACATTCCAAACAACTGACTCACAAATTAACTTTTGGAACAAAACCCATTTTGAATGTGGAAACTGGGCTTGAATTCTAATGTTAATTTCACCTCAGTTCAACAAATTTTTACTGAGTCTAATACTGTGGAAACAACATTGAACAGAGAATCAGGAGACTTGGGTTCTCTGCCATTAATGAGATGTGACCTTGGCCAAGATGTTTCACTTCCCTGGGACAAAGCTTCCTCATCTATAGAAGGACAGTGGTACTTAATGGTATTTAAGTCTCCAGGAGCTTAATAAATATTGACTATCTCATTGACCTTTCAGTTCTGATTCTATGAAAAGCATCAGGGTCCATGATTTCTTTGTGCCCAGCACTACCCTAATGTTGGGTGCATGAGTGTTAGGACTTTTAAAAGGGGCATAATTTCAGGGTGGGAGGACCTAATCATTTCTAAGGTCCATTTTAGTTCTAATTTTTTTAAACACTTGGAAACATTTTAAAAGGCTGTATCTTATTTATAACTTTGGTTTCTAGAAAACTTTTTACTGTTATTCAGTTGTTTCAGTCATGTCTGACTCTTTGTGACCTCATTTGGTGTTTGCTTGGCAAAGATATTGGAGTGGTTTGCTGTTTCCTTCTCCAGCTCATTTCACAAATGGGGAAACTGAGGCAAACAGAGTTAAGCTACTTGCCCAGGGTCACACAGGTAAGGAAGTGTCTGAGACCAGATTTGAACTCAGGAAGATCTTCCTGATTCCAGGCCCAATATTCTACCCACTGTACCACCTAGTAGCCCTCTATATCACTAGTTTCTGAATACAGTACAACCTTCCTCTTCTACTCAGCAAGCCATCTCTTACAAGGAACCTCAGAAAGAAATGAAAAAAGGCACGTTAGCAAAGTTAGTATGTGTAACATGAATCCCTGCCCTCAGGGAGGATACTTTATTTTGACAGAGTTCTCTTGAAAGTGAGGTAGAGAAGAAAAACTTGTCTTATTTCCTCTGTTCTCATTAGGATAAACTCCTTGAGGGCAGGAGTCTTTTCTTTTTATTATTTTATCTCCAGTGCTTAGCACAGCACCTTGCACATAGTAGGCACTTAGTAAATGTTGCTTTGGATTAGCAGGGTTCAATGTTTTGGCCTGCCCCTGATCCTGGAAGGCACCCAGCAAAGCTATGTCGAGGAGGTCCCTTTTGGGGCTTAGGCTTCTGAACTCAATGGAGTCTAAAGTTAGCATACAAGGAAGCTCACAAGGAAGAAGCTGTGAGCCTGGATGAAACAAAACCGGGCAGGTGGCCAAGCCACCTTGAGGGGAAGAACCTCAAAGGGTTCAAAATCAGATTGACTTGAGCATGACTGTTTGAGTTGTATAAGGATTGTGTCAGAAAATAGGTGTTGGCCTACTTGGGAGTCCAGGAGGGTCCAGGTGTCTAGAGCACAAGCAGAGGAGTGTACTTAATCATCGTGTCTCCTTCTCTTTGAGTAACTGAGTGACGCTGCTGTTAGGTGGCATTCTGAAGAATCTGAAAGTAAAAGCCACAGAAAGCCTGGAGTCATGGGAAGCCTATGAGAATGATGGCTGTAGTCCCAGCATGGGGCTGTCATCTCCCACAGACCAGGACAATATGGGCTCTCAGGTCTGGAGTGCCTGTTTCCTCTCTTCCATCTTGTAGTGTCTGCCGTTTTCTTCAGAGCTCAGTTTAGGGGCCTTTCCTTTTCCTCCAGCTATTATAAGAATCTCTCTTGAAGTTACTTTCCATATACCTTATGTAAGGAGAGGGAGCAGGGAGAGGGAGAGAGTCAGAGAGAGAGAGACAGACAGAGATAGATAGAGAGAGAGGGATAGACGGAGATAGAAAGAGAGTCCCACATGTGTAGTGAAGGGCCTGCCCTTGCGTATGGCTCAAAGGGAGCCAGAATGGACATTGCTAGCTTCTTTTTTTTCTCACCCTTCTCCAAGGGAGGTTTTCATTCCTACCAGGAGAGGAAGTCAGTGGTAGGGGCTGGAGGCCACTTCACTTCTCAGCTCTCTTGAGTGGGAGAGAAGAGTACCAGACCAGAAATATATCTACTTGCTCCCTTAAATATTATTAATCTAGGTAGTATGAATGGATTCCATTTTGCCTTTTGATTGCTTTGTCATTTAGGGGACAAGGGAGACCTTAAGCTCTAAAACCAATGGTTGATCCCTTTCCCATCTAATGCCAGTTCCACAATGTGGAGAGAGAGACAGACAGAGAGACAGAAGGAGAGAGAGACAGAAGGAGAGATAGACAGAGACAGAGAGAGATAGACCAAAGACATAGAAAAGAGCAAAGAAACCCACTTATCAAAAATCATAGCAAAACAGAAATCAGAGAAGACATACGCTGGAGAATGTATATCAGAAAATATAGAAATTAAGAAGCTCGCCCACTGAGAACAACTGAAAACCTCAGCTCAATCAAGAGAGAATATCCTGGATCTTACCCAAGGGGAGCACTGCAGTGAGCTTTGGGACCTGATGGAGAACACGCACTCCTCTCCTGTCTTTTCATTCAGCTACCTAAAGTGGAATTGACCTCTCCCATCCTCTCTCTTGAAGCTGGAATCAGATTCTACACTATGCTTGAAGAAAATTCTCATTTGAAGAGTCCCAGAAGGGGAATCCTATTTAAAGAGTCCCTAAAGTGGACTGGCTGAGAACTAAAGCTCCTACCTCTCATCTGCTCCTCATGCAGGGCATGGTATTCATCCGCACTAATGAGGAATCCCATGCCAATGGCTGGAGACTACCCTTACTTTTACTCACTTCTAACCAGCATCAACCAGCATTTGTTAAACATGTACTGTGTACCATGCACTGAGCTGGGTAATGGAGATACAGTGAAGGTCCTGCTCTCAAGAAGTTCAAAGTCTAGTAGGAGAGGCGACATGCAAACTCCACTGGAAGTGCCAGATGTAGACAGCACAAATGAGATGGGATTTCAGAGCAAAGGCGCTAGTCATGGAAGTGAGGGAGACTGGGAAAGACCTCCTATGGGTTGAGGGATTTGAGCTGAGTCTCAAAGAAGTCCAGGAGGTGGAGGTGAGGTAAATCATCTCAGCCACCAGCCACTGCCAGAGAAAAGATGCGTACTTGTGCACATGAGCCAGGAGAAGGAAAACTCCCTGAAGGTAAGCAACGTTTAGTGTTTTTGTACAAGGTCTTGCAAACTGAGTCATGGCAGGGAGGGAGTGATCTCTTCCAGGATGCTCATACAGAACTGGTACAAAAGCTGGGCATGCCATCCAGCCCGTTGCTCGGAACCCTAGAAATACCTGGTGGCCTAGGCATGTCTCTAAAGAATGAAGCTAGATCAGAATAACTACAAGAAGGGGCTCCTCATGAGAGAGCATAAAGGTCCCTGGATCACATGTCCTGGCTGTCATAAACTAGTTGTGAGATGTTGAATGAGAAATCCTTTTACCTCCCTCCCACACCCTCACTGAGGGCCTTAGTCTCCTTCTGTGTAAAATGAGAAAGGACTAAATGATCTCCAGTGACCCTTGTAACTCTGTGACTATGGAAAAAATAGAGGACAATCCCTCTTTCCCTCTGTAATTCACTGGAGAAACAGGCTTAGGATGGTATTGTTCCTTATGGCATTTCACATTTGTTTCCCATGCGTGGCCCAAGGGAATCACAGTACACACCATGTGGTAAACCACCCTCAGGAAGCTCAGAGATTTTTAATTAGCTGGGCTACAGGGACAGCGTGACCCGATCTGTCTCCTGGGCAGCAGATGAGGGTTTGTTTTGCATTCTCACCATCATCTTCATTAAGGAAGTGTCCAAAACCAGTTTTCTCAGAGTTGTGAGAGTGCTTCCCGTGTGTGGAGAAAGATTACTGAGGAGGGCTGAGGGGACAGAGGCTCGGTGGGCACCGGAGGTCCAGCTTCTTAAGACCAGGGCTCTGAAATGTAATACAGTGTTAAGGCAGAATTTGATCAAAATTAAATTTAAAAAATTCTACAGGGCTTCAGGGGGTTCATAATAACAGATATTTAGAGTTGGAAGGGACCTTGGAGGTCACTGCATCCTAAACGTGAAGGAAATTGAGACCAGAGAGCTCAGTGTCACATAAGTAGTAAGCAGCATGTAACAAATTATTCTTGCTAAGTGCTAAGTTCTGTTGTTTCTGTTGCTAAAGGGAGGCGTGTTTTAAGTCTTTGTGCCTCCTAAATGCTGGTGCTGGGGCACAGCCTCAGTCACCCTGCCCTAGTTAAGGCTTTATGGGGCAAGGAAGAAATAAATGAGATACATTCATTTTGGGGGTTAAGAAAACAGAAACTCAGGAGCAGAATGACTAGGAGGTGGTTCTCATAGCACCTGAAAAGGTCCTTTGTTGGCAGGGTAGGGCTGTGGGGAAGGAATAAATAGCTAGAAGCCTTTCTGGCCTCAGAGGGATGAAGTATAGGAACAGGAGCATTCCAAATACCTCTGTTCAATCTACTGGGAGGATCTGTGAGAGGAAAGCAGATCTACAGGAGAAATGCTCAAAGTGCCTGCTAGAATAGAGGACAGCAGCAGCTGCAGTAGCAAGGTGTTTTTATTTGAAAGGAAAGTTCAAGCAAAGAGTGCAGTGAATGTCACTGAGTGATCATGGAGGAGAAACCAGAAGTTTAGAGGTCCCCAAAGCCCTAGTGTTTTGGTTGACTGATGAGTCAGTCTGGTCTGTAAGGGCATTTTGGATGGTTCTTCTAATGTTTTGACACCCACAAGTTCATAACCTAGTCTGTTCCATGTCTCCACTATTCATCCACCTAATATCAGGGTAGAATGAACACAAAGGGACATAAGAAACAACAGCATCATGGGATCATGGCCACATGGAAGCCAGGTGGAGAGATAAGGCAGCAGTTGCTAGCAGCCACTGCCATAGCCTGGAGATCTACAAGAGTTTTTGCCTCACTGGTCACCAGGGAAGAGAGAATTCATTTGTTTAGTAAGCCTTTTGTGTATGCACTCAGCAGGCACTTAAAAGGCTTTTCATCACTGCACAGTAGGCTGACATGAAACAGTCAGAATGCCTGAGCCTGCTCTGAAATGGCAGACGGAAAGGGCCCCTCCATCACTCGTGCCTGGGAGCAGTCTCACCAAGACTCCACATGAATTTGCAGCAGGTCAAGCATATTCCATGGGCTCTAAGCTCATTGCCCCATCCCCTATGACATAATTACTTTCATAAATGGCTAATTTCTATTGAGCAGATGACTCCTTGGTATCAGGGACTCTGCTATTTTGTAGAATCAGAGAGTTTTAGAGTCAGGACATCTGTGGCCATCTAGTACCAACCCAAAAATGAAAGGAATTCCCATAACAATAGATTTGATAAATGGTTGGGTGATCCAGTAGACAGAGTGCTGGACCTAGACTCAGGAAGACTCATCTTCTCGAGTTCAAATCTGGCTTCAGACACTTCCTAGCTGTGTGATCCTGGGCAAGTCACTTTACCCTGGTTGTCTCGGTTTCCTCATATGTAAAATGAGCTGGAGAAGGAAACGTCAAACCACTCCAGTATCTTTGTCAGGAAACTCTAAATGGGGGAAGATTCAGACATGACCGTAATGTCCAAAGAACAACAACATCCCATGAAAAAATTTAATACAAGAGCATCCATTGGTTACCTCCTCAAACAGCCACTTTCACTTTTGGACAGCTGTAATTCTTTGGAAGCTTTTCTTGAACAATTGACTGTATTTTCAAGTGGGCTGAATAAGCTCATTTTAAGGCTAAGCTTTCTTCAGCATTATTGGTTTTCTTTGACTCTCCATTTGCTAAAATGCCATCGTATTTTCTTACTTACATGGCTAGCACCCAGTCATTTTCTTTGCAGCTTTCCCCCGTTGATCTTCCTTCTTTCCTTTGTGGCCAAAAAGAATCAATCTCATTGTCACAACCATGACATCCTTTAAGTAGTTGATGAAGCTACCACATATCTCTTGAGTCTTCTTTTCTCCAGGCTTAACGTGCCCAGTTCCTTCAACTCAACCCCACATAGCCTTGACTCATAGCTAGTCCTCTACTGGGAGCTCTTCAGCACTTATCAATGTGCTTTTTAAACTGGTTTAGAACTGAACATGGTAATCCAGATGTGGCCAGGAAAGCATACAAGGGGACAATTACTATCACCTCCTTGTTCTTGGAAGTTTTGCCTCTCTTAATGTAATCCAAGGTCATAAGTTGTTTAGACTACTGTATCACACTGTTTTTTCATATTGAATTTATAATCCACTGAAACACCCCCAAAACTCTTTTTTTAATCCAGACATACTGCTAAATAACCATTCCTCTGCCATCATCTTTTAAATGAATGAAAAAATTATTTAAGCACCAACCTTTTGCCAAGAATTGTGCTAAGGAATACAAATAGAAAACATCAATAATCTCCTTTCTCTAGATTTTCATACTCTATTTGGGGAGGTAACACATACAGGAGACTTTAGCTGCAGGCCAGATGGAATGGTCCAGTGGTCATTAGACAGAATATTGCTTGAGATAGAGTATTGCTACAAAATTTTTATGTCCAAGAAGGACACAAAAGAACACACCAAGTTCTGAACTTTCTTAAACTAGTGACTTATATTTTATACCCAGGGTACTGCCCATGTTATCCTACAATATATGAACTTTTAAAAGTATATACATTTTATTTTTCCAGTTACATGTAAAGGCAATTTCAAACATTCACTTAAAAAAAATTTTGAGTTCCAAATTTTTTTCCCTTCTTCCATCCCCTCCCCCTTTTCTAAGACAGTAAACAATTTGATATGGGTTATATATGTGCAATCATGTCAATATATGAATTAATAGAGGTTTGACACGTACTTACAAACTCTCCATCAGGGCCTGCTATGAATCATGGGGTCTACAAGTTTGTTTGTTTGTTTGTTTAATTGGAGGATAGTACAAGGGGCACAAAGGTGCTGTGGCATCAGGAACATAGGGTAAATGGTGCCAACTCTGCATCCCCCTTACCAGTGTTTTTCAATTCAGTTACTTATAAGCTACCTGTGTAATTCTCAGGAGTGGGACTTCTCAAAGATGTGGCAACTCATTATTTCTGAACATAGCAGAATCAATGATCCCTTATGCTTAGCATTGTACTAGAGCTTGTACCATCACTAGGGAATAATTTCATGTTGATGTAAATAGTGTAAAAGTGAAACTCACCAATATACTCTCATCTTCCATGTGGGTACTATGCAATAATAATATCTGTGATTATAATTACTGCCATACTTAAAATCTATGACTTGCCACTTACATTGATCTTCATAATCATTAATTAGCTAATTCCTAGACACCCATGGGAGGCACATAAATATCATCTTCATTTTATAGGCTAGGAAATAAATGCTGTGAGCCTGAAGCTATGTAGCAGGAAGCAGATCCAAGATAGGATTTTACAAGTTTTCTGGGTCAATCAGTCAGTCAATAATCATTTATTAAGCACCTACTAAGTGCCAGGCATTGTGCTGATTGCTACTAGTAAAAATAAAGAGAAAGAAAGACAATGCCTGCTCCCAGAGAGCTTAGATTCTAATGAGGCTCCTCTTGCTTCTCACGAGTTTCTTGACACCATTAAACAATTGCCATCTGACAGAATTTTCACATGGGGGTGAATAAGCTCATTTTAAAGCTAAGCTTCCTTAGACAGCATTGGTTTTCTTTGACTCACCACTTGCTAAAATGCCATATTTTCTTGCCTATGTGGCTAGCACCCAACCATTGGCATGTTGGATTTGGAACTAGAAGAGTTAGATTTGACTTGTGACTGCTCTTTCCTACTCTTATGACCTAGGGTGAGTCATTTCAAGTCTGGGTGGTGGCTCACTATATATATGTGTGTGTGTGTGTGTGTGTGTGTGTGTATATATATGTGATTTCTGTGACTGATTTCTTTGAGCTGTAAATCATAGACCCTCAGATATAGCACTAGAAGGAACATTAAGCACTAGAAGGAACATTAGGCCACTGAGTCTGGGGACTTATAGCCCATGACTCCCCACAGACTCTGTGGATAGATTTCAGGGTTTCTGTGAACTTATTCAAGGGGAAAAAAACTACATCTTTAACTCACTCAATATAATTGTTTGGGTTTTTATTTGTAATTCTATGCATTTAATTTTATTTACTTAAAAGTTTTGTTCTGAGGAAGGCTCCATAGATTTCTCAGACTGTCCATGCCAAAGAACCACTGAACTAGATCAAGCCCCCCATTTTACAGTTGAGGAAAGTGAGGCTTAAGGAGGTTAAGTGACATGTCCAAGGTCATCCAGGTAGTAAGCATCAAACTCAGAATTTTAATACATGTCTTCTTGATTCCCGAGCAAATGCTATTCCAGAATGGTACCCACTTTGAGGCTTCCACTATAGAAAATGAAAAAATTATCTGCAATAAAATGATTTTTATCATCAGCAAGCTTCCATTTTCTTCCCTACTGTCTAAAATTAAATTTAAAAGGATACTTTTTTCATTCCTGTCTGCTCAAAGATCAGATCGATACAAGAAAGGTGAAGTAGAATATTAGGATAATTCTTGGGCTCCTTCAGGGCCCCCAAAGGTTTGAAATGTTCAGATAAATGAAGTCAGCATGTTTCTTTATCCAAAGAAACTGCAAAATGATCTCAATTCCCCAGCTTACTTTCTCAGCTAATGTGTGTGGGGGGGACTTAGATGAATTCACTTCATGTAGGGACTACATGATTTCCTTTAGCCTGCCCTGGGAGTTACCTAATTTCCTCTACCTTCTTTCAATATTTGTATCATTGAAGACATTTCAATCTTTTTTATATTTAATCAGAATTCAGCCACCTTCTTCAATATTTCTAATTTTCTCCTACCCCACCTTTTGCCACGTCACCTTCAAGAAAACCCCTCAATCGAGTTGATTTTCCTTTTGCAGAAATTTATCTGAATTTCCTTTCACATATTTACATTTTTTCTCAAATAGAGCTTGCCCACATTTAAAGTAATATTCCAGATGGATTGAATATATGTGTGTGGAGAAGTCATATTTCTCCTGCCTTCTTTTTATAAGTTTTTCTGTATTAAGGGTACTCAGTCTGTGAATCGTGGCCCATTGGGAGCCAGGTTGTTATTGCAAGAGATATTCAATTCCAAATGTACATCTAGCACTATTGTTTGCTTTTTATGTAGGTCCAACATCTATTGTCATATGGTACCTGGAAACTTGTTGACGTTAGAAAAGGATCTTCATAGTTTTAAAGTTTGAGAATCACCATTGTATATATCTTTAAATAATATTGGATTCATGGGTTGCCTTATGATTAGAACAAATAACCCCCAATTTACCAAGGGTTGTATTCCAACAATTTCATATCAAATTATTTGTCTGGAACTTGGAACACATTCTCCCAAAAAGTTATTATAGAATGGTTGTTATAGTCCCAGGCTATCCCACAAAATCCCTATAAGAACTCATGTTGGTAACAGTCTATACATTTGCAATGAAAAAAATAGCAAGAAAAACCATTTTGGTATTATTAGGAAGTAGACAAAACAATAAAACTCAAGATTTCCCCCCTTCTTTCCCCCAGATATTGATGAAGAAAGCAGGCTTAAGTAGAAGAAATGGTTGACTTTTATGGGGATTCTGAAGGCACTATCTGGGTAATACCCAGAGTTGTAGAGGTGGTAGCATTAATCACTTATTCTATCTCATTTCACTTCAAAATTCATGGCTTTCCTTTTCTTTGATACATCAGTAGAACTTCTCAGAATAATTAACCATGATTACAATGACATTTCTGATTCCTAAATGGAATGAAGAGAAGAGGGCAATGTCTGGGAGAGAAAAAGAGGTGAATTAAAGAAAACATGTCTTTAAGTGGGTGGGGGGACCATTTCCTGAGATGGGACTGAGTGGAAAGTAATTAAAGACAAAGAAAAAGAGGAACTTATACCCTTGATCCCTCTGAGGAGAAAGAAAAGAAATGGTGGGGAAGACCTAGTAGGTCAGAAAATTCACTCTACCAGTCACTATATAGCGCTGTCAGCTGTCAGAACAGTTTTGTGTTTCCCAAAGAGGCTGAAAACTAAAAGATGTCGAGGGAGAGGCACCTAAATAGCCACTGGCTATTTTATGTATGGGAAGAAGCCTGTTACAGTGGAAAGAGAAGTTTGGAACTCAGAATTCAAATCCTCCTTCTATCACTATCTATGTAACCTCTCTGAAATTCAGTTTTCTCGTTTGTAAAAAGAATTGGGCTGGATGACTGCAAAGGGCCTTTCCAGCTCTCTATGATTCCATGAGTCATGCATCAACAATTTATTTCTTACAATATGACCCCAAATGGGGTCACAAAGAGTTGGACATAGTAAAATGACTGAACAAATCTTCATGTCAAACTTCTAGGGAAGTTTCTCTGCACTTTATACCTCCATTCCATACTCTCCACCCACTTCTTAAATCCTTTCTGGCTTCAGCCTTTCCACCCTCCCCAGACTGCTTTCTCACCATTAAATTCCCATTTGTGAAATTCAATGGCTTCCCAATTCTCATCCTTGTTTGAGTTTTCTATAGCATTTGACTCTGTTGAATGCATTTGAGTAGTAGAATATAAGGTCCTTACATATAGTAAGGGACATACATTACATACAATAGTAAGGAACTATTCCATTTTATTTTTTTTGCCTTTGTATCCCTAGGAACTATCTCAGCACTGTGAACATCCTAGACACCTAATCAATGTGGGTGGATGTTCAGATGACTTTCAACATTGGTCAAACACAAAAATAAGAGTATAACTGAAATCAAGACCAGCCAGAGAGAAAATGAGGAGAAGTGACTTCCTACTAGACTTGACATTAAATGTGTGTCTGTTCAGGATTGTAGGATTTAGAGCTGAGAGTGACATTAAAAATAACCTAATTCAGAGGTTCCACCTTCTGGGCAGAAAGCCTCCAGAGCACCTCAGAGTCCACTGAATCCGTATGCAAATCTGTAAATAAAAAAATGAAGAACATTTATTAAGTGTTTACTCTGTAGCAGTCACTGTGCTAAGTGCCTTTTAAGGGCAAATACAGTCCCTGATTTCAAGGAGCTTACATTCAAATGAGGAAGACAACATGTAAATAATTAGGTCCTAGAGTGAACGGAAGGTAACCTTAGATGGGAAGGTGTTAGCAGCTGGGAGGATCAGGAAAATCCATCTATAGAAAACTGCTTTTAGCTGAGTCTTGCAGGAAGCCAGGGATTCTGAGAGACAAAAAGGGGACAGCATTTCAGGAATGGGGGACAGTCAAGGTGCAAAGGCAGGAAAATGTGACATAGGGGTCATGGGTGAGGAAAAGCAAATAGGATTGCACATATGAAATATGTGAAGAGGAATAATGTATAAAGGACTGGCAAGGTAAAAAAAGGAAAGTTGTGAAGAGAGTGTCAAACAGAGTAACTAGTTTGTAGTTGATCATAGACATAGCACCAGTTCTTCTGGTGATAGAAAAATAATTAGAAATGGAAAGAGGGTACATCCATCGGGGAATGACAGAACAAATAATGGCCTCTGAATGTGATAGAATACTATTATTGTGCTGCATGACATGATGAGTTGATTTCAGAGAAATCTGGGAAGACTTGTAGAACGGACACAGAGTGAAATGAGCAGAACCAGATGGACAATTTATACAATAACAACAATGTTGTAAATATAATAATATTTGAGATGTAGGAACTTTGGTCAACATAATGACCAACCATAATATCAGAGGAGCCATAATGGAATAGGTTACACCTCTCCTAACACAGAAAAGTGATAGACTCAGAGTAGAGACTGACATTATGTCCCCCCTGACATGGCCAATGTAGAAATTTGTTTTGCTTGACTATACATGCTTTTAACAGAGGATTTCGTTTTTCTTTGCTAGTGAGGATGGGAGCAGATGAGAACAAAAGAAGATCTTTGGAAAAAATAGCTTAATAAATAAATTTTACCTACATTTCCAACTGCTTGCTGTATATTCCAAAAATAGCTCAAAATCAGTCTGTCTAAAACTGAATTAATCATATCCACACACAGACACCCAGGCCTCTCTCTCCTCACTTGGCTATTTCTGTCTTTCAGCTACCCAGACTTGAAACCTCAGGGTTATCTTTATGCTCACTCTGTCTCTGTCTGTCTCTCTCCTCACATCCAATCTGTTACTAAGGCTTGAAAAGTACATCTCAAAAAATATCTATCACCTCTCTCCCTTCCTTTCTCTTCCCACTGGCACCATCTTGTTTACAATCCTTATTACAACTTGTTTTTTCAATTGGAATAACCTTCTGATTCAGTCTCTTACATTACTACCTGAGTGATCTTCCTCATGAACAGGTCTAACTATATCAATGCCTTGCTCAGAATTCTTCAGTGACTCATAGACTCATAAATTTAAATCTGGAGGGGGACTTAGACCAAACCTCTCATTTGAGTGCTGAGGCAACTGAGGCTGAGAAAAGCTAAATGACTAGTCCAAGGTCACACGTAGGTAGTAAGTGACAGAACCAAGATTTGAGCTCAAATTTAACATATCTCCTTCTTTTCCCTGAACCACCCTGTCTCTGATGCTTCACTATTTCTCAAACAGAATATAAAACTTTTAGCCTGGCTTCTAAGATCCTCTTTGATCCAGCCTACTTTTCTAATTTTATCCTTTACAAATTTCCTTCAGGTACCCTCTGTTCCAGCCTCAATGACTTTCCTAAGGATTCCCCTCATGCTCTCATCCTGCTCCTTCTTGCCTCTTCATTTGTAAATCCCATCCCTTGTGCTCAGATGGATCCTCCTCCCTCTCTCCACCCCCACCACACACACACCCAGATCTCTGGGTTGCCTTGGCTAAGTCAATTGACTTCTCTACGCCTCAGTTTCCTCCAATGTAAAATGAGAGGTTGGGCTGGGTGACTTCTAAGTTTCCTTCCTGCTCTAATTTATGAGTCTGTGAGTCAGTAGAGGATTGTGAGCTGGAGAGTGACATGGTTAGACTTTGTCAGAAGGAGGATTACTGAGGCATGTCGAAGATGTGAGGAGAAATTGGCAAAAATCCTTTCTTCAAGGCCCAGGTGTAGTACCAACTCTTCCAGGAAGCCTTCCTGGATCCCTCCCTCCTACTCCCCCCCCTCCCCCATAGAAGCCATGCTTCTTTCTCACATCTGCCTTGTCACCCTGACTAGCCTCTGCCTGGTCTAAGTTGCTCTATAGCTTTTTGGATATATGTATCACCCAGCTAGATGGTTTAATGGGTACAACACTGGGCCTGGAGTCAGGAAGACCTGAGTTTAAATCTGGTCTCTGATACATACTCTCTAGCTCTGTGATCCTGGGAAAATCACTTCATTCTGTTTGCCTCAGTTTCCTCATCAGTAAAATGAGTTGGAGAAGGAAAGGGCAAACCACTCCAGTATCTCTGCCAAGAAAATCCCAAATGGGGTCACAAAGAGTTGGACATGCTGAAATGACTGAACAAATCATTTAACCTCTCTAAATTTCAGTTTCCTCAAAGTGGGATGAATAGTATCTCTACTGTAGAAATTATTCTTTATTATATCTATAGTAGAGATATTATTCATTCTCAGAGGAGGTTCAACCCATAGGGTTCTAGTGAAGTGTAGATGAGATGATGTATATACAATGTGCCACAAATTTTAAACTGCTACATAGGGTGTCCCCAAACTCTTAATATAATAAAAGCTTCAACAGCTTAAAACTGTACTAAGAGTTTTAGGATATCTTATGAAAATGTCAGCCATTACCATTATTAATTGAGATGGTCTATAAGATGACTGTTTATATTAGTTTTCACCAACCTAACAATCTCTTTTTTCAGATTTTTTTTTTACTATCTAATTAAAGTTGACTGTCTAAAGCTAATTCTCATTCTCTAATTTAGCTCCTTTCTTTTTCATCAAAGGATCAGTACTCATTTCCATGTCCAGAATAGAAATTTGCAAATAATTCTAATTTTATAACATTTGCAAATTTCATGCTCATACTCTGTATTTCATGCTGTTCAGAAAAACATTAAATATTTGATCTACCTCTCAGATACCAAACAAAAACATCAGTGCTCTTCTGTGGTTCATCATCTTAGTTCCATGGTACAGTAATTAGAATCTTCATGATACAAATTGCATGCATCTAAAAAATAAACAAGGTAGTTTGGAGATCTCCTTGACCAGCTCTACAACATATCCATAGTAGAACCAATGTCTAGTCAAGTTCAAAATGACAATGGCAATGAGGCTTACTAATACTTCTGCTGGGAAAACTTCCAACAACCCAGAAATCCTCATTGGCTGAAAGTAGATTTGTTTTCCTTTTCCCTGAAATGCAGATTAGATTTCCCCCTTCTCAACCTCAAATGTCTCTAAGATCAGTTCTATACTACCAAGGTGGAGTCAAGAACTGAGCTTAATTCATTTCCCCAGTTTCCTCTTTGGGAAGTCCCCTTTTCCCATTTTGAGACAGTCTGCTAGGGCAGACTTTGCCCCATCAGTTTATCAAATATTTGAATTCCCTGGTTCCCTCTTATGAATAATGTTACTCTGGCTAATGCAGCCTTCCGAGGTAGAGTTTAATAATTACTTCTAATCCTGTTTTCATCTTTTAAGAGGTTCCTGACCCGCTATTATTTCTCCTTTAATCAGTCCTCATCTCCATCCCCACCCACCCCACCTCCTTTGTTTCTGTTGGATCTCTTAATGCTCAAGGCTCATTCTCTCTGAGCTCTGGTTTGTCTATTATATGCCACATACAGTTGTATCCATCTCTTCTGTTGTTGGAAGATCACCTCCCAAAAGGCATTAAACTAAGAGTTCTCTTGTTCAAAGATAGTACAGAAATAGATCAAAAAACATCCCAAAACATCTAGGATTACTCTAGGATATTTGGCTGATGGATGCCTTCTTTTAATTCAATTACTGCCGATAGGTAATAGGATCATATATTTCAAGGTAGAAGGGACCTTAGAGACCATTTAATTCAACCTGCTCATTTTACAGATAAGGAGACTGAGGCCTAAAGAGTTTAAGTGACTTGTCCAACATCACAGCCACAGAGTGAGGGACCAAGTCTAGTTTGTCTGAATTGAAACCGGTAGATTGTAAAAAGGGGAAAGTCAGCAGAGGGGAGCTAAGAATGAATTTAGTAAGGACTAATAAACTGAGAAAAAGAGGTCCAGTACGAGAGTTTCCCAAGCCTTCAGGCAAATAAGGACACTCCCTCATTGACAATGAGTGAATCACCATAAACTCATTCCAAAGCAATTAAGTAAGATGTTTCTAGTTTGGTTTAGAACCAAAATTTTTTTTTAAAAAATTTAAGCTGAATGATGCAGTGGATGTAGTGTGGAGCCTAGAGCCAGGAGGAACTGAGTTCAAATCTGACCTGTGTGACCCTGGGCAAGTCATTTCACCCTGCCTGCCTCAGTTTCCTCATCTGTAAAATGAGCTGGAGAAGGAGACATTAAACTACTTCAAAATTTTTGCCAAGAAAACCCCAAATGGGGTCATGGAGAGCCTGATATGACAGAACAAAAGCAAAATCAAGCAGACAAGGTACTTAGAATAAAAGGGAATTTCTAATAGAATGGGCCAAGATGGAGAAGGATTAGGCAAAAAAAAGCCTTGAGGGAGACAAAAATCACTTTCAGTTTCTGTAAATAACTAGTTTGTCAAAAGAACAAGAGGAAGTGTTAGCTGGAATAAGAACCTTCTTGGTGGTGGACTCAAGCCAACAAACTACTTTTGCTCCTTCTGAGCCTGGACTTTTGCCATCAGTCTTTACTCAAGTTATACAAAAACCTATACTCCTTTGGATTAAGTTCTGCTAACTGTT
>CM053770.1:34186458-34235566 GCA_028658325.1 Potorous gilbertii | reverse complement strand
GTAAGAGTTGGTGTTATTCACATTCCCTAGGAATACAAAGGGCACATATCTGATCATGTCTTCCTTCTCCCCAAAACCTTCAATAACTTCCTATTGTTTATGGGATCCGATGCAAGCTCCTCAGCCTGGCATTGAAGCCTTCCACAGTCTGGCTCTCATCTTTCCAGTCTCATTTCCTAGAATTTCTCTTTGTACACACCTGATTTCAGTCAAACTGGCTTGCTACCTGTTCCCCAAACATGAAATTGCATCTCCCCTCTATGTGTCTTGGCACAAAATGTTTGAGATATACCCCCTATTTACCATTGCCTCTTAGATTCCTCAGCTTCCTTCAAAATTCAGTTCAAATGTCATCTTCTATATTAGGCCTTTCCTGAGGCTCCAACAGCTAGGGAGAGATAGAAGAAATAAGCATGTATCAAGCACCTACTATGTGCCATAGCTAAGCGCTATGTATGATTTTATCTCATTTAATCTTTACAGTTACTATGAGGTAAGAGCTATTACTATTTCCATTTTACTGTTGAGGAAACTGAGGCAAAAAGAAGATAAGGGACTTGCCCAGGGTCACAAAGCTAGTATGAATCTGAAGTGGGATTGAACTCAAGTTCTAGCTTCACTTAGCTCTACAGGTACCTCCTTGGGATGTATTTTGCATACACATATGTTATGTGTGGAAGCCTGACCAAACTCACCACCAGACCTCCCATTGCCCTCTGTGTGATGCTCATCTTTAATTCTTCAGAGGTGATGGTGTTTGAGATCTTACTGCTCTACATCAACACTAGTAAAATGCTTGTTTTGATAAAACAGGTCTTTGTTGTGATGGAAAGCCTGGCATCATCCAAAGTGCTTTGCCAAGAACAAAAGATGTCATGCAAGAATTGAGAAGATGGGCTGGCCATGTAGAGAGGGCCACCAATAACAGGTAGACAGTCAGACTGATCCATCTGCACCTTCAAAGAGTGAGGAAGGCAGGCCTCCAGTTCTTTGGATAGACCCCCTGTGGCACACATATGGGGAGAGGTGGATGAGAGTTGAATAGGCTGTGCAGGCTTGAATGGGATCTGCACCACTGGAGTAAACTCCCGTACCGATGAGTATCCAGTGTGCATATGCTGTCTTCCAGAGAGGAGGTAAGCTCTGTGGGAGCGGAGACTGTGTCTAATTTTGCCTTGTATCCCTAGTAACTGGAATTAAAAGAATGCTCAGTTGATCCAATTCAGTTGACAGATGATCAGAATTCAGTACAAGTTAGGTTCTTGCTGGCTGTCATCCAAGGCTGTTTAGTCCCCAAAGGAAGCACCTGAATGTCAGTCAGTTTTTTGCCAATAAGGAAGTGCCATGGCACAGACCCTTGTAAGACGTCAGCATTGGAATGAGACTTCTGATGGCAATTAAACTAACTCCCCCAAGATTCCATTCTCTCTTAAAGATACCGTAACAGTAGCTGGAGCTTCTATGGTTAGGACTATTGATATTGGTGCTACAAATTTAACACTTTAAAATACTTTATAAATGTTGGTTTTTATTACCTTATCACCCCATCAAATTTCCAAATAGGAAGCTTTTTGAGGAAAAGGACCTCATTTTATTTATTTATCCTGGTTCTCCCTTAATGCCTACCATAGTGACTTGCACCCAGCAAGTGTTTATCCATCAATCCATCAAGTCAATCAATAAGTGTTTATTAATAGTCTAAGTGCCAAGCACTCTGCCAAGTGATACAAAGTAAAAACCATAGTCTCTGACTCAAGGACTTTAAAATCTACATGAGTTAATAAATCCAGGATGTATACAAATTAAATGCAAGGTGACTTTGCAGGCAGAAGTCTTTAAGAGCTGCAGGAATTATTAAAGGTCTCTTGAAGGAGGGGCCCCTTAAATTTTGCCTTAAAGGGAGTTCAGTGTTGGGGGTGCAGCTGATGCAGAGGCACCAAGAGAGGGATTGGAATATTTAATGGAATGAATAAATGGGGAAAATTCAGGGGTAAGAAACTGTCAGGATGCTACCTGTTCCATAGAGGGATTTCACAGAGAGCAATTTAGGCCTGGATCTAGGTAGGGGCTTGTGTGTAGGAGGGGGAAGGTAGCTCTGGGGCCCAGAAAGCAAAATTGGAATGATTGTAACATTCAAGACTAGGCCAGTGGAGCAAGGAAAAAGCAAAAATAGAAACAACAAAAACCAAGTTACAGCTCTTATCAGCTGTTTAATGTGTGAAGCTGAATTTAAGAATGAGTTTTTATAATGGTAACAGTTACACCAAACAGTAGTACTCTACCCACTGATTTTCTCACATTGTAGTAGGTTTTGAACTCTAGCTGGCTGCTGAGGAGATACTGGAAGGAGTGGATCTCACGGGAGAAAGCTGCAGAAAATCAGCCAATGAGATAGCAGAGTGTTAACAAAAAATGTATCCAGAGCTGTAACTAGCAGTTCTTGGTCCTGAGAAGAAGTGTATGACAAATGTAGCTAAAGGTGGTGTGTGTGTGTGTGTGTGAGAGAGAGAGAGAGACAGAGACAGAGAGAGACACAGAGAGCCAGAGAGAGAGATGATAGAGAGAGACATAGAGATGGACAGACACAGAGAGACAGACACAGGGTTACAGAGATGGAGAGACAAAGAAAGGAGAGGGATAGAGAACACTAGGTTACTACCCTATATAACAATTAATGATGATGTAGTAATAGGAGAAATTGACATTGGTAGTGGACAGATCTTGGCACAAAATTAAAGCTATTTCAGGAAGGCTGCTGGGGCAGGTGGCAGGGGTAGGTGAATAGGGAGCTGAGGAAAGGAAACAGATCATGGAGACAAAACAGAGATGAATTTACCTTGAGGGTGGGGAGAGGAAGCTTACTATTTGAAATAAGGAATATAAATGAGGGCTGTACTTTTTAAATTTTGGCAACCAAGGCAAAGCACTAGCCTTCCTGCCTTAGCCATGCCTCTGAAATGTGAAGTATCTTGGTCCACTGGAATTTATTTGTTCCATACAGGTCAGGATATGTTAGAGCTAGCTCCTGGTCATTAAGACCTCCAAAATGGACAAACTCCAAGTCAGTGCTGAGTTTACTGTTTTGTTGACTGTATAGACTTAATGATGCAGATTAAACTTAAAAAGTGCCCTGCAATGTTTTTGGAGAGCTGGTTGTTAAACATGTATCAACATGCACATACGTGAGGGGTTTGTTTTCATTGTCTCCAGGCCAGTCCCTTTCTGTTCTCCTTCCCTCCTGAGCAGCCCCTTCTTTCCCACTTTAGGCTCTATCTAACTCCTTCTCTCTAGGGTTGCCGTGAGGAGCAAAAGAGTTGTCTTAGGAAGATTCTGAGGATCATCTGGCAGGATAAGGTACCAGACACTGAAGTCCTTGCTTGAACTAAACTGCCAAGCATTCAAACTATGCTTCAGAGAGAGTAACTCTGACGGGCTGGCCATGTTGTTCAAAGGCAAAACGTAGGCTAGCCAAAAAGACTATTTTATGGAGATCTCACATGGGGCGGGTGATCACGTGGTGGTCAGAAGAAGTGATACAAGGACACTCTCAAGGTCTCTCTCAAGAACTTTGGAAATGATTGTGTGACATGGGAGACACTGGCACAGGACCACTCAGCATGGCGTGCCCACGTCAAAAAAGATGCTGTGCTCTATGAGTAAAGCAGAATTGAATCAGTTCAAAGGAAACGTAGGATGCACAAATTTAGAGTAACCACCCCAAATGTTCACACGGACTATCTGTGCCCAGTCTCTGGTAGACCTTTCCGAACTCATATTGGTCTGATCAGCTACAGTCAGACACATTAGAACTTGATTTTATCACAGTGATGTCACTTGGGTTCTCCTTGAGAGCAACAACCAACCAATCAACCAGGGTTGTAAGGATCCAAAGGACTAATATATATTAAGTGCTCTGTAAACCTTAAAATGTCAGCTATTATTACCAAAGTAGGAATGTATTGGAAACTAACATTCACTCTTAGACTGATGTTCATTCACACTTGTGAGCTAAGGCTCCCATGTATTTGTGGGGATATTTGGTTTTTGTTAATTCCAGTAGGAATTAACAAAATGTCTCATTAAAGGAATATCAAGCCACAGGCAACTGGCAGCAGGACAGTGAGACATTTGTTTATTTTTTTAAAGGAATCATGACCTTCCCATTGGTCTTGAAATATTGCATTATGTTTAAGGCTAATCTTTAAGCTAGATTTGTCTAATGACTTAGGATACTTAGATCATAAAAGACCTAAGCATGTCCAAGTTGCTCCCCATTCCCCCATTCTCTTTCTCTCCACCCTTAACTATAATTCCTGTCCTGCTATCCCTCTCCCTCTAGCCCCCAAGGCTTGTCCTTCCCCAAAGCCATACCATTTCCCTTGATCTGGGTCTCTTCTCCCCTACCCCCATGCAGCATAGCAGTCATCATGCCCCACAAAGTTTCCAGTGCCTTTCTCTCTCTAACACTGAGAACACAGGAAACTGGGGGCAGTTAGAAGGAAGAAAATTCTATTGAGTTGGAAAACATTAGCTAGAAAAAAACAGTCATGAAGGACCAAATCCTCTAGAGCATAGGGGTAGGGGATGGGATGGAAGGGATGATGGTGTAACTCATCTGTTGGAAAAGAACATACAGGATTATTCTATTAATTAATTATCTCTTAATGTTTACAGAATCTCCACACACATACACAAATGTATTATCTTCTTAAACACAGTCAATGTTAAAAAAACTTTCTTGTAGATATACAGCACATACATCTTGTATCCTTGTTTGTATGTGTAGTATATGTGAGAAAAACCTGAGTTTGAATTCCTTCTCAGACACTTACTAGTTGTGTGACCCTAAACAAGTCACTTAACTGCTGTCTTAGTTCCCACATTTGTAAAATTGGGTTCATAATAGCACTTACCTCCCAGGGTTGTTAAATTAGATTTGTAAAGTTCCTTTAAAACCTTAAAGTGCTGCACAAATGCTATTTTTATATCATCATTACATACATATATATCATCAGTACAATTACTATTAGTTTGGGAAATATGGAAATCCCACTGGTGACTGGAACTAGCAGCAGAGTCAATCAGAGTCGATAACAACCAGAGGAGAGTGACTGAGCAGAAAACTTGAGATGGACATGTCCACACAACTTTCTAAGTATTGCAAAGTCTGCAGAGATTGTAGAATGGCAGCTTAGTAGCTTAGTTTAGCAGTGGCCAAGCCCAGTGAGGAACCAGTGCAGCAGCTAATTGAGCTACTTGATTCATCCTCCCATAGGGATTGAACAGTTTAGGAGGACCCATGCCACAGGAGGAACAAGCCCTGCTCAGCGGCTCCTCCGGTGGAGATGCTGTGCTCTGCAACAAGCCTCTCCCATTGAACTCCTTGAAAAAAATCTATGAAGAAAGAAAAGGGCCTTTAGGATCAGAAGTACCCTTAGTACCAGGTACTCAGGTACTACCCTTGGCCATACAGCATTTCTGCAGATATGCCTTGCTGATATTGTACTTTAAATTTGTGGCTACTTCCCCTAGAGACATCATGTCTTATGAGGAGAGTGAGTTGGAGGATTTGGGAGGAATGTTTAATATCAGCTGCTCTTACTATATCTTCTCAGTTAATCCCCTTTCTTCTAAAAGCATTGTCATTTAGAACTAATAGACTTCAGCTGGTTGATTGATAATGTGAAGTATACTTGTGGACTCATGAATAATGGTACTACCACCCCTGTCCCTCAGGGTTACCCCTAGAACAAGGATGAGAGAAACACCAAACTCCCTAAGTAGACCTGGCTAGATAATGCGAATGGGATTGGGCAAGTGACCCCAGAGGGGATGTTATACAAATAGCATCAAAAATACATCTAAGTTTTATTTGATTATAT
The DNA here is from genome assembly GCA_028658325.1 of Potorous gilbertii. Taxonomy (NCBI): domain Eukaryota; kingdom Metazoa; phylum Chordata; class Mammalia; order Diprotodontia; family Potoroidae; genus Potorous; species Potorous gilbertii. The sequence goes on along the minus strand of CM053770.1, from coordinate 34,229,684 downwards.
TATTGAATAAATACTCAGCCTTCATAGTCCATTGCTTGTCTACTCAGGCAAGATGTTTTGCTTGCTATCTAAAAATGTTAGAACATTACTGGGGAGACTTTTATTTGAATCTAAGATAGGATTTTTGTGTTTCTATATAACTTCAGTATTTAATACTCTTCATAGACTGGTATTCAGATACACATCTTTTCTTATGTGTACACTTAGAAAAAACTTGTGGCACAGATCCATCTTCTTCTAGTTTTGTGATCAGCCAGTCTCAGAGACTTCAGATGCTCTGAGAATATTAGGGTAAGTGGTCCTAGAGGAATTAAGCAGCATGTTGGTTGTTGGACATCATGTGCTATAATAATTGCCACCTGAGGTTAGAGTTACTCTTGGGAGTGGGTTTAAAGGGGCTTCTCCAAGAGCTTTGATCCCCAGTGACCAACTCCCTCCTCACTTAGGAGAGCTTAAGTGAGAGGAATGATTTGTCCTCAGGGTTTAGACAAGATACTGGTAACCAGGCTGGCTTGAAATTCTCCTCCAATTAAAGGAAGTGCTCACTAGACCCCAGAGGTCTAATTCATTGAATGGAGGTTGGATAGTGAGTGACTAAATGGGTGTGTGTGTGTGTGTTTGTGTGTGTGTGTGTGTGTATGCTATAACAATGTGCTTCCCTTTCTATATAAAGAGTAACTAGTTATTGACTTATTGACACATGATCTACAACGTGAATGTTTTGACGTATTTTTTTCCAGGAGTGTCAAAAGATGGAGGGCTTTAGTCACCATTTTAGCTCCTCTTTCTAAAAGATCGAAAGTCTTAACCACTCAAGTAATAACTGATGATGATGCTGACAATGCAAACTGGCCTTGAATTCCAAAGAGCAAACTGAAGCATTAGAATCTACCCAGCACAGAAACCCACTTTGAGCAAAATACACTTTTGTAGTTGGGGATAAAGTCTACATCCTTAGCACAGATTTGTTTTTCACTCTGGAAGTCTAACTTATCTGCTCTAAATAACTGAGCCAATCAACCTGGGCATAAGCTAGGATCAGGAGAAATGAGAACTGTTATGACCTTCTGTCCATCCTTATGCTTGGGCATGCTGCCTCTCTGAGAAAAGTGGAACACATCTGGTTAACAGAATGGGACAGTATCATAGTTCTGAAAAGCTCCTGTTTTTTAGGAATCTAGAACACTGTAATCTCCAAATGTTAGGACTGAAAACATTCTGTTTATAGGAATCTGTGGTGTTTTAGCTCTTTTCAGAAGTAAAGACTGCTGGGAGACACACAAAGATACATGGATATTTCTAGAAATTTGTGACAAAAATGAACAAGTGATTATTTTTCAAACATCCTTAGGAACCACTGGTACAGTGAATTTTGTCCTGAGTTTAAAGTCAGGAAGACTATGACTGTATCACCCTGAATATGCCTGCTGTCATCTAATCTTAGAAGCTAAGCAGGAGTGGGTCTTAATAGATGTGTATGGAAGGCTATCTAGGCATATCAGGAGGCTTTTTTTTTTTGAAGTGGCAGTGTGTTCATCCTTCGTTGCCAAAGAAGACCATGCCATCAGAGAAATGATGACATGACTTGCACTTGACTTTGTTTTGAGTGAGGGAGGGCTGTGCAGGTCACCAGCCTCACTTCTCCCCCAGAGACATCTGAATCCAGTGACCAGTTATTTATTAATCAGGATAACTGGAGATGACCCAGGATCAGGCAATTGGGGTTAAGTGACTAGGCCAACGCCACACAGCTAGTGGCTGTCAAGTGTCTGAAGTGAGATTTGAACTCAGGTCCTTCTGACTCCTCCACTGGTGCTCTATCCACACTAACCACCTAGCTGCCCCGACTGAAAAAGGAAAAAATAGAACTATCTACATGTACCTAAACATTCCAAGAAACACTAATTGAAATAGACTGTCGTCCCCCAAATAAGAGAAATTTTAAAAAGATATTCAAAGACTGAAGAATGGTCAAACAAATTATGGTATACAAGCAATATTAGGAGGCAATATTATTGTGTAACAAAAAATTCAAATAAAAATTGAAAACCAGAGGGTGGGGGGCGGGAAAGAGGAACCAAAGAACATTACACAAACTTAAGTACAACCATGTAATTATGCACAGCAACAAAAAATATGATTTTACACACACACACACACACACACACACACGATCACAAAAATCAGGACCATAAGGTACACATCAGTTGATGTAAATATTAAAGTTAGGGCATAATAATAAATAATGGAAGTTTATTCATATGTCTAAATCTTTATATGTTCATTTGTCTTGTTTTCTTGTACTCGTGCTTATTTATCTTAAAACTCCTACTTAGAAATGAAGTGGCAGTATGATATAATGAAATGAGTACTGACTTTGGAATATGCAGGCATGGGTTCCAATTCTAACAGGGCCACTTCTACCTGTGTGACCTTGGATGAGTCATTTAATTTCCTTGTGTCTAAGTTTTCTCATCTGTAAAATTAAGTTTGACTAGATGGCCTCTGGGATACCTTCCAGGCCTAAAGCTATGATCCTATAACAACTGTGCTCAAATCTTGCTTCTGACAATACCTCTGTGACCCTGACAAGTCAACTCTCTAAGTCTCAGGCAGTTAATTCCCTAAGATTTCTATACTAAGCCATAGATGGATCATAGAAGTTCTTTCCTGCAGTAAACTTCACTTACTTTCTGAGGTTGTTTTACTGTTGACCTAAAATACTTTACAACCACTTAATTTCACTGTTTGTAAAATGGAGGATTGGACCAAATGGTCTCTGGGGTTCTAGTTTGAATGTTCTGACTCATCAATTTTAATTTAAAATTTAATTTAACTGGATGACCACATCAGACCCCCAACTCTCCACATGAAAATTGTTTGCTTAGAGCCTAGAAAAGAGGGAGGAGTTATTTTAAAAGTCCATGGGCTGCAAAGCTCCCACTTTTCCTAAATAGGAACCAGAGAAAGGTTGGCAAAAATACTAATCATTTTCGGAGCACCACAATGTTGCAGCAATGCAATGTTTAGGAAAACTCATGATAGTGGGAGGAATACCTCACTTTGTTTTACAGCTAATTCCATTGCCCCAGACAGCAAAAACGGGCAAGCCAAAAGTGTGGTTACCAGTCTGGTAATGGCCCAATCTGGGTTGAGTCCTCGTCCTGCCAGTTAATATCTGTATGACCCTAGACAAACCATCAGACTTCTCTGGGCTTCCATTTCCTGTTCTCTAAAACAGAGGCAAGGTGGGGAGGGGGAGAGCGGAACAGAGCACCTCTAAGGTCCAGCCCTAAATCTGTGTCTGACCCTGTGTTCTTCCCCTGTCTTTGTGCTGAATGTATTTGTCTGTGGATAACAGGAGTGTAATCTCCTTTGAAACAGTGACAGAGAATTGAGCCTCATATCACAATGCATACTCACTACCAGCTGCTTTCCCATTAAAAACGGGTATTCCTTGTTTAGAACTGAGTGATCCCAAAATAAAAGCTGGCTCTGAAATCTTCTGTTTTTAATAGTTACCTCCCTAATCTTGTATATTCAAAGACTTTGAAAAGAAAGAAGGAAATTGCCTAATATTTAAAGAAATTTAAAGAAAAGCCTGACAGTCCTTGGCATTTATAAAGCTCTTAAGTGCTTTTTCATTCATCCATCCAATTGCATTTCTCTCAGTAATCATTTTAACTCCTCTTTATAAAACATGGGAAGAATCAGAGTCACGTAACCAATAGCTGTTGATTACTTTGACAAGGGACACAAGAATCCTTTACCATTTTGTTTTCTGATATTTGATTCTGGATATGTCTGCCTGACACCTGTAGCATGAATTTAAACATCCGAAGGAATGCTAAAAAGAAATATTTTTGAAAAGCTATTGAGTACAATTTGTTTTTAAAACAATGGGATATCTATATTTGCAAGACTGGCTTATTTGAATGTAAACATCTCTTAAAGTAAATGCTTTCAAAAAGTGAAGTTCTTAAGACTATATGTTTCTGGATCCCCTTATCAATACATTTTACTGGCCAAGTTTTGATATGTGTGGGGTTATCTCTGAGCCAATGTGTGTGGGCCATTCTCTGAGAAATCCAGATATTTTCCTAAGTGTGTGTGGAATTTGAAAATAAAATAAACCTCATAAGAAAGATTTTTTACTCCATTTTCCAGCCCCCCCTCCCCAATCAAACAGTGGTGGAATCAACCCTAAGTGACATTTGCCTTAGGTATTATAGTCAATCCATTCCTCTAGGGTTGACTAGATGAATTTTTGTTCCAGGCTTTAAATTTTTTTAAAAAGTAAAATACAGTAATATGGATAAATAGGGGCAGGGGGGTGGCTGAACCAGAGTCAGAAAATTGGTTTCTGGGTATGAAATCTGTGTTTCCTTGGGGAAATGACTTCACCTTTCTGGGCCTTGGTTTTCCTCATTTGCCTAAAATTAGGGGTGAACTAAGTTGATCTCCCAAGCCCCTGCCCAGCTCTGCCACTCCATGACTCTCTGAGATAAACAAAAAGGCACACGGATATTTCTGGAGGAAAATGTCTGTATTAAAAGCCAAGAAAACACAGAACTACAAGAAGAAATACACAAGAGAAGGCTTCATTCGGTAAATCGACTTGAAAGAAGGTTTTTTAAAGTTCAGTATCCTCAGTAACAATATATCAATTTTAAATCCTGCTCACAACCCCCCTCCCCTTTTGTAAATTAAAAAACCAAACAAAACCCAAACACTGCAAATATATCTGTGGGCATATACAAAGAGCTACTCTTACCACAATGACTGCAGTTGGGCCTGTGTGTGTGTGTGTTTTACTAAAATGTTTCTTTGAAAGTTATTAAATATATAAAACAAATACACAGGATTTGGTCATTTTTTCTGCTATGAATGTTGGGTACATGGGAGTGGGGAGGGGAGGGAAAGAGGGTTTGCATTGCTTGGAAACCCTAAGGAAGGAATCGTGAAAGATGCCCAATACCGTCCCTACCCCTCTTTACGTGCTCATCGTGTGGCTTTGCTCGTGAACTTGAATTAGGCTTTGCAGACCTTTAGGATGTGGCCCCGAGCGTTTCTTTAGCTTTAGCCACGGCTGTTGGCCATCCTTCGCCCACCCCCTTACTCCCACCCTACCTCCCCCCCCCCCAAAGAAGAACGAGTAATGGTAACTACAGCACGAATAAAACCTGTCGAGTACACCACCGGGTGAGTCACCCAAGAGACAACAAACACAGAGTGGAAGGGAGAAGAGGAAGGAGGAGGAGAGGGGAGGGAGAGGAGGAGGGAGAGGGAGGAGGGAGAGGAAGGAGGAGGAGGAGGAGGAGGAGGACCGGAGAGCCGGAGGAGAAGAGCCGCAGCCCCGCCACGCTGGAAGTGGGAAGGCAAGGGCCCCGAGAGGTGGCGGGGAGCCGCGGCTGGGGAGACTCGGGGAAGTCGCGGGGGGCGGACCCCGGGGGGCTACTTGGCCCCGGAGCCCGATGTGACGGCGGCGGCGGCCGCGGCGGCGGCGGCGGCGGCGGCCGCGGCGGTGCCAGATGTGACGGCCGCCGCTGCCGCGGCCGCGGAGGAGGAGGAGGGGGCGGCCCCGCCCCCGCCGGCCCCGCTCCCCGCGCCGGCCCCGCTCCCGCCGCCGCCGCCGGTGCCCCCGCTCCCGCCGCCGCCGCCGCCGCCGGTCCTCCGCTGCTCCATGCCGTTGGGGAGGAAGCCGGCGATGATGGGCACCGGCCAGATGAGGGCGGCCACGCTCCACACTATGATGACCAGGGTCATGAAGCAGGCCACCAGCGTGGACTCGATGGGCTTGCGGTTCAGCCGCCAGCCGGGCTCGCCCTTGAGCTCCTCCAGGCTGAAATCCAGGCAGCAGAAATTCAGCGGCTCCCCCTGCCACCAGAGCTGGCCCGGCTCGGCCGCGGGGTAGGAGGGCAGCGATGCAGAAGCTGCAGCAGCAGCCGAAGAAGCGGCGGCGGCGGCGGCTGCGGAGGAGGCGCCGGAGGCCGCGGCCGGGCCGGGGCCGGGCCCGGGGCTGGTGGCCGCCGCAGCGGCAGCCGCCGCCGCCGCCGCCGCCGCAGCCGCGGCAGCAGCAGCCGCAGCCCCCCCCCGGAGGCGGCCCAGCCGGCGCCCCCGGACCCAGCCGCAGCCCACGCAGAGGCGCAGGTCCTGCTGGGCGCCCCCGGCCGCCAGCCCCAGGTGTTCGATGAGGAGCGGCGGGCCCACGCGGTGGAAGGCGGCCGAGAAGAAGGCGCGGCCGTGGCCGTTGGTGGAGAAGAGCAGCAGGTCGCACTGGATGCCCAGGGGCCGGCTCCAGCGCACCAGCAGGGAGCTCAGCATCTGGCGCTGCACGCTGATGTTGCAGTGCGCCTCCTCGTGCTGATGCTGCTGCTGCGGCTGCTGCTGCTCCTGGTCCGGCGCCTGCTGCTGCTGGTCGTGGTGGTGCCCACCGCCCCGCTCCGCCGCCTGCGGACCCCGCTGCTGCTCCTGGTGCGCCGGGGCGCGGGCGACGGCGGGCAGGGGCGAGGCGGCGGCGGCCGGCAGGGGCGAGGCGTCGTCCGGGGCGGCCCCCGCGGGGGCGGCCCCCGTGGAGGCGGCCCCCGCGGGGGCGGCCGGGGAGGCGGTCGAGTTGGGGTCCGCCGACGGGGCCGCGTGGCTTCTCTCCGCGGCTTTCTGGCCACCTGGGTCTCCCGGTTCTCCCGGGTCTTCCGCGTCCTCGTCAACCTGGGGCGCCTCCAGGTCAAGCTCCATGGCCCGGGAGGAGCTTTGGGACTCGGGGGCCGACGGCGAGGAGGAGGCGGTGAGTGGAGGCACGAAGAGACCCGCTTCCTCCTGCCCCCCAGCGGCAGAGGTCCAGCCCCGGACCGGCAGCAGCCGGAAGGCTGCGAGCAGCAGCAGCCCCCGGAGCAGCAGCAGCATGAGACTGACTTAGCACCTCGAAGGGGTCGGAGGAGGAGGAGAAGAAGGATGCATGGCGCGGGTGGTCACCGCTGGGACGAGGGGCGGCGGGCGGGGAGATCCCTCCCCGCCGCAGAGAAGCCCCAGGAGCAGGTGGAGGTGCGGGAGGAGGAGGAGGAGGAGGAGGAGGAAGCCGAGAAACCCCAGGAGCAGGTGGAGGTGGAGGAGAAGGAAGTCGAGGAAAAGGAGGAGGAGAGCCTCGCGCGCGGGCACCGAGGAGACCACGGCCCCTAGGCTGGCTGCAGCCACTGCTGGTGAGAGATGCAATGAGGGGAGAGCTTGGAGCCTAGTTTAGGTGCCAGGAGGAGAAAGCGGAGGAGGAGGGAGAGGAGGAGGAGGGGGGAGGTGGTGGGGGGGGGAGGAGGAGGAGGAGGGAGAAGGAGGGGAAAGTGTGACAGCAGCAGCGACGGCGGCGGCTTCGTGCTGCTTTTCCCTCCTCCTCTCCAGCCCGAGGAGAGGCTGCGACTGGCTCAGACGTATTAGTGGGGGAATCCTCCCCATGGGGAGGGGAGGGAAAGGCAGGAGAAGGGAGTGGACTGGAGGGGACGGGAGGGGAAGGGATGGGCCTGGAGTTCGTAGCGCAGCGCGGGGGCTGGGAGACAGGGAGAGCCCTCCGTCAGCTAGGCGCAGGGCGGCTCTTCCCCCTAACCCCCACCCCCTCCATTTCTTCCGCCTCCGCTACCTCCTTCCCCAAACCTGAGCCCCGCCCCTGCTCCCCTTTCCTTTCTTCCCCTGCACCTGCAAACTCCGGGGATCTCGGCTTCTAAGCACTGGGGAAAAAGTTAGACTGTCAAACCTTTACTCACACCCTTTGTGGCTTTTGTGGTTACAAAACTCGGAGGTAGTAAAGCGAGTCTGGATGAGATTCACTGATGGTTGGGGCTGCGCTGGGGCTTCCCTCTTCCATCCTACGTCCCGCCCCACCTTGTCCACTCCTCATCGTCCACTCGCTTATCATCCATTCCCCATCTCCATGAGCTTCAGTGTACTAAGGCAGGAATGTCCCCTACTTGATTCGAGGATGGGATCTATTGAAAGGTGGAACGACTTAGGATACACCCCTGGAACGCTCTACAGTTATGTTAGCTGTCTAGCGTGGGAGATTGGGTTTCCATTCCTCAGGCTATATCCGCCTGAAAGAACTCGGACTCCAGGAGACAATCCCAGCAGTGGAATGGGTTCTTAAGTCTCGAAGAGAGGCTCATGTAATTCACTCTCTGTCCTGGAATTATAGCGATTAAAAGAATTTTAGAGCAAGAGAGTAACTTAGAGACAGTTAAGAAACGTTCAGTTCCATCCTTTCATTTTACAAATGGGAAACGGAGGTCCACTTTCCAAGAAGGAAACTGAGTTGCGCTAGGTCACATAAGCTAATCAGTGTCAGAGTTGAGACCTAATTCCTGGGCAAGTGCCCTTCTTATTACAATCAAACTACTTTTAAAATTCATAAACGGAGAGGCAACATTCCCCCTTCCCCCAAATGAGTCTTCAAGAGTTTTTCTTCGTTAAGAAACCTTACAGCTAGCATTCTTCACAAGATGAAGCAACATGCTAAGTGACAAACTGAAAAAAATATCAGGATTTACTTTGGGGACTGAGGTGGAGGCGGGATGATAGAGTGGGCACCCTGAATGGTGCTCGGAACCCTACTGGCACAAGAAAAGGGAATTCCTGTAGGCTGGAAATTCTCCCTTCTTGCAGTCCCCTGTTTACTTTTCAGCCAGTTCCTGGAAGGTTGTATTTTCATGAATGATTCATATTGAGTCCTGAGCAGGAGGACAGTTAATCCTAGGGTAAGAAATTAAAGTGCGGAAATGGATGCTAGACCTGTCAACTGAATTATATTAACATTAGACTTAAAATATTAAAAGAAAAGAAAAAAGAAAAAAACTTTTCCTGTGCCATTCTGCCTGTCAGACTTTGAATGAAATGTGTCCATTCAAGACGCCTTCAGGGCACTGTCCTTGGTCCTATTGGCGTTGGTCCTCCCTACCACCACCTCACCTGAGAAAGGAAAGAGGAAGACAGAGGAAAGTAAGGGGAGGCAAAAGCCAAAGCAGCCGACAAATGGTTCTCCCCAGGAAGGTCCTAAAACAAACAAACAAACAAACAACATCATAAGTCAGCTGCCCTAGTGTGGTACTTTTCAACCAAGAGGGATTGTTTTAACCTGGAGGGGTGATGGGGAGAATACTGTTGCTTCACCAAACCATTAGCACAGTTCTGACAGGAAGCAGCACAAGAGACAAAACCATGAATATCTTAGCTATTTTTTCTCCTTTAAGCGCCTCCATTTCACTCACTGACTGTATTGGCTGATGTGGTTTAACACTTTACTGAGATCCAAATTTTCTGACTGATAAACGAAACAACTTCATTTTTGTCTGCACTTTCACGAAGGATTGAGAGAACAGGAAAGCTTGCATTTTACAAGGGTGTCACCTGTGCCTTGGCAGCTGGCATCCTTGGAATTTCCAAAAACTGAAGAGCTTGAAGTAGGGACAGGGTGAATGGAGGAAAAGGTAGCAGGGAAAGAAGGAGATTTCTCTTTGAAAACTCAAAGTGTAGATATCACAAAATTTGTTTGTCAAAGTAGTTGTCCAGGATTTTTTGGAAGATACAGCCAAGTCGCTATTATTCAGAGTGATTATGTGGTTTGTGGACTATTCAGTCCATGGGTTTTTAAACTGGGAGCTGTGGCTAAATTTTGGAGGTCCTTGAACATAGGAGGAAAATGGATTCTTTATTTCTCTAACCTCAAATTGAAATTTAATATTTCCTTAAATTATTTAAAAACAGGATTCTGAGAGGAGGGTCCATTTCTGGCTTCACTAGGCTGCCAGTGGGGTTCATGGCAAACAGAAGATCAGACCCTCAGTGTCTCCCATGGTGTGTTGCCTGTCTTTGTGACATTTTAACACTTCTTACTAGTGATACAAATTAACCAATTTCATTTTGCTACTTTGGACAGTCATGGGAAAATTTTGAACACTAGTGTTAGTGGCTATAATGATTTCAGATTTCAATCAGGTAATCCTGACCTCAGTCAGCACTAATAATCAGAAATTGACTGCAATTCATTTAGTATGCTGGACTTGGAAGATTAAAAAAAAAATCAATGCTGTCCTTTTAAATTGTGGTGTGTGTGTGTGTGTGTGTGTGTGTGTGTGTGTGTGTGTGTGTGTGTGTGTTGGGGGCAGGGCTGGGGTTTGTGTAGATTTCAGTCTGGACCTATGATTTCATTGGCATAGGGAAGCTCTAGCGATGAAATTTCCTCTATCAATGCAGATCAGCAGCTGGTCAGCAACTTAGCATCTTAGAGAGTTGGTTGAGAGGTTAACTGATTTGAGGCCAAGACTATAACTCAGGTCTTCCTATGTCTGAGATTGCCTCTTTATGCACCACACCATGGCCCCTTTGTTGTATTTAACATTGTGTTTAACAAGAGTGTCCAATTTCTTTTGAAAGTATGGAGGATCAAATCCTAAGCAAATTTTAGTACAATGTATTTTTAGCAACAGAAGGGACCTTAGTATAACCCCTTCAGAAACTGAAGCCCAGAAAGGTTAAATTGACTTGACCAAAGCCACATAGTTATTGCTATAGTCAAGGATTAAACTGAAATCTCCTAACTTTAGTCCTGTGTTCTTTTTGGTGGAAATTTCCACACTACTCTGAAGAGCCAGGCAGCTACCTTTCTGCTCTAGAATTGCCTTGCTGATCTCCTTGGCCTGAACTGATTTTTCCTGTTTCTGATTTCCTATGGTAATTACTGACTCTAAGATTTAGCTGATAATTAGTTATAGTGGTATGGTATGGTGCAAAGAATATTGTTTCTGAAATCAGAGGATATGAGTTCAAATTTTACCTCTGTCCCTTATTAACTCTGTGACCTTGGGCAAGTCACTTTTCTTCTCTGTGCCTCAGTTTTCTCCTATGTAAAATGAGAGCTCGATGACTACTAAGGTTCATTCGACATCTAGACTTATGGTTCTCTGATCTCTCATTATCCTGAGCTCATATTTAAATCATATACAATTATTTACATTTTCAAATATTTATATTTTATCTCCCTAATTAGAGTATAAATTCCTTGAAGACAGGGACAGTGTCTTATTCTTCTTTGTACCCAAAGTACAGTGCCTTATACATAGCATAAAATAGCCTTATACAATACATATAGCTCTGTTTTATGAGAGTCTAACCTTTCCTGCATCAAGATGCCTCTGCTCTATATGTACCCTCTTTCTCTTTTCCAGAATCTCCTACTTCTGAAACTTTTCATGTTAGAAATTTCCATACCCCATATAGGCTTGCTAATTGGCACATGCCTACATGAAATTAATTGATTTACATGAATGTGATTTGATTTGTTGGGTGGTCACTAAGTGCAAGTGTATATAGATGAATATGAATATGTAACATAATTTACAAGTACAATCAGTATTTATTAAGTGTTCCAGTCACTCTACTAGGTTCTGGAAATACATGTAGAAAGAATGAAACAATCCCTACCCACAAGGAGCTGACATTTTAATCAGGAAGACATGTATTTATCGAAATCTATACAGTATGAATACAAAGCAAATAAATACAAAATTTATAAAGTAGTTAAATATAAGGTAATTTGGCAAAGAGGGCATAATTGGGGCTGGGGGGTGGGAATCAGAAAAGACTGCAAGTGCTGCTGACCAACACAAGGCCAGGAGTATAGTAATCCAACATGAGGATGCAGCTTGGGTGAAGAGTAGTGGGGTTTTAGACATCCACAGAAATTTAGAGCTGGTGGGGAGGCTCCAGATCATTGAGTTCAGTTCTTTTTTTATAGATGAGGAACGGTAGCAAAAAACACTTGAATCTGAGAGGATGGAATGTAATAAGGACAGGTGTAAAGTCCTTCACTTGGGGTTAAACACATGTCGACTGAATAAATGCAGGATGAGGAAGGTGGGACAAGCATCCAGCTTGATGTGAGTCAACAATGTGATGTGGTATCCAAAACCCCGCAAATGATCTAAGGCTGAATTAAAAGGACCAGTGCCCAGAATGAAGAGATTTGTAGTCTCACTGTATTATACTCTGGGTGGACCACATCAGAAGTGTTATGTTTGTATCTGGATGTATGCGCCATGTTGGCAAAGATGCTGATAAACTGGAATACATCTTGAGGATAGTGACTAGGTTAGCAAGGATCAGTTAAAGGATTGGGGAATATTTTAGTCTGCAGAAGAAAAGATTTTGGATGGGAAAGGAGGGTACAGAATAACCATTTCAATAAAAAGAAGGGCTGCCTGTGGAGGAGGGTTTAGATGTAGCTCTGTGGTACAGTGGTCAGAGCACTGCATCTGAAGTCAGAGAGACCTGAGTTCAGCTCTGGCCTCTGGCCTTAGCTGTACGATCCTCGGCCATCTCTGATGGCCTCTGTTTCCTCATCTGTCAAATAGAGATGATGACAATATTATAATCCCAGGATTATTGTGAGGACTGAAGGAGATAATGTTTGTAAAGAACTTTCATGTAGATAAATGCCAGTTGCTATTAATACTACTACAAATTATTGTTATTGTTTGTGGTTGTTATATATCTTCTGCTTGGCCATTAAGTATAAAACTAGAAGGGATGCATGGAAGTTATATAGGGACAGATTCTGGCAAGATAAGAAAAAAATTTCCTAACCTTTAAAAAAAGTCCAAAAGTTAAGTGTGCTGCTTCATGGAGGAGAGAATTTCCCATTACTTGAGATCTTCAATTATAGGACCAATGACCACTTGCTAGGAACAGGTAGAAAGGATTTCTCCTTAGGTATGAATTGGATTAGATAACTATGTCATGAAGTTCATATGAAGGAACCAGAGATGTTCAGCCTGGAGAAGAGGAAACTCTAAGGTCTATCATCTGGAAGCAGAAGTAGGCTTGTTCTGTTTGTCCTTGGAGAGGGGATCAAGAGTAATATGTAAGGGTTGCATTGAGGCTGGAGACCATGAAGAACATATTTAAAAATGGAGGAACGCAGTGGGCTCTGATTGGAAGGCTTATTGGAAACTGGATGATCTTGTTATGCTGGGTTGCCTTTTGGATATGGGATGGACAGGATGACTGTTGAGATTCTTTCCAACTCCAAAATATGCTGATTCAAGAACCTTTGAGGTACTTTCCCAGCAAGGAAGGTTGCACAGTGTTACAGAGAACACTAACTTTGGCGTGAGAGGATTCGTGTTCAAATCCTCCCTCCGACATTTTGTTTCTTTATCTCAAGTGCTTCTCTGAGCCTCATCTGCAAAAGAAGTGGGTTAGACTAGATGTCCTCTCAAGACATTTGTAGTGTTTACTCTATGATCCTATCACCCTGTGAGATTCTTTGACTCTGTGAAAGTCAGGCTCATAGGTGAATAACCTGCCCAATACTCCACAGCTAATTAGAGCCAAAGCTTGGTCTCAAATTTCTGTGGCTTCTAGTGAAATTAATGGGTGAATTCCATAGAACCACAGATCTAGAATTGGAAGACAGTTGAAAGGCCATCTCATCTGACCTCCTCGTTTACTGATAAGGAAACTGAGGCCCAAGGAGGTTGTTGCTTTAACAAGATTACCTGGGTAGAATTTGAACCTAATTTCTCTTACCTCAAAGGGAAAACAAGAGTAAAGAAGGAAAGGCAATAGAATGAATAAAATGGAAGGAGAAGGAAAAACTGAGAAAGAGATGGGAGAGGAATGGTTTGTGTTAGAGGAGGAAACTAGGGCTGACATGGTGGATGGTTTAGGAGAATTTGGCAAAGGGGTACATGCAGAGATAATGGGGGCATTGTTTACTCCATGCCTCCAAAGCAATTGTATTGTCTCTGACTCGTTACATCTTTAAGGCACCATTTGTGCCCACACCTATCCCCCTTATAGTGATCTCTATTGACTACATCTGGGTCTGCTCACTGAACTAGCTATATCTTGAGTCTACAACTCCCTCGTGGGAGCTTTCAGGCAGCACGTTTGTGGATTTTGACAGCATTTACAAAATCAGGAGGCAGTTGTCGAAATGTTGTGAAGCAAGGCCAATAAGGACAGTATGTTGACTGAACCAATAGCTGTGACATGTGGCATACTGGTTTCTGTGAAACACCCAACCTTAACCACATCTTTCTTTTCAGAAAGCATGTTGGTTAGATGAGGCAGTAGATCAACTTTCCCCTCAAATGCTGAGTTTCTGTGCTTTTTATTTTTTCTGAATTGGTTCAGTTTGGGGAAAGATGCCTTTTAAATCAACCACTGAATGTGGTGGTATTTTCTACTCTTCCTGTTACCCATGTCACCCCCACCCCACACATTTACCATGTAACAGCTTATTTAACAATCAGAGCTGTCACCTCTGAGAAAGCTAATGTAGCAAAACTGGGGCACAAAAAACAACTCTTTCCAAAGGCAACTATAATTTCCACTCCATTTGCTAAACAAGCATCATAAATATTTACTTCTCACCTCCTTGTAAACAACTCAAAAACACATCCCTCCAAATTAGGTAATTGGCACCCAGTTTGCAGAATTCCAAAATTCCAGGCATAAGGGAGATTCAAATTGGGGAAATTTAGTCAGTAGGGGACTCTTATTAAGTGTCTTGTTTGGGGATTTCTCTTCTCAGCTTTGCCCATTGTATTTCCAGCTCCATGCAGGCTCTTTGAAACAGTCACAGTCTAACCCTCTTTCAGATCCCTGTTTGTTGGATCACAGACAGGGGTGCAATGGAAAGAGAGCTGAATTTTGAGTCAGAAGGTCTGGGTTCAAATTTGCTCTTGTCACACTGCCCCCACTACTACCAGTATGACTTTGAGTAACCCCTTAAATTCTCTTGGCTTCAGTTCCTCATCTGTAAAAGGAGTGGTTTGGACTCATTGGCCTCCAAAGTTCTTTTCTACTCTAAAATCTATAATCTTTTGATGATAGCTTTTTTGAATCTCAACTAGTTCTGAAGAGAAGACTTGCTTTGGAGCATAATGGAATATTCTATTTACTTTGAATTCTTAAGCTGCTGTGGAATCAATTAAAATAGTATAAGTAATGGGTAACATCTATAATAATTGGCATTTATAGAGTACTTGAAAGTTTCCAGAGCACTGTACATAGATTATCTTACTTTAGTCTCACAACTCTGTAAAATAAATAAATCTAGTTATTATTATGTCTCTCTTATAAATGGGGAAACTGAAGCTCAGAGGAGTTAAGTCACCCACCTGGGGCCACATAGCGAATGGATGAGAGGCAGCATGTTGTAGTGGAGAAAGCTCTAGACTTGGAATCAGGGGAGATGTGGGTTCAAATCTAGCTTCTGACACTTAGTGCCTGTGTGTTCCTGGGAAAGTTATTGACCTCTCTGAGCCCAACTTTCTTCATTGGTGAAACAGGAATGATAGGAGCACCTCCCTCACAGGATTGTTGCGAAGATCAAATGAGGTAATCTCTGTGAAGTGCTTTGTGAGCCTCTGTGATTACTATAACCCAAGTTCTCTTTACTCCAAATCCAGGACTGGATCCACTAGATCATACTGTCTCCCCTCTGTAAGTGAGGAATAAGCAATGTGAATTCTTGAGCTCATCAGAAGGAGACCAAATTCTCTTATGAATGAATGAGTGACAAAGCAGATTTTTACCCCTTACTGTGTTCTAGTCACTATGCTAAACCCTGGGGATACAAATAGAAAAAAATGAGAGAATCCCTATTCTCAAGGGGCTCATGTTCCAATTGGAGGAGTCTACACATAAAAGAGATTTGGGAAGCAGGCAGAATGAAAGACATGAAGGTCTTAATGGTACAGTGATAGGGCAGATGACAAGGTCCAATTGTCCCTAGGGAACACTGGCAATCCAGATGACACTATGATGGAAGGTGGGGGGAGATGGAAACAGAGCAGATGGTAAAAATCTAATGGTCTTTATTTTTATGAAAAGAATTAGAATTGGTGACTCTCAGGTTATTCAAGCATTCATAGGGGAGGGGTGTAGGGAAAGCAAAGGGGAAGGATGTCCCTGACCAACCCAAGGGATCTTGGTGGCCTCGGAATTGTGAAAATATTTCTATCAGTCAAGAACAGTGGGAGACAAATAAGAAAAAAATATACATAGATAAACAGATTTATTGATTCAGATCTGAAAGGAAGTATAGAGATTATCTAGTCCAATCTTCTCTTTTTACTATTGAAGCCAATCAGCCCCTGAAATGGGACATGACTTATCCAAGGAATCAGTTAGTGGCTAAGTAACAACTCCAGCCCAGATCTCCTTGAATTCTTGTCCTGAACTTTTTCTACTTCATTTCTCAGCCTTATATACAACACTTTGCAAAGCTTTTAGCCTACAACTTTTCAAAAGTCAGTGGCAGTTTTAAATGGCAAGGGAAGAGCAGTGTCCAGTTCACTTAGAGAAGAAAAGAGAAGAAGGCTGACTCTTTCTACTTGCCCTGGACTGTGTACCTCCAACTGTTTACAGTGATTGGGGTTTATTGTGCAGAATATTGCTGACCTTTCCCATTTACGATGTTAGCCATGCGCCACTAACTTCCATTTTGACATGATGCGAAGTACAAATGCACTAAGCACGCTCATGCCTTCCAGGTTAGTCAATCAGACAGCTTCCCCCACAGGACACAAAGTCCAGTTTGCTGGCTCTATTTCACCAATAGGTTTCCCATTCCACCAGCCTGGGCTCACTTGAAACAAAACTGAAATAGAGGGAAGATGAATCGTGATCGTCCGATTCCTCATTTACAAAATGAGAGGGTTAGACTAGTCAGTAAACATTTATTAAGTACCTACTGTGTGCCAAGAATGGAGGGAACTTGGTGCAGTGGAAAGAATCCTAGTCTGAAGAATGAGGACTTGGGTCCAAATACTGGCTCTGCCATTTTCAAGCAGTCCTACTACAGGCAAGCCAGCTTGCTTTGACCTCAGTTCAATTCAATTTGCAAAGTTTCACTAAGAACTTTCTCTGTACAAGGTGCTATATCTAGACACTGAGGAAATGTGGATACAAATGAAAACCCAGTGCTTGCCTTCAAGAAGCTTACCTTCTAATGGGTGGGTGGGTGGGAGGATTTCCTCTTTTGTAAACTGAATGACTTCTGAGGTCCTTCCTAGGTCCACGTCTATGATCTTATGATCTCCAAGGTCCTTTCTACCTCAGTATCCTATGATTCTATGAATCAGGTACAAAACTTTAATGGACCTAAAAGGACCACAGTGTGGAGGAAAGAGTACTCAATCTGGAGTTACAGGATCCAGGTTCAAATTCCAGCTCTGATACTTTGCTATTTGTATCTGTGGGCAAATCATTTCATTATTCTGGGACTCAGTTTCCATAGCTATAAAATGAGACCATATGATCCCTAAGCTCCCCTTTCATCTCTAAATCTATGATCCTATTATTCTGATCTAGGATCCCCTTAGAGACCTAATAAACTGCACCTCAGCCCTAGGGCTTGTTTTTCTATTGGAGGGTAGCCAAGTCCTAGCTCAAAGTGGTCCATTGCAGTGCAGCTATTTACATTTTTATCAGCTTTATCCTGATCTCTGGAGCTACAAAATACTTATAAGTGACTCTGTTCCTGCTACCAGACAGATGAATGGTTAAACTCTCTGAAACAGAGGAGATATTACCCTATTTTCAGAGATCTCCAGGAACCGAAATCCGATAACCTTTTTTGGTGGATGGTCCCAGGATTTAACAATCATTTGTGGAGGCAGGGAATCCTTCCCTTTGATTGTTTCTTGAATTTGTTCTTTGTACATTTCCAATGTTCCCTTCTCCTCCCCCCCTCCCCACCCCACCCCATGTCCAGTCCAAGACCTTCTTATCTCACTCTTGGATTACTACACCAGCCTCTTAACTCTTGTCCCAATGCCCCCTTTTCCCTAGGCCATCCCACATACTGCTGGTTGAATTAATCTTTCCATAACCATATTTCCATGTGGATCAAACTGCTGTCCTTGAGAATCTACTAAGGTTCTCTGTTTCCTAAGACAATGTTCCCCAAAGTTGGAAGGGTTGTGTGACCTCATCTTGGTCATATGATCAGTCATCTGGAAGGTGGAAAGATTGGCATCATCTCATCTCTTAATACAAGCCCCCTCCCTTTGCTGTTCAAGCTTCCAACCTCCCTGCTTCTGGGTTGAGTACTGGCTCCTTGGGCAGTTATAACTATAACTTAACCCCTCTACAGATACCCATAGCATTCTCCTAATGTGCATAATTATTAATACTATAGCACAAGTATATAATATAATTATTTCACATGATATATTAAAAGCAATAATATAGATTATATAATTTATAATTAATAGTATAATTTATAAATAAGTAAATAGGCATATAGCATGACTGTGTTCTTTTTTTTTTTTAAACTAATAGGATTTGTAATAAAACATGTTTAGAGACAACTGGCCTAAGGGATCAAGTCCAGATTTGTCATTCTGGCATTCAAGGTCCTCTTTTGTCTATTCCCACCTGCTTTTTCAACCAATCTTTTGTCACTCTTCAACACTGACCTTCGGGGTTGTTTCATTACTATTTCCTTCCACCTCCTCTCACCCTTCCCACTCATAAGCTGTGAGTCTGCTTTTGTTCAAATTGTCACCAGGTTCTTGGAGCATTCTCCTCCACTCTTTTCCACACACCCTTTCCATCTACAGTAAGTTCCCACCTAATCCATGAAGCCTTTCATGATTAACCCAGTTCACACTGGTCTCCCCTCTGAATTTCCATGGCACTTCCAATCCTTGAGCATGGACAGATGGAGTTTCCACCTCCTTAACTTTGTTTGCCAAGTTCTCTCTGTCTGAATACCCTTCCCCTACTCTCTGCTCATCCAGTTCCTGTTCATTCTGGAAAGCACAGGGAGATACCTCACCATGGCAGACTCCTTCAGAACTTCTGGACTGAGCTACTATGCTCCCTTGGCAATTACCAGTATCTTGTATCTTGATTTATTATTAGCAACAAAGGATTTAGGGTTTGAAAGGCAGTGTGGTATGGTGGACAGAGTTCTGAAAGATCTGACTTGGAATCATTTCATCACTTTGAACCCCGGTTTACTCATCTGTAACATGATGGGTTTGGACTTGATGACTTCTAAAATCTATTTCAACTTTACATCTATGATCCTATAAATGTTATGGATAATTTCATTTAAATCTCTTCATTTTATACATAAGGAAACTGAATCTTAGAGAGTTGTTGACTTTAGCAAAGTCAGAGAATCATAGCTTTAGAACAAGAAGGAACCGTTGAGTCCAACTGTCTCATTTCATAGACAGACATTAAGTGACTTGTCTAAGGTTTTTAAATGGTTTGAGTGATTGAGGCTGGATTCAAATCCAAGTCCAAGTTGTAAGTAGCATTTCAGAGAAAGGATTTTCTGATTGGAATGAAAAAATGAATGTTACAACCTAAACAGACCAACTAAAGCAACTCATGAAGAGTTATAGAAAGAGATTATTTATTATCAGCAAAATCATAGAAAGGTAGAATTTTGAAGAAATAGGTATATAAAACAATTATTTGGAAACTTACTAGTTTTTTGCCTTCTCAGTTGATTACTACCAATTCCTTCAAAATCACTAAAGGCTGGTTTTCATCTATTGCTCTACCCAAGCTAATGAGGGCTAGGACATAACTCTCCAACTAAGGTTTTTTTTTGGTGAGAGGAGTATGTGTGTGTGTGTGTGCGTGCATGTGTGCATGTGTGTGTATTTTATATATGCATTTTAATGTATACACACATATATTATATATACACATATGTGTGTATATATATGTATATGTGTGTATATATGTATGTGTGTATACTCATATATACTCATACAGGGCTTCATATAGAACTACCTTCCTTATTTTGTCATTTGTTTATTTGTTATCATTGGTGGTTATTAAATTTAGAATTAAAACAAACAAACAAACAAATGTTTGTTGCATTGTTTTGGCTTTTACCTAATTAGGTGCTCTCCCACTACAACTTAAAGCCTGTTTCCTATGGCTGGGTTTCCTTGTGCCTATTTATTTCATTTAATCCCCTGACCATTGAGCACAGTGCTTTCCATATAGAAGCAGAGATTTAAACCTAAAAGGGACCACAGAGATCATCTAATTCCATTCCTTCATTTTATTGAAGGGGAAAATGTGTCCCAAATAGGCAAAGTGACCTGCCCTAGGTCATACTAGGTAGGAAGGGGAATCATGATTTGAACTCAGAATCTCTGACTTCAAAACCAGTGTTCATTTCCCAACCCACCCCCCTGCCCTGTACCATTCTGCCTTCCTGTGGTCGATACCTAGTATATGTGTGTGGTTGATCATAATGATGTGGGCCCCCACCTGACCTCGTGGACACTGTTCCTTGCTTGTTTACCGCATGTATGCCTTGTCTCACCTGTCGTTCCTTACAGAATCTCCGAGTTGGAAGGGGTCATCTCGTCTAATCCTTACTTAAGCAGGAATCCTCCTGACATCATCCCTGGCGAGTGGTTATCCAGCCTCTGCATAAAGACCTCCAGGGATGGGGATCCCACTACCTCCTGAGGCAGCCTATTCCATTTTTGGATAGCCCTAATTGTTGGCTTCCTTCTTTAGAGCCAAAATCTGCCTCTGTGCAGAGGCTGTTGCTCTTCGTGCTGCCCTTGGTGCCAAGTAAAGCAAATGTGTCCTCCCTGCCCTCCACCCAACATGGCAGTCCTTCAAACGCTAGAAGGTAGCTTTAGTGTTCTCCCTAACCCTCCCATGCCTTGCAGCTCCACAAGTCTCTTCCCAAGCAGTAAGCTTTTGGCTTTCCCATGCCCACCTCCTCCCCACTGCTTGGCTCTTCTGCTATCCAAGGGAAGGGACCACATTTCCCCCTTTTATAGCCTCCACAGTCCCTAGTACAGCACTGGGGACCTAGTATGTGCTTACTGCGTACTTGTGGCAAACGCATCATTCCTTGTGAGCCAGCGATCCCATTGCTGGGAGCGCATCCTAAAGATAAAATGAAAAAAAAAAAAAAGGACCTAGCTGTATAAAAATATTTATGGCTGCTTTATTCATAATAGCAAAAAAAAATAACTGGAAACAACCCATATGTCCAATGATAAGAGAATTACTGAATCAATGATGACATGAGTGTCATGGAACATTATGGTGTTGTGAGAAAAAAAAAGAAGCAGATGAAAAGTATGAGCAAATGTGAAAAGGTTTATATGAAGTGATACAGAGTGAGATTGGCAGAACCATAAAAAGTAGACTCAGTAAAGAGAATCCGTTTTTTTTTTTAAGAAAGAAAAGAAAACAGAGCCCAGGCTAATGGTGCTTCTGACAGATTTGGACAGGGACCAGAGAAAATGTATCTTCTGTTAGTTTGTTATGTATTTGATTCTACTTTGTTAAAATGTAAGGTATATATATACATATATATTTATGGCTTCATGTAGGACTGCATTCCTTATTTTGTATGTTTGTTTATTTGTTTTCATTGATGGTTATTAAATTTATAATTTCAAAAGCAAGCAAATAAATACTTGTTGCATTGTCTTGACTTTTACCTAATTAAGTGATCTTCCATGAAACTTGAAGCCCATTTCCAATGGTTGGGTTCTCTTGGGCCAAAAAGTAATGAACCAGACACTTCCCTCATTATATATCTCCATATATACAAAGCCTCCACCAAATTCTACCCTTAAACTATCCTGGCTTCAAGGGAACACTGCAGTCTCAAAGACTATAAGAGTAGAGTGCAAACTCCCGCTGGCCCTAGGGGTCAGATTTTGAGTATGTTCCTGATGATGTGTTTGTTATATGAAGATGGGTCTAAAATGAAGACTGGGTCAGCCACAGGGTTATAGAATTTTTGACCAATGAAACTTGTGAAGAACTAGATACAGAAATAAAGAGAAGAGCTGAATGTCACTGATAGGAGGCTAGTAATACCAACAAATCGAAATATATACATATACATATATATATATATATATATATGTAAAGGCAGTTGTTAAGAAACCCATCTTCTGGGTCAAACATCACCAATTCCTCTAACCATATTCCATTCTAGCTTTTATCTATGGCTTTCCCCAAACTTTATATATCCTGTCATTCTTTCATGGAAGAAATTCACCATACCCATTATGTCGGACTCTTGCCAGGGTCCTTGTGGCAGCTACTCAGTGCCTTGTGTTGTTTCAAGTCATTATAGTGCCTGTCCTTTGGCTGACCCTCAGAGACCTACTCAGCCCTCCTTGAGTTCTAACAGAGTGAAAAGTTAATGGTGCTGCAAGAACATTTGCCAAGTTCCAAAGTAAATGGTAAATCCCATTTGAGTCTTTAGTACAAATGCAATTTATGTTGCTTCACAGAACACTGAAAGTACAAATGTTGGGGCCCTTGTCAACTTTGGTCTGGGATGTACACTTAGGTGGGATTATGTACACCTTTGAGTGGGTGCACACAGTATGACTGGGATAAAGACAGCTGTACAAAAGATAGCAAGTTCATATAGCTGAAGTCTTTCTTATACCAGATTACATTTGTCTAACTCTGCACAACAGCCCAACAGAAGGGTAATTCAACATTATAACCCCCATTTACATAGAACTAAACTGAGGTTTAGAGATGATAAATTACTTATAATGTGGTTTAGGAGTCACATGGTATAAGACAGAGCTGAGAATCATGGGTATATTTGTATGTCAAAATAAATGGCAGGAACCAAGCTCTTGAAAATCTAAATGATGGAAAAAGGAAGTCTCTGGGATAAGCACCCAATCGAGGATGAAGATGAAGAGGCTATTCCATTGGGGCACATATGAATGTACTCAGAGAAAACTGCTCTTAGGCTATGACATTGTCAAGAAAGGAGGGTGGGTGTATTAAGAAGCTGGATTTTTGTCCTCACTTAGGGGGATGCGATCTCCAGACCCCAAAGCTTTGTTCTGTCCAAGGGTCCAAAGGAACCAATCAGAGATTTGGGATACTGACCACGCCTTCAGAAGTGTGTCATGCTGCAAGAAGCAGTATGGTGTAATGGAAAGAGCATGAGCTCTAAAGTCAGAGGATTTGGGTTCAAATCTTGCCTCTGAAATTTACTATCCATATGACCTTGGGGAAGACACTTAACTTCCATGAGCCTTGGTATCCTCATCTATAAAATGAAGGAATTGGATTATATGGCATGGTCTATGAGGTCCCTTCCAGCTCTAAATCTAAGACCTTAAGCTCCCATGATCAGCCTCCTTTGGTGAGATGCAATATGAGTGTGGGTATATGAATGAGCAGACAGCCATGGTAACTAATCTCTTTTCCCATAAACCTTTCAGAAATCAATCAATCTTTTATTGGAAAAAATGTTCCAACATATGGGTTGACTGTCATTTTGTACAATCCCACCACTATCCCCCCACTAGTGCCTACACTAGATCTGAGACTTCTAATTAGTTTTCAAGGGATTGACACCCATAAATGACAGAAAGGATTATTGATGGCTATAAATAGTGGATAAAATGACCATCTAAAAAAGTCAGGGCATTTTAATTCACTAATGTATTTTAAGGAAGATGCCTAGCATATCAATTGGAGTCCATGAGGAAGATTTACAGTAGGATATATATGGATGAGTCACACTGGATGATGGGTAGGCAGGGATGGGTTGTAATCTCTATCCTTTGACAGAGTTCCCACATCAATGGAATTGAAAATCCTTTATCATGCTGGAGTATTCAAGTATTCAATCAATATGTATTTATTAAGCACTTGCTGTATCTCAGGTACCATGTTAAATGCTGGGGACACATAGAAAGGCAAAAGATGATTCATGATCTCAAGGAGTTCACATTCAAATGAGGGGAAGTCTAATGGGAGTACTCACCCTTATACTGTTTACAGTAGCACAAAATGGAAAATGGTACTATGTGTACATTGGGTTTCTTAAAACAAAGGACTAGTTTCATGCCAGAATGACATAATAGTAAGGAGTATTCTTCTCTCTCCCTCCCTCCCTCCCTCTCGCTCTCTCTCTTTCTCTCTCTCTCCCACATGCACACACACATACACACACACACACACACACACACACACAATGTTGCATTTTACCAACGGGGAGTCATGATTACCATGAAATTGATACCCAAATTCTTGGTGCTAGAATGCCCAGTTTTGCTCCTCCCCTAAACACTGTCCTTCAGGAATGGGAACCAGAGACAAGCTCAGTCACAAATCTTGATTCAGATAAACAGTGCTGGATTGCCTCTGATTTTACACATACCATCATTACTTATTCTACACTGATATATGTCCATGGGGTAATCAAACAATCCATCCATCAAACTTGAGGTATAGTGAATATACTATGGAAGTCGTAAATAGTTCCTCCATCATGCCCAACATGATCTCAACATATGGGAAGAAGATTCAGGTCTAACTCCTAGCACTGATGCTGCTGTAGGTCTTGTTCTCATTGGCTTTTTCCATCATGTACTCAGACTTTATGTCAATGCTCAGCTCAGCACAGCCGTTAGCTCTCCTACTATATGCTAACAGACTCTCAGGCTGCTTTTGAAATGAGTGCCTATTGCCTTATACCGAGAATCTATCACCGATATTGTGTGGTATCCATCAATCATCCTTGGAGATTGTGATCAAGCTTCTCCAACCAATCCCCACGTACGCCCCCAGCTATGCAGTGAATTTTCCTATACAAAGAATGGTAAGAAGCAGCTCTCTGCTCCCAATCTTCTGATACCTGGAGACAAATGACTTCCCCTTTCTAGGTCTCAGTTTCCTCATCAGTAAGATGGAGCATTAGGTGATAGACAATCTTCTGAGTGGCAAGAGAAGTAGAAGATGCAGCTCCTTCTTTAGATGTGACTTCCCCCCCCAAGGAAGAGTATGGTTAATGGATGTGAACAAATCAGGCACCATGCAACCTTTCAATGTGCTCTAAGAGGAGAGAATGCTGAACAAGAATTCAGGAGACCTAGGTTCTGAATCCTGACTCTCCCACTGACAAGGTATGGGACTTTGGGCATATAACTTGGTTTCCCTGGGCCTCAGTTTGGTCATCTACAAAATGGGGGTAAAGCATGCCACCCTATGATCTCTAAGGTCCATTGTAATTCCAAAAGTGTATGATTAAATGAGAACTGAGCTTCTGACCTGCATTTTTTGTAAGAGTTTTCCTGGAGAAAAAGATTGTGGTTTTGTGTTGGCTATTAGGTCTTTTATTACCAATCATTTATTTTATTTTGAGGGGCAGCTGGTTAATTATTTCCCTACTCATGGTGCTGAGAGGGATCCTGTTTTATGGGGGCCTTCATTCTCCAGGACCTCTTGCTGATAAGGAATTCATAGGGTTTCCTTTTGCCATCAGGAGGTAAGCCTTATGCAGGCTGAAATACCATCAGAAATCAAGCCTATAGCTCTTTAGAGACACCTTCCTGAAAAGCCTCTGGTTGCAAACCAATAAACCTGGATATTGCTTCTGATGGCCTCTGAGTTCATTTCCACCATGGAAATTTTTAAGAGGAACTATATAATCTCAAGCCTCTACCCACCCTCTCCCATCCTCCTATTATACTGGAGCATGGGTGGCAACAAGACCACAGATTCAAGGTGTAGAATCCCAACACTGAGATGATGAAGATAATGTAGCATCACCAGAAGCAGAAAGTGTCTGATCCCTCAGTCCCTGAATGCTACCAGTCTACACTTCAGAGAGGAAGTCCAGTAGGAAAATCAATGAATGTGGATTTGGGAAAGGACGACTTGGGTTCGAATCCCAACCTCTGGCACTTAGTAGCTAAGTGAGCCTAGGTAGGTTGCTTAATTTTTCTGGGCCTCAGTTTTTTCATAAGTAAAATGAGAATAAATCTACCTACTTTGCAGGGTTACTATAAGAAAAGTGTTCTATGACTTCATGACTTAGACATATGAAGGGATCATGTACAGTTATCGCTTACTGGTCTTTCAGTTCTCTAGTCATCTAGCCTGAAAGACTAGAATTAGAAATCATCTAATTCAACTCTGTTCTTTTATGGATGAAGATATTGAGCCCATAAATGTGAAGTTAGCAAGCAAGATCACAAAAGTAGCAACTAGAAGATCTGGAATTTAAATATACATCCTTTAACTCTAAAAGTAGTATACTTCCCACTTAAGTAGAGTGTCTATTAGACTGTTCAATTTTCCTTCTATTGTCAGAGATGTGTGTTTTGGAAGGAGGGAGTGACTGTGAGACAGATGATCTCTTCACATTGAGCAGGGCAGCTTTAGGAGCAGCTCTCCTTCTGCATTTTTGTATTTCTTTCTGTTGTTCTGTGTCTCTGTGGAAATCTCACATGCTAGGACAAGCTGTGAGGTCTTGGGCTGAGAAAACAGAAGCCTGATAGTTCATGTTTGATAGGCTGTTACCTTTAGTTACACTGCGGTCAGTAACTTTGGAAATTGTCTGGACTGCCATGATGATCTTTAGTTAACACCCTCTACCACTAGGCAAATGAGCTAAGGTCAGGGGAAACCCGAAATGTAATGGAGTCACAGAGTCCAGTTTCACCAAATGCCAAAGCAAATGCAAATCAGCTCAGATTAAAGTCAAAACATCAATTTTGTTCAAGTTGTGTAAAGAACAAAATCTTACTTGAACTTCTGGCTCTGCCTAAAAGTAAACAAATATTGCTCGATGTAGACAGTGAAAAACTATCTCTCTTACAATCAGACAGTTTTTTTGTGGCAAGTCATTCACTATCTTAAAATATTAGACTATGTCAGTTGCTACCGTTATGCATTTTTTAAAACACCAGGTAATTTTTAATGCATGTAACTATATAGCTGCTTTGCCTACAGAACAGGCAGTTTCCAACCTTTACACTAATGGGCTCTGGGAAACTGTGTCATGAAATGGACTGTCATAAAGCAGATCATAATTTCCCAAAGGGGGCAATATTATAATTGGAGTTTTGTTCCTAAGGACTTGATATCAAATAAATCAGAGGTATGACCAACAACATATTATAAAAGCTATTGTCAATCTTTGTAATAACTTTAAATGGCATAATTATCATCTTAATCCTATAAAGGAGGTGTCGATATAACGTCCACCATGAGAATACAAAGGATTCCAATGTGCTATTGTAGCACATGTGGGCCCCTGGAAAAGATACCCTGGAGGTCAATACCCAATCAAAATCATAGTTTATGAGCCCTCATTGAAGCATTTATGTTTACCAGCTGGCCAGAGGAAGAATTAGTTCAAAACAGAAGATATTTAGTCAACTAGCTTAGCAAATAATGACAATAAATTGTATTTCCCTCTGCATAAGGAATACTCCTCCACATGTCATCCATACAACCAGAGGAGGAGGACATACATGTAGCAAACATGGGTGATCAGGGAGCATGCACAGAGGGTAAATATATAGCCAAGGAGCATGTGGAAAGGGGCATATGTATGGCAACCACCATACATATGACCAGGCCACATGCCCACTTCTGACCCTGAAGAGACATTGATGGCCTCTGATGAGGTCATCATGTTACTCTTTGCTGCTGAACACAGCATCTCAGTGCTGGGTACTTTGTCATGTTTCCTGGGGTTTTCTGACATCCTTATGATCACTGACTACCATCTGCTGGGTTTCAGTTATCTGGTCTCTTCAGAGTCAGTGGTCTTCTATACAATACTATCAATCACCTCTGTGCTGGGCATTTTGTAGTATCTGCTGGGGGTTTCTAATGTCATAGTCACCTAGTTACTGCCTACTGG
Source organism: Potorous gilbertii (assembly GCA_028658325.1). Taxonomy (NCBI): domain Eukaryota; kingdom Metazoa; phylum Chordata; class Mammalia; order Diprotodontia; family Potoroidae; genus Potorous; species Potorous gilbertii. Next base: position 34,201,987 of record CM053770.1, on the reverse strand, counting down.
GCTTTCAGTTCTCTAGTCATCTAGCCTCTTCAGAGTCATCTGCAGCAGTATATGGGATATATATGTGTGTGTGTGTGTGTGTGTGTGTATAAACAGGATAAGCTGTAACTCAAAAAAAAAGTTGTGAACCACTAGTCCTAGCTAGGCAACCATCAGAATACCCCAGACTATGATTAAACTCATGCTTTGATTGACCCTCTAGTGCTGACTGGTTCCAGACTACTATATAACTTAGGGTTAGGGAATTTATTTAACCCCTTTGTGTCTATATTTTAGGGTCCTGTATTCCTACAACTCACTTGAGAGAGAGCCACAAAAATGTCAGAGAAGCTATTTGAAGAGTTGAAAATCAGGAGAAAAGTGAACTGGATTGCTTTTAGGGAACTGCAAAATTCTTTTGCTGACCTCCAGCTTCCCATGATACCAAAGGCTCCTTTATTTAAATGCAAATATTTTACTAGTGCTGCTGGCTGGCAGTAAGATCTGGACTATCACTGCCTCTGAATAATTAAAGATGAGCATCTCACAGAGAACAACGGAACATGGTGGGAGTGAGCAGACTGTAACATACAGCTAAGGAGAAACTGAAGAACAAATAAAAGCTGTCATAAAAAGTTATATAATGGAAGAAGAAGATGAGCTGTTCTCATGGTGAGAGTGAGGGATGACTGACAGTTGTCCAGAATGCTCCTCCCCTTTAAGAGAACTCTTCCACTTAACATTTTGATAGGAAGTAAAGAAGACCTCTGGCACTTTGGGTGGCCCCTTTGTGGTGAATACACAGGGAAGAGTCTCACAGGATGAGTAGTCATGGATCTGATTGTTGGAAAGAGCTCTCAGATCAGTGAGATCAAGTGTCCATTTGAGAATTCGGGAATATTGACTTCATGGGGCTTATCTTAAGGATTAAATCTTATTTATTGTCTTAAGGATTAAGATCATGCATATAAAGTGCTGTACAAATATTATTTACTATTATTATAAAGTTAGCCTAGAATTTGTAAATCTGAGCAGGATGTTTTTGAAAATAGTTAAAAACAGTTGCCAGACTCAAGTTTAGTTTGTATGCAACTGGTAAAATTTCTAACAATGTATTTGAAACAATTTTATTGAAGACCAAACACCCTCTATTCAGGCAATTAGTCTGACAAAAACCAAAGCATACAAAACAAAAATCCCCTTCCCTGAAGCAAAGAGAGGCATGAAAAATCTTCCCATTGCTCTTATAATCATGAAATTTCAGAATAAAGACGATTCCAAATAACCGGCACTCAATGTTTATTATAGTTGATTATGGCAATCATGATGGTGTGTATTCCATTGAAAAGTATTTTTAAAGTAATGCTGTTCCCAAATTTCTCCCTTTCTGCTGCTACAATCTCTTGATCTTTTCTAATACTAATATTTACAGAAAATTCTTCTGTGTAACTTAAAGATTTATGCAGTTCTTTGTTTATAGCAGTCCTATGAGGTCAATAGCATAAATACTGTTATCTCCATCTTACAGATGAGAAAAGAAGTGAAGTGACTTGTGTACAGTATAGGATTAGGAGTGTGTGAATTGGGATACTGGCACAAGTCTTGGGTCTATGAGGTTTGTGCTCCCTCCACTCCTCCATAGTGTATAACAAGTTGTATCCTAGCCAATGAAGGGTGCCCAGAACCTTTCTCATCCTTTTCTGCCACCAGCTACTCTGAAAAGTTGGGCCTTAGTCAGCTGATCAGTGGTGCCAGAAGACGGCTGTGCAGTCTCAGAGTCACCTATCTGAGTCTTGAGGAGTCAAGCATCCTGGGGTCTTCACAAATTGAAGACTATCTGAATTTGTTGTCCATGTAAAATTTATCTAGGAGACGTAGGAATTTCAGGTCATTAGTTTTGGTTTATTTCCCCAATTTGACAGTCATGCCTGAGGTTTCCATAGGATAGACAGGATGTTAAAATCTCCAGATTGCTTAGATAGGAGTTTGAAGACACTTTGAGACACAGTTTTAAGGATTAATCACAATGTCTTTAGGTGATTGCCAGCCACTTTATGATGGGGAGGAGGTGAGGTGGAGCCCATAGATTTTATCAGGAAAGATAAGGTTACAGGCGATCATGGCTTAAGAGCTTACCCAGCTCTTAAACATCATTCTGTGGAAAGGTTGCTGCAGTTGGGGGTCACAGGAACTGGATTCCTATTGGCTCTACCATGTCATACCTGTGTGTCTATGGGAATGTCCTTAACTTCTCTGAACTTGAGTTTCCCATCTGTAAATTGTGGAAGCTGGACTAGATGCCCCCTGAGGTCCTTTCTGACCCCAAATCCATAATCCTATGAAGAATCACAACTACAAGTGACCTCAAGGGCATTGAGAAGCTGCCTAGCATATGCAGGCTGCAACCTATAGATAGAGAGCTGTGCTGCAAGCCAAGGGAACTTATTTGCTGTGTGACCTTGGACAAGTCCTGACCTCTCTGAGTCCAAGTTTCATCGTGTATAAAATAAAGGGGTTGGACTAGAATAATCTCTGAAGTTACTTTGGGTTCTAAATCTATAACCCTGGAGTAAAGGTAGCCCATAGTAAGACTCCAATGATTACCCTATACCACTGACAAGTAATTACCTTCTTGTTATACAAGAAGTTATGTTTCTTTTTGCTTTTTGTTTTTTTATTACTGAAACTTAAATATACAGTGAAAAAGAAAATATATAATAAACTTAAATATTGAAACTTAAATACAATAAGAAAAGAAAATCAAATTATAAATTTAAATATTGAAACATACAAAATAAGAAAAGAAAAAAGCATGTAATGTGCACAGCATAACATGAGAGGATTCAAATAAATTTCTGTTTCAAGGAAGTCTATATAATAAATACTATGCATTGTGTTGAAAACTGTCCATCTTTTCTTTGCTTCCTTGTTAGTTTCCTTTTGTTTTCTGCTATTCACTTTTTACTTTGTTCTTTTTTTCTCCTTCCTCACCCCCTCCCCGCTCCCCAAAGACTACAATTAAGAGTAGATATATTTATATATATAGATATAGATATACATACATATGTACATATTTAGAAGTTGTACTTCTTGAAGACTCAATTGATCAGAACTAGTTAACAAGACCTGGAGATCTTGAATCAAAAGTATTGAATGAGAGACTTAATCACTCCATAAACAACTTGTATAAATACAAGGATCTATCACAGAACAAGGGAGGGATTTTTTGGGTTTGTCAGTGGCGTGGGGGCATCCAGATTTGAGACTGAAAGAACCAGTAGACCAGAGGCAACCAACAAAAGCTAAAAGAGAAAATAAGACTGATGTGGAAGTAAAAAGGAGAAACTGAAGAGGGCTGTCATCCTACATTCTTGCAGCAATAGAAGTCGTGGGCTGCTACTATCAGTTATATCCCCTGTTCAAGCACTGTTGGAAGTCCCAAGAAAAGATCTACTCTTTTCCCTGACTCCTTCTCTTGTTACCTATCTTTCAACAGACATTGTAACATAATCTGCTGCTTTGTTGCACACTTTCAGAAGCCGAAATTTTGTCTCAACCTCAAAGAGGACAGAGATAGACATGAATATAATTAAGGCTGAGAACAAAACCTCCTCTAAATGTTAGACATTTTCCTAGCTGGGGGCTCAGAGTAACTGTGATTATACTCCTAACTCTTCATCTAAAATAAGCTCCTTAAAGCAGATGGCTGAGGGGCCATTATATTGCCCTTACTCTTAAAATAAGCTAATTATTATAATAAGGTGCTTCTGTCCTATAAAGGCAGAGCCTCTGTTTACCTACACAATATTATGAGAGTGACCTGGCTATTGCAAATTCTGCTGTTACCTACTTGTTTTCGGTTATCTGACTCTTTGTGACCCCATTTGGGATTTTCTTGGCAAAGATACTGGATTGGTCTACCATTTCCTTCTCTAGCTCATTTTACAGATGAGGAAACTGAGGCAAACAGGATGAAGTGACTTGTCCAGGGTCACACAGCTAGTAAGTGTCTGGGAGCCAGATTTTAACACAGGATTTTCTGACTCTAGGTTGGTGCTCTATCCACTGCACCACCCAGCTGCCCTCACCCAGGTGTTATATTTATAGCCCATTTCTGTCACATGTCACATGAAATTGTCCTAATTCTAGGAAATGAGTCTGGAGGTCAATTATCTCTCTTTGAACTAAAGACATTTCTACGATTTCAGATTGGCCAGTCCCGTTATCCTAGCTTTTACCTTTCTGGCAGGTGTACCTCAACCTCCAAACTTGTGGTAGAGTCTGTGATTCCAAGACAGGCTAATGATCTCCAACAAACATCAAGAGATTTTCCTCACAGACACAGAAACTCAGGAAAATCAATTAAAGTAAGACTTAAAAGGAAAGGTAAAATGTAAGGAATTTCTCTTAAATAGTGAGAAAAGTGTTGGACTTATAGATGAGAGATCCATGTTGGAAATCTAACCTTAACTTGTCTTAGCTGTGTGACTATGACAGGCAAGTTTGTCACAAGATGAGCTTCACTTGATCTTCAATACAACAGAGACAATGCTACTTGCGCTACCTGACATGGGTTTGTTGCAGGGAAGGAGCCGCTATAGAAATGGGATTTTACTCTTACTGCTATTATATTATTTTCAATCCACTGTCAGAGTTCATCCTTGCCTCTGGGCCGTCTGTCCCAAGTTAATTTCCATGGCCAGAATAAATCATTACCTCTCTGTTGAGTTGCTATGAAGACAAGAAAGGCATTTAATTAAATTAAATTAGACTTTTAATGTTAGTTGAATTACACTGAATTGAACCAAAGTATACATGTAGCTAATTCAAAGTTTCACAAGTTGGAAGTATGTCTAGTTAAGCCCTCCAAATTTGCGCAGACTTTTTAGTTATGCCATTATTAAGGATATGAACACTGACCACTCTTTCTCTTCTCCATCAAGTCAATTATAAATTTCATGGTGGGATATTAAGCAAAGAAGTGGAAAAGCAAGAGTGTCCTCATTTCTTTAGTTGCAAAGTTTTTCTTCCACAACAGCAAAGTGAATTAAGTCTTTTGGTATTACTTTATTTATGTAATGAAATCTCAGTATGGAAAATCAATGCATATGGTAACTCACTTGTACGCTTCAGTTTTAGAGAGTTAGATGGGGCATCGAGAAGTTAAATGAGTTTCCCATAGTCTCACAGCAGGTAGGAATCAGAGGCGAGATTTTCACCCAGGTCTTCTTGATGCCAAAGCTAATTCTCTTTGCACTATAATACAATGCCTCCCACAGAATAAGTGTTTAACAAATGCTTGTTGACTGAGTGTGTTTTAATTAATCCCTTTACATAGATAAGGAAAGTGAAGTGCAAAGAGTGACTTGCCTCTTGTCACATGACTAATTAGCATCTGAGCCCGGATCAGTAACCATCATTCTTTGCTCTTTGCTTTAGTGATGGATGGAGGAAAGCACCAAGCACAATTTTAGCAGCACTTGGCTTCTGAGAGGTTAACCTTCAGTGAAACAGGATGAACAGAAAAGGAGAAAATCTGACCTTGAAAAAAAGAGTTAGAAGCTCAACTTTAAATTAAAAGGATAAAGGAACATAAAAGCTGCGTTTCTTCATGAGGAAAAATCATTTTTGAGGATAATCAAGGAAGAGTCAATTGACTTTGGGCCCATGTGTGTAGGATGACTAGTAGGAAAACTGAACTCTGTTCGTGATGGGAACTCCTTAAAATAGAACCGCTTGTTGAGAAATCATTGAAGTCACATCAGTGAAAGGTTAATTTCACAGAATACTCCAAGCACTTACAAACTAGTGACCCAGTAAGGAACTTGCCTTGAAACCTGGTGACTGACTTCCAGGTGAGTCCTTTATGATCACCCCCAATTCTGCTGTAATTCTGTAGATGATGTTTGGTTATTTTCATCCAGTGTGACGCATCACTCATGCTTCCTCATCACAGAAAGGGTCAAGGTCTTTTCTTTCCACCCCCATCATCACCAGAGCCAAGTCACTAAGCACTCACACATACTTTATGGTTCTCTGAACAATTCACCAGATTGGTTGAATAGACAAAGTGTTTACTTGCAAAGAACAGCGAGGGAGGCATCGTGACTTCCTGAAGAGGGACTAGCAAATGAAAACTTTGGTCTTACACTTGTCTTTCATCATCAAAAGAATTTAAAATTTGAATTTTATATATATCTCCCTTTTTTAAAATGTAAACTTGATGACAGGGACCATCTATCTTGATTTTCTCTTGGTATCCCTGAAGCTTAGCACATTCAAAGCACTTAATAAATATCTTCAAATTCATTCATTCAAGTCCTATGATTTGGTATCCGAGAGAACCGGAAGGGCGACCTTGGAACAAGCCCTTTCTCTTGATTTCTAGGACATATCTACAAAGTGAGAGAATTAAACCACATCACAAGTTTTCCACCTGGGGTCCATGAACATTTTTTTTATTTAACTATATTTCAATACAAGTGATTTCCTTTGTAATACTATGTATTTTGTCTTATGCATTTAAAAACATTATTCTGGGAAAATGTTCATAGACTTCAACAGAGTGGCAAAAGGGTGCAGGACACACACAAAAGGTTAAGAAACTCTGGATGAGAGCATGCTTAAGATCTCTTCCAGCTTTCATAGTCTATGAACTTGCTTTCTTTTGTTAATGCCTATCTTGTCTTTATAAAATTATCATCTTAATCTTCAAAAATGGTATACTCTGCCTTTTTATAATATAAATGTGTCCCTCCATTAGGATTAGGCACAGTGCATAGAGTGCTAGACCTGGAGTCAGGAAGACTTATCTTCCTGAGTTCAAACCTGGCCTCAGACACTTACTAGCTGTGTGACCCTGAACAAATCATTTAACCCTATTTGTCTCAGTTTCCTCCTCTGTAAAATGAGCTGGAGAAGGAAATGGCAACCCACTCCAGTATCATTGGCAAGATATCTCCAAATGGGGTCACGAAGAGTCAGACACCACTGAAAATGACTGAACAACAAGGATTTCTTCTAACATTTCATTTGGCCTTACAAGTACAAACTCACATTCTACCTCTACTCCTGACTTTGGGTACATCCACAGAACATAGTCATTAGCTAGTATAGGGAATGAGAAAGAAAGATAGCTTGACTATTATGTCCTTGGGTGTTCTTGCAAGCTGACTATGTTTGCTCCTCTTCCTTTAGAAGAAAAGGTTCTGTCTTCTGAATCCCTGTTTGTGAACTAGCTCTTGGATCTTAGTTGTCTGTTTTCTTGATTCAGTCACTGGTCATGTTCCCTGATAATTTTCCTGCTGCAACATTCCTTGGGTTTTTATTCCCATTTCAACTTTTAGCAACCAATAAAGGGTGGAGAACCTCTTCTGGGTTTGTGTGTTAGAAAAAGGAATCAGCAAAAAGCTTGGGTTCATCTGGAACTTTGCATGAGATGAACATCATCAGGGTAGCAACAATAAGTAAAGAGTTAGAGAAGCCCAGCCTTGACTGTACATTGGACAGCACCATAGACTCCATCCAATGAATATTCCATCGAGCTTGGCACTGTCTTTAGAGCTCACATACCTTGAGTCAACCAACTTGACTCCTGTGATGATTTTGGTCTGATACATGAAACACTGGGGAAGTAGAGGGGAGGTAATAGTAAGAACTTAGCAGCAATTTGGCTTTGGTAGTTCAGGGTTTTCCTTTCCTGTTTATCTTGGAAATGTAGGCTATGGCCCTGGCAACTGTCACTCCAGGAGGGAGTCAGTAGGGAGCTTGTGTGACATGGTCTTGTTTCCCTGTGGAGTCTTTTGTAGCCCTCAACTTGCTTCTATAGCAATTGGGAACCAGGACCCTGAGGACATCCAACAGGGGAAACTGAGTGGGGTTGGTGTCTTTCATATTCAGGCTCAAAGCTACATTTCTGAGCTTAATTTTCCCCATCACAGAGTAAGATTACCTAGTGGTGAGAATTTTGTGCAATAGAATAGGACACTTACAATTCAGCCCTAATGATGGTTTGGAGACCTCTTCCCCAGACTATGCCCCCTTCTTTACAGTGCTGAGAAGACTGACTCTAGAGTTAGAAGAGGTAGGTTCAAATCCCATCTTTGATGCCCGTGTGGCCTTAGCCAAGTCACTTAACTTCCCTGGGCTTAATTTTCTTCAACTATAAAATGAGGGGTATAGACTAGATGAATTTTGAGGTCTCTTTTCATTCTAACTCTATCATTCTGTAAGTTAGGGAATAAAAAGTCACATCAATATTTAGAAATCATTCATTCCAGAGGATTTGCTATAGTGTTATGACCAAAAATATTTGGTCCAACAATTTTATTTGTCCTTTCCAACATTGTAAAATAAACCATGTTTACCCTTCAGGTCACCAGCTTCTTTTTTTGGTAACATTGTACCTTTATTTGTCTGCTGGGAAAACAACATGACAATGTCCCCAGAGGCAAAGAGAAGACTAGATAGGTTGGCTTGAATCAGTAAGGAAGTGGACACAGCATTCAGGTAGAGGCCATCATCCAAGGTGAATTGACTCAGCTTCCCACCTCTGCAGCCCCTAACAGTTCTTGGTGGGTTCATGGAAAAAGACTCACTTCTCTCTCAATTCCTAGGATGCATGGGAAGGGCATTTCTCCCTGGGAGTAGAGAGAATACTTTACAAACTAGGATTTGGAGGTCCAGAATATAAATAGTTATTCTTGGTCAGAAAAGCTACAGCCAACCCAAGTGAGAAGGTGCTCCTGGACTTCCCATGGGTCTGTGATGATGTCATAGAGACCTCAGTCTGCTGTGTTCATTGATGTCAAGGGGGGCATGTCTCACTCTTCTCTTTATAAAAATCCTCTTCTATGGCGCTTGCAACATTGAGCATATTGATGAATTGACTCTGAGGACCGATGTCCTCAGTGGAGATCTGTTACATTCTGTACCTTCATGATATAAGATCTATGGGCTTATTTCTTCTCCCATCCACTCACTGCTACCTGCTCACTGTACACCTGCCCTTGCCCTTGGAGGAACCCTACTGGAAGAGAGAATCTAAGTATGTGAGACTGGAAGGTTGAGAAGGAAGAGAGAACTTGGCTAGAAAGAGTCATCCTGGAGGTAGCAGTAATACTGTGCCAATCTTTTTTTTTAAAAAAGATAGAGGATAGATTGTGCAGGGATGGGCTAATTACATGTAAATTAAATGCAAATCACATGCAAATATACATAGAAAGCCAAGGACAGAGAGACAGAGACAGAGACAGAGAGAGACAGAGAGACAGAGATGGAGAGAGATTGGGAGGGAGGGAGGGAAAGAGAGCTAGCAATGGAAAGACAGAGATAGAGACAGTTATTTCCTACAAATATGTTAGTTGAGACCACTGGCTTGGTGCTTTCCAAGAGGAGGCATGCAGGACAGGGGTCTAGAGCCATCCATAACAAAAGGTAATCCATGCAGGAGGGGTTGCTGAATGAGTGAGGTAATAGATGGGGAATTGGAGGGAGAGGTCAAAGACAAATCTTCAGGATATTAAGAGAACTTGAGGGTGCTTCCCTCCTTCAGCAAAAGAATGAGGGCAAGAAGAAATGACAGGTTAGACACAGGAGCACACTATCCTGCGTTGGCTAATGTGGGAAAAGTTTGGCTTCAGGGTTCTCTATTGGCAGCTTCTTCTGAGAGGACAATTGTGCAAACTATTCAGCGATGCTCACTTTGCATCAAATTATCATATTTTTAACAAAATTATTTTTGCTGTTGCCTTTGTTCTGAGGACCTGAAGGATTCCAGAAACAATGACATGTGTTTGTGTGAGCCAGGGGTGGGAGCAGGGATGGAGTTTAATTATCTTATTAATCTTTGTACTTTGCCCTGCAGGAGTAGAGTGAATTATGCAGGCACGGAATTCTTTTTTCTCACCCCTCACTCCCAGGAGATTGTTCCTGGGGACCTAGATAAGAGCCACATTGTCATAATTCCCATGGCTTCTCCTTGTTTCCAGAAGTCACGTGCTTTCCCCCTTTTTTGCCTAAAATAGCTTTTCTTTACCTCCTAATCAAACCAACTGCATGCATTCATTGAGTGCTTACTCTCTACAAGGCATTGCTCTAAGCACCAAACAGGATGAAGGTTTGCTTTAGGCTCAAGTGAGATTGCATATAATGACAGTTAGTCAACAAGCCTTTAATAAATCCCCACATGCCAAGCACCATTCTGAGAACTGGAGATACAGAGAAAGGTAAAAGCAATCCTACCCTCAGACAGCTTACATTCCAATGTGGTAAACTATATACAAACAATACATACACACAAGCTATATACACTGTAAATAAGAGACAGCAAGGTGATCCTTGCTCAGGGTCACACAGTCAGGATGAGTCAGCCTGGCTCCAAAGCCAGCTCACAGCCACTAAGCTACAGCTCCCACTTTCTAGTTTTATTAGGAGTGTGGGCAGGAAATGTCTGTGTTTCTCAGTGCCTGGCATGTAGCAGATGCTACAAAAACATTAGTTATTACAGTTGTTGTTAGTTCATTGCGGCTAGTACAGAGGGCAAGCCAACTATACTTGTTCAGCCTGTGTGATGATCATTTATGTGTTTTCATAGAGGACCTAACCAACACATGTTCTAGATCTTTCAATACTTTTTCAGTACCAATGCAATTCCCAGGGTATCTGCCTGTTTTCCTCATCCTTGTATATTACCAGCCTTTCCAACACATATCCGCTTCCAGTTATGGGTCCTTAATGTACTCACCATTTGTTTTGGACAAGACATTATGGGTACTTGTACTTACAGCCACCATAATTTTTCCACTGCCCTTTAGGTCACCAACAATTTTGATTCTTCTGAGAGGGGGAGGCGTGGTCTAGCATAAAAATCACTGGACTTGGAATCAGAGGACTTGGGTTGAAATCCTGACTTGACCATTTTACTTTTTAACCTTACTGCCTGTATGACTTGGGGAAGCAGAGTGATGCAGTGGAAAAATCCTTGGATTTGGAATCTGGACATCTGGATTCAAATCCTACCTCCACCACTTGTGGAGACTTTAGGCAAGGTAACTAACACCTTTGTGCCTCAGTTTCTTCAGGAATTGAACTTAACGTGTGAGATTCCTTCTAGCTCTAATTTGGCAATATTTTATCTTTATGGGCATAAGTCTCTTCATCTGTAACTGGACTAGATAACCTTGAAGGTATCTTACAGTTCTGCCAATGGTCCTATGACCCAGAGATCATGGTGTTCCCTTATTTGAAGTTACACAGCAACCAGAAGGAATATTTATGCTTTTGTGGTACAGAACATCATGGACTTCTTGAAAGTGCTGCCTACTTTCCTAAATGTACTTCCCCTTAGTTTCTTCCTTCTGTTCTGTGAATTGTTGATAAAGGTGACTGGAACCTGAAACTCATTTAACCACACTTGTAGCAGATGTAGTAATCTGGACCATGAAACTTTAACTTGTCCTACCTAAATGGAATTTTTTCCTAGAAGAAATAAACAACCTCAGACAAATTGGTTTTACAAACTCAAACTTTTCATGGAATTACACATTCAGAACTAAAAAGGACCATAGAGAGTCATCTAGATCAACTCTTTCATTTTTAAAATTATAAGCAGTTTGTTTTTTTAAAAATTAATAAGCATTTATTTTCTCTCCTTGCCTCTCCTCCTATTAAAAAAGATGAAAACAAAACTCCCATCCCTTCAGTTTTACAGACTGAGGAAACTGAGGCACAGAGAGAAGAAATTACTTGACTAAGATATTAAAAATATGGGTTTCAAATCCTGATGTTCTAACTCTGAGACCTTACCCTTTCATTTACAAGAAAGATGGCACCAATCATCCAAGGTCAGATATGTAGGCAGTGAACCAACGTCCAAGCTAATGCTATTTCCAGTATGCCATGCTTTCTCCCAAAGATTTAGAGCAATTCATGTAGTTTCCATGAGCACCTGCCTATGTGCCTGTCTAGCATGGCAGCTCCTTTGACAGAAAGCCTGCTGACATCTTGTAAGTTGGCTCAGATTAACTGCTCTATCATGTAGTTGAGATAATATTGTAGACTGACACTATCAGCCCGAAGACACATAAGGCTAAAAGGCTAATGAAGGAGATTCAAGAATTCTTGGCCCTTGTGATGGCCTGTTAAAGGTTCACCAATTCGATGCCCAGATTCTCAAGAAAAAGGTTTTCTCTGTTCTTGGAGACAGTGTGATTTGTTTATTGCATCTGAATGAACCAGAAATCAAGATGATAGCTGCAACCTCTGCACCTGGCAATTTGAACCTCCATAAACATATCCTCTAACATGCTGTTTTCTTAGCTTCCCTAGAAATCAGAGAACCATTAACCATAGGGACTGCTATCAATCAATCACTGAAAAAATTCTTTGAATGGGGATTCTTCACCTGGGATCCACTGACCCCAAAGGCATCACTGAATCCAGGTTTACTTCTATTTTCACTAGCCTTTGGTTCCTTCTGGAATCCCATTTAATGCATTTTAAAAACATTATTCAGAGAATGGATTCATAGGCTTCACCAGATATTGCCAGAGAGGTTCATGACCATAAAAAAAAAAAAAGGAAAAGAAAAGGTGAACAACTCCTGAAGATAGGTAGGTAAGATTCATTTGATTTAATCATGGGGAACCTATATCCATAAGGCCTTCTAGGTTCTTGGGTGCAGCTTTATGACTGAGTCCAAGTTTTACAGAATAAAAACTTTTATTAAGGGAATTTGTTTTCTGGAGTTTGGATTCACTCACACCTTGAGGACCTAGGCCACATGTGGCCTCAAGTCTGCAGCTTTCCTACCCTGGCCATGCACATACTATAAGGATCATTGAAACTTAACCTGTCAGAATAATTTGGTGGAAGTATGCTCAAGAGTAGCTCACACATAGAGACAATTAAGTCCTTTCTTACTCATCAGTCAATAAGCTTTCAGTAAGTTTCTATTATATGCCAGACCCTGTGCTAAGTCTGAGACAATAAAAGTGAAAAAGACAGTCCCCTATCCCCAAGTAGTTTACAATCTGAAAAGAGGGGAGGAAGGTATCTGGGGTTAAGGGTATCATGGAGAGGTCCAGAGAGGGAGTTCAGCCATGTAGGAAATGAAGAGGTGGCTGCCCTGGGCATCCTTAATGGAGGAGTTCTTCACTTTCCAATTAGATAGATTAATTGGGAATGCAACAGTAGACTGACGGGTAATATTAACAGGATAGTGACCAGTGTTAGCCTGGAGAGCTGCTGATGTTTGCAAAACAAAAGAAAATGAGTCCATCATCCCCTCTGGATATACAGCAGTCACTAACATGAATATTTATATCTCAAGTTTCCTAGTGTTTTGGTTTTGTACTGAATGAGAGGCAGCTCTTTAAGTCAGTAAACTAGTCAGGGAATAAAAATACCTATTGTGCAACATTAGCCATGTTCAAGTTACAACCTGACCTTCCATAGTTGCTCAGAACATGGTTTCATTACTGAATGCTGGAGATGGAGCCAGAGAAGTGGGTCATCATTCAATTCAATTCAAACAATATTTATTGACTACCTACTATGTGCTCTGAGAAAACAAAAAGGAGGAAAACCTCCTGATCTAGGTTATATAAGTCTGATTCTCAAGGATGAAGGATAAATATGTGAATAACAGTGAATGATATAAGACTGAGAGAAAAAATACAAAAGAGAATCAAGGCAAAGTGTGAGGAAGAGGGAGGAATCGTTGTATTCATAGCAAGAGAACAAGCAAGCTGTGGCTGATGGACCCAGTCTTAATTTAGAGCCATAACCTACATGCCAAGTGCATGATCACATATTAGAGACTGGTGTCCTTGAATGTTGTTTCCTTCCTAACAAAAGGAAAAAGAAGAAATGGGGCTGATTAACTTCCTCCTTCCCCCCCTCCCCCACCGCTCCTCCCTGACTCCCCAGGAAACCAGGGTCTTAAATGAATATATCTAAAGACAGATTTCCTCTTGTGAATCACTAATGTCTCCCGAAATAACAATATCAGCCAGGTCATTTTGTGTTGTCACTACTTTTCAACAGTCTCAGAGTGGCAGTCGCCCTGGATCTTTCCTAGAAATTCCTGTAAGAGGAGGATCAAATCACATTGGAGCTCCCAGTTCCAGGAATTACTGACAGTTCCCCCTCTCTTTACCATGATTGCCCCCATGGTTTCTATTCTGCTGAAACTATGTCCTAAACAGATTTGAGAAACTTCATGGCTATGGTGACTAGTCACAGTCTGCTTGGATTAATCTGTGTGGTTTTAGTAGCTGAAAGCTACCCCTCAAGGTCCCATTCTTTGAAAGTGTCTGTATCATGTAACACTGTGATTAGTCAGATCATATCCAACTTTTCTAAGTTTAAATTGCACTGGAAATGCATAAAGGCTCATCTAAGCATTTTTCCCCAAAGAGACAGGTTGGCCAAGAGCTTTGAGGAAAGAATTCTTTTACTGTTTGTTGTTTAATCATTTTTCAGTCATGTCTGACTCTTCACGACCCCATTTGGGATTTTCTTGGCAAAGGTACTGGGGTGATTGGCCATTGTCTTCTCCAGCTCATTTCACATATGAGAAAACTGAGATAAAAAGGGTTAAGTGATTTGCCCAAAGTCACATGACTAGTAAGTGTCTGAAGCCAGATTTGAACCTGGGTCTTCCTCATTCATGGGGCAACTAGGTGGTTCAATAGTAGAGTACCAAGCCAGGAGTAAGACAGACTCATCTTATAAAGTAACATTATACAATTCTTTTATGTTATTGAGTTTTTTTTTTCTCTTAAAAAGATCTGTTATTGGGATGTAGTATATATCTGGATCAATGGAGTAGGTATCTGATGCCTGATTGGAATAGGAACATGATCTTGGACTCTCAAAGTTCATGTTTATGAAGCACAAGATGTAGAAGGTAATATCAAGTAGAAAAGGCATTTCATATGAGCACAGTGATGGAATCATATCCATAGTGGAAGAACCATCTTAGTAAAATCCAGAGAGCTCACCCCCAGTTGGGCTGTAGGACAAAGGAAGGGGGAAGACATTTAAGTGCTTACTATGTGTTAATTTCTGTTCTAAGTCCCAGGAGTACAAATATAAAGCCAAAGATGATCCCTGACCTCATGGGACTCTCATTCTAGTAGAAGAAGACAGCTTCTCTAATGGAGAGGTGGCCAGAGAGGGAAGTTTTGGGTGGAAAAGTTGCAAGAATGGTGAATGGAGAGTGAGGAATCTTTTCATCCTCAGCAATTATTTAAGACCACCTGCTAAATGATGGGGAGGAGGCAGAGTTGCAGTTTTTGTCTGTGAAGGGTAACACCACGAATGAAATTATGAATTCTTGGAATATGAGACCGGTAAAGGAGTTGGACATGGAGACTATCTTGGAGGTCAGCGTGTTGTATGAGGGACAGTTACGCCTCAGGGAAGTGTGGAGTGGAATTGCCTCACTTGAATTCTATTCCATCCCTACTTATTCAGCCCCCAGGATGTGAAAGACATTGTTTAGGTCCTCTTAGAGCAGGATGCTCACTCATATTCTCCGTCAAGC
>CM053770.1:34170813-34185958 GCA_028658325.1 Potorous gilbertii | reverse complement strand
AAGAAAGGCAAAAACACACCCTGCCTTCACATTCTAATGGAGGAGTCCAACAATTATACAGCTAGGTACACACAAGAGTAGATGGATGGCAATCTCAGAAAGAAAGGCACTAGTAGCTGGAGGGCAAGGAAAAGACTTCCTATGTTAGGAAATATTTGAACTGAGTCTTGAAGGAAGTCAGGAAAATTGGGAGTCCAAAGTGAAGAGGGTAAGTACTCCAGACATAAGAGACAGTCAGCTCAAAGGCTTGGCAATAGATGGAGTGTCAGATCCAAGGAATAGCAAGTAGGCTACTGTGACTGGACTTCAGGAAGTAGAGAAGAGAGGAGTGTTTTCAGAGAGGACCAATGATATCACAGAGTGCTCTTGACTTGTGCGTGAATTGCAATTAAATGAGGCAGAGTTGCACAAAGTCTTCAGCTTCACTCTTTCTTCCTGAGTCATCAAAGTCCAGTGGCAGGACAAAAGTCAAGATAACTGGCAATGGCCTGGGATGAAGTGGATGACCTTGGCTTCTCAGATGTCTGACTAAGTTCCTGCTTCATCCACCTTCATGGCTGTTGGATCTGCTCATTCCATTGGGAGAAGTCTTCACATGCTTGGGGTAAACACCACCCTAACTCATGGATGAGTTTGTGACCTGTCATTGACCTTCAGCGTGGTTTAGCCCATCTGCCAACATGGTTTACCAAAATGTGGCTGTTTCATGTGCTACAGCTTCTTGGAGCCACAGGTAAGAGTTCAGTGTCACATGGACAACAAAGGGGAATGATGGAAAGAAAGAGGTCAAGTTGTGAAAAGCTTTAAATGCCAAACAGAGGACTTTATGTTTGATCCTTTAGATAAGAGGGAACCATTGGAGTTTATTGAATACAAGAGAGGCTAGAAGATAGGCAAGGTCAGATCTTCACTTTAAAAAGGAGACTTGGCCGTTGAGTAGAAAATGGAATGGAAGCAGTAGACACCTGGAGTTGCGAAACCAATGAGAATGCTATTGGAATAACCCAGGGGAGAGCTGCTGAGCTTCTGGCTGTGTGAGTAGAGAGAGGACATGGATGAGAGATGTTGTGAAGTTGGAAATGACAAGATTTAGCAACAGGTTGAATATATGGGGTACACAGAAAGAACCAAAGATGACACCAAGGTTGTGAGCCTTGGTGACTGGGGAAACTAGTAATAAAAAAGGGCAAAGAGGAGACTATTTGGGAGAAAAGATGATGACTTCTCATACTTTCCAGATGAGGAAATTGACATCCAGGGACTTACCCAGAGTGACTTGCCCAAGACTATACATATAAGATGGCAAGTCTAAGATCTGAACTTGAATCCTCTAATTCTGAATCCAGGTTGACTTCATCTACAAAATGATGCATCCTCCTTAGACACAGCTAGCTGTTGCCATAGTACTCAGAGCACTGGACCTAAAGTCAGGAAGATCTGAGTTCAAATCCAACCTCAGATACTAACTGACATGAGCAAGTCATTTGATTTTTGTCTATCTTGATTTCTACATCTGTAAGATGGAGATGATTCATGATATCACCTAAGTCTCAGGGCTGTTGGGAGGCTAGAAAGAGGCACTACTTATAAAGCACTTTGCAAACCTTAAAACATTAAATAAATACTACCTCTCATTATTTTCCCTAACTATTTCCAAATTATAGCGGCTGGAAATTGCAGAGGGTCAAAAGAAAGGGAGTGGAGCCAAGGGTGACTCAGAAAAAGAGGGAAAGAAAATGGAACCATGACCTTGCTAGGCCTCAGTTGCCTCATTTGTCTAATGGGAATCATAGCCTGAATCATTGGGTTATCATAAGGAAGCCACTTGAGACACCATCAAATGCCATATAGATGAGAGCTAACTTTGACGCCTGCAACCAAATTAAGAAAGAAAATATTAATGGTAAAGGAGAATGGCTAGACTTCATTTGGCTAATGTACAGCCTTGTTTGGCTTCTATCTTTTAATCTGCCACGCCTAATACATAAATAAAGGGGTCGGGATTGGACCAATGGTTTTATCTGTTTAGGGAATTTGTAGATGAGGAAACTCCTACCAGATCAGGCCAACCACTGCTCTGGCAACAGATAGTCCCAGGGAGTGGCCTAAAGCACCCAGGGGTTAAGTGGCTCGCCCCAGGCATAGAGCCAGTTTGTGTCAAAGCAGATGTTTCATTAAATGCTTGTTCAATTGAATTAGAATTCAGAGGTCCCAAGCTGTTCCTTGCTATCCATCATCCCCCCACCCATCCATCCAAAACTCATCTTGTCCACACAAATATTTTCCTAGTGATGCTCTATTTCTGGCTACCACAGAACACCACACTCTCTGAAGGTTAGAAATTACAGTGACCCAAAGGGCACTGGAGAGCCAAATTGAAGAGGTAAATAGCTGCTGCAGTTTTGCCAAATGGTATAAAAGATATTGCCAAAGAAGGGTTAAAATGAGAAGGGAACTGCAGCTGGAAGGACATAGGTATGGCCCATATGTTATCAGGCAGATAATCAATGATCAGTTATTAAGTGCTTACTGTGTAGTAGGCACTGTGCCAAGAACTGGGATACAAAGAAAGGCAAAAGACAATCCCTTCCCTTAGAAAGCTTACACTGTATTGGGGAAGACCACAGGTTAATAACTGTGTACATACAAGATATGTACAGATTTGATAGAAGATACAAATTAGTTATCAACACAGTGTTTTTTAGCCCCAGAAGACATCTTGTTATGCAATGGACAGACACTCTATAAACAATTCATAGAAAGACATGGATGAGAGGAGGTATATTTTGCCACCTGGATATTGTTGTCTGCCTGTCACTAGGAGACAGGCCTGGGTATCTGGATCCTGGAAAGATCTTCAGCAGAGGGCCATGACAGTCAAGTGGTTCCCAGTATCTCAGAGGCAGAAAAACATTGCTCAGGATGACCCTATGCCTCAGGGTCAACCAAATAACCAGAATCACCAATCAATCTACAAGTTTTTATTAAGCACTTACTCTGTGTCTGGTATAATTCTAAGTGCTGGAGATACAAATAAAAGTAAAAATAGCCCCTGCCTTTGGAAGGTTATGTTCTAATGGCACATGGAGGTCATCTCTGGACACTGCCTTCCCCTCATGCCAAGATCATTAGTGTTTGTGTTACTCCTTGTGCTCACAGACCTTTCCCTTTGCATAAAGGACACCATGCATCTGGAATGCTCTCTTTTCTCCCCTCCACGTATTAGAACACCCAGCATCTTTCCCCGTTTTTTTAGGTCAGGGCAATGGGTCCTACATGCCTGTAATGCTTTCCCTCCTCTCCATATTTTGGATTCTTAGTACCCCCTTTCCTTTCTTCTAAGGCAGAGGTCCTTAATCTTTTTTGTTGTTGTTTCAGACCCCTTTTGCGCTCTGGCGAAGCCTTTGGCTCTCTTCTCAGAATGTTTTTAAGTATATAAAATAAAACACAGAGGATTACAGGGGAAATCATACAGGACATAGTAGAATTGGTCCTGGAGGGAAGGGACTGTTTTATTTTGGTCATCACCTACCACAGGGCCTTAGACATTGCAGACCCTGAATTAGTGACTGTTGGATTAAATCAAATTGAATTTCAACCAGATCCCAGTGCCTCGCATGAAGTGAGATCTCAGTAACCATCCAGTACATGCTGAAGAGGAAGGTAAAGATGAGTCATTTCTAGGAGGTGGGATGCTGAGAACGACTAGTCCTCCCTTCTGTCTGTAGAAGAGACTCATCTGTAAAACCATTAGATCCAGTTTTCCTTCCTAGGAGGAAACTTTGGAAACGATACTGAGAAATCACTGAGCTAAAGTGAATGGAGGAGGTTAGATCACTATGAGGCAGATAAATGTTCTAGGGGTAATCATCCTTCCAACTACAAAAGAGAGATTGAGCCTAGAGTGAGTCCTGCCTGCTGCTCAGCAGTTGCAGAGGAAGGGGAGCTAAGTGGCCTTCATTCATGGGTGCTGAAAGAAACCATTTGTAATCCTGTCTCAAGGCAGATAGATCAGGTGGGCCCAGGAAAAGTAACGGTGGTATAGAATGGATTAGAGAGGATGGGAGGGGTTCATGGCTGCAAGTCACTGAGAACCAGAAAATAACAGAATTTTTGACCTAGCAGAGATCTTGACCTTCCTCATCTTGTGATGATTAGAAAATGGAGACCCAAAGCATAAAAGTGATTTGGCTGAGGCCAGTCAAGGGCAGAACAGGGAAAGACTGATAAAGCATGAGCCCTTCCCAACCAGCCCCATGCCATGCTGCTTCTACTTGGACCGTCACCTCTACCTCCTCCCCATCAGGAACCTGCCCTCTACCCTGACTCCTTTCCCTCTGATAGGTCAGTCTTTGCCTTATCTTTCTGGGGCCATGGCCTTCAGGTACCAGGTACACCATGCCATCTTGACCTCCCAAGTCCCTCCAGTCTTTCCCTATTAAAATGTAAGCTCCTTGTGGGCAGGGACTATCTTGCTTCTATCTATCTATCTATCTCTCTCTCTCTCTCTCTCTCTCTCTCTCTATCTACAATTTCTCTACCAATCTATCTCTATCCATACATCCTTCCACCAACCAACTATCCATCCGTCTATTTATGTAATGATCAATCTCTATCTCTATCCATCCACCTATCTATGCATTTATCTCTATCCATCCAGCCATCCATCAGTCTACCTTTCTATCCATCTATCAACCTATTTATCCATCTAGCTACCCACCAACCTACTATCTATCTGTCTATTGATCTATTTATCTATCTATGCCCCAACCTTTAGAGCTGCCTCAGAAGCCAAACAGCCCACGAGATGGGCAAGTGGAGGCCACAATGGCTGGTTGGCACCATCCTGGAATCCTCCTATAATGTTGTCCATGCTGTGGAATTTCACCTTGTAATTGAAGCTGTCTCATAATGACATCATTTTGATATTCAGTAGAAAGATTCTTTAAGGAATGGACCCATAGGAACCAAATAAAAGAATCCACATATACAAAAATATTTACAGCAGTATTTTTTTGTGGTGACAAAAGAAGTAGAAATTGAGAGGATGTCCATCAATTGGGAAATGTCTAAACAAGTTGTAGCATATGATTGTGATGGAATAATTCTGTGCTGTAAAAAATGATGAAGCGGATGGTTTCAGAAAACCCTCTGAAGACTTACGTGAACTGGTACAAACTGCAGTGAGCAGAACCAGGAGTACAATGTACACTATTAACAGAAACATTGTAATGAAAATCAGCTGTGAAAGACTTAGTTACTCTGATTAATACAATGATCCATGACAATTCCAAAGCATGTATGATGAAAAATGCTACCTACCTCAAGAAAGAGAACTGATGGACTCTGAGTGAAGATTAAGGCATATTTTTTCCCTTTATTTTTTATCGCCTCCCCCTCCCATGGAAATGTGGAAATATGGCTGATGGCTAATGTGGAAATAAGTTTTGCATGACTTCATATGTATAGTAGGTACCACATTTCTTGCTTTCTCAATGCGTGGGGGAGAAAGTGGAGGTAGGGAGAGAATTTAGAAATGAAAATTTAAAATTTTTAATTTTTTTAAAAGAAAAGATCCCTGAGCTTCCAATCAGGAACCTGCATTCCAGTCTTGGCTCTGATATTTGTTAACCTTGTGACCCTAGGCAAGTCACTTAAGCTCTATGAACCACAATTTCTGAGAGGTAGCTAGGTAGTAGAGTGAATAGAATATTGGACTTGATCTTGGAGTCAGGAAGACCCAAGTTCCAATCCTTTCTCAGAACTGACTGACTGTGTGACCACAGGGCAAGTCATTTAACCTCTCTGTGCCTCAGTTCCCTTAGCCATCAAACTAGGTTATCTTAGTTTATTATATTATTATTAATGGCAGCTACCTCAAAGTGTGATTGTGAAGGATCAAATAATATGTGTAAAGTGCTTTATAAACCTCAGCATGCTGAATAAATGCCAGATATTAGTATTCCTATGGTTAAGCAGTAGGAAATTAATGTGTAAAGATGAATTAGAGCCAGACTATAGAAAGCTAAAGATTTGAATTTTATCTTTTAGGCAACGGGGGGAGTATTAAAGATTTTCAGTCAATGGAATGACATTATCCAAATAGTACTAATGCAGATTAATTTGAGATTCGGGAGTGTGAGGGATAGATTGAAAAGGACAATCAAGAGGGGAGCCAGAAGAATCATCAGGCT
This sequence comes from Potorous gilbertii, assembly GCA_028658325.1. Classification (NCBI taxonomy): domain Eukaryota; kingdom Metazoa; phylum Chordata; class Mammalia; order Diprotodontia; family Potoroidae; genus Potorous; species Potorous gilbertii. The sequence continues at coordinate 34,179,764 of CM053770.1, read as the reverse complement.
CGAATCCAAATATGAAACATTAAGAGCCTGGATTATGTTTGGCAGAGAAAGAATGGACAAGTGTGAGACTTGGTAAAGGGGGTCAGACTCGACACTCTCTCAAATCTCTTCTTGTACTAGATTGTTTTTGAATCCATGACTGGACCCCCTATAAACTGAAAAACACTCTTCTCCACCAAGCTCCAGCTATGACGGACCTTCCCACAATATATCCCTCAACACCCTCCTAAAGGAGCAAGTCATTGGCAAAGCCAGTTATTGGCAAAGACTGCTTGACTGATTTTCAGCTGATGAGCTACCTGCCCAGTAAAATCAGTCAAAATTAGATAGTCTGGGTCTGAATCATTGCATCATAAATTGGGAGTTGGAAGAAACATTAGAAGTCATCTAGTCTTTCTCTTCTCATTTTACTTATTAGGAAACTAGACCCAGGGAAATAAAGTGATTTGTCCAAAGTCATAGAAGTAGTGAGTTACAGAGCTGGGATTAGAATTCAATTCCTCTGGCCCCAAGTCCAGTGTTCTGCCTACTGTATGTACATACCACCATTCAGAGTTCCAGTTACCATGAATCACCCATTAGCTTATAAGCAAGAGTAAGAGGACCTTATCTGGTATACTTCTGTCAGCCACCCAGAGTGAGCATGATGATTAACTTGTCTAGGGGAGGCACAAAGAGAGATGAGACTATTCCAGTCATTAAGGTGCTGCCACCAGAGTAAACTACTATTTTAATTAAGAAATAATACATGGGGAGAATTCTGTGTAATGGCATTATTGTCCACAAACAACAGCTTTTTGTGGAGGATGGGTCTCTTTGTCTGCCTACTCTGGCCTTCAGGTTTCCTTTTCACTTAGGGAAGGAGGAAATAGTATTCATTTTTCATTTGAGTACAAATGCAAGTATTGTATTTGATTTGGGTTGAAAATGAAACCAAACTTAGTAACATGTCTCTATTGTTTGTAGCAAGTGCTCTTAGCCATTATTGGATAGTTGGCGTTGTGTGTATAGCACTTTCCACAGTCATTGCTCCCAAATATTGATTGCTCTTGAGTGATTGGTGCCAATGTGAAAATGATACTGATTCAGTGCCATACCAATAAAATCACCAAAGAATTATTTCATAGAGTTAAAAAAAACAGCAAAATCCATCTGGAGGAGCAAAAGATTAAGAATCTCAAAGAAAATTATGAGAAAGGAGTGGGAAGGAAGGGGCCTAATACTATTATATCTCACATTATGCTTTTTGTTATTCAGTCATTTCAGTTGTGTCTGCCTCTTCATGACCTCATTTGGGGTTATCGCTAGATAATGGAGTGGTTTGTAATTTGCTTCTCTAGCTCATTTTACAGATGAGGAAACTGAGGCAAATAAGATCCAGTGACTTGCCCAGAAGATGAGTCTTCTTGATTCCAAACCCAGTGCTCTATGTATTGTGCCACGTATCTGGCAGTAATATTCATCAAAATAATTTGATACTGGTTAAAAAATAAAAGGGTCATCAATAGAAGAGGATAGGTAAAGAACATTCAGGAGCATATGCATTAAGTAGCATACTGTTTGATATACCCTATAATCTCAGTTACTGAGTTAAGGACTCACTACTTGACAAAAGCTGCTGGGAAAACAGGAAAACAGCAGGCAGAAATTAGTTATAGACTAACATCTCATACCTTATGCCAAGATAGGCTCTGAATTGATACATGACTTAGGCATATAAGGTGAAATCAAAAGCAATTGAACGAGCTAGGAAGAAATTACCTTTCAAAAGTACAGGTAGGGAAGTTTTAAACATAGAAGCTAAAATGGATGGTTTTGATTACATAAAATTTAAAGGATTTTGCACAAACAAAACCAATGCAGCTGAAATTAGAAAGGAAAAACATAACTTGGGGGGAAAATCTTGGCAGCAGGTTTCTTTGATTATCCAAAACATACAAGGAACTGATTCAAATATGTAAGAATAAGGGCCCCTCCATATTAGATAAATGGTCAATGGATGTGAACAAGTAACTTTTAAAGGGAAGAAATCCAAGCTATCAATAACCAAATGACAACATTCTTCAAATTACTAACAAGTAGAAAAATGCATATTAAAGCAACTCTGAATTTCCACTTTACACCAAGTGACAGAAAAGATAATAAGAAATGTTGGATGGTCTACTGGAAGGTACATTAATGCACTCTTGGTGAGCTATGAATCAGTCCAACCAAATTATGGAAAGCAATTTGGAAGCATCTCCAAAATCACTAAACTGTGCATATTCTTTTAGCCATTAATACCACTACAAGGGCTATACCCTGAAGAGATTAAAGGAAAAAGACCCACATATACAAAAAATATTTGTAGCAACTCTTTACGTAATATGGGTCCCTTTTCTCTTTGATCTTTTAAGGGTATAATCCTAGTAGTGGTAAAGAACTGAATAAGGGGTTCTCATGAATTGGAAAATGGCTAAACAAATTATAGTACATGAATGTAATGGAATACTATTGTGCCATAAGAAATGATGAAATGGATGGCTTTAGAGAAACTTGGAAAGATAATTTACATGAACTGATGCAAAGTGAAGTGAGTAGAACCAGAATAATTTATACAATAATGATGACATGGTAAAGACAAACAACTTTGAAAGACTTGAGAATTCTGATCAACACAATAATTAATCAGGATTTCTTAGAATTCCAAACGTAGCATGCTGCCTACCTAATGAGAAAGATGACAGACCCAAGAAGGAGAATAAGTCATAATTTTCAGAAATGATCAGTGTAGGAATTTGTTTTGCTTCACTATGTGTCCTCATCACAGTGATTTTTTTTCTTTTTCCCCCCAGTTGGGTAGGAGGGAGAAGGAATAGGGAATCCAAAAAATAGAAGGAAAAAGAGAGGAAAGTTATCTTTTTAAAAGAAATGCACAGACGAGAATGGAAGGAAGAACAGAGAGAATTACAGACAAGTAAGGCAGTTTTGAAAGTTATATGTTGAATTTATTATATATTTCTATATTATTATATGTGTTTTCTTTAATGGAAAACAAGCCACACATTATAGAGGTCAGCGGTTTCATGCCAAATCCTATTCTCCTCTAATACTGTGTATATGGAAATGTACATTTTACGTGCTCTTTGTTTAGAAGTGTTTATATACATACATTTATACATTTTTACTATTGCATATCTTTTCTTTAAAAGAAATGCAAGCTATACCTAGAAATCAGCAGTTACAAGTAAAATATTCTTCTTATTTTATGCCAGGTACATGGAAATGTCTGTTCTATTTGATGTTTGTTGAGTCCTAGGTAACAAAGATGTTGATGGTCCCATATCTTCTTGTTGCAGCCTTATAATAAGTAGCAGTTTTGATAGCAGTAAATTGCATGAGGGAAATAGCATGGGTTTCTTTTTCCTTGAAAGTCATAAAAATGTATGTTGAGTGAAAATCTAAAGGCAAAATAATTGTTGTCTGCTTTATGCTTTTTCGCATACTTTTAGGAAAAGACCCCAAAGGCTCTCTGATCCAAACCTTTCATGTTACAAGTAAAGTTAAACGAATTGCATGAGGTCACGTAGGCACCAGAGATGGTTGGGTGGTGCAGTGGACAGAGCACCAGAACTGAAGTCAGGAAGACCAGATTTTGTATCCAGTCTTAGACACTTACTACTGTGTGTGATACTGGGCAAATCATTCAAGTCAATAAGGCTTTCATTTAAACTATTAAAGCTTGAAACTGAACTAAAATTTTCAGGACATGCTATATATTCACAACATACACAAATGGAGAGGGAATGGAGGTAATGGAGAGGGAATGAATTAGGAAAGACTCCATGTAGAAAATCATATGGGAGCTCTGAAGACCATTAAAGATTTTAAGAGGCAGAGGTGAGGAGGAAATGCATTCCACATATGGGAGGCAGCCTGGGCAGAAGCAGAGATGGGTGATAGAGTGTGTTCTGCATGGAGAGCAACAAGACCAGTCTGGCTGAACTGGAGGGCCCACAGAGGGGAGCAAGACTGGCTGAAGCTGGGCTTTACAGTCATTTAACCCTTAAGGTCCTTCCCCTTCCCTATCTGTCCAATGAGAGATGATCTCTAAGCTTCCTCTCTATCCTGAGTCTCAGTTCTAGCATGATCTGGTCCTTCTCATGTAAGGGATCTTTCTCAACCAGACAGCCAGTGTCACCCTAGAACAGAGACTCTAGCTTCTCCTCCTCAGCCTCCCCCACAGGGCCTATCAAAGCTCAGGGAACAATGAAGCCTCATTGACTTGCCTTTGCAAAGCCTCTAACCTTGATGGCTTAGTCAATGAAAGTATTGACTAAATCAGGCTTCTTGATGGAAAATAGAAGATGAAATTCAAACACATTTTCATTGACTAATGGCAGCTGTCAAGGCGAAAGGCTTTTCTTAAACATTTAACTTTAAGAAAAACAAGGTAAATTTAAACAAATCGTGGATTGGCTGGTTGGAGTGGTTTTTTCTTCCTCCCTCTGTGGTCATTAGCTGGTATTCAGCTCTGACTGTAACATTATTTATGAACATATGTGGGCCTGGGAGAAATATTTTGACAGCTGTGGAGCCCAAAGCTAATTTCTTTTCAGTGATAAAAACCCTGCTTCGCCAATCTATCCATGCTGAGCACGTCACCTCCTGTGTCATCAGGCAGAAAAACATTTATTAGAAGCTCTGAACACACTTCAGGTTAGAGTGAGACCTGTGAATTGAGAGATGCACCTTATGGTGAAGTTTTGCTTTGCTTGGAGAATGTTTTTTTTTCCTTTTTGCACAGGCCAAATGAGCCTTCTTTTAAACACTGGCCTAAGGTAAACACTGGAATCTAGGGGGAATCAGAGAAGGAGGTCTGATGAGAAAGGAAGCAAGGGGGACCTATTGTGTTTCCAACAGTTTTCCTGACCTGACGTGTGGTATGGATGGACAAAATGGTGGGGGTGAGGGAGTGCGAAATTGGTCGTGCCTAGAGCCAAATGAGATTCAGGTTCAAAGCCTAGTTCTGACACATGCGAACTGTATGACCTTGGACATTTCACTTAAATTCTCTGAGCTCAGTTTCCTCATTGTAAGAAGAAAATAATAACACTAACACCACCCGCCCCACAGAGCTGTGGGAAAAAGTGCTACCTGAAAGGAAGTGCTGTGGATCCAGAACCAACTTTCTTCTGATACAAGGAAGGAAGGGCCAGCTACTGAGGTGCTCATCATGAAAGAGGTGACACCAGGCTCCTTGCAGTGCAGGGGAAGAGATCCCCAGTGGACTTCCACATATCTCCAGTGTTAGTCTTTTTCTTGAGCTCCAGTTTCACATCATCAGCTATCTATTGGATAACCTGATTTGGGCATCCCTTAGACATCTCAAACTAACATACCTAAAACATAGCTCATTATCTTTCCTGTCAGATCCATCCCCTCTTCCAAATTTCCTCATTTCTGTTGTGGGCACCACCATCCTTCTAGTCCCACTGGAGTCCTTCTCAGTCTTCACTCTTCCTTATTCTCCTCCTATACCTATTTATTTGTCATGTCTTATCAACTTTACCTTTGGAATACCTCTTGCACATCTCCTTCTCTATCCTCACATACTCACCAATCCAATTTAGACTCTCATTATGTGTTGTTTGGACTGTTAAAATAACTTTCTAATTGGTTTCCTCACTTTCCATCTCTCCCTTCATCTTCCACATAGACATCTAAGCAATATTCATAAAGCCCAGGTCTAACGATGCTGTTCTTCTGCTCAAAAAGTATTCCTTGCAGGATCAAATACACACTCCTATCTTTGGCATTCAAAGCTCTTCCTACCTACCTTTCCACATTTATTACATGCTACTCCCCTTCATGTATGTACTTTTCAGTCCAGCCAACACCTTTTCTTGGTGTTCCTCATATATGGCAATCCATCTCCTATCTCCAGCCAGGAATGGGGCCTCCATCTCTTAGAATGCTTCAGCTTCCTTCAGAATTCAGCATAAGAGATACCTCCTTCTCTGAAGTCTTCCCTTATCCCCTTAGATTCCAGTGTTTACTTTCACCCCAAATACCTTGGGTTTAATGTGTGTGTGTATATATATATATATATATATATGTAGAATATAAAGTATTTGTAAACAGAAGTGTTACATTTTTTTTAATATCTGTATCACCAGCACCTAGTACACTTGGCACATAGTAGGCAATTAATATATTCTAGCTGACTGACTGACAACAGCCAAAGGGGTCGAGGAACCTTTGTCTGCAAACTATAACAAAGCAACAGAAGTCAAGGGTGGAGACAGACTTAACAGCCATGGGACAGAAATGCCAGTTAACAGGTCAGGTCAAAGGAAGAGGCTGGGCTGAAGAGAGCTGACCACAATTTGTTCCTTCTAGTGAGTGGAAACCCCTATGGGCTTTTCAGTCAGAGTACTAGGTAAATGTTGCCACCTTGACTTGATGAACAGAAGCTATGGGAAGCTCCAGCCTCTGACCAAGACATCATCTTAAATAGGAGGCAGCTATATGAGGAACAATGGGGGATGCATCCTGCCTGTCTTTTAAGGTTCCAAGCTTTCTTCAGGTTTCAGCTGGTTCCTTCCACTTTAAAGGGAAGGGAACAAATTAATGAGTACTAAGCCCTTTACAAATATCATCTCATTTGATCTAAAGCATTGTATTGTCCAGTCATCTTTCAGTTGTGTCCAACTCTTCATGACCCCACCTTGGGCTTTTGGGGCAAAGATTCTAGAATGGTTTTTCATTTCATTCTTCAACTCATTTTACAGATGAGGAAACTGAGGCAAACAGGTTAAGTGACTTGCCCAGGGTTACACAACTAGGAAGTGTCTGAGGTCAAATTTAAACTCAGGATGGTAAGTCTTCCTGACTCCAGGCCCATCATTCTGCACTATAATGCCATCTAGATGGCCAGGTGATCTGAGGCTATCTTCCAGTCAGTTAGTATGTATCTTGTATACTATATATTTATGCATGCATTTTCTCCTATTAAAGTATAAACTCCCTGTGGGCAGAGATTTTTTTTTTTAATCCCAGTGCTTAACACAGGAGCTAACACATAGTAAGTGATTAACAAATTCTTGTGGCTTGATTGAAATCCTGTCAGTAACCATTCATAGTATTCAAGAACTCCTCAGAAGTTACTACCCCATTCCCCTACTTGGCCTTCTCTCCTTTTTAGTTACTCTAAAGTGTCTTCAAAGTTTTCCAGTGGAATTAGAGGGCAGTGAGGGCATCTCACAATTTCTAATTCACCAGGGTGTGTCCTTCTTTCTCCAGTTCTCTGACCCTGGTGTGTGCTAAGCAAGGTGTAAGTAAGAAATCTCTTTCCTAACCAAATTCCAGAGACTTTCGAAAACATTCACCCACTTAATTTAACTTGGTTGCCCTTTGGCACTTCTCCATCTCAGAGATGATTCATAGAACCCACATGAGGCATCCTGAGGATGGCAGTCAGTGCAGGTACACTGTGGTTAAAAATAACTCATGCTCAGGAGGATGGTAGGATCCATTTAATGAGTTCAGTCTTTACCTCCAGAGACATGGTTGCATCTCAGGGTTAGAATATCCAAGGCTGGTTTTAATCTAGCTTCGCAGTGAGCCTTGATCTACATTGTGCAGCCCTACCCCATAACTGGGCTCATGTCTTAGGCAGTTTGGTGTAGCTTAGACACTTTCTAGGTATATAGACCTGGTGAAGTAGCTTTGAACCTCTTTGGACTTTGTATGTTTTCTCATCTGTTAATATCAGGGGGTTAGACTTCTAAAGTTTCTTCCAACTTTTAGTCAATGAATGTATACAAAGCAAAGTAGAAAAGAATGGAGAGGGCAGCCACCATGGCATTTGACCATGATCGTAAGAGAATATCTCAATCGTGAAACAACCAATTTCCTTCCCTGCTTTCTTGCCTGCTCTAGTGGATGAATTCAATGCCCAAATTTGAGACTCAATTTATTATTTGTCTAATTCATCTGAATATTCAAAGCAAAATCAGTTGTTCACATTAAAACATTTTCCTTTAGGTGCATAGGATGATGGTAGATGGCCAAACAGAACCATTCTTTCATATTCTTTCATTCTCAAAGGACAATGCTTCTCTCCTGCCTGACTTGCCTCTCTGTTAAGACTACTTAGTTCTATTTCCTCCTTGGAGACTTTTCCTATCTCCTCCATTCTACAAGGACCTTTCCTTGTCATATCTTATTCATATTTTTATTTTTCTTATTTGCTAGAAAAAGTTGATGGTTTCTCTATGTACAGATAGCTAACTTATAAAATTTCCACATTGGTATCCAGTAATTTCCTTTCTTAAGATAATCATTCATTTCATTTTTTGCAACGCCATTTGGATTTTGCTAAGAAAAATCATTACCCTCGCTTCACTTATCACCTCTTGGCTGCTCTATTCCAATACTCTCCTAAGCTATCTCCCTATTTCTATTCTTTCCTTTCCAATCCATCTCCCATGAAGCTGTCAAATTGTTGTCCAAATCCCAGGACCATATCACTTTCTTGCTCAAGAAGCTTGAGTGGCTCCCTATTACCTCTTTACTTGTCATTAAAAGCCCTCCACAGTCTGACTCCAACCTGTCTTTGGACATTGACTTCATATCATTCTCCGTCTCATACTCTATTCCATACTAACTGGTCTATTTGCTATTTCCCATACATAATATCCCATCTCCTGCCTTTGCTTGGGCTGTATCCATACCTAGAGGGCAGCTAAGTGGTGCAATGGATAGAGCACCAGTGCAGGAGTCAGGAGGACCTAAGTTCAAATCTCACCTCAGACACTTGACACTCACTAGCTGTGTGACCTTGGGCAAGTCACTTAACCCCAATTGCCTCATCCTGGGTCATCTCCAGTCATCCTGATGAATATCTGGTCACTGGATTCAGATGGCTCTGGAGAAGTGAGGCTGGTGACCTACACAGCCCTCCCTCA
>CM053770.1:34153233-34170313 GCA_028658325.1 Potorous gilbertii | reverse complement strand
TATATAATTATAATATAATATATGATAATATAATAGGTTATAATAGAATATTTATATATATTAATTATATATAATTATAATATAATATATGATAATATAATAGGTTATAATAGAATATTTATATATTAATTATATATAATTATAATATAATATATGACAATAATATAATAGGTTATAATATAATATTTATATATATTAATTATATATAATTATAATATAATATATGATAATACAATAGGTACTATAATATTATATTAATAATATATAATAACATGTCATTATGTAATATATACTGTTCTGTAAAGGAATATATTGAGATTCTAACAATGAATGAATGGTCCATTGAAGAAGCATTTATTAAGCCTCTACTCTGTGTAACTAGGGAGCACAGTGGATAGAGTACAGGGTCTAGAGTAAGGAAGACCTGAGCTCAAATCTGGCCTCAGATATACACTAGCTCTGTAACCCTGGGAAAGTCAATTACCCTCTGTTTGCCTCAGTTTCCTCATCTGTTAAATGGGGATAACAATAGCGCCTCCCTCCCAGGATTATTTCGAGGATCCAATGAGATAATTCTAAAGTGCTTAACACCATGCCTGACACATAGTAAGTACATATAAATATTAGATAGTAAGTATGCCATGAGAGAATTTCTTTTATGGAAAATTGCTTGAAAGTCAGCCCGATGTTCAATTCTATAAGCATTTGTTAAATGCTTTCTACGTGCTGTGGAAATGGTGGATGGTACTGAGAAAATTATGATCCTTCCACATTACTGCTCCCAGATAAGAGTCAATCACTTAGGCCTCACCTGTCTCCACCTACTCCCTTTCCTTTCTCTTTTGGGAGGCCAGAGATTTAATTAATCATGCCCTGTTACAATACCGATCTCACTTTTAGTCTAGGGGCAATAGAAAAGCTCTCACATCCACGTGATGCTTTCCTCTGTGATTTTATGTAATTTAAATCAAATAGGAAATTATTGTGTGTAATTGCAAAAGCTCTGAGCCCCAGTTAGAAAAATTAGGTTCTCTGCATTAATTTAAAGTTCTGTGAATTTCTAAATAATCCCCAGGCTCTTTTTATTTCAGGCAAACTCAGGATGTGGAAAACATAGAGGTAAAAGACATTATTATCCTCTCTATTACTGGAAGGGGAGTGGGAAAAGAGCAGAAAGAGAATTTTCCTTAGTCTTTGAAGAGGTGAGGCTTTCAGGATCTAAAGGTCCACTTCAGCCTCTTCCTTTCTGACCACACTCCATCCCTCCTTTAATTTCTTCTTTTCAGTTTTCCCTCTTGAATGTTGCTACTGTGTCCATGTTAAAAACATTCCAAGTATAAATAGTTCACTTTCCAGGTCAAAGATCATGATAGTAGCCAATCACTCTTTGGGTTGAAAGGAACTACTTATCCTTCTGAACTATACATCCCAGGATGCCAGTTGGTTCTCAAACATCCCTTACACAAAGACCAAACAAAAAACTGGTCTTACCCTCAAGGAGCCTATATTCTACTTGAGGACATACAATCTTTTCACAAAGAAATAAACAAATTTGAAGAAGACAGCACTAACCACTTGGGAGGTGGCTTCCTGTTAGGAGGTAGCTCTTGAGTTGAATCTTGAAGGAGTCTAAGGATTTTAAGAGGCAGAGGTGGTGAGGGAATGGATTCCAGACAAGGAGGGCAACCTGGACAAAGGCATGGAGATAGGAAATGGGATGCCATAGGCATGTAACAAGAAGTCGACCAGTTTGACTGTGACACAATGTAGTTGGAAAGAAACCTTACAGAAGGTTTAAACCTGCAGCTAAGCAGACTGGCAGAAGCAGCCTGTAGATGTTGACATTTGAGCTGCATGAGCTAGGGATTCTCAAAGACAGAGGTGAGGAGGGAAAACATTTCAGATATGAGGGATAGTCAGTGCAAAGGTTGAAAGATAGGATATAGAACCTTATGTGTGAGGAACATTATGTAGGGAAGTGTGGTGGGATCATAGCTCATGGAGGGGTCATCTGTAAGAAGACGAGGAAGGAAATGACCCAATTGTGAAGAGGAATATGAACTAAGGCTGGAAAGGTAAGTGGGAGGTTGGTAGAGGGGTTTATACAGGCATCCAAGAATAAACCAAGGAGTTTGTATTTTTTTTTCTAGAATCAGAGCTATTTAAGGTTTCAGAGGAGTGGTAAATCATGATTAATCTGTGCTTTAGATGATAACAGTCACAAGGTTTGCAAAGCACTTTACTTATATAATGTCATTTGATCTTCAGAACAACTCTGGGAGTCAGGGGCTATTATGCCCATTTTACAGATGAGGAAACTGAGGCAAAGAAAAGTTAAGTGATATACCTAGGATCACACTCACTTAGACAGTGAGTGTCTAAGGCTGACTGTGTGGAATACAGATTAAAGAGGAGAGAGATTAAAAGTCAGAAAATCAATTAGGGAACTATTGCAGTACTTTACCTGATAAGTAATAGGGGTCTGAATTAAAATGGTGCCTGAGTGAGTATAAAACAGGGAGAATATAGATAAGCTTTGTTGTGGAGATAGAATCAATACAACTTGACAACTGATTGGATATAGTGGGGGAGAGGACATGAAGGAGAAAAGAAAATTAAGTATGACTGAGGTTTTGAACCTCAACAACTTGTAGGATGATATAGTCCTCCATGGAAATCTGAAATTTGGAGGAATTTTTATAGCAAATAATTATTTTTATAACCAAATACTTATCCCCTAAGTTGATTATTTCCTAGGCAGATACTTGACCCAGCATAGGTGCTAAATAAACATCCATGCAATTGCCTATTTATATATGAACAAGTAAACCTGAAATAATGCTGCCCCATGAGTTGTTTTTTATTCATGTAATTAATACATTTTAATCAAACCCCACTATTAAACGTTAGCCTGTTTCTTGACCCACAGTGATGCTAGTGACCTTGGCATCTCATCTAGCTCTCCTAGCTCTGCTAAAGTAGATTTGAGGATAATAAGCCCAGGAGATGCAGTGAGAAAGAGGGAGTGGGCTCCAGTTCCCTGAGTGAGCCACTCCATGCATGACTTGAGTGAAACTTCAATGGAATCTACCAAACCCCCTTAGTTTATTTCTGTGCTTGAACCCTGGGACACCAATCCTGTATTGATCTCGGCATTCCTTTGGACAAGAAATTGTCATGGAAAGTTTTTGGTTCCACTTTATCTTCTTCCCACCATCTGCCTCACAACTCAGACCAGTTTTATAAATTTTCAACATGGCTTTTCCTGAACCTCCTTTGGACTGAAATGAAGATACAAATCAAAGAGTAGCTAATGATCAAAGATGAATCTTTTAAAAAATTAAGGGAGGGTATCTGGTTTAAGATTTCCTTAGAGCAAGGGTTCTTTTAAAAAAAATTATTTATTATTTATTTATTTTTAACTTTCTTTGCTTTTTAAATTTTGAGTTCTAAATCCTATCCCTGCTTTCCATCCTCTCCCACGCCCACTGGGAAGGCAAGCAGCAGGATATCAATTATACATGTGAAATCCTGCAAAATATATTTCCATATTAGCCATGTTTTTCTAAAAAGGAGGAAAAATGAAGAAAATCATACCTTGGTTTGCACTCAGAGATCATCAGTTCTCTCTCTGGAGGTAGAAAGCATTTTTTTAAGGAGTCCTTTGGAATTGCCTTAGACCATTGCATTGATCAGGGTCACCAAGTCACAGTTGGTCATCATTACAATATTGCTGTTATGATCTCGTGGTTCTTCTTCCCTTGGCATCAGCACATTCAAGTCTTGCCATGTTCTTTTCTGAAACCACCCCTCTTGTCATTTTCCACAGCACAATAGTACTCATTACAGTCATATACCATAATTTGATCAGTTTTTCCCCAATTAATGACCATCCCCTCAATTTCCAATCCTTTGCCACCACAAAAAAGATGGCTGCAATAAATATTTTTGTACCTACAAGTACTTTTCCTTAGATATCTTTGGGATACAGACCCAGTAGTGGTATTGTTAGGTAAAAGGGTCACAGTTTTATAGCCCTTTTGGCATAATTCCAAATCATTCTCCAAATAGTTGGACCAGTTCACTACTTCACCAGCAATTCATTAGTGTGTTTATTTTTCCCTCATCCCCTCTAGTATTTGTCATTTCAGATAAGTGTGAGGTAGTACCTCAGAATTGTTTCAATTTGAAATGAATGAATAGTGATTTAGAGCATTTTTGTATGACTATAGATAACTTTGATTGCTTCTTCTGAAAACTGCCTGAGAATTGACCATTTATCAATTGGGGAATGGCTCTTATTTTTTATAAATTTGACTCAATTCTAAACTCATTATATATTTAAGAAATGAGAGCTTCATCAGAGAAATTTGAGGTAAAATTTTTTTATATCCTTTCATTACCTGTGGTACCTTTTAGCATAATGTAGTTTCCCTTATTACCTCTTTAAATTAGTTCTATTTTTGCTTTTGTTTTGTCTGAGATCATGATTACAATCCTTGTCTTTTTTAATTCAGCTGAAGCATATTAGATTCTGCTCCAGCCCTTTTTTATAACTCTGTGTGTTTTTCTGTTAAAAGTGTGTCTCTCATGTAAACAACATATTGTTGGATTCTGATTTCTAGTCCATTCTACTGTCTGCTTCTGTTTTATAAGTGAGCATATCCCATTTACATTCACAGTTCTGATTACTGTGTGTTTCCTTCCCTCTATTCCATTTTCTTCTATTTCTTCCCCCACTCTCATTTTATCCTGTCCCTCCTCAAAAGTCTATTTTTCTTGAAACCACTGCCTCCTTTAACCTGCCCTCCCTTTTACCACCTCCCCCCCTTCTCATTACTTTCCTCTCCTATTTCCCTATTAGATAAATTACATTTCTATGCACAACTGAGTGTGTCTGTCTACAAACAGACAGACATATTCTTCCCTCTTTGAACCAATTCCAATGAGACTGAAGTTCAAGCATTGCTCTCTACTCTCACCATTTTCCCCTTCATTGTAAATGAATGTTTATATGAAACATGTTCTAACATTAGTCATGTTGTAAAGAAGAATTAGAACCAATGGGAGGAACCACAAGACAGAAGAAACAAAACGAAACAAAACAAAAAACTCTTCCTGGCCAGTTCTGCTTTTTAAGGAGTTATTTTCTTTTTTAAAATAATTTATTTATTTTTTAGTTGTCAGCATTCATGTCCACAAGAATGTGAATTCAAAATTTTCTCCCCATCTCTCCCCATTCCTACCCCAGGACAGCATGCATCCCATCCATGCCTTCCTCCAGTCTGTCCTCCCTTCTATTATCCACCCTTCTTCCATCCCCCTTCCCCTCTATTTTTCTGCAGGGTAAAATAGATTTCTTTATTCCATTGCCTGTATAACTTAATTTCCAGTTGCATACAAAACCAATTTTTAACATTCATTCTTAAAACTTTGAGTTCCATATTCTCTCCCTCCCTCCCCACAAACCCTCATTGAGAAAACAAGCAATTCAATATAAGTCATACATGTGTGAAAATGCAAAGCACTTCCATAATAGTTATATTGTAAAAGACTAGCCACATTTCCCTCTGTCCTATTCTGCCCTCAATTTATTGCATTCTCTCCCTTGACCTGTCTTCCCCCAATAGTGTTTGCTTCTGATTATCCCTTTCCCCAATTTGCTATCCCTTCTATTATCTTCCCTCTCCTATCCCCTTCCTCCTTGCTTTCCTTCAGGGTAAAATAGATTTCCATATGCAATTGAGTGTGTGTTATTCCTCCTTTAGCCAAATCTCATGAGAGTAAAGCTCACTTATTTCCTTTCATCTCCCCTCTCTTCCCTCTTTTATGTGAGATGATTTGGTACATTCTACCTTGCCCTTTCTCTTACTCCTAGTACAGTCCAACAGTAAATTTTGGTTTTTTAGGTATTCTCCCTTCATATTCAGCTCACTCTGTGCCCTGTGTGTGTGTGTATGTGTGTGTGTGTGTGTGTGTGTGTGTGTGTGTGTGTACACATACATACGTCTACCCATGTACATATATATACCTACACATATATAATATATGTATACATACATATTCATACACTCTTACATATATATTCCCTCTAACTACTCTAATACTGAAAAAAGTCTCATGAGTTACAAATAACATCTTTCCATATAGGAATGTAAACAGTTCAACTTTAATGACTTCCTTAAGACTTCTCTTTCCTCTTTACCTTTTCATGTTTCTCTTGATTCTTGTATTTGAAAGTCAAATTTTCTATTCAGCTCTGGTCTTTTCTACAAAAATGGTTGGAAGTCCTCTATTTCAATGAAATTCCATTTTCCTCCTGAAGCATCATACTCAGTTTTGCTGGATACATGATTCTTGGTTTTAACCCTATCTCCTTTGACCTCTGGAATATCATATTCTAAGTCTTTTGATCCCTTAGTGTAGAAGCTGATAAATTCTGTGTTATTCTGATTCTATTTCCACAATACTTGAATTGTTTCTTTATGGTTGCTTGTAATATTTTTTCCTTGACCTGGGAACTCAGGAATCTGTTTACAATATTCCTAGGAGTTTTCCTTTTGGGATCTCTTTCAGGAGGTGATTGGTGAATTCTTTCCATTTCTATTTTACCTTCTGATTTTAGAATATCAGGGCAATTTTCCTTGATAATTTCTTGGAAGATGATTTCTAGACTCTTTTTTTGATCATAGTTTTCAGGTAGACTAATAATTTTAACATTATCTCTCCTGGATCTATTTTCCAGGCCAGTTGTTTTTCCAGTGAGGCATTTCACATTTTTCTCTATTTTTTCATTCTTTTGACTTTGTTTTATAATTTCTTGATTTCTTATAAAGTCATTAGCTTCCATCTGCTCTATTCTAATTTTTAAAGAACTGTTTTCTTCAGTGAGCTTTTGAATTTCCTTTTTCATTTGACCAATTCTGCTTTTTAAAACATACTTCTCCTCATTGGCTTTTGGACCTCTTTTGCCATTTGGGTTAGTCTATTTTTAAAAGTTTTTTTCTTCAGTATTTCTTTAGGTCTCCTTTAGCAAGCTGTTGACTTGCTTCTCATGATATTCTTGCATCATTTTCATTTCTTTTCCCAATTTTTCCTCCACTTCTCTTAATTGGTTTTCAAAATCCTTTTTGAACTCTTCCATGTTCTGAGCCCATTGAATATTTATTTTGGATGTTTGGAATACAGAAGCCTTGACTTTGATGTCTTCTTCTGATGATATGCTTTGTTCTTCCTCATCTGAAAAGATGAAAGAAAATACCTTTTCATCAGGAAAGCAACCTTCTATAGTCTTATTTTTTCCATTTTTTGGGCATTTCCTCAACCAGTTACTTGACTTTTGAGTACTTTGTCAAGTATAGTGTATACTACCCTAGGCTTCAGAGGTTGCTTCAGAGGTTTTGTGCAACTGTTCTCTGAGATATCTCTACAGACCTGTAAATTTTCAGTTCCTCTAAGGTGACACAATCAAGAGAGAGGAGTTTACTCCTCTCCTGGCCTACACTTGGGTCTGTGAGCAATCACAAGCATTCTTTTCTGTCCTGGAACTAAGAGTAGGATTCCCTCTCCACAGCCACCACGAGTTCCACCACACTAGCGCCAGTGCTCCTCCTTACCCCAGGACCACCACTCAGCCATTCAATTTCCCCAGGGTCTTTAGGCCATGGGCTCCAAAAGTAACTGTTGCTGCCCTGGGGCCAGGGCTGGGGCCAGACTTTGATCCCTTCTCACCCAGGTGAAAGAGCTTTCTTACTGACCTCTAAAGCTGTCTTTGGTGTTTGTTGGATGAGAGATCTGGGAATCACAGCTGCTACCCATGATTCCATGCCTTGAAGCCTGCTCCAGTCCTGTCTGTGCTGCAAGGCCCAGCCTGGGCTGTGCTCCTCTCCAAGCCCAGAGCGATAGACCTTTCCTGTTGGTCTTTCAGGCTATAAATCTCTTTCACTGTCATTTTGTGGCTTCTGCTGCTCTAGAATTTGTTTAGAGTGATTTTTAGTTGGGTTGGGGGGGAGAGCTAGATTAGATCTGTCCTTCTACTCCACCATCTTGGCTCTGTCCCCCACAAGGAGTTATTTTCTAAAGTGAATTTTCATACTTCTTTTTCCATTTGGTCAGTTCTGGGTTTTTTTTAAGGTTTTATTTTCTTCAGTATTTTTTGTGCCCTTTTACCAAGCTGTTAAATTTCTTTTCATAATTTTCTTGAATCATTCTCATTTCATTTTCCAATTTTCCCCCTACTATTCTTGTTGCTTTCTTTACCTTTTTCAAGAATTCTTCTTGGGCTTGGGTCTAATTAGCATTTTTCTTTAAGGCTTTTTTTGATAGTTGTTTTCACATTGTTGTTTTCTTCTGAGTTTATCTCTTAGTTTTCCCTGCTATCATACTTTTCATGGTGAAATACATTTTTTGTTGCTGTTTTCTCATTTTTCTAGCTTATTTCTTGACTTGGAACTTTATGTTAAAGTTGGGTTCTGCTGACCTGAGAATGAGAAGTTACAGTTCTAAGCTTCAGGCTTTTCTATGGTTTTGTTTTCAAAGCCAGTTTTGGGTATCTACAAGTTTTTGGTGCTTCCAATGTGATGTTATCCTAGAAGAGGTAGGTCATTGCTCTCCTAGTCTATGCTCTGATCTCTACCCAGGAAGGGCCCTCTTTGTGTTGGAACTGTGACCAGGGCCTGTGATCCCTTATGACCAGCACTCCTCTCTACCCTAGAACTTCCACTGAGAACTGTGTGTGTGGGCAATCCAGTTGAAAATCAATACTAACTATACCCAGTGTCAGCATAGGGTCCCTATAATCTCTTTCTGATCAACTATCTGATCCCCTTGTTGTCTCTGGGTGACAGTTCCTGAAGCTGCTACTTCAACTGCTATTGCCACACCCTGGGCTCCAATCAGGCCTCCACCCCAGTGTCACAAACTTCTCCTGCTGACCTTTTCAGTTTTCTTAGGCTAGAAAAATGTCTTATCTTGACCTTTTGTTGGCCCTGCAAACTCTCAAATTTGATTTGAGGGGTTATTTTAAAGTTGTTTGAAGGGAAATGTTGGGAGAGTTCAGCTGGGTGACTGCCCCTAATCCATCATTTTGACTCCATTCTAGAGCAGGGGATCTAAACCATTTTGTGGGTCATGGCCCCTTTTGGTAGCTTCATGAAACCTATGGATTCATTCTCAGAATAATGTTTTGAAATAATTAAAGGAAATTTTAAAAATGTCAGAAAATAAAAGACAGAAAATAAGGATGTCATTTTCCCCATCTAAGTTCAAAGACCCATCCCTCCACCCCCAGGTTTACCTGGACTCCTAGTAAGAGCCCTGCTTCTAAGCAAGGGCATATATTTTGATGTTTTCCTGCCATTTGCACCAATAATTGCAGATGATTATTACACTTAGGAGTGGGTGTCTGAATCAGCAGGAGACAGTGTCCACTCAGTGTCAGCTTCAATCTGGTGCAACAAATTGGGTCAGTGAGATGGTGTGTGGATGGAGCCCTGGATCTGGAGACAGGGAGACTGGAATTTAAATCTTGCCTTTTTAATGGTGTAACTGGGCAAGTCACTTAATCTCTGTCTGTCTTGGTTTCCATGTATTCCATAATAATAACAGCACTGATCATATAGGGTTGTTGTCAAGATTAAATGAGATAACACTTGCAAATGCTTTGTAATCTTTAAAGTGCTATATAAATGTTAACAACTATTTTTAAAAAGACCCAAGTTTCTGGGAAGCAACTCAAGTTGAGACAAAATGTTCTGACTCTGTACTCTCTGCATTTTGGCTGTCTAATTTTTGTCACATTCACTCCATCTTGGAGCACTGAACTAACAACCAATCTACCTGTAGAGATGGAAGACCCTATTGTGTGATCTTCTTTCCCGTCCAACTTCCTCTTCCCCTTCCGCTGGTGAGATTTACCTTTCCTTTTTGCATGAGGACTTCCCTCCTTCCTACATGCAGGATGAATTCAAATGCAATCATTGCTGGTGAGGGCTTCTGGGTCACCCATGTGCCATCACCAAGGGCCACAACCTAGCATGGCCAAGTTAGAGAAAGTTAAGGTGCATTGTATTTAACATGGCACCTAGAGAGTCATAGTGCAGTCACATGTGGCAGCCACACCCACATGTACTATTCCAATTAAATTAAAAGGTGAATGGGAACTATATAACAAAATAAATAGAAATACAGTAGAATGCAGATAATGCTAATATATGATATGCTAAGTCAATATGCACACATAGAGATATGTACAAATAGTAGCCTCCTTTCTGAGTTTGACACTACTTGAAGAGTGGATAGAAAGTTGGCCTTGGAACAAGGAAGACCTGAGTTCAAGCCTTGCTCTGCCCCATACTGCCTATGTTAACCTGAACTAGTCACTTAACTTCTCATTGCTCTGGGCAATTTACAAGGTGTCAACTTGTACTAATAGAGTTTCCTCATCCAGAAAGTTGTCTACACCAGTGAAGTTACAGTTACCATCCCTATACTTAATGTCAAAGATCTAGACAGGTATAATCCCTATCCTTAATGTATAGCAGTGGGTGGGCTGCTGAATTGGTACTCCAGAAAACGGAGACAATTCTGGGCAAGCTACAATTTTTCTTGTCCCCCAGCTTCTCCTCTTATAAAATGATGACAATATAATGTCTCCCTCATAGGGTCATCCTGAGGATCATAAGAGATAATGTATGGAAAGCATCTTGCAAACCTGAAAGAGAAAGCTTTACGAACATGGAGCTATTAACATTCTTGACAGGCACAAAGGAGAAAAGCAGGGAAAGCTACAATACTTTGTCCAATTTAAGCTGGTGTTATTGTTCAGTCCTGTCTGATTCTTTGTGATCCCATAGACTATACTGTTCATGGGGTTTTCTTGGTAAAGATACTGGAATGGTTTGCCATTTCTTTCTCCTGTGAGTTAAGGCAAACAGAGGTTAAGTGACTCGCCCAGGGTCACACAGCTAAGAAGTGTCTGAGGCTGGATTTAAACTCATGCTTTCTTGCCCACAGTCTCGGTGCTCTATCCATTGAGCCATCTAGCTGTCACCAAATTCCCCTTCTAGTTTGAGATTATCCCAGTTATCCCTCTCTCCCATTCTGAAGTGCACACATTGTAAGTATCTCCTGGTTCTATACCCTTGCCTTCTAATTGGATGGATCCTCCCAAACTTTCATTTAATGAAGGGGCCTAAGCCAGTCAAGTCTCACTTTTCTTCAGGCTGCACTCTAGACTTTCTCCAGCATTCCCCATACACATCTTTGTCTCTACGATGGCTTTGAGCTTCCTTTCATATGTTATTTTTCTCAATTAGAATATTAGTTTCTTGAGGTATATAGAATGTTCAGGAGGATTAGCTCCTCTAGTGCTCTGCTGAGCCCTTTTCAGGGCTGCTCATCTACTTTTGGGGTCCACCTGATTCACCCAACTCTTACCTGTGACTCTAATAAGCTGTTACATGCATTGTGCCCACACCTTGGTAAACCATCTTGGGAGTTGGGCTAAACCAGGATGAGGGTAACCAGTGGGCAACAAATCCATCAGTGAGTTAGGGGGATGTCTATCCCAAGCAGGTAAAGACTTTGCCCCAGCAGAATGGATGGATGAGAACAATTTGTTCCAATGACCATGAAGGTGGCTTACAGCTTGGTCAATCATCAAAGATGCCAAGGTCATCCCCTGTATCTTGAGCTATTGTCAATTATGGTGACTCTTGTCTTGCCAGTGGACTTTGAAGACTCTGGAAGAGAGAGGCTGCAACTTTATACAACTCTGCCTCATTTAAATCCAATTCGAGAACAAGTCAAGACATCACCTGTGATGTCATTGGTCCTCTTTGAAATGAAGGATGAACAACAAACTCCTTGAAGGCAGCACTGTTTCTCTATTTGTATGTGTTTTCCCAGCATTAGCGCAGTACCTGATGGGATATTAGTGGTTAAAAAATGTTAATTGACTGTTCCTTCCCACACAGGTTCTTGATGGTATGTGAAGCTTCTCATTTCTCTTCATTCTTTCATTGCTCACGAAAATATCTATCTCTTCCCCATCCACTCAGAAAGAAGAGGAAACTGCAAAGCCTAAAGGAGACTAACCATCCATCCAACCTTGGTAGGCACATAAATGGCTTCTAGGCAGGAAGGCAGTATTGTCAATACTTCAATCATAGGCTCATAGATTCAGAGCCAGAAGGCAGTCTAATCTAATGCTTTTGTTTTATAAGTGGAGGGAACCATGGAAGTTAAGTGACTTGCCTGAGGTCACACAAGTAACAAGCATCGTGTAACTGGCCCTCAAAAGATAAATCATTTGTGTAGACAAAGGTGATCATCTATATGTCGTGATTTACTTGATGCTCGAAGGTCACACCTATTTCCTAACTATGATAAAAGTTGAAATTCTCACTTCACTTCAGGGTTTCCAAAGGGCTTTCCTCACATCAATCATGAGAAATTGTCTGGGCATTATGACCATCTCTCTTTTGTTCAATCATTTCAGTCATGTCTTACTCTTCATGATCCCATTTTGGGTTTTTTTTGGCAGAGTGATTTTCCAGTTCATTTTACAGATGAGAAAACTGCGACCAACACGGCTAAGTGACTTGCCCAGGCTCATATGGCTAGTGAGTGTTTGAGACAAGATTTGAACTCATAAAGATGAATCTTCTTGACTTCAGGCCAGGCATTCTATCCATTGTGTCACTAGCTGACCCCATCCCTTCTTTACAAGTGAGGAAACTGAGGCCTACAGAAATGAAATGAGCAATTCAAAGTCACAAGGCTAATTAGAGACCAAATTGAATCTAAATCTATCTCCTGAATTCCAGTCTTGTCTTAATGCTGTAGTGCCTCCTGGAATTTCCAGTTCAGAGCAAACTGCCACATTGTTCCAAAGATACCTGGCCCTTGATCTCAATAGGAAGAAAGAATTCTCTATTCCTGTTATAAGTTTTTTTTGGTGTGAAACAGGCTTATAGTTAAAGAGAAAAACTTTCAATTCATTGTCAACAGCTCAGTCTTGCTTTCTTTCCTCTTTCTTTAAAATTCATTTTTTGAATCGCCATATCATGTGCACTCTTGCTGCCCCCGCTCCCGGGGAAGGTACCTATTCTGTAAGAAGATGCCAGCTGTCACCGCTTGAGTTGATGCAGCATTAGAAGCTGTCACATGCAATTCAGCAAGTGCCTGGAAATCCTGCCTTCTAAAACCAACAGAGAATGACAAATCGGGCGTAGTACAAGCTTAGGGCTAATGCTTCTGGGTTGCTTGGGCCAAAGGTCATCTTATCTCAAGTGATCTTTTCTGCCAGAGATGATCCTTCCAGGTGTCCTTTAAAGATAGCTTCTAATTTAATGCCCCAAACCAAACCAAAATGAAAAAAAAAACCCACCCTTTTAATTAAGAGATTCAAGTATTCACTGCTTTCTATTTGCAGGTCTCTCCTACTCCATCCCATGCGTGATCTTTCTATTGAAGTCTTTGCTGGTGTTCAAGAGGGGTGCTAGAATAGCTAATATTTATAGAGCACTTCAAGACATGCAAATCATTTCATCTCTATGATTTCTTTTGATTTTCCCAAATATCCCAAGAGGCAGATGTTGTTATCATCACCCTCATTTTACAGGTGAGGAAACTGAGACCCAGAGAGGTTAAGTGACTTGCCCAGGTCACACAGCTAGTGTCTGAGGTGGAACTTAAACTCTTGTCTTCTTGACTGTTCTTCTGGAACTCTGTTCACTGTACCAACATCTCAAGGGCCATCCGCACCCAATTTATATACAATGTACTCAGAAAATTAAAAAGTATTGAAGGGAGAATTAATTCATTTATTAAGTCCCTATTATGTGCCAGGCATTGCACTGAGCACTTTATGAATGTTATCTCATTTGATCCTCACAAGAACTGTGTAAGGTAGGTGCTATTGTGGCCCCATTTTACATTTGAGGAAACTGAGGCACACAGAGGTTGTGTCTTGTCCAGGATCACACAGTTAATGTCTAAGGTCACATTTGAACTCAGGTCTTTTTGACATCAAAAATGAGAGATTACTCTTTGACCTGCTGATTCCAGTCTTGGATACATATACCAAAGGGACCAATGACAGAAAGATCCTCATAAATGAATATTTATTCATCATGGTACCCCCCCCCCCACACACACTTCTTTTGGCAGTGGTAAGTTACCAGGAAATACACTAAGTGTCCATTAGTTGTTGAATGGCTGAGCACATTTTGGTATAGATAATGGTCTAATTATAAAGAATGAGGAATTCAGGGAAAGGCGGTAAGGCCCAATGGAAGAACTGATGGAAAGTGAAGAAAGGATATGCAAAAGAGCAATTTTCACAAAGTAAATTAATGAGGATGAATACTCACTGAAAACAGAACTCAGAACGGATTCGGTGATCAGTACTGGCCCTAAACGACTGGAGTAGTGACCTAGAGACCACATGACAGTACTTTCCTCTCAGTGAAGAGGCAACGGACCTCAAGTGCAAAATGTCACACATTTCATCAATTGTGTTAATATCTCACCAAGTCTTGCTTATTTAAATTTTTCTTTCCTGAGGGAGGTTCTAACAAGGAAGACAATGTGGTATCAAAGCAAAATGTATTAATAAAACTTTTCTTTTTCAATAGGAGAACAATATAAAGACAGCGGGCAGTTTTCCAAAGTATTTTACATTGGAAACAAATATTTTAAGCTTGTCTACTTGCTGAGATCTGTAGAATTTAATTCTCGTAAAGGAATGGGACGAACCCTGGTTTAGCATTCTGAGGACCTTATGCAGCTAGTTGGTGTTGTGGATAGAGTCCTGGGCTGATCTGAATCCAAATCCTGCCCTAGATTCTTATTAGCTAGGTGGTCCAGCACAAGACATTTTACTTCTCTGACCCTCAGTTTCCTCATCTGTAAAATTAGGAGAATAACAGCACTTACCTCTGAGGGTATTTGTGAGAATCAGATAATATATGTAAAGTTCATTGGTAATTCTTAAAGATTATATAGTCCACATCTGAAAGTCACCTTACCCCTATGGCCTCAGTCTCCTCATTTGTAAAATTATACATGATGTCTCTAAACTCACTTCTAGGTCTATATCTATAATTTTACATCAGTAGTAGCCTCATAATTATT
The DNA here is from genome assembly GCA_028658325.1 of Potorous gilbertii. Lineage (NCBI taxonomy): Eukaryota > Metazoa > Chordata > Mammalia > Diprotodontia > Potoroidae > Potorous > Potorous gilbertii. The sequence continues at coordinate 34,155,175 of CM053770.1, read as the reverse complement.
TTACCAAGTGGTATAAAAAACATCATCAAGGGCAGGTAAAACTGGTCAAATGGTTAGGAAGAAAGACAAGATATAGATGACCCAAGTGTCCATCAGTTAACAAATATGATGAATATTAGTAGTGTCTGCTACTTGTCAGGCACGGTGCTAAATGCTGGGGATACAAAGGAAGACAAAAGTCATCCCAATCAAGGAACTCAAAGTCCAAGGGGAGAAATAGCATGTTAATAATTACATATCCGCCAGAACCCTTGGAGATAATCTCAGAGAGGGACAGAGAAAGGCTTCTTGCAGGAGGCAGAGTTCTGGCTGTGATTTGAAGGAAACCAAGAAGTCAGAAGATGGCGACCAGATGATTTATATAAGTCCCTTCTAGCTTGAAATTGAGACTCATATCTTCAAGGTAATGGGGAATATAACCTTCCCAACTATCTGTTTCTTGGGAAAAGCTAGTGAGAAATGAAGGGGTTTGCTGCCACCACTAAAAGCAAAATGAGTGTTTCCCTTAATGAATAGCCCGACGAAGCTCATGTCTCATCACAGTAATTGGCATATGGATTAGAGGTTCATTGGGTGAGAATACCTGTGACTTTATAACAAATTGAACAATTTCTCCCGAGCTGGGAACAGCTGCAATGGGAAATGGCTGTTGATTGCATAGTGTTACTGGCTGATTTTCGACCCAAAGTTGATGGTAGGATGTTTTGACTGTGAGTCCTATTCAGGTCTAGGAAATTAGTCTCACAAGGAACAAAAAAATCTGACCTTTAGTATTCAATTGTGTGAAATGACAGCTTATGCTAGGCAAGGTACTGTTGGGCAGAAGCTGCTTCTGAAGATAAGTTCTATATGTAGATCTAGAAATAGGCAAGGATTTTATAAAAATGGAGAGATGCGAAATTTTTTTCCCCTGACACTTGGTTAGCAAAATCCAAGCCTTAAGGCCTGTCATACGTTTTCAAAAGAAGGCTACAGGTGGGCGAAGAAACATCTGCATCTTCTGTTAACGAGATGATGAGGAGAATGGTAGATTAGAAGCAGGGTTTCGAGCAGAGCTCTGTCAAACAGCCTCTGCTGCTCCAACCAAGTAATTTTCTAAGTGACCCAGATTTCTGAATGTCCCTGTTTTAATGAAAATACTCCTGCCACTGCCTAAGCTGACCACATAAGCTTGGTCACATGGCTATATGAAAGCCCTGATGGCAGCAGGGTGCTCAGATGGGGTAGCATTCTCTGGAGCTGGCTTTCTTAGAGAGACATTGCTTGTGTTTGTGCCTTCCAAAAGTGAAAATTAGAAAACCTCTCTGGGAGACTGCTGCACTTCACCTTGCCAGATTTGATTTGATTTTTTTAAAGCTCTTTTCTTTCTTGAATATTAGCTTAATGGTCAGGTTCAATATCTGAATCTGTCACCTCCTAACTTTGTTGCCTTCCCTCCAATGAGGGATCTACATGTCCCAGACTCAAAGAACCAGTTTGTATCTAACAAACAGCGAGTCCTTATTTTATTTTCTTGTTCTAATTTTAAGGAGGCTACCAGCTGTCAAGAATCCTGTATCTTCACAGGTTCTTTCCATACTCTTGCTGATCAATCAACTGGCATTTATTAAGGGCTTATAGGTCCTGTAAGAGTTAGTATATCATAGTGGTTAGAAAGCCAGGACTGAATCCTACTTCTGATACATATAGTCTATGACATCCTGGACAAATTATTTAGCTTCATGATTCCCCAGGAAACTCTCTTGTTGGGGGAGGGAGGAGGGAGGGCTAGAGAGAGAGGGGCAGGGCTTAGCACAGATGCCTTTCTTTATTAGGTTATAAGTGTGGAATAGAACGATGATTGGTTGGTGGTATTCAGGAAGTGCTAGGATCTATATATGTTGGGTTCACGGGGAGGGACGCTCTCTTGGGATGTGATCGCCGAACATTAAAGACCGCTTCT
>CM053770.1:34121939-34152733 GCA_028658325.1 Potorous gilbertii | reverse complement strand
TGGGATGTGATCGCCGAACATTAAAGACCGCTTCTGCTACCTCCGGCGTTCTGTCTGGTTATTCCTCCCAGAGGACTGGGAGGCCGGTGGCGCCCCGAAGACTCATCATGACTGGGATTGGTGAGTAGGAGAGCAACCTAGCTCCAGGACCGGGGACCCTGTCAGAATAGCTGGAAGGGATCCACAGGGTCACGTCGCACTCTCTAAAACTGTAAACTGCAAAAAAGTTGCCAAGCTGTATTGGGAGGACTTCCTCATCTGAAATTTCCCTCTACCAATCAAATAACAAATCCAGTCTTTATCTCAGTCCTTACTCTGTACAAAGCACTTTGTTGGACTATAAGGATATAAGGGCAACAGAAAGACAGCTCTTGTCATTAAGAAACTTACATTTTGTCCATTCTCTAACATTTTCTGGCAAGTGGAGTCATGAGGAAGGCTGTCATCCTTGTCCTCACCTTCTGCTGCCACTTTCAGACTTTCTCCCCATCCCAGCCTGCCATCATCACTCAACAACCATGTTTAATGGGGCCAGGGCAAGGCAGGGCTTTTTCTAACAATTTAGTGAATTACATTGATCAATATAAGTCTAAGCATGAATAACTGAAAGGAATATTAGAAGTTATCCAGTCCATCCTCTCTAGATCCTTGTTAATTTCATTTATGGACCACTAAGCTCATTCTTTCCTCCTTTCTACATCTTTTCCATCCTTTTGAGAACATCCTCTTCTCCTACTTCCTCAGCTTTTTCAACTACCATGATTTCTATCTCCAGGCAGGAGGGGGTCACACTAATCCTCACTCTCCATCTGAACTTAACCAGTGTGCTAGAATTCCTGAATACAAGTCTGATGCCAGAAGGAGCTTATAGGGTGTCCCAAAAGTCTTAGTGCAGTTCCCACTTCACACTAAGATTCTTGGGACATCCTACATTGCTTCATGACCTTGAGCAAGTCCTTGACCCTCTCTGAGTGCCATTTTCATCTGCAAAATGGGAATCATGACACTCAATTCCCTACTTTCCAAGATTGTCAGAGCAACCAAGTGTAATAATGGAGGTAAAGGGCTTTGTAAACTCTAAACTGTTAGGTAAATGTCAACTATTATTTGTTGTTATTCAGTCTTATTCAGTTCTTTGTGATGCCATGGACTATAGAACACCAGGCTCTTCTATCCTCCACTATCTCTCAAAGTCTGTCCAAATTCATGTTCATTGTTTGCGTGACACTATCTATCCAACTCATCTTCTGCCATCCCCTTTTCTTTTTGCCTTCAATCTTTCCCAGCATCAGGATCTTTTCCAATGAGCCCTGTCTTCTCATTATGTTGCCAAAGTATTTAAGCTCCAGCTTCAGCATCCACCCTTCCAATGAATAGTATGAATTAATTTCTTTAAGTATTGACTGATTTCATTTCCTTGCTGTCCAAGAGACTCTCAAAGGTTTTCTCCAGCATCACAGTTTGAAGGCATCTGTTCTGTGGCACTCAAGTTTTTCTTATAGCCTAACTCTTATAGCCATACATTACAACTGGAAAAACCATAACTTTAACTATATAGGTTTTTTTCAGCAAGGTGATATCTCTGCTTTTTAGTATGCTGTCCAGATTTGCCATTGCTTTTCTTTCAAGGAGAAAATATCTTTTAATTCGTGGCTACAGTCACTGTCCACAATGATCTTTGAGCCCAAGAATATAAAATCTGACACTGCTTCCATTTCTTCTCCCTCTATTTTCTAGGACATGATGGCACAGTTCCCATTATCTTAGTGTTTTTTTTTTTATATTAAGCTCCAAGTTAGCTTTTACACTCTCCTCTGTCACCCTCATCAAGAGGCTTCTTAATTCTTCTTCCTTTTTTGCCATCAGACTGATGGCATCATCTACATATCTGAGATCGTTGATAGTCCTCCCAGAAACCTTAATTCCAGCTTTTGACTTGTCCAGCCTGGCATTTCACATGATGTTCTCTGCATATATTCAATACATAAGTGATAGCATACAATGTTGTTGTACTCCTTCTCCTATCTTAAACCAATCAGTTGCTCCATGTTCAGTTCTAAGTGTTGCTCCTTGACCTGAATACAGATTCTTCAGAAGACAAGATGCCCATCTCTTTGAGGACTTGCCACATTTTGTTTTGCTCCATATGGTAAAAGGCTTTAGTGTAGTCAATGAAGCAGAAGTAGATGTTTCTCTGCAACTCCCTTGCTTTCTCTATAATCCAATGAATTATTGGCAATTTGGTTTCTAGTTCCTCTGCCTCTTCAAAAACTAGCCTGCATTTCTGGTAATTCTCAGTTCACATAACCTTGCTGGCTTGTCATTTGAACGTTCTTTGGCATTGCCTTTCTTTTAAGATTGGAACATAAATTTATCTTTTCCAATCCAGTGGCCCCTGTTGAGTTTTCTAAATTTGCAGGCATATTGAATGCGGCACATCAACAGTACCAACAAATGTTGACTTCAGAGGTTCCATTAAAGGATTAAAGAAAGTCCCCTTTCAAGACATTAAATTGTTAGAAAAAGCCCTGCCCTGCCCTGCCCCCATCTTGCCAGCGCTCAGCGCCAGATGGCTTGTCCCCATATAATCTTCCTCGAAAGCACAGCAGCTCAATCAGGGCGCTAAGCACCATTTGGCCTGTTCTGGGTGTGGAAACTAAAGGTGGTAGAATAACATAACAATAATAAAAATCTCCATCACTATTGTAGCATTTTAAGGCCTGCAAAGTGCGTTATGTATTTTAACTTGTAAGAAAATAAATGTAAAACAGGGGATCATCAAATCATAGATTTTTAGCTACAAGAGATCATAAGATACATAGATAGATAGGTGGCATCTCAGGGACCACCCGGTACAACCTCCTCATTTAACAACTAAAGAAACTCAAGATTAATGAATTTAAGTGATTTTCCCAGGTCATATAACTAGTAAGTGCCAGAGGCAGGATTTGAACTTGGGTCTTTCTTTGCCTTATTGGCTGTCTAGTGCAACACTGTTACTCGAGATGAGAGAACTGAATCCAAAGTGGTTAAATGACTGCCCATGGTCAGACAAGTAGGAAATGATAGAATGGGGACCAATGCCAGGTCCTCAACTCCAAACATCGCAGTCTTTTCACTTAAGGAATGATGGCTTTAGGGTCAGTCTCTGGTACCTCCTTAGTTTAAGGCTCTTTTCTCTCACTCAAACTGTCTTCTTCCCTTAATGCTCCTCTCAGTTTTCTTTGGGGAATCTTGGCTCTCTCCAGAAACAAAGGATGACTCAAGGCAATTTTCAGGATGAATCATATTCAACAATTGATTTGAGAATAATACTTACAAACTCAACTCTCTCTGGCTCATCCTAATGCCAGGGCCATGTGAGGAAAAAAAAAAGATGACCTTCATATAAACATGAAAGTAGTCCCAACTTAGAAACAATCCATGCATGTGACTCTCTACATGCTTCTCCTCTGTCTCCCCTTCCCCCGCAAGCCAGGCTTCCAACCATGAGGTCAACTACTTTTTGTTCCTACTGTCAAAACATTTGAAGAATGATTGCTCTTGAGAGGCACCTTTTCTTATGCAATAGAGTTGCCCAGGAGAAATTAAATCTCTTTCCCTAAATTGTGAGTATAGTATGGTGGATAGAGTGTGCAACTTGGAGTTGGAAAGACCTGGGTCCTCATTTGGCCTTAGGCACTAGTTGTGTGATCCTGGGCAAGTCACTTAATTTCTCATCTGTAAAATGAGGGTGCTGGACTGAATAACTTCTAATATTCCTTTCAGTTATTCATGCTTAGACCTATATTGATCAATGTAAGCATTTAGTGCCTAATGCTGGGGGGGACATCATGGTTCCTGTCGCCAGGCAAGAGAAGGATATATCCCAGGTTGGAAGTTATGGGCATGTTTCTATATTTTCCCCTTAAAAAACAGTGTAGGTAATGGTTAGAAAGATTTCAGCAGGAAGTGACTGTTTTAGTGAATGAATAAATGAAAGAATTAAACAGCATTTATTAAGTAGTTATCATATGCCATACAAATAGAAAAGGAAAGATATTTCCTACCATGGAAGAGCTGACAATTTAATACAGGGAGTGAACCCATCTAGGAGAATGGCAGCCTTGGTTCTGAGAGTTACAGGGCTCTCTGGAAGAGCTGAAATAGCACCCCTGCATACTTTCTTTCAGGTTCTTTCTATTTAGTCAGATAGAACTGGGAAACTACCATGTACACCATTGCTTCTGTAGATAAACACATTCTGATTGACTTATAAACTGTTAGCACACAACCTAGTGATAGGGCACCAACTTCCCATGACAAGAGGGAGAATAACAAGTCAAGGAAGAGGCACGATATAGTGGAAGAGAGAGGCTGAATCCCATCGCTGCCATTTTCTACTTATGTGACCTTGGACATATGCCTTAATTTCCCTGGATTTCAGTTCCCTCATCTGTAAATTGAGAGTCAATTTACAAAAGATCATCTCTGAGATTCCTTAGAGTTCTTGATAAAGAGGCTCTCAACTGTTTTTGTACCATGGATCCTTCTGATACTCTGGGGAAGTCTGTGGACCCCTTCTTGGTAAAAGATGTTTTTGTTACATTAAAAAAAATACATAAGATTACAAAGGAAACCAATTACAATTATATTGGAACAACTGTGCCATTGTTTCCATCCGAGGTCACAGACCTCCTGAAATCTCTCCCAAAGCCCCTGGAAGGTCCATAAGCACCAAGTTAAGAACCCCTGTTGTGGATCTTTGATCCTAAGACCCAAGACAAAAGCAGAATCCTCCCTCCCTTCCCTTCTCTACTGTCATTATCTTTATTGTAATCACAATTACCATTAGAGTTGCCATCACCAAGAATACCCATATCCTGGCTCTAGTTCTGCCATTATTAGCTGGGTGACCTTGGGCAAGTCACTTAATGTCTGTGAGATTCAATTTATTTATACGTAAATGGACTTAATCATTTCTATCTTGTCTCTCTCACAAAAGAATCAAATGAGATGATGGATATGCAAGTGGGTTGTGAAGTGCTATATAAATTACTTAAGTTTTTTGATGTTGCAGGCTCATAGCATCACAGATTTAGACACCACTGAGTGTCTTTTTTTTTTTTACAAATGGGACAACTGAGGCTAAGAAGGTTAACTTGCACCAAGATCACATAGCTAGTAAGTGTCTGAGGCAGGCTTTGAATTCAAGTCTTCCTGATTGCAAGTCCAGCACTCTATCCACTATGCCACCATGCCTGGATGGTCCATTGATAGACATCCATGATTCTACTTATCACCTGCCAACAGATTACACTAACCATTTTTGTAGCTTTCTACCAAAACACTCCATCTAGATCTGCTATTGATCTGCTCATCTCAACCTCTTCTTATTACTTGTTGGCCAAATCCCATAACTCCTGACCAGATTTCCTCTTCTCATCCTCTACCAAGACTTTTCTGAGTCATAGTTCCTCTCTCCTGCTAGTGTCTCTAGTCCTTATCCCAGCAACCCTAGATCTGGTCTTGTCTATCCTTCATTCATGGAGCCCCAACAAAAACAACTTGCCAAGCCTCCACTCCCACCTGCATCTCCTTTAGGGGCCAGCACTGTGTGCTGCAGCAGGCTGGGCTGATCAGTGATCCAATCTAAGAGAGTTCTAGGATGCTCAGAGGCATGTTGCTACAGGGAGAAGCATGTTCATCCCATAAGTAAGCAATGTGAATGTTGCAATATTCCAGCTTGCTTTAACACTGATATAAGATGCATACAAGCAAATTAATAATAGTTAGAATATGAGATGAGATAGGAGATATCACAGATGTATGAAAGCTGAAGGAGATAAGAATCCCTATTGGAATAATGAGAAAAGATCTATTTGAGAATATGGTATCTGAGCTGAGTCTTGCAGGAAGGAAAGCGGTACGCTGCTTTCTGGGTTTCCTTCATTCCCTGCTTTCTTAGTATAAGGATATGGAGCTGGTACCTCAGGTATATTTGATCCATCACTCGAAGACCACTGGGTTGTCATTTGCCATGGCTAGATCCTCAGAATCATCATAGATATCAAGCCTCAGTGAGCTACAGACAACAGAAAGCCTTCCGCAATGAAGAATGACATCTATCAGGCTTCCTACTCAGATCCATAAGAAACCCTGAGCCTCAGGAACCCAAAGATTCTAGAGAGCTATGAGCTTCTCAGGGACTCAGTTTGGGACTTAGGAGAGAATTTAATGAGCTTAGAGTAGTTTCAGTCATGTAGGTCTCTTGGCATTTCCTCCCCAGGTTCCTTATTATTTTTTGTATACCTGCTTATTCCAGAAATGCAGAATAGACTGTGGGAGCATGGGAATCTTTTGGATGACACATCCAAATGCTCAACACAACCCACTTTCTATTGATCTTATGCCTTTGGGATTCTCAGTGTTTAAATCACTCTGTATTAAATGACCCAGAAAAGACTAACCACCAACACCAAGAGTATTTTGGTCAGCATCTAAATAAGACTGGCCTTTTAAAGACATGTCTCCAGTTTTTAAAAATGACTCATCCAGAGATCTGGTATGGCATAATTGTGATTTTGTTTTTTAAGTAAATTTATCATTTCTTTGTTTTTCATATTCATTTAAAAAAATTTTTGAGTTCTAAATTCTCTCCCTCTCTCCTGCCCCCTCCCATTCATTTAGTAAACAAAAGTGTGACATCAACTATACATGTGAAATATATTTCCATATTGACTATATGGGAATAAAAGCAGGAATGACAAAGAAAGTGAAAAAAGTATACTTTAACCTTCACTCATACTCCTTAAGTTCTTTCTCTGGAGGTGGATCGCATTTTTCATCCTAAGTTCTGCAGAATTTTCTTGGGTTGATCAGAATAGCCAAGTCACTTACAGTTGATCATGATACAAAATTGCTGTTACTGTTTATGGTGTTCTCCTGGTTCCTCTCACCTCGTTTCGCATCAGTTCATATAAGTCTTCTGAGGTTTTTCTTAAACCATCCTGCTCATCATTTCTTATAACATAATAATATTCCATCATAATCACATACCACAAATTGTTCAGTCATTCCCCAATTGATAGGCATCCCCTTTATTTCAAAATCTTGCTACCACAAAAAGAACTGCTATATTTTTGTACATGTGGGTCCTTTTCCTTTTCCTTTGATTTCTTTGATATGTAGACCTACTAATGCTACTGCTGAGTCAAAGGATATGCACAGTTTTATAGACCTTTGGACATTGTAAAAGATTTTAAAAATAATTATGGCATAAAGTCTATGTACTATTTGCTTATTCAAGCATTTGACTGGTAAAGTCCCTCATTAGTGAATCCAGTCAAATGCCCATTTGATTCCATCACAATGCTAGGTGCTCGGTATGTAGAAAGAGCAAAGGCTTCAGAGAGAGCAGATCTTCTGCTTCTCCCCCTCCTCAATCATGTCCTTGTCTCAGCTTCATCAGACCTTGGTACCAGTCTTCAATCTTCTCTGGGTTAGCTCTTTGACCTTGGGTAACAATAACAATTCACCTTTATAGAGCAGTTGACATGGTGTATTCCTCAAAAGGAGACTCTGGAGTGATGTAGACTGTGGAGAGATTGTGCTAGGATTGAAGAGTTAGAAAGACCTAGGTTCTGATCATGTCTCCGACACGTGCCAGCTCTATGATCCTGGGCAGTTTACAACATCCCTAAGCACCATTTTTCTCATCTGCAAAATTGGGGATAATCATATTTACCTCCCAGGCTTTTGGGAAGGGTTAGTGGAGGTTACATGAAGCATTATATGATGTATCCATTGCCAAGAGAGCTGACCTTGGAGTCAAAAAGTCTTGGGTTCATTTTCTGGTACTGACACCTACTGGCCATGTGATCCTGAATAAGTCATTTGATTTTTAATGGCTCTGCTTACATTTCTAAAATTATAAGTTCCAAAGAAGGTGTCCATCTATATTGGTAGAAGAAATTCCTCAGTAGTTTCTCTTTACACTAATTAAGTCTAGCTTAAATATAAAAATGCACATAGATAACATATATTTGTTATATATACATATAGATAATGTACATATGCTTTTACACATGTAAACATTATATACATTCATATGCACATGTATATGTCTGCATATATTTCGGCTCTCTGCTTTTATACAAGTACAATATAAACTCCTCAAGGGAGTTTGCTGTACTTATACTTCGTATTGCTTCATTTTCATATCTACGATGTTTTCCCCAAAGTCATACAGGTAATTAGTATCAGAATTTTAATTCAGTTCCCATGACACCAAGTTTAATATTTATTTGTCCATAGCACCCAATCACCCTCATGCTACTTTGCCTCACCTTCACAAAATGGGGATTGGATCTCACATGACTTCTAAGATTTGATATTTCTGTCCTTTCTGAACTTGTTTTCAGTTGGACAGAGTTAACCTTCAATTACCTACCTGCAAACTATGTTTCTACAAAAAAAGCCCATCATATTTGAGATTGCTGGGCACGTATGACAATTAACAGCTGGCACATTCTTTGGTGGCATATACTGTAATTATGCCAATCAGTCTGACTGATAAGCCCATCATATCGCCCTGATTAGCGGAAGAGACTCACTCAAAACATGAGATCTCACAGTTTTTAATTTGTCATGCTGGAAAAATTCCAAGGAAACCTCACTCTGGTGACTCCACTTGAAATGCTAAAGGAGACTTCCTCTTTGATTCCTTATCAATCGGAAGCAATAGGGATGTCTTAATTAAATGTCAAGCCATATCAGGGAAAAGCTGCGCACTACAGTTTAAATCAGTGTGATGTAAGGGGAAGGGGCCAAAGTTGGAAACCCTCTAGTTTGTATTTTACCATTAAAGAACTGGGCAATCTAAAGCAATTTATTTCATCTCTCTAGACCTCAGTTTCCTCATCTGTAAAATAAGGACAAGGAGCAGTATGGAATCATGGGTAGAATCAAGCAGATTTTGACTTACGTCCAGGCTCTGGCAAGAACTAATGGGGGGATGACCCTGGCTAAGGCACTTAGCCCTTCAGTTCCTCCAGCAAATCTTTGAGATTCTAAAATGCACACAGAAGGAGTGGAACTGAATTGGGAGGAGGGATTTCTCCCTGATTCCTCCATCAAGGAAATTACAAATGGGGACAATCAAACCTATCCCATTTAGAAATGTGGGAGAACAGCACCTTGTTGGGACTTCTCCTACATCAACTATAGAGGTCTGGGAGCTGTTTTTATCTGGGCCTATCATTTCAGCAGGGAAGGGAACTTAAGGTATGAAAACTCCCTCCACCAACGTAAATCTACAAGTTCCCATCATTCAGTTGGTACCCATCAGAGGCAGGACTTAAATCGAGGCTTTTTTGACTCCATCTGCTACTCTTGTTCCCATTTTACAGATAAAGAAACTGAGGCCTAGAGAAGGTAAATGACTTGCCTCAGATTGCATAACTTGGGAGCACTGAAAAGCAAAATGACTTGTATATTTCAGAGACAAGATATGAACCTGAGTCTTCTTGACTCGGAAACTCTCCACTATATCATGTTTTCAGTCATGAATAGTTATTTGTGTATTTTTAAAAGATAATTTACATCATGGACCCAATGTTCAACATCTGCATTTTCACTGAATCCTTTGCAAATAATAGGGAATCAAAGTTTGTTGTTGCAATCTCAAATCGGAAGGACTTTTTGGTAGAAACATACTTCGTATGTAAGTAATTGAAGGTTAACTGTTCAACTCAAAACAAGTCCAGAAAGGATTGGGTTAAAAATAATAATAGCTAGCGTGTAAATAGCACGTGAAGATTTGAAACATGCTTTACAAATATTAATTCATTTGATCCTGGCTGCAACCCTGGGGTTGCTGTTACTATCCCATTCTACAAGGGAGAAAACTAAGGAGAGGTTAAGTGACTTGCCCAGGGCCACGGGTGTCTAAGACTGGATTCAAACTCAATTCTTCCTGACTCCTTGTCCAGCTATACCACTTAGTTATTACCAATACCACTATACCACTTAACTATGCCAACAGTTTACTAACTAGTCTTCCAGCTTCTAATCTACCCCTGCCTCCAAACCATTCTCTACACAGTTGTTAAGTTGATCTATTGCGAGTATGTAACCCACCTTCTCAAAGACCTTCAGTGACTTACCCACCTGTAAAACAGTAAAGTCCAAAGTCCTTGGCCAGCCATTCAAGGCTGTTTATAGTCTGTTCTTAAATCTCTCTCCCATTATTCCTCCATGTGAATTCTGTGCTTCAACCAAATATCTTGTTTCCCCTTTAAACATGCCATGTGTTTTACTCATGTGACTGCCTCACCTTTGCCTTTTTTCTCTCTTCTCTAATTAGCTAAATCCTACCCATTTCTCAATGCTCGTCTCGGACTCAAACCCTTCCTAGAAATCTTCCCTGACCCTCCAGGTCCACAATGATCTTTCTCTCCTCTTAATCTCTTTGGTTCTTGTTCTGTTTGCTGTTGAGTTGGGGCTTATTATCAGCTACCTTATACAAATAATTAAAACTTAGCAGACAAATCAAAGCAATGCAAATCACATCTGATTTTGTCATAGACACAATTTTATGGGTAAGGGTTTGATGCCAAACTTTTCGTAATGATAACCACAAATGCCGTATTTAATCAATTATAAGACATACAACTACACGATAGTTTTCTAAAGTATTTCCTTTGATCTCTGCAGCCTTTGTAATGTGGATACTCCCTCCAGTGGTAAAGATTTTCATCCAGTTCAGTTCTTCTCTATGTCTTCTTGTAAATCCTCCATAGGAGTCCATAACATCCTGGGACCTTCCTGTAAGAGTTACTTGACTCTTGGTGGATCCTATGTAGGACATAGGATCATAGATTTCAGTTCACTGAGACCCTGTTGACCATTGTATCCAGTCTGTTTATTTTCCAACTGAGGAAACTGATGCCTATAGAGATCAAATGATTTACTCAGGGTCATGCAGCTTGTAAGTGTCTAAAACAGTATTTGAACATAGGCTTTCCTGATTCCAAATCCACTCCCTATCCACTTCCCTGCAGTTGTTCATTATTGACTTATATGACACAACTTGCCCACCTCCTTTTCCAGTTATCTGGAAAAGTAAAATACATCTCTTCAATAATGTCCTTTACATCACTTCTGTACAAGTGTTCATTGGTAACCTACTATGACCTACTCATACTCACCATGTACTTCTCCATTACCCTTTGGATGAAAAGCAACTTTAGAGATTCTTCATAATCTATAAAAGAGAAGGAAATGGTAAACTACTCCAGGATCTTTGCCAAGAAAAAAAACCATAAGGGGTCAGAAAGGTCAGACATCATTGAAAAACATCTAAACAACAACCCCTAATTAGAGAATGGTTGAATAAATATGAATGCAGTGGAATACTTTGGGGTCATTTTGTTGTTGTCCAGTTGTTTTCAGTCACACCCAAACCCTCAGGACCCTTCTTGCTGTTTTCTTGGCCAAGACATTAGAGCGAATTTCCTTTCCATTTCCTTTTCCATCTCATTTTACAGAGGAGGGAACTGAGGCAAACAGGGTGAAGTAACTTGCCCAGGATGCACAGCTAGTAAACATCTGAGGCCAGATTTGATCTCAGGTCTTCCTGACTCCAGGCATGGCTCCATCCACTGGATTTCTTAGCATAAGAAATGACGAAAAGAGTGATTTCAGTGAAGCCTGCAAAGATTTGTATGGACTGATGCAGAATAGAATAAGGAGAACAAGCAGGCCAGCTTGTACAACAACAGCAAAAATGTAAAAAAAATAGAAAGACTTAAGAACTCCGATTAACACGAGAACGAACCATGACTCCAGAGGACAGATAATGCAACGTTACCTATCTCCTGCCAGAGATGAGACAGACTCAGGTTGCAGAACAAGATGTATATTTTGGGGGGCATGGCCAATGAAGGAATTTATTTTGTTTGACTGCATGTGGCCAAAGATTTTGTTACCTTTCCCCCTTTTTTCTAATTTCAGACTTCATTTACATCTATTCACATGTTTGAAAATTATATATGCCCATGTATACGTTTACTATTGTTATTAGTATGGTCCAAACCTGTTTTTCTGTTACTTCCTTGGTGCAGAAAAATTCTAGCCTTTGTTTTTCAATAGTAGAGGGTAGAAAGGAAAGAAATTTAGTTTTTGTCCATTTTTTTTAATTGAAAAAGGGGGCAGCGAGGTGGCAACCAGTCCTGGAGTTAAGGTACCTGAATTCAAGTATGACCTCAGCCATTTGTTAGCTGTGTGACCCATGGCAAATCACTTACCCCCAAATGCCTTCTTCCCCCCCCCCAAGTTATTTTAAAAAATTCCATTTTAGAAGAGTAAGACAAAATGTAAAAAGATAGTCTTTTGTTTCAGAGAGCAAATTATGTGCATTAAAAGAACTATGAAACATCCCTGATGCCATCTAGCACCCTTTTCTATTCCTATTCAATTCTAGTCTCAGTCCATTGCCTGTCCAAGATGCATGTAATGGTAAAGAAATACAACAGGCTGTCCATGCAACTGCATATCATTGTTGGAAATGCTTCATTCACTTTTTTTCCTAAATGTGGATAGGTAGACTGAACTCTTTTGAGTTTGTTCATTTAAAAAAATTATTCCAGTTGCAGTTCCAATTAGGAGACTCTGCTACGTTCTGGAGGTGGGCGCAGTCAGCACAATGTCGTACACGATACAACATATAGATGGCTTCATGGAGTATCCTTCTTCCATTTGGACTCTGAGTTGGACATTGTCCGTGACACTGACAAGAATCTAGTGAGCATACATCTCCCTGCTACGTCCTTGCTTACTATCAATATTGAGAGGATCAGCAAGCACCATGATCTGTGCTGCAACTACCTTCAAGGATCTTGAATTATTTTAACCTATGAATGAGAGACATATCTTTAAGGCAGCATTTTGTTCTATGGGTACAAATGATTATTTTAAGATTAATCCTTAATGGGTATTTGTATCCTCTACACCTTTCTGTCAATAGTGTATGGAAGTAAAGATACCATTTGCTTTGGGTTTCCTTTTCTAAAACTTGCCTATTCTCTCCTCATACTTTCATCAAGGTGGCCTGTAACCCATTAATCATTCTCACAAAGATGTTTTAGAAATAGAAAATTAGACACAAGAGTCATTATTTATGGAGAGTCTCTGATTCTCCTTTTTAAAGAAATAATGAAGTTCAAGGTTTTGTCCAAGCATTTAGCATTCCTTCTTTTTTCAGATATCTTGAGAATTGGTTCCTCAGAAATGAGTCCATCTAACCAATGGATTATGGACTTGCAACAATGCACATAATATTTATTAATGTTCTCTTACATTTATTCACTGCTTAATAGTCTCCAAGGCATTTTATGGAACTCATTAGATATGGTGGAGAGGATTAGAATCAAAAAATCTCAGAGCTGGAAAGAATATCGTCTCGTTGAACCTATATGTGAGCAGAAATCCTCACTACACTATCTCCAACAAGAAACCATCCAGACTCCATCTGAAGCCCTCCTATTCATGGGAAACTTCCCAAGAGAGCCCATTCTTTAGGCTAGCATTTCCAGATGTTGCTACAGCTGGAGATGTAGCTCGATGGACTAGAAAGATTATCTTTGAACCAAGCATCTCTGCAACTTCACCATTATTCCAAGTTGTCCTCTTTGGGAACATACTGAATTTGCAGCTAGGAGACCTGGGCACATCATCCTGGCTCCAATATTTAACAGGTGTGTTACCCTGAGCAAATGTCTAAACCTCTTTGAGCCTGTTTCTTTGTTGCACTTTCTAACTCATGGGACTGTGAGGAAAATACTTCATAAATTTTAAGAAAATCTATGTTACTATGAAAATCTACGGTACTATGTTACGACATACCTGAATATGTCGTATTTATAGATTCCTTCATAAAAGTTAGCAACATTTTGAAAATGACTTTGAAACAGAGTATTTGGAAGGTCTGTTTAAAGCAACCTTGATTAATGATTCTCCTTTGTTTTTTGTGTGTGCTCCTCCACCGGTAAATTTCCCAGTGGGTTCAATGTCTATTCAACCACTTCCACTTTTCTCAATCTCTCCTGAGCAGTCAGAAATGATTACATGACTTCACAGCAACACAAAAGAACATTTACTTAAATAGGATGCAAAGTATATAACAAAAAATAGGAATCAAATAGTGAATATCCTTATCACTCATTTTCCAAACTTATCTTCTCCATCATCAGGGTAATGGTTGTGAGTCCTCTTAAGTCTGCTTCTTGTGTTATCTTATCAGTCTGACATTATAATAAGGGAAGGAAGTATTTGTTAAGCTGCTACTATGTGCTAGTCCCTGTACAAGGCACTAGAAGTTAATAGAAGGGGGGAAAATTTTAGGATTCCACTGTCTGCCCTCTTTATTCTACTATATCAGTACACTGCACCAACCTAAGAGAGGGGGAAGGGGTTTTAATAACCTACTCAACAGCAAAATCCTTAGAACCTAAAATGACATACATCAGTGCAATGGATGTGAAAAACATTGACACCTTGCAAACATGACTTCCCAGAAAAGGAACCACAGCTAGGGAGACATTTTCAGCCATTGCTTCCTGGTGCAGAAAGAGGGAAAGGCTCCGGTCAGTAGCATCAGTGGTTAGACACAGATGAGGATAGCTTCCTGGCACTATGCCTTCTTTCTCCTTTCTTTCTTCCAGAGCTTAAATCTTTCTGCATTCTATGTCTCCCAATGGTTTGTGCCTTATATCTCATCAGGTAGTATCTAAACACTCCTATTCAACTAGCATCTACACCGGAGTGTTGTCATCACCTTTTGTGATCCACACTGTCTTGTGAGCTATTTCTTTCCTAAAGAGAACATAAATGCATTTGTATTTCATTTAACACAGTAGTTTGATAACAAGCATCTGCCAAGTGTTAATTGATTGACTGATTGAAATACGTTAAATAGAGATGAATAAGGATGCATGGCTTCCCCAGTCCCTTAACTGGCTACCACATAACAACTTCAGGACTGAAGTCTAAGCTAATAACTTTGCATAATAGTTTAAATGAAAAGAATTTATCTCTATAGAAGAGGTTGGGGTGCCAAAATCTGCACCAGGAGAGAATCCAATTAGACAGAAGGAAGAATTTCCTGGCAGGAATGATGATTGAACACACTGAAATAGGCTACAAATCGAGATGATGGAATCTCTGTTCCTGGAGAGCTTTTCAAAATAGAAGAGTCAACCATTTGTCCTAAGTGGTACAAATGTGCCTCGAGGGACAGGCACAAGCTAGAGGATGTCTCTTGAGGTACCTTCCAGTTCTGTGATTTGTCAACATTTACCAAAATAGTTAATTACCTTTTTCAATAGAATTAAAAACTATTTTAAACCCCCCCATTCAAAGCAAATGAAGTAGAAAGGTAGGAAGATAATCAAGTAATTCTGATCCTGCACAAAATATCTGAACAATTTAGTGGTACAGATATGGTTTTAAAAGTGTAAATTTAGCTCAGGGGTCAACTTCTCCAAGAAATATTCTGTAATCCCCCTCCCTCATCTATAGTTACCAGAGTTCCAGACTTCCTTAAATTTGTCATTCAGTCGTGTTTTTCAGTCTTGTCTAACTCTTTACGACCCCATTTGGGGTTTTCTTGACAAAAATATTGGAGTGGTTTGCCATTTCCTTCTTCAGTCCATTTTCCAGATGAGGAAACTGAGGCAAACAGTTAAATAGTCACAGAACTAGTAAGTGTCTGGGACCAGATGTGAACTCACAAAGAAGAGTCTTTTCCTGAATCCAGACCTGATACTCTATCCACTGCACTATCTAACTGCCTTTCCTTAAATTATCTGTTATTAACTTACCTGTATAAATGTTGTATTCCTACTCCACCCTTGGTAGAATTTAAGTTCCTTGAGGTCAGAGAATTTTGATTTTTTCTTTGTATGCAGTGCTTAGCACAGTACCTGGCACGTAGTAGGTATGTAAATATTTGTTGACTGACTATATTATCAGTGCCATGTATAAGGTAGGTATTTATAAATTTTTGTTAAATTGAATTGAACTAGGTAAGTCATAAATAATAAGAATGGCTTAAATAAAATAGTAAGCTTCATAGGAATGTATTTTAAACATGACCAAATATCTGCGTGGGTGTTTTTTAAAGAGTTATTTCAAAGTAGAATTTTTTTATTCTGACTTTTTACATTCAAATCTAGGTTTCCACAGGAGATGAGCTGGCCTTTTGATTTGAACAGAAGTTGCTACAGACTATAGAGTCAAAGATCAAAGCTTCAGGAAATTCTAGTTGGGCTAAGAAATCTTTTCATTTCTCCTTTGCTGCTAAGGTCCTATTTCTGATAACACACTCCTACACAGTGATCGTAAGGTGCTTTTCATTGGTTAATATTTACATGGCCCTCTGTTCAAAAAGTGTTCCATGGGCACCTTGCCCCCCTAATGCCCACTGGAGGTAGATCAGTATTCTTATCACAGTGCCTCAGTGAAGCAGAGACCTTTCTGGCTGTTTTGGTTGACAAAGGCATTCAATGCTCAAGTTCTAAACGATAGGCTTATTCTAATAAGGGAATCTGTCCTTCACTCAATAGTCCCCAAATGGCAGCCTTAAGAAAAGTTTTTTCTTGCCTATCCTCTTTCATTCTTCCTTAACTCTCTGCAGTCCTAAATTTACCATCTTCAGTTTTTCTTCAAAATACTTCTATATCTTGCTCAGTTTTCTCTTTTGTCCCTACACACACAGAGGGAAAAGTGTCTCCCTTCCAAGGCTGACTCCCAACTTCTGTTCCTCAATTTATCTTCTCTTGCTTTCTCCAGGGTCTTGCTTCATGAAACATTGGCTTTTTTCTTCTGTCTTTAATCATTTCATCTCTCCATTGACTACTTGCCTTCTGAAAATAACTACGCAGGGATCTCACAACCTAAGTGCCCCCTCCCCAATTCATTGTTTTCTCTCACCCTTCATAGTCAATCACTTGCCAATCCCTATCATTCCAACTGTTGTAATGTCTCTTATATATGCCACTTGTGGTGGTACCAATAGCACACAACATGGAAGCACATTGTTTAACTCTGTTACAAGGTAATTCAAACTTTCAGGGCTGCCTCTTGGCTATTCTGGTTATCTTCAAGGTGACACCAACTGGAAAGTAGCAAAGATGCTCTCTTTACATCAACTATGGCAATAGCGTGTTAATCGGCATGGCCCTTTCCAATCTCTCCTGAGAATCCATTTTAATGCAATCACTAGATTAATCCTCCTAATACGTCACTATGAACGTCACTGGCCTGTGCAAAAACTCATGAGTAGCTTGCCAACACCTGCAGAAATCTTCAGTACTTCATCTGGAATTCAAAGACCTTCACAAGCTTATCTTAAGCTACCTTTCTAAACTTATTCTTTCATCCAAACCCTCAGTTCTCACCAGACTGGTCTGTTTCCTGTCCCCAAATAGCAGACCACAGGAATGCTCACTTAATGCATTTGCTCATGCCGTTCACACTTAATAGACTTTAATGTAATGACAGTTATGTGCTGAGGTGAAGAGGGCTCCTAATCACTCATTGCTGTGAATTATGAGTGGACTGTAAG
Organism: Potorous gilbertii; assembly: GCA_028658325.1. Taxonomy (NCBI): domain Eukaryota; kingdom Metazoa; phylum Chordata; class Mammalia; order Diprotodontia; family Potoroidae; genus Potorous; species Potorous gilbertii. The sequence continues at coordinate 34,135,128 of CM053770.1, read as the reverse complement.
AAAGCATCAGGATACTCTCCTGATTATAGTAATTGGTGAACTAGGCAATTAATGAAGCTGGCCCATAGGTGTTTGTGATAGTATAAAGTAGAACTTTACTGTATGATACGGATAGAAAGAATTTAGAAAGCACTACCAATGATTATAACATCTTGGACAACAAAAATTGAAAATCCTAGGGGCATAGGTGGTGTTTTCATCACTGTTACTGATCAAAGGCAAGGGCTTAAGAAGAGGTGTATTGGGCAAGGGAATAGCTGGTTAAGAGGGTGATGCTTGAGAACAGGTTTTCGATTTCTGGACCACAGCATAAAATGAAGCAATAATTGATTCTTGACCAATGATGGAGTGAAACTATGAAAAATACGTATTTACCTGAAATTTTGTAAATCTAATAAAAAGAGATATAAATCAGAGGATGAGGATTTTTTTTACTTCTATCTACCATAAAGCAGATATAATATAAAAATAGTAATAAGAATGCCCTCAAATTCCTAGGAAGCAAAATTCAAGAAAAGAGACAATAAAACCCACAGTCTCAAATGTCTGTACACAGATGTATAAACCATCCAAAAAACGATGAGAGTTGAGACCCTAACTCAGGGCAGCAAATTTGATCAGCTGGATCGCTGAAATATGGTGGTATGGAATCCTGACTGGATCTGGTATTCAGAAGCAACAGAATAGACAAAAGCAGGGTGTGTGTGTGTGTGTGTGTGTGTGTGTGTGTGTGTGTGTGTGTGTGTGTGTAAATATCAGAGTATCACTGTATAATAAGAACAGACATTCATGTAAGGAAATTTGGGGACCAGACAGAGGAGCATGAGGTGCATGATGCTCAGGCCATTCCCACTTGATACACTTTAATGTGATGACAGTTATATACTGAGGTAGAGAAGGCTCCTAAAAGCTCATCACTGTGAATTACCCAGGGGCTATAAGAAAGCAGCAGAATATTTTTCTGATGATGATAACTAGCAAGCTAGACATGTTATGAAGCTGGCTCACAGGTGTTTATAATAACAGATACTCACATAAGGAAATTTAGGCAACAGACAGGGGCATGATAAAGAACATTTCCATGAAGATCAGTGGAGGAAATCTCTTTCTGTGTGTGTGTGTGTGTGTCTTTCTGTCTCTGTCTCTCCCTGACTCTGTCTCTCTCTTTGTCTCTGTCTCTGTGTGTCTCTCTTTGTGTCTCTCTGCCTCTGTGTCTCTCTCTGTCTGTCTCAGTCTTATGCTCACACACACTTTTGACACTTATTACCCTATGACCTAGAAAAAGTAATATAAGCTCTCTGAGCCTCCATTTCCTCAACTATAAAATGAGAGAATTGGAATAAGTAATCTCTAAGTTCTCCTCCTGCTATAAATCTGTCATTTCCACATCTCACTGTGTCTCTTTCTCCCTGTCTTTTTGTCTGTCTCTTTACTGGGCATGTATATGTTTGCCAATTTTTCTTCATCAATTAATGACCACTCCACACTCCACAAGAAGCACATTTAGGAGTTTGATCCTGCTTTTCCCCACCAAACCATGATCACTAGTGTTTTGACACTCATAACTCTGTAGGAAAGGGGAGCTGGATAATGAATGCTCTCATGCAGTAAACACATAGCCTCTTCCTGGTTTCTTACCTATTTTGGTCGTCTTGTTTTCCACCTTTCTCTGCTTTTCTCACTACTTTTTCTCAGCTAAGTCAATGAAGTGTTCTTTTACTCTTCTCCCCCAAATGTGGTTTTAAGTCCCTCTATAACATTTTTTTCTTATGCAAAATTTAAATCCTTTAAATCTCCATCTAACCCACACACAGACTGGGTTCAAGCCTTGGGGAGCCCAGTTTTTAAATAGAGTGGGTCAATTCACTTTTCTCATACTGTTCAGTTTTAATAAAGCCCAACCTAACACCCTAATGGCAAATTATTTAAATCTTAGTTTTTGACATATCCAACATCTAAGGCTTCCCCCAAATGACAAGTATAAAGGTAATTAATGTGTGATGTAAATCAGGCATGGGGAAATATTTTCCTTAGCATTAAAGAAATAATAAAACACAAAAGGCTCTCACAAGCACTAACTGACACGTGCAAACTTAAACCAGCAGTAGTATTAACTACTGTTATATTCTGCCAGGATATTGACACTAAAAGCAGCTAAACATGGGAGTGGTCTGCAGGACTACTGATTAGGCATTTTACATTTCAACTCATCTCTGCACTGTACAAACAACTTCTGTTCTCTGACTTCTAATAAAATGAACCAAGTTTGAGTCAGTCCCTTTGTTGGTGGTCACTTTCTCCAAAAATACTGACACAGTTATTGAGTACTTCACCCTCAGTCAGTTTCAACCCAGTGGTATCCAGGACTAGAAAACCTCTCAAGCTCATAAATCACCTCCAAGTATGATACAATCCAACTCAAGAATGCATGATCAGGAAAGGAAACACCAAGTAGAAAAGGCAGCCAGGAACCTAGACATAAATCAAACTATCTGAGTCTGTACTTTGGGTGGGAGTAGTGGGAGGTGGAGATGGATGAATGACACAACCCATTTCCCCACTCCCTCCATGGAGATTATAGAGAATACACTACTTGCTACATGGAAAATTGAAACAAGAGACTGAACTAGAAGCTGCCTGTACTTTTTAAAGGAGAAGATGGATGAATGGGGAGAAAATAATCATTTATATAGTACCCACTAGGTACTAGGCACTGTGCTAAACACTTTTCAAATATTATTTGATTTGATTCTCACAATAACCCTGGGAGGTAGACTCTGTTATTATTCCATTTCATAGTTGAGGAAACTGAGGTAAACAGAGGTGATTGACTTGTCAAGGTCACATAGCCAATATGTCTCTGAGACTGGATTTGAACTCAGATCTTCTGACTCCAAGCCCAGCATTTTATTCACTATTACCAGCACTGAGTCTTCAGCTCCTCTGACTCCTGTGAGGGGGTTGCTTTGTCATCTCAAAGCACCCACATTCTTCAGCACTGAGCTGAAGTGGATGGAAGCATCCTGAGAAGTGATCATCTCCAACCCATCCAAGTGCTTAGCCATCACCTATGGTTGGCCAGAATCAGAAAGGGCACCTTTGGGCATGCTCCACGGGACAGCCCTCATTGTATTTAACTGAATGGAAGCCAGATTTAGCTGCCAACCTTCCAGTGCATTTTCTTCCTTACTGAAATTGATTTTTTGTATATATTCTAAGTGCTTGGATTTTGAGTTTTCATTTAAATCATCAGTGCCATAATCTCTACTATAATTGCATAATCTCTATGACACACTGAAGATTTCCATTTGGGTTCTATGTAAGCATCCACATGTCCAGTTCAACTTTGCAAGCTTCCTCTATTCTCTTTCATTCATTATATGTCCCAGTGAAGTTAGCCTATTTGTTGGACTTTCCATCTCTTTTCTTCATGCCTTTTCTCTCCCATATGCCTTATGTGCACTGCCTTTCACCTCTATCTCTAGAAGACCTAATTTCATACAAAGCTCAGCTCTACTACCACTTACTATACTGCCCTATTTTCTAGGGCCCTCCCCACCACAATTCCTATGTATTTACTTTGTATCAATCAGTTAACTAGCATTGATTAAACACTTTTTATATGTCAGGCATCCAGCACAATGCCATATCCATAGAGAAGACGGCACAATTCACTAGATGGGGAGCTTTTCCTGGAGTCAAGAAAACCTGGGTTCAGATTCCATCTCTGAAAGTTACAAGTTGTGTGACCACAGACAAACCACTTGACCTCTCTGAATCTCAGTTTCATTGGGGATGCTAATACTTATAGTACCTACCTCACCAAAGCTGATGTGAGACTCAAACAGGACAGCATATATACACACTTTGCAAATGTTAAAGCTCTGAATAAAGTCAGTTTTTATTCTATGGCTACATAATATGTACAATATGATGATGATCATGATGACATTTGAGGAGAAAAGAGACTTCTTTTTTTGGACAAACATTGCCAAAATTACCACTAACCAGTAGTGCCTTTGCATAAAAGCCTAGACTCACTCTAGGGTTTCTATGAACAGCTTAACCCTCACAGGGGACTTTTCACCTTAACTGAATTTATGTTCAAATTCTCATCATTTTCTGAAGCCTCTCTAAATGTGCTTAAGATTAAAGCAATCAGAAATGGAAAATCCCCAGTTTTTCTTTTGCCCAAAGGGCTTATACAAGAGGATAACAAAAGAAAACTGCAGATCAGGGAATTACAGGCTTTAAAGTTGGATGGGACCTCAAAGGCTAATCTCCTCATGTTTCAGATGAAGAAAGAGGCTCAGACAGGTCAGATCATTTGTCCAAAGTCACACACATAGTACATGGTAGAGTTGGGGAAAGTGGTAGAGCATGAGAAAACTCTAACCCAGGAGGGCCAGATACAGGAGTTGGTAAATGTGGATCCCAGGGCCAGAGCATCAGATTGTATATGTGAGCATATCCATGCTACCCGGGCCCAAAACAGGGAGAAATTGTTCCAGATCTTCTGACTCCTTACCCAGAAACCTTTTCACTAGAACAGACTGACTCTCAGGTGTGACTCTTCTCTGCTCCACTTTATTTCTGAATTTCTGAGTTGCAAACAGAATGTGCACTGCAGGTATCATGACACTCATCCAGAAAGAGACACATTAATTGGTATTTAGTGAGATTCTCCTCATTGGAATAGCAAGAGCCCTTGCTGTTTAATCCCCCTTATAATTATGTAATTCACAGGGATCATGGAAGACTTAGATAAGGTACTGGTGAATTTCCAATTGGATCTTTAATCCTGGGTACAACATTACCACAATTATTTAGTATTTTTATCCAAGACCTCAAAACTAAAACTGTGTCTACTTTCTTGGGACACCAAAGGGTCTTTAGGTTATACCAGTGCAATGCTAGTTTCTCTCAGCCTTCTTGGATGATGATGCGCAATATAGGAGATTTTTGGCAACTCTTTATTCTTACTAGCATGCAAATTCACTCATGAGCAAGTAGGGGCTCTGGAGAAGGTCAGGAGCAAGACTGAAATTTGATTCAGCACTGCTGCAAGAGACAGTGATACACAGTCACATTATGAATGTATAGAGGTGTCAAGTGGTACGGGATTTAAGGAGAACATAAACGGATTTCATTGCTTATAGTTATGAACTGGATTCTAGTGCATAGCTTTGTAGCAACTGTTGTTATCTTTAAAGAGTGACACAGACCCAGACAAGTCTCTGGGATTTAAAAAAGGGCATAAATAACACTTTAGGGTCCCGAGGAATCCTTTCTGATGTGACATGTACATTTCCTCCAAGATGCTGACCCCTAGATGACCAGCAGAGCCACATGTGTCTGAACCACTAGTCCCCATGATAATCTTGTGTAACCTGGCTATACTTAATACTTCGACTTTAGCAGAGGATAGTCTTCTGGTATTAGGCAAGCCTGTAATGGCCTTCCTAAGAGAACTTGGGCTACATCTTTGGTACTTTACCTCCATCAATCTCAGGAGAATTTTGAAAGTCCCAGATATAATAGTCTCTGGGTGCTAAAAGAAATCAGATCAAGCCTAACAAATTTTTTCTTAAAAATCAGAACTTAAAAGAAAGTTTGTCAAATCTTTTTGTGTTGCCTTTTTGTAACTATTTGCAAATTTTTGAATGAATATCACACAAAAGAAGAATGATTTGGCTTCAGAGACAAGATCAAGCAACAAAAATTATAGGAAGCATGTTTTAGTTTACTATAAGGAAGACCACTCTAACAATTGGAGACTCCAAAATAGAATGAATGCCATATGAGGTACTGAGCTCACTGTCCCTAAAGATCTTCAAATAGAGTTGGTTATTTTAAAAAGAAGGTTCATGCATCAGGTGAAGGGTTGAACTAGATGTTTTCTAAGGTTCTGTTCAACCCTGATATTTCATTTTGTTGAATGGAGAATAGGCTGCAACATATCAACAACAAAAAATTACATGGAAGAAGTAGCAGAAAGTATATCATCAAAGAGATATATGCCTAGAAAAGCCAATGGGTTGGTCATATGGCAACAGCAGGGGATAGTGGCTAGGCTATAGCCTCTATTCATGACCAGGCAAAGCCAAAGTCCACACTGGGTGGACCCCTAATGAAAATTTACAGAAGGATATAGATAAGAATTGTACAGAATAAAATACAAAGAGATGGATCTGTATTATTGAAGAGAAAATCTACATGGATGAGACATGAAGGCATCTACCTATGAAACTGATCTTACCTAAGACACAAAAGGTATGGCTTAATTTTTATAGACTTCTCTTTAAATTTAACTTTTCAATGACATCTCAATTAGGTAAAGTGAATTATATCTTTATAATTTGTTGTTGTTCAACTGTTTAAGTCATGTCTGACTCTTTGTGACCTCACTTGGGGTTTTCTTAGCAACGATACTAGAATGATTTGCCATTTCCTTCTCCATCTCATTTTACGGTTGAAGAAATGGAGGCAAATGTTACATGACTTGCCCAGGGTAACACAGCTAGGAAGTGTCTGAGTCCAGATTTGAACTAAGGAAAACTCATTTTCTTGATTCCAGACCCAGCACTCTATCCACTGTACCATCTAACTACCAGTATCTTTATATTAGAAGTAAATACAATTGGGGCCTGATATAACAGCAAAAACAATCACAATAATTGTAGCATCTAACATCTATATAGCACCTACTATGTGCCAGGTACTTCATAATTACTATCTCATTTGATTCTCACAATAACCCTAGGAGGGAGGGGCTATTATTCTCCCTATTTTACAGATGAGGAAACTGAGGCCAGCAGAAATTAGATGACTTGCCCAGGGTCACACAACTAGTAAGCATGTGAGACTGGATTAAAACTCAGGTCTTCCTAACTCCAAGCCTGGAGCTCCATCCACTGTACCACTTAGATGTCCCATATTAGTCATTAGCCATAATAAGGCAACTTACAAAGATCTGTGATTTGATGATAGAATTCTATCTACTGAAGAGGCAGACCACAACCCTTGTAGATACATTTTACAGAGTTCACAGATACTCAACCAGGTTAAGGGACTTGCCCATAGACATCTAAGTCAGAGGCAAATTTTAGAATCATTAAGTTCATAAGATTTAGACCTGGAAGATAACTTAGAGGTCATCTAGTGTAGTGTTCTTATTTTAACAGATGAGGAAATTGAGGACCAAAGAAGTTAAGTGACCTAAGGTCACACTATATATAGTAAATAACTAAACCAGATTGCAGCTCAAACTCCATGGCTCGAGGTTTAGGCCCCTCTCCACTGCACTTTGCTACTTCTCACAATGCAAGATTCCTAAGGAAAGTCCCTAGTTGAAAAAGTATGAGAATTGTATTTTTAAACCAACCCTTACAATATGTGTGTATCCTAATAATTGTGTCAGTATGACTTAGCACAGTACCTTACACACATACACTTAATAAATGTTTAAAGAACTTGGGGGAGGGCAGGAAAGAATGAAATGAGAAGTACAAAGGGATTTCATCAACTTAAGATCAAGATGATCCTGATTTTTATGAGGTCTCCACTTATAAGAAAATTACATGAAAAGATTCTTTTCCCACCTCTGACTCATTGCAAGAATTCTCTAGTTTCCTGATTATCTTCGAGCTGGAGCTCAAAATGAAGCTAATCAGGGGTCTAACGTGCCAAAGGCTCCATCACTTTGAATTTGATATAGTGAAGGTCATAAACAAGTGATTGCGACAGGCAAATGTTCCCAAAGAAGTTAAGAGTGAGGGAGAGAGAGGCAGGATTTCATGGGTCAGTAAAAGCAAGCAGGAGCCATCTGTCAGCACCATGGACAGCCCCCACTCCAGAAGCATCTGTGGTTCAGAAGCTTTTTCATTCCAGACTCTCCATGACCTGATATGAGATATTTTTGGCAAAGATACTAGAATGGTTTGCCACCTCCTCCTCCAGCTCATTTTGCAGATTAAGGAGCTGAGGCAAACAGGATGAAGGGTCTTGCTCAGGGTCACAGGGCAACTAAGTGTCTGAGACCAGATTTGAATTCACAGAAGGGGAGTCTTCTTGACTCCAGGCCCAATACTCTATCCACTGTACCACCTAGTTATCCAACACCATGCAAGAGGATGCATATGGTAGGGATTGGGAGGCCTGAGGGACGGCAGCCAAGAACTCAAAATATGGGAGGATGTTAGAGAGAAGTGGAAAATGGGCATCACCAGAAAGGCATCTCCAGAAACACATCAATGGTCTTTCCCCTACCAAATGTGTGACCTTATCTGTGTGAGTCCTTCTTTCTTACCTAATTCCCTCTATGCCTCTCTGCCTCCCTCTCTCTTCATCTTCCTCGGTCTTTATCTCTTTCCCTTCTCTTTGTCTTCCTTCCTTCCTTTCTCCTTTTCTTTCTTCCTTTCCCTCTTTTTCTTGGTTCCTCTCGCTCTACACTTCCTCTGTTTGTCTCCTCCCATTCCTCCCTGGCTTCCTCATTCTTTGAGTTCTTTTTATTTTTTTAATTTTCCAGTAACAAGTATTTAATCTATCCCTCCCACTATCCACCTCCTCAGTGAGCAAATTAAAAATTAAAGAAACCAAACCCCTTAATACCTTTCTATATAGTCTAGCAAGACATTTAATCTAGCTAAAGTTCTCACATTAGCTATGTCTGAAAACGTATGTGTCTATTTTTACATTTTAAGTTCATCACCTTTCATTTAGAAGGTGAAATGGGCACTTTCAGTTACGTACTTTTGAACTCCTGTTTTAACTTCATTGATCAGAGTTCTATGTCTTTCAAAGTTATTTTACCTTTATAATGTTATCATTGTACAAATTGCTCTCCTGGGTCTGTTCACTTCATTCTGTATCAATTCAGAAAGGTGTTCTCAATTTCCTCTGATATTGTCTATTTCACAATTTCTTATGGCACAACAATTTTCTATTATGTTCATACACCACAATTTATTTAGATATTCTCCAATAGAAGGACATTCCCTTAGTTTCCAAAGTTTTGCTACCACAAAAGGAGTTGCTATAAATATTTTTATACATAAAGGTCTGTTTTCTCTTTCTTGGTTCCATTTGGGGTATAGGCCTAACAGTGATATGACTTGGTCCAAGGGTATGCACATTTCAGTAATTTGGAGGGCATAGTTCCAAATGACTTTCCAGAATGGCTGACCCAATTCACAGCTTCATTAGCAATATACTAGGGTATCAATTTTCCCACAGCCTTCCAACATTTGTCATTTTCATCTTTCATCATCTTTACCAGTCTGCTAGGTGTGGAATGAAACGTTTAAGTTGCTTTAATGTGCATTTCTCTAATTAGTGATTTAGACCATTTTTTCCATATGCTTGGATTTCTCCCTTTGAAAATTATTTGTTCTTATTCTTTGCTCATTTACCTATTGGAGAATGACTCTTAGTCTTGTAAACTCAAACCAGTTCCTTATAATGAGAATTTTATCAAAGAAACTTGCTGCAAAGACTCTTTTTAAATTACCTTTTTCCCTTCTATTTTTTTTCACTGTGCCTACTACCATCTTTGTCTCTGGGTCTGTGTCTGTCTCTCTCTCTCTCACATACCCTCACCCTCATGCTTTTTGTCTCCATTTGTTTTATCCTGTCCCTTGCCACCACCTTGATTGCTTCTTTCTCTCTGTCTACCTGTCTGCTTTTCTACTTCCATCTGTGTGAATCTGTCTCTGTCTTTGTATATCAAACATAGCACCTAATATTCTAGTAACAGGCACAAATGAGATATTTAATGGTTCAGATTTTTTGAACCAGCAAACATAGACTTTCATATACTGGTCACTCTTTGGAATTGAGAACCACTCAAAGGTTAGCATGGCCTGTTCTTTGTGATTGTGTTTCAAATTTTAACAGAACTGCAGAAAGCAAGAGAGTTGTTTCACTGCCCTTTCTAAAAAGTGGCTATTAGTACATCAATCAGTTAAACCTGGGCAACCAGAGCCTATGCTCAGTCACTGACTTTCTTGTAGAGAAGCAGATATTTTAAAAACTTCCAAAGGAGAGCTGTGTCCCTGTGCTCTGTCTTCTTTCGTCTGGTTCCAGGCTCCCAGGTGCAATGGTAATAGGGGTTAGAAATCAACCCCAAGGAATAAATTACCTTTACAGTGATGGGAGGGTTCCATTCAGGACTCCTATTTATTGAATGCCATGAATGTACCAGGTAGAGGTGATGGAGACCTGGTAGATTTATAGCCTAATTTAGAACCAAGGAATAGGCAGTTTTAAGAATTATTTGTGGAAATTGTATCAAGAGTGCCCTACGTAAAGGATCCAAATTTTTATATGACTTAGTATTGAATGGATTCAATTATATCACAAGTGAAATCATGGGCCCCTCAGACCTAACAGTCATAACAGTAAAAGTCTTGTGTAACATGACTCACAAGGACTTGTCTGTAATAGGCATTCAGTCAATGCTGAATTTATTTTGTAACTAATGTATCTTTTAATGTAGAGTTAGCCATATGACTTATGCTCCCTGTTTAATGAATTTGACATTTATTATGCTTCTACAATATCAAAATTCTAGGCAAAGTATTCTAGGGAATACAAAGGCACATTCATTTCCTGTCCTTAAAGAGCTTAAATCTGAAGTAGGAGTGAATGGAAGGGATTGTGAAGATATTCATACAAAAGCTGGAATACAAGCAGAATGATAGAGGCCATATGAGAAGAAAAAAAATGTGCCTTAAAGATACGAAGCAGAGAGAAATTGCTTTTAGCCAGGAGTATTCAGGAGACCTTTACACTCATTGGTGGGTGCCATATTTTAGGAGGGACATCTATAAAGTGGACTGTCTTCAGTAGAAGATTTCAAAGGGCTTACCAATCATGCCATGAGAATCAGTTGAAGGATCTGGGAGTATTTAACTTAGAGAAGAGAAGACTTGGAGAGAGGAGCATGATAGTTGGCTTTAAGTATCTGTGCTTTCATATATAAATGGGATTAAAACTATTCTGAGTGATCCCAGAGCAATTGGGTGGAAGCTACAGAACTGGAGGTATCTGTTTGACATAAAAGAAAGCTTCTTAACAACTAGTTGAGGTTTAGTCATTTCAATTGTATGTATGTATGTATGTATCTGTCTCTTTGTTACTCCATTTTAAGGTTTTCTTGGCATAGATATTGGAGTGGTTTTCCATTTTCAGCTCATGTTACAGATATGGATCTGAAGAAGGGTTATGTTCTAAACTTTATATTTATTAAACTCAACCACATAAAAACTCTAGGAAATTTTTTTTTTAAAAAAGGGTCCCTACCTTCACAAAATTTATAGAGATAAGTAAATACATACTAATTTTGAGCACGGGAGAGCACTAACAACTGGGGGAGTGGGATCAAGAAAGACTTCTTGCAGGAAGTGGTACATCAGCGGGGTCTTGAAGGAAGTTAAGAATTTTGAGAGGTAGAAGTGAAAAGAACGTTCATTCCAGATTTTAGAGATAGACTTTGTTAAAAGTATGGAGGCAGGAAAGAGAATGTCCCACCTTCAGTGAAGGGGTGAAAACTGAGACCCAAAAGAGTCAAGTCTTGTCCAAAGTCATGCAACCCTTCGGTAACAGAGCCAGAACTGGGATCCACATCTCCTGATTTCTAGCCCAATGCTCTTTCCACTATATCACATTGCCTCAGCTGGTCTTGCGATCATCACTATCACTACCCCATGCTGCCTGCACACCACGCTTCATTCTCATCTCCTCATCACCTAAACCTTGCATTCTACTCCCAGGGTTACTAGGCTCTGATAAGTGAGTCTTTACCTTTTCTTTTCAGAAAGCAAACATCCAAGCTATTTCATTTTCATCTCCACATCATAATCTACCTCTTTCCAAATTCCCTTTCTGTTTTGTCTTCCCCCATTCAAATGTAAACTCCTTGGAAGGCAGAGACAATCTTGCTTATTTGTGCTTGTATCTCCAGCAATTAACATCATGCCTAGTACATAGCAAACACTTGATAATCTATCTATCCTTCCATCCATCCATGCATCTATTCATCTATCCATCTATCATCATCATCATCATCATCATCATCATCACGCCTTTCTATAAGGTTCATACACTTTAATTTCACCCTATTGGTAATTCACAAGATCTCTGTGAAGTAAATGGCAGAAAATAGAGGTGAATGACATTTCAAAGGTCACCTAATAAGCAAACTGCAGCATTGGGATAAGGTCCCAGGTCTCCTGGCAACATCTATAGTTTTACTTCTCCCATGCTGTCTGGGTAGGGAAGTTTAAATTACTGCCATTACTGCCTTTAATCACTATTGGATCTCACACTAGAGAGTTCAAAGCCTAGAGCTTCATACAGACAGTCATTTCACCCTAATTAAAAAAAGAAGAAAAAGAAATTTCCTAAATCTGCAATCTTACAGATCAAGGCAAATTCCATGCTTTTGCAGAATCAAACTCCCAAATTAATTTTAATAAAGGGACCAAAGAAAGAAAGGTGTGGTTTGAAAGGCAATGTCTTCAATAATTTTTTTTTAAAAAATCTTCAGCAGATTTATCTCACTTGAAAGGGAAACCATCTTTCTTGAACAAAGGAAATGAAAGGAGTCTAGTCAGATTGGAGTTCTTACAACATATTCCAGAGTTCAGAATGATTTTAAATGTGAATTTTTTTGTTTAAAAAAAGGCAAAGCATAGGATGAGCTGATGTAGAGAGAGAGAATCATGAGGGAAAGACAGAATGCAAAACTGGGAGGAGCGTGGTATTGGAAGACTTCTATGTCTTTTGCATAACTCCACGTGGTTTCAAGCCAGACCTCTTTTGTTTCCATCTGAAAAGCACAGAACCCAGTTAAGCATTTCAAATAAATATTGGTCCTGTGGCAAGCCTGGAAGCCCAGTACCACTGTACTTAATTGTCTTGCTCTAAAGCAGATGGGAGGCAGACAAAAACATTTCATTTCTCCTATATTAAATTTCTAAACTGTCCTTGTACCTCAGGCACTTACATAATGAATAGGTCATGCTGGGCTGAAAATTTTAGCATTTGTTTTCAGTAACAACAATAGCAGTTCTCTGATTGGGCTGACAAAACTCACTGTATCCAGATTTTAAAAATATTATGCATCATTCCTCTTAGTCTCTCAAGTACAAGGTCCCCCCAAGATTAGTGCAGTTTTAAGCTTTAATAG
>CM053770.1:34027593-34121439 GCA_028658325.1 Potorous gilbertii | reverse complement strand
AGATTAGATTAGATGAGATTGGATCTCCTCCTTTCTTTCCTGACAATTAACTTCTCCCTTGGGTTTCACACATTGCTTTATTTTGCAAATCTCTAATATGCTAGGTGGCATGGTGAATAGAGCTTGGTAGAGTCAGGAAGACCGGAGTTTAAATCCAGCATCAAAAACTAGCTTTGTGACCCTGGGCAAGTCATTTAATCCTACTTGCCTCAGTTTCCTCATCTGCAAAATGAACTAGAGAAGAAAATGGCAAGCTACTCCAGTATCTTTGCCAAGAAAACCCTAAATGGGGTCATGAAGAATCAGAAATGATTGACACAAAAACAACAAAAATAGATACATCATGTAATATTGTGTTTACAACATATCCCTTTATTAGACTATATGCTCAGTCTGTGCAGGGACCACATCGTATGTAAGCTTTGTTCACTCCCCCACCCCCTAATGTCCTAATAATTATATATTAATATATAATATTTTATTTTTCCCCAATTACATGTTAAAACAATTTTTTAACATTTTTTAAAAAGTTTTGAGTTTCATATTCTATTCCTCCCCCTCCCCCACCAAGGTGGTAAGCAATCAGATATACATTAAACATGTGCAATCGTGGAAAACATTTTCATACCATGGTATTATTTTGATAAGTACTTGTTAGATTCATTTGTTGTATTAGTTTTCATGCATCCTTGCTAATGATATTCGTATTGCAATAGCAAGTATTTGCTGTGGCTCGATAAAAAAGATCCAAAATGAATTTTAGAAATCAACCTAATTAACTCTTTCCATATCAGTCCTTTTCTTTTGTTGTTGGTGCTTTCAAAATTTATTTATTTGATGCCTTTTGAATGTCACATTCATTTCCAAAGTATCACTTCCCCTCCTCTATCCAGTCAGCATCTCTTAAAACAAAGATTTTAGGAGAAGAGAAAAACAGTGACGCAAAATTAAAGGAAACAACACCTTTGTCAGTATATGCTATGTTCCACACCCATAGCTACCCATCTCTGCGATTAGGGCAGGGAGTAAAGCACACATTTTTTTTTTTTTGGCAGCCATTGGGAAATTTACTGACACAAAAAGCAGCAGGTCTGGATTTAGCAAGGAGCTAAACAAAGGCAATGGTATAGGAAAGGGACCAGACTTATATGGAATGATTTTTAGGGTTTCCTTGTGAGGGTTGGAGATCTAGGGTAAGTCTTGCAAGATAAAGGCACAGGGTGAGGACTATGAATGATACAAGATAAGAAAATGTATTCCCCAGGATGAGGGGTGGGGACAAGGATATGGTCCAGGATAAGGGGAAGTTGTGGTAAGGGGAGACTTTAGGGTACCTAGGGCTTCACAAAGTCAATTATTTTAACGCTTAGGGCACTATCCACTATCCACATCATTTCCCCACCTAACCACTAGTTGGGAGAATTCTTTTGGGGGAAAAAAAGGTGAAAGTCATTGTCTTCGGTAGCTTCTTCCTGCTGAACAGGGGCGAAGAGTCCACTTCAGGGGGTGGGGAGGCCTGATCAGCAAGGGATGCAGAATTCAGTGCCAACTGAGTCAGGGTGGAGAGAGGCAAAGCACTGAGGTTCTTCAAGGGTAGGGATTGGTGCCCTAAAGTTGCTGTGGTTGAGAAGACACAAATCCAACCAGGAGGTTAAACAAGCACAAACTCAGTATAAGAGCGAGTAAAATGACCAATAACAGGATTACAAAGAGGGGAAAGAAGGGGGAGAAACCACGACCCCCAGGAGGAGGTAGGGGGAGATATCAGGCTGAAGTGGATGTCTTACATCCAAGAGATTGCCTGTAATATCCTGAAAGCACACATTTTTAAAAGCTTATTTCACTTAACATTTTAGAGGACTACTCCCCAAGAAGTCCAACTCAGAGAAATTTGAAAGGTAATGGAAGTGCAAGTTGATCCAATGCCCTATTTCATTAATGCTATGGAAGGTGGTTGCTATATTTTTTCAACTCTAGTGACCATGAAGATAAATAAATACTCTGTATTTTATCATGTTTAAACATTTTCAAGTCACTTTATATATATATATATATATATATATATATATATATATATATATATATATATTATGACATGAAGAAGCAGCATTAGAGACAAAGCCCCTGGATCTCCTCCTAGGCCTCTCTTTCCTCAGTGGTCTCCTCATACCTACCATTACCCCTCCACACCTCGGGGGTTAGGGGCTTGGCGCCTTCTTCGATCTGGAAAAATCCTCATAACATAATGTTTGAGGTTTTTCTGTCTTTTATGAGGTGTTTATAGAACCTCATTTTAAAACTGGAGCTAAGTATTTGGTCATAGACTCTGTGTTGTCTCTGCTAAACTCCCACCCCTCAAATTCCCATTTAATTTTTTATAGCAATCCATGATATATCAAAAGTGTGATTCAGAAAGGCACAATGTCAAAGGAATAACTGGACATTCCCAACAGATTCAGAGAGAGAAGCGATCTTGTCCAATTCCCCCATTTTAAAGATAAGGTTTAAATGATTTTCCTAGGGTAACAGCTAGTAAGTGCCAAAGTCAGAATTCAAACTCAGATCTTTGACTCAAAAACTAAGTTGTCTACTGCAATAAATCTCCCTAGACCAGTGAACAAATGCCATCATAAGACCATCTATAAAGGTAAAGTGAAGAAAAAGAAAGGTAGGCAAATGTTCAAAAAACAGATCCTCCCACGCCCAGAAGAAAAGGCTTCATCCATGATGGAATATAAAGGGGAAAGGTAAAATATTCATAATTCCTGACAGTCTCTTGCCCCACTAGCCCATCCATCCTCCCTCCCATGTCCTTCTCTGCCCATGTTTCTCTTCTATTTCCATTTGGCTTCTCAGAGCCTCCCCTCCTAAAGCTGCATCAGAAGCTAGATTTCTCCTTTATTACAGCTAGGTGGTGTAGTGGTTAGCAATCAGGAAGATCTGAATTCAACTCTTGCCTTAGATACTTGCCAACTGGTCACTTCACTGCTTGTGGCCTCAGTTTTTTCATCTGTAAAATGTGAATAATAATAAAAGCACCTACTTCACAGTGTTGTTGTAGCAAATGAAAAAACCATTGTAAAGCACTTTACACAACTTCGAGTGCCATAGAAATGTTAGTGGTTGTTACTATTGCAGACTTCTGCCCAAACTGGGCTCTGTTCAAAGCCCAGCAGGTCAACTCTAAGGGGCAAATTTATTCTTCATGTTCTCAGCTTATAACATAGTACCAGCTGAATTCAATTGAATTGTTTCTCTTATAAATTTTAAAAAATTAGATCTGCTGTCAGAGGAGCCAGAGTCCCAGAGTCACCACTTACTACCCGTGTGACCTTGGGTAAGCCCCTTCACCTCTGGGGGCATTTTCCTCATCTGTAAAACTAGGGGTTTGTCCTCAGTGATCTCTAAGTTACTTCTAACCTATGATCTTGGGTTTCTATAGTCCGAGTAGCCTCTGGTTCTTAGGGTCATTTAGTCAATAGTAGCTGGACTATCGGCAAACAGTAGTTTGTTTGGCTGGCAAACTAAGTTTTTAAGGTGTCATCATAGGCTTGGTCAATAGAATTGTGCCTTCTAACTCAATCAAGGCTCAGTGGATAGAACGCTGGGCCAGGAGTTAGGAAGACCTGAGTCCAAATTAGACCTCAAACACTTATGACTCTGGGCAAGTCACTTAACCTCTGTTTGCCTTGATCCACTGCAGAAGGAAATGCAAATCATTCCAGTATCTTTGCCAAGAAAACCTCATGGATAGCATGGTCCATGATGTCACGAAAAGTTGGACACATTTCAATCAAAGGAAACTTTTTTGTTGGCATTTCATGAGGGTATACTTGATACAAACAATTCTTTATAACTAAATAACTCATTTTGCATCCTTTATTTTCTGTGATTCCGTCCTGGGCTATGTGGGCTATTCAGAGATCCACTTATCTGTATACATATTAGATCTCTGAGTAAATTATAAGGTCCTCAAGGGCAGAGACAGTTGTATTTTATTTTTGTATCGCCAGTTCCTGACACACACTAAGCACTTAATAACCAGTTGGCTAAAGGATTACCATTATTTCAGTTGGTCATGGACTTGCTGCCACCATGTCCTACTGTATCAGGAGCAAAATGGATGTTAAGGTGACTCACCTTCAGAAAAGGAGAAATATGAAATTCATACAGAATTTTTTCACCTCTTTCTTTGGTGCCTCCTTTTGTTCAGTCCCATGGTAACCACACTTTGCTGGAGGAAGGACGAGGCAAGGCTAAGGTGCTGTGGTTATGAAAAAAAACAAAACTAGTTTAATCCAGAGAATATGGGTGGGACAATTATCTCCAATTTGCCCATCCTTCTTGTTTTAATGTGTTTGCATTTATAGTCCCAGTGTTTATTCCCAAGCTTTGAGACCATTACTATAATGGATTGTCTATAATAAAGCATATTCTGCTTTGCCTTTTGGCTCTGGGAACTACAGGTAGGTCAATAGGATCTCTGATTCATTCTTCCCATTCAAAGGAAAACCCTTTACCCAAGACGAGTCCTCCCTCAGATCCTATTGATTAATCACTAGTATACAGCAACCTCATTCCCTTGAGACCAGGAAACCAACAGTCTTCTCCACCCCAACCCCACAATGCCCTTCTAACCATTATTAACTGACTCACTCAAGGAACAAAGAAGTACTACTGAGATTACAGAAACCTAAGATCAAAGGTTAAGAAGGTACCTTAGAGATCACTTAGTACAAATCCCTCATTTTACAGAAGAGGAAACTGAGGTGCAGAGAAGTGAAGTGACTTACCTAAAGTCACTCAGGTACTAGCTGGTGACTCCAGGATTCCAAGCTGGCTCCTCTGACAACAAATCTGGTGTTTTAAATTTGTAATGGCAACAATTCAATGCACTAGAATTGGGTTTGGTGCTGAGAACCCAGAGAATGAAATAGGGGCACAGTTCTCATCCCCAAAGAGAAGGGACATCTGGTGTCACTTTCCAAAGCAGGATCCAAACTTGGGTTTCCTGTTTTGTTCTCATGTTTGTATCCCCAGAAACGGGCCCAATGCTTTGTACACAATGGATGTTCAAGAAATTCAAAACAAATGGACTGAATGGAATTCCAGCTCCCAAGCTGTTGAATGCTACTGAAAGAAGTCATAAAACCAGGCTGACTGGCTCCACTTTAAAGGCTACCACCATCCACTTGGTGGATAATGATCTTTTTATTTACTCTTTGATCCACTCCCTATCACCCTCTCCATAAACAGTTGTTCCAAACCTTGTCTCTTCTTGAGCAGATGACCTTGTTCTCCAAGATTGAGATCATCCTTCTTTGGCTCTTCCATACCTCTTTTCCTCTTCTCTTCTGCTCCAGCCTTAGAGAATCAGGTGGTCTTCTTCTTGCCCGAGATCATAGGATCACAGATTTAGAGCTAGAAAGGACTGCTCTACTTGGGCCTTTTATCCCATCCTCTCTAGGAGTTTGCTGCTTGCATGCTGTGTTCCCCATCTCCCTGCCCACTATCAGCTCTTTTTGTTTTCATCTTTTCCTAGCTATTGGCTCTATCCCAAATGTCTACAAACATGTCCAGGTCTCCTACATCCTGAAATTACAAAGTCTTCTTTTGACCTTGATGACCATCAAGGTGCCTTGCCATGTCTCTGCCCTCTTTCTCAGATAAGTTTCTAGAAAGTAGTTTCCAGGGGCAGCTAGGTGGTGCAATGGATAGTGCACGAATCCTGGAATAGGAGGACCTGAGTACAAATCCTGCCTCGGACACTTGACACTTGACTATGTGACCCTGGGCAGGTTACTTAACCCCAGTTGCCTCACCAAAAAAGAAAACAAAACTGTATTCCTTTAAAAAAAAGCAAGAAAGAAAGTAGTTTCCCATTGGTCACTTCTACTTCCTCACTACCTATCATTTTTCAGTCCTTTGCCACCTGGCTTTCAATTCCACTTCTTTACAGAAGTAACTATCTCCAAGGTCACCTGTGACTTCTTAATTGCTCAATCCAGTGGCCTTTTCTTATGCTTCATCCTCCTTGACATTTCTGCTGCATTTAACACTGTTGACCCTACCCCTTTTTCCTCCTTTCTTGGATTATGTGACACTGCTCTCTTCTTGGTCTCCTTGTACTTATCAGACCACTCCTCTTTGAGGGAAGACCCATCTTGGGTATAGGCTGCTTCATCATACTTCTCCCACCTCACAAGTATACATGAAGATCTGACATAGGACCATAGATTTTAGAGCTGTAAGAGACCCTAAGTGACCATCTACTCCTTTGCATCATTTAACAGATAAGGAAACTGAGGTACAGAGATACTAAATGACTTGACCAAGATCACAAAGCTAGTCAGTAGTAGAGTCAATGTTTGAATCTAGATCCCAGATTCTATTTACCTCTTATTTTCTTGCCCTTTTCACTCTCCTTGGTGATCTTATTTGTTCTAATGGGTTTAATTTTCAGTCTTCTACAGATGATTCCTAAATCTATACACCTGACCATAGTCTCTTCCCTGAATTCCAGGAGCACATTTCCTGCTGTTTGCTGGACAGTCTATGCCTGGACATCCAGGCAGTGTTTTCACCTTTCCATGTCCCAAACCAAACTCACCAACTTCTCCCATCAATGCCCCAATTTTCTGTTTCTGTTGAAGCCATCACCATCTTCCCAGTTGCCCAAGTTGGAAGCACCAGATGCTCTTTGAATAACCCCTCTCCCTCCCTTCCCAGGTTCAACTTTGAAGCAAGTCCTGTTGATTCCAACTCTACAGTATCTCTTGAGCTGCAGCTTTCCCTACCCACACAGCCCATCTCAAGGTTTATGTCTCTTTCCACACATCAGCAGCATGCAGAATGACCCAGCTACATAGAATTCAACTCTCTACTCCCAGTGCTTTGCATGCAGTAGGCACATAATAAGTGCTCATTGAATTGAGGTGAATTGGATATTAGGTGGGATCTATTTGGTAGAGAACAGGCACACAGCACTAGAGGTCAATTAAGAAATCAGAAATAAGAAGACTGTGTCTCTGGTCTCCCATGAGGCCTCCTTGGATTCTGTGATTTAGCTCCCATTCGCCTATTGTGATAGATGCACAGGCTTCGCTAAAGTGCTGAGGAGCAGGGCTGTCTACTACTGGGAGATGTGTCTAGCTCCTGTTCATGGCATTTTCAGTGCATATTTGTGTAATTACTGTGTGATTTCAATCATGTCACCTGGATTCAAAACTCCATTTGTTATTTTCTTAAAGAGGATAAAACCTCTAAATATCAAATGGCTATGAATTTAGAGCTCTAAGCTCTGACAGAGACTAATTAATCCCTTTCAAATTGAGTTAATAAGCATTTACTAACCACCTACTATGTGTGAGACGGATGTAGCTAAGTCACTCAGTGGATAGAGTGCTGGGCCTAGAAGTCAGGAAAACCTGAGCTTAAATCTGGCTTCAAACACTTACTGTGTGACCCTGGGCAAGTCACTTAACCTCTGTTTGCCTAAATGTATGGGAGAAGAAAATGGCAAACTACTCCAGTGTCTGAGTCAAGAAAACCCCATGGACAGATGGGTATGTCACTGTCCATGGGGTCATGAAGAGTGAGACACAACTAAACACCAATAATGTTCAAGGCACCATGCTAGACTCTGGAGATACAAAGACAGAAATGAAACATAGTCTCTGCCTACAAGGGAGCTTTCATTTCCTGGGGGAGGATACAGATGAAGAGACCAATATGCAAATATATGATATTTTGAAGAGGGAAAGGACAATGCCAACTAGGGTGGGCACAGTGTGGCACAGTGGGCAGAGTGGGGAGGAAGCCCTGCCTCTGATGACTATGAGTCATATGATATCACTTCCCTGGGCTTTGGTTTCTTTATCTGTAAGATCAGAATTCAGTGGTCTCTGGGATCCATTCTAGATCTAAGACAGATCACTTTGAGTATTATAGATCTAAAGCTGTAAGGGGTCTTAGAAGCCACCAAGCACAGCCCCTTCATTTTACAGGTGAGGAAATCAGAGCACTTAACTCAGAGTCACACAACTAGTGAATAGCTGAGGCTGGATTTGAACTTAGATCTTCAAGCCCATCACTCTATGTACCACCCCATGCTGCCTCTCTGTTCTTTCCATGTACTGAGCCTTGAAAGAAGCTAGAGATTCTAAGAGACAGATACGAAGGGAGAGCATCCTGAGAAGGACAGCCATGCAAATGCTTGGAGGTCAGAGATGGGATGCTGAGTTTAGAGAAGGCAAGGAGGCTGGGTTGACAGGAAAAGCCTCCCTTCCAGTAGTTCAGAAGAAAAGACACTTTATCCTTGTGTCCTAAAACATTAGTGGCCACCAAGAGTACACGTAATTACTGCTCTGCTCCCAGCTTGACTGTTAATGAAGTGCAGGAGGATCCTCCAAACACTCACACCTCCACACAAACTCTATTGTATTTAGAATCCCTGGGAAGTGGATAGGAACCGTGCTTCTGAGCCTTTTTCCCCATACGGCTAAAAGAAACACCATGCTTTATTGGCCTCATATGGTTAAGTAAAATCCAGTGACCCAAGGCAATCCGTCTAGAGGCAAATGAAAGCCCAGGAGATTTCAGGCATGAGGCAGGAACAGACAGCAGGAGAGAAAGAGAAATTGCTGAGGACATTGACTCAGGGTGCCAGCCCCCAGCGCTAGCTCCCACTAATTCAGCTTCTTGCACCAAGGAAGCCATCTTTCGGGGATGAACAACTCAGTGAGAACATGTTTGTTGCAGGAGAAACAAAAGCCACCCAGTGCATACCTGCCAAACAGACTAAGAAATAAAATACATTGAGATAGGCTGGGCTTGACTGGAGCTTGGACAGAAAGTTTCCAAAGAGGCCCTCAGGGATAAAAGATCTGAAAAAAAACCCAACACAGTTAAAATAAAAAATCATACGGAAAGACAAACAATGCGTGTTGTGGAGTCCAGCTGACTGCAGATCTGACTTCTTTCTTGTGGGTTTTTTTCATTGTGGCTTTTTTTTAACTTTCCTTTTAGACAATCAAGGAAATGCTAGCTATTGTCCTAAGAGGCATGCTGCATTTATACTGCTCTGGGAAAACTAGGTGGATGGAATAAAGATAACAGGATTGTGATGTTAAAGCTGAAAGGGATTTTAGAAAGGTATCTAGTCCATCTCTCTCATTTAGAGATGAAATGATGCCCAGAGAGGTTAAGTAACTTGCCTAGGGGTCACACAGCTAGGGAATATCTGAGATGGGATCTGAACGCAAGTCTTCTAACTTGAAAGCAGGGCACTATATATTACCAAGCAACTCCCTCTCATGAAGGGATGAGTGTGGTTTTACACTCACAAATCTAACTGTGGAATGGAGCTGTTTATAGCTGTGTGGGAGGGGCTCATCTCTCTTTTATTCCTATTTGGAAGTATATTTATCTGTGTGCAAATTATGTTACATACATGCCTACATACATGTGTTCATGTGCATACACACATGTGCACATATATACAAGCACACATATACATACATACATATGCATACCCACACACTCACATATACATACACAGTTGAATGTTAGCTCCTCAAAGGCAGAGACTGGGTTATTTAGTTTTTGTTTTTGAATTCCCAGCACCTGGCACACACTAAGACTTGGATAATGTTTGCTGAATGGAATGGAATGAATTGTAGGTACTGAGTGTGTGTGTGGGAGGGGGAGATCTACAGGAATCTGTGCTTTTAGGGTTGATAGCATACACATAAGCCTACATGGAATGTGCCTGTCTGTCTTTGTATCTCTGTTGGGTACAAGCATGTGTCAGCATGGGGCTGGGGGATTAGGAATGGTCTCACCGTACTAAGGCAGTGTACACCTATTGAGTATATTGGGGTATATCTGTGTACCCTTATAGAGATCTATCAGTATGGGAGAGGGGCTGCCTGTTCTGTTGAAGGGGCTACAAAAAAGAAGCCAATGATAGTCTCTGCCCTCAAGGAGTTTATAATCTCATGGACAAGTAGCTTAACCTCTGTCTGCCTCAATTTCCTCATCTGTAAAATGGGAAGGATCAAATGAGATACTATTAGTAAACTGCTTTACCAGCCTTAAAACACTATAAATGCTAATCTTGTTCTAAATTACAGCTTCATCCTTGACAAGGCATCTGCCAAAGAAAGAAATCAAAGGCATAAGTTCTTAAGGATCTATAATCGTTTCTGGAAAATTCCAGTGAGAATATGATTTGAGATCTTGAATTATCTAGATAATTTCTCACCTTTCCTCCTCATATCCCTAGATTGGAATCAACAGCATCAGCTCACCTTTTCACAAAGAACAGGATCCTTGGGTTGATGGCAGATTAAAAAAAAATACTCAACAATTTTTAGATAGAAAAAATGTTAAATATAAACCTGATCAAAGTGAAGCAAGCATGCCAGACCAGAGAACCAAACGAGTATGGAGGATTGATTCTCCTTAGCAACACACTGGTCAATTAACTGAATTCTCTGGATCCTCAAAAAGCATTCTGGAAAATGAAGAACACCTCTATGTCAGTTCACTTAGAATCATGGGATTTAGACATGGAAGGAGCCCTTAGAGATCCTACCTCATTTTCTGTATGAGAAACTTGAGGCATAAACATCTCTCACATCTGACCCCTTCTTTCCATTTACTGTGGCTACCAATCTAACTCAGACCTTCATCACCTTTTCTGTTCCGCTTCAATAATTTCATAACTAGGCTCCCCACCTTTTCTCTCTCCTTTCACTAATACATTCTCCATGTATCTGCCAAAGTCACTTTCCTAAAGTATGGCTCTGATTGCATTACTCCCCTACTCAAAAAACTCCAATGGCTCCCTATTACCTCCAGTATTTACAATATAATATCATTATCTCATCTCATTACAGTTTCAAATAATGAGAGTTCCAAGCTTAAAAGTCTCTTTCATAAATAGATTAATTTATTTATTTTAAAATGTCTATTTCAAATGAAATTTACCAGCATCTTGATACTTTTGTATAACAGCAAAATGTCAGACATTCCATTGAAATATCATCAGGATTTGACAGACCATAATAATACTGAAAGAAGAGAATAGAAAAGCAACCTCAAAGACAGGAAGATGTGGGCTGAAATCCTGGATGGATTATATATTCCCTGTGTGAACCTGAGCAAGTCACTTAATTTTATAGTCTATAAAACTTTAAGCTACAAAGCATGACTTAATCTGCATTGATAATGGAATTTTCCTCATCTAGCAAACTTTTTCCATTGAATTAGCGTTCAATTATCAAATGAATAAGGTAACATTTAATTAAATGATGCATGGAAATAAACAAGGCCTGATTAATGAATGGTCTCTTTTTAATAATGAATTTATGATCAATCAATATAATTGGTGACATTCACTGAATTTTAAATGAAAATGAACTCCTTTAAGTAGATTTCATCCTCAATGAGTTTATGGGATCAAATTATGATAGTGTTCAAAAAAAAAGTCACTGTTGCTTTTTCATTCTAGTATTCTTATATTTCCTCATTATCACCCAACAGAAAAGCTTAGACAGCCTCAGTTCCTTCTTCCAGGAGGAATTGTAGGGAGATATGTGAACTGAAGGAAGTGCTTTGCTGGGTCAGCACACCTGGGTTCCATTCCCAGCTTAGTGTCTAATATGCTACATGATCCCAAGCAAGTATCTCTTGTGATGTCAGCTTCCACCTCTGTGAAAAGGGAGGTTTGGATCAGTTACTCTTCAGGAATATTCTTCTATGATTTTCCACCTTTCATGGCCCTCTGGCTCTGGGGGAACACAGCAGCACACAAAAGGGAGCTGAAAATGGGAAGAATGGATGAAGGGGCCCAGCACAATGACTAGTTTTGAAGTTAATATAGTCAGCAACAAAGCTAGGAGAATGAAGATTGACTGAACTGGGCTTTTGCATAAAATAGAGGCTACAGGAGGAACTCACAAATGAGAAAAGAAAATGGCTTGGTGGAAGGATATTCCAGGGTGAGAAGGCGGCAGAGATGTTTGGACAAAGAGACCTCGGGTGCTGAGGGTCATTCCTAGATGAGACAGCAGCCAAGATGTGAGTTGGAAGTCTGGAAAGTGAGAAGCAGAGCCAGGAGGGCAATGAAAGTTGGTCATACTATGCTCCTCAACAAAATGGAGGCCCTAGGAAGAACTCACTGGTCAGTCAAGATGGTGGAGTGAAAGCAGAATCTTGCTAGTCTTTTCCAGCAACCCCCCTCCAAAGGAACCTAAAAAATGTGTCAAACCAAATTATGGGCAAGTCACAATGAGCCATTTTTCCAGCTCAGGGCAACTTAGGAAAACAAAAAGAAAAGTCTACAGATACTGGGTCTGGGGTTAGTCAGGAGCACTGTGCATGACAAAAATGGCACCAGTGGTGATGGCCACACCTTGCTATGCCATGGGAGCAACAGTGGAAAGTGATCCAGTGCCCAGGAATCATAAAGAAATTAAGTACCTGGTCAGAAACAGATCCCAGGGGAGGCTCTGGGAAAAGGAATGGGTGCCATCAGGCAGCTCTGTCATTCATTACTAATTCCGGGTCACAGTTTCAGGGCAGAAAGTGGAGTGAGCATGATTATAAGGAAGTGGGAACCTTGCCTGGTAAGGATCAGAACACAGACCAGTAAGGCAGTGGCCAGAATTCTCCCTGGATCATACCACCTTGGAAGCACCAAAAACTTATAGACTCTCGCTGAGCTGTGAAAACAGCAAAAGAATATTAAAAAACAGAATCTTAGGCTATCTAATAATAATCTCATCCTATCACTCACCACAAGAGGTGAGGAGAAACCAACTCTAATATAAAGTCCAAAGTGAAGAAATAGGCTGGAAAAAGTAAGCAAACAACAGTAAAAAAGAACATGTCCCATTACGTCTTCTATGGTAACAGGGAAACTCAAGATACAAATTCAGAAGATAATTACTTAAAACCATCTACAGGTAAAGCCTCAAATTAAAGTATAGATTGAACATAAACCCAACAAGAATTCCTAGAAGAGCTTAAGAAAGATTAAAAGAGCAAAAAAGAAAATTTTTAATCAAATAAGATGAATAGAGGAAAAATGGGGAAAAGAAATGAAAGCCATGCAAGAAAATTAGAAAAAAAATTACGCTTTAAAAATGAGAATTGGAAAAGTGGAAGCTAATGACTCCATAACATATCCAGAAACCATAAAACAAAGTCAAAACACTGAAAAAATAGAAGAGAGAATGAACTATCTCATAGGAAAATAACTGACCTACAATACAGATTGAGGAGAACTCATTTAAGAATTATTGGACTATGTAAAAGCTATAGTTTTTTTAAAAAGAGCCTAGACATCATATTTCAAGAAATTATAAAGGAAAACTACCTCAAAATCTTAGATGCAGAAGGCACCAAAGAATCTACCAATTACCTCTCAAAGTGAAATTTCAGAATGAAAACTCTCAGGAATATTTTGGCCAAAATACAGGAGGAGCTCATCAATGAATATTGCAGGGCAAGATGGTCACATAGATGGTTGCTTTTCTAGGATGAGGAGGACCCCAGTGCTGAGGGAAGTCCTAGAATAAAACACCAACTGAGGCAAGATATAAAGTCAGAAAGTCAGGAGCAGAGGTGGGGAGGAATATTCAAGGTCTATTTTTCATCCTATTTGGGGGGGATGAGGAGGAGGAAAAGGAAGGGAATATGCATTTATTAAGCATTTACTGTATGCCAAGTCACTGTGCTAAGTAAACACTTTGACAAGTACCTGTAATTGGATGTGAACTCAACTTCGGGCTCAGAACACTATCTACTACTACTATCTACTGAACCATTTAGCTGCCTCTAAGGCAGCTTGGGGAACTCCAAGTATGGAAAATCTTTCCATTGATGCACATAAGGTAATTAATAGTCTTGGAGAGTTGCTTGGGAGGATCATAGAGCCAGTATGTTTCTGAGAAAGGATAGGAATAGGACTCTTTCTGATTCCAAGGTTGGCTTTCTGTCTTTCAACCAATTACCATTTATACCTAATGTACAAATGTACCTAGCATGTGCAAGGCACTATTCTAGATGCTGGAGACAGAAATTAAATAGTCCCTGCCTCCAGGAGTTTACATTGTACCAGAGGAGATAACTGAATTTACATATCTCAGCTTCCCCTCCTCAACCAAACTATAGTAAATACAAGGTAATTTTGGTAGAGGGAAGGTATTGGCTACTAGGAAGATCAGAGAAAGCCTAGCACAGTATCTGATACAAGAAAGGCTTAATAAATGTTTTATAAATGAATGAATGGTATGACCTCAAGCAAGTTACTTTTCTGGTCCACAAGTTCTTCATCGGTAAAATGGGAGAGTTGGACTAGATGACCTTTGACATCTCTTCCAGCTCTAAATCTATAATCCTCCATAGAAGGTGGTGTTTGAGCTAAGCCACTGCCATGACCCAACCTCTTGTTGCTGAGTTATTTTTCAGTTGTGTTCAACTCTTTGTGATCCATTTTTTGGGGAGGTTTTCTTGGCACAGACACTGGAGTAGTTTGCCTTTTCCTTTTCCAGCTCATTTTCCAAATGAGCACCAACAGGGTTACATGTCTTGTCCAGAGTCACACAGCTAGTAAGTGTCTGAGGCCCAAACTTAGGATTTTATCTCTGTGTCCTTTCCCTGGACCCTGATTTAAATCCTGCTCACTACTAAATGATGAACATTCTCAGATCAAAATAAAGCCCTCAGCATCAGACTACTATCTTGTTCAAGGAAATAATCAAACCCAGGCTCAGTAGGCATGAGACAGGGATAAGTGGTAACTAATCTACCAGCACAATTGTTCATTTGAAGGGGCATAGAGGGAAAAACACTTGACGTTTGATATGATGTGACCTAATTCAGGTTAATTAGACCTGACTTGATACCCAGCATGAAGCAAGAGCTTCCCTTGATCAACAGGACTCTAACATCCTCTCCCTGCTTCTTCTAGAGTCATGGGTAGGAAACAGTCCGGAAGAATGATGATGACTTACACTCACCTCAGTGACCCAATTTCTTTACAATTTGTCTACTTTGATAAACTGGTGGGATCTAACTTGGAGCAGTTTTCAGGGAGAGCTTATGTCTGAATAGCTTAGTTAGCCAAAGGGAACGTGGCAGGAGGTAATGGGTTTTCAAGGCCGAATGATCTATTTTCTCACCCTCCCAAACAGTATCTGAATTGCCTTGTGTCTTGCAGTCTGATGTTTCATATCCTGGGTGGAAATATAGTGATTTAAGATACAGTTACCCAAACTAGACTTACACAGTTCATTCTACCATGGGATTCTTAACTGATTTCAAATAAAGAACACGATAACTGACCCCAACTCCATAAAAAAAAAACAACAGAAAATGACAAGAGTGTAAAATGAGATAGCTCTATACTGTATTAAAACATCAGCTTCGGAAGGACCTTATAGGGTTCTTGTTTTCTTGGTTTCCACACAACTGTAGTAAACCTGAAGTACAGATCCTTTCATGAGAATAAAGCTAGACAGAAAATCATCAGGCAATCTGCATCTTGGCTATTAACTGGCTGTGTCACCTTAAGTCAGTTCCTATCCAAGGAAAACATTTTCTTCATTTGTATAATGGAAGCTATCTCTAGTATCTCAGTTTTAAAATCTTATATTCTCTGACTCTATCCTACACCAAAAAAAGGAGAGATTATGTGAGTAGGCTAAAGACTGATCTTAAGACAATGATGAAATGGCTATTGTCATGGAAGACTCAGCCCAAGGCTAACATATCTTTCTAATCCAGTCCAAAAAGTGTTTATTAAGTTTTCCAACATGTCCCTTAACTTGTAGCATGTTCAAGCTTTGGGACTGCCAAGAGTGGATGCCAATTTCTTCAGAATGGAATTTTGAAGATTTTTTCAAAATTTGATCTTCCCTATATTTTAATATAGAATTAAATTCATTACAATTCATATTCTTTTGGATTTCAGACAACTTACTTCTGACTTTTAAATGCCAGCTTCTAAGAACAGATAATCTGATTCAAATCATAATAGGTTCTTAGAGATGGATGGTTGAGTGGATGGATGGATGAATGGATGGACAGATAAATGGATGGATGGATGGACAGATGGATGGATAGATGGATGCACGGATACATGGATAAATGAATGGTCCAGAGTTCTTTTTTCTTCTCTTGCTCTACATCTAAGAAAATAAGATGGTGTTTCCCTTCAGATATTTCTCATCTATCTAGATGAAACCATAGCAAAAAGTAAAAATGAAGATTGTAGGACCATAGATTTAAATCTAGAAGGGACCTCAAAGAGTAGCTAGGTAGATAGAACAACCAGCCCTAAGGTTGGGAGGATCTGAGTTCAAATCTGACCTCAGACACTAGTTGTGTGACTCTGGGCAAGTCACTTCCTTGCTTCCTATCAAAAAAAAAAATAGAAGAGACCTCAGAGGTAACATAACCCAAGCACCCTTAAATGGAAAGTAAACTCCCTTCAAATTGAGCTTGAAGGGTATAGACCAGATGAGTACCCATGGTAGAGCAGGGCATGCTGTGTTTGGTTGAATGTTTTGCTTGAATAGCTGAGGAATTAATTGATTGATAGTTAGCTGTGGTCCCTAGGAGAAGAATCTCAAAGCATATTGAAAACAAAGAAGTTGAGTGCAATCTCCCAAGCATTTGAAATCCCATGAAGTAACAGGCCTTTATTTAAGCTGGTACATTGAAAATCTACTCCCATATAAAATGAAATGGGATCTGCTTTTAAAAAACCAATTCGTGGTGGCATGAAGAAATAAAGGAGTGCTGAGTCTGAATAGGGAAGAATTTCCATTTTCCTTCAGCTGGGGTTAAGTTTACAATATTACACAGGAATCTGTGAAGCATACACAGTCAAGGGACAGGACAGGGACCTCTCTGCTACGTGTTTGAAAGCAGAACAAATTAATTATTTTGGTGACTTCTGTGGGCTTTTAAAATGCTAATGTACAAATTACTGAATTTTGCCATGTAATTCCAGAGAGGAAAGGATAGTGGCATGGAAGGAAGAGAATTAGGCAAAATAGAGCCAAAGAGAAACCTTGAATAGTACCAGTTTTTGTTCAAGGAAGCATTATTGATGGAGACAGTGATGATGATGAGCATGAAAGTGACATAGTGCTTTAAAGTCGACCATGTTCTTTCTTCAAAATTTTATGGAAGTATTAATATCCCCACTTTACAGTACTCCTATAATCATACAGTAGCAGAGTCAGGATGTGAACCCCCCTCTTCTGACTCCAAGTCCAGGGCTTGGCTGGCTCTATGGAAACAAGGAGTCAAAAGAACAAGGTTGACTTTGCAGCCACAGGCTCATTGAACTAGAAGCTCATGGTCACAAAATTAAATTTATCACAACTGGATAGGGACAAAGTGTACCCAAATGATATTCCCTAAAACTTTAAAAAAGGGCATCATTTGAATTTCACATTATTGACTATTCTTGACCAGATCCTCAGCATAGGAAAAACACACTTTCGTACTGGAACAATCCAAGGAACTGGAACATGCCAAGAAATCATAGGATCCTGGGTCTAGAGCTAGGAAGGTCTTCAGAGACCATATGATTCAAATCCTTCATTTTATAGATGAGGAAACTAAAGTCGAGACAAACTACTTCATAGTTACTTGTATTCATTCTCTTCATGTGGAATTGTAACCACTCCATTTCATTTTAGCTTTGATATCTTAACTAGGTGAGAATGTGCCTCAATCAACGAAGAAATCAATAAAAAAAATTTTAGACTAAGTGCACAAGGTCTTTGAAAGCCATTGGATGAAACGAATAGACAGCAGATAAGAAGTATGTTCCAGTAGACCAGGAAATTTGCTAACATTGTCCTTCAGTGACATCTATAAATTATCAAGCAAGTTGAGAAGGGATGGAAATTCCAGACATTGGAGCATATGGCTTTCTAGCACACCTTTAAGGAACAAAGGTAGAAATGAACTGTGGCAGATAAGGGAGCTATTGAGACTATCATTGGCTCTTACAGATGTCTTGGAGCAGAAGACCCAGACTTGGGAAAATTCCATATACAAAAACAAGACTCATCTCAACTTCCTCTCCTGGTGTCCATCTGTCCTCAGATATAATAATATAATCTGTGATTTCATTGCCCAAATATTTCCAGTAAACTGAATTTTGCCTCAACCACAAAAGAGGCCAGGAGTTAACCTGAGACAGACATAAGTGTGAAATTAGGAAGAGAGTCCAATCTCTTCTTACATATTAGTAATTTTCCTAACTGGGGACTTGGAGCGACTGTGAATGAAAGCATAACTTTTTGTCTAAAATAAACTCCCTAAAGTCATAAAGTAGAACATGTCATGGACTTTGGAACCATTATGTTATTCTCTAAGCTTAAAAGAGACAATTATTACAGCAAAGTATTATATACTGTGTTCATGTACTATGTTCATGTTCTCTATCTCATTAAAATATAAATTCAAAGAGATTATTTCATTCATTATATTTTTACCCCCGTATTGAACATAGGGCAGAACTTAATAAATAATTCTTGATTGATTGATTCTCCAAGGACACACAGATAGCCTGCATCAGAGGCAGACTTTGAATCCAGCTCTTCTAACTTAAGAGTCAGGGCTCATTCCACTGTACCACAAGGGATGGGTTTAGGACTAGCTGAAAGTGGAACTCTGTAGCCAGCTACGTAGATGTCCTCTACACACATAGACCTCAGAAAGCTTTCTTGGGATTTACTACCTACTCTGGACAATTCTTACCTTCCAGTTATTTAAATTGGGCTCTCCATGTTACAATTCATTCTCTGTCCTATACATACCAATCAGTACTAATGAAAGCTAACTTTAATCCATTTTCACATATTACCTCATTTTAGGTATCTAGAAGATAGATATTATTATTTGCATATTACAGGGAAGGAAACTGAGGCAGACAGAGGTGAAAGGGCTTGTACAAGTAATGGTCTGAGACAGAATTCACACTTAGGTCAGAGGTCTATCCCCTGAGCCCCCGAGCTGCCTCCTTTGTGGCAGGTGTTCCCCAAAGAAGCGAATGACATATGACAATAAATCTGCCAAGACAAGGCTGTAGCAGAAAGGATTTTGGACTTGGAGTCAGGAATCCAACTGAATTCAGCATTTATTGAGTGCCTACTGTGTTCACTGTGCTACGCGCTGAGCATAATACGACAAATACAAAGGAGTTAACCTGTGTTTGAATCTCACCCCAAATATTTGACTATTGACCTTGGGAAAACTTCAGTTAAATTCTCAGACCCCCACTTTCCTCGTCTGTAAAAACAAAACTTCCCCCAAAAACCTCTTAGGTCTGTTGTGAAGAAAGTATTTTTCAAACCTTAAAGCATTATATCAATGTGATTTATTATTGTGGTTACCTCACAGGTTCTCTTTTTGATGCATATTATTTAACATTAAACCTGTTTTTGCCTTTATTGAATTTTTTGTTAGCCCTCTATTGTAATGGGGAGAGAGAGAGAGAGAGAGAGAGAGAGAGAGAGGGAGAGAGGGAGAGAGAGAGAGAGATGGTCATGGACCCAAAGGGTCAAGATTCAGTTCCTGGCTCTGATTCTCTTTCATTACCTGTGACCTTGAGCAAGCCACTTCCCACATACACCCTTCTAGGCCTCAGTTTCCCTATCTGTAAAATGCAGACATGGACTCAATGACCTCCATGGCCCCCAAAGGGCCTCTGAAATTTTACAATCATCTACAGAAGGGCTTCATCCAGGCCTTTCTCATCCCTTGTTCTTTACATCCCCACTCAAATCACAGATGTCGCCATTGCTTCCATAGAGTATGATTTTGTAATTTCTTGGTTGTCTCCATAATGCTGAGAGCTATCATTTCCTGCACTGGGATAATCATGCTGGCTGGCATTGTCTCTTGGACATGATAGAGGAAATGGGGATCACAAAAACCTCAGCAGCATTGTCCTCTTAAGTTGGGGCTAAGTAACCTTCACCTTGGCCAAATCTATTTTCTAAAGCTCATGTGTCAAATTGGGAACAAGCTAGAGAGTAGCTCTGAGTAGAGAGGGTATGCCAGCCTTTCATGCTGCTGCTGTTACTGTTTTTCTCTATCTAGCTCAGAGTAAGCACTTAATAAATGCTTACCAACTGAGTGAATCTGAAACTTTATCTACCATCAGGCCACAAAAGCCCAAGGAGATGACCACCATGGCCAGATGCAAGCCAGTATCTATCTTAGAGATTCCTTCAAAGCAGGGGAACAAATCAGACCTGGAAAGAGCTCAGAATTTCAGATTTGTAAGGGGCCTTGGTGACCATCTAGTCAAGTGATGTTTTGGTTTTTAAATCCCCTCTATGATATATCCAACAAGGGACCATCCAGTGTTTGCTGAAAGACCTCTGACACAGAGAGCTCACTACCTCATAAGGCAGCATTTAGAGGCCACCATTCTGCCCCATTGCTCCATGTGCTTCAGATTCTCCTTATACTGTGGATAAAATAGGAACTCCTCATGGTATCAAAAGCTCTTCAGAACCTGCCTTCTTACCATCCTCCCATTCTTCTCACATTTGACTCTCCTCCATGCACTCTACAAATTTGTAATTCCTTGAACACAGCACTCTATCTCCTACCACCATGCTTTTGCACTGGCTGTCCCCAGAGGGGTGCCTGAAATGCTGCACTCCCTCACTTTCTCCTTCCTATTCATTTCCTTTGCTTCCTTCAACATTCAGCTCAAATTCCACCTTCTAAGGAGGCCTTTCCCTGATCTTCCAACCTGCTGTTTTCTCCCTTTAGAATCCCTTCCCTCTACTCTGTATATAACCTTTCAAGCTATGCATACACACACACACACACACACACACACACACGGCAATATATGTGTAGGTATATGTATAAATGCATATGTATGTGTATACATAGTATGTGTCATATACATATTTTGTGTGTGTATATGCATATATTTTGGTGTATATACATATACACATAATTACATACATAATATAAATACATAAATTACATTTGCGTGTGCATATAGTGTTATATACACATCTGTGTGTATATACATATATGTGTATACATCCATGTAGAGTATATATATATATATATATATACATCTATATTTTGTGTATATACAGGTGTTTGTGTATATATAGTATGTGTGTGAATGTACATGTAGCATATCTCCTGTATGGACCCAATTATTTACGCGTTGTCTTCCCCATCACAATGCAAGTTCCTCACAGTCAGGCACCAGTTTTGTCTTTCTTTGAATATCTAACACAGTGCCTGGCACATAGTAGCACTTAATAATTACTTGTTGACAGCCTGACTCTGTGCCTTTTAGCTCCAGGGATACAAAAAAAACCCCATATTATTTCTTTCTTTCTGTATACTAGGAGATTGAAAGAGTCCAATAACCTGCTCATTTATGACCATGGTGTTATATGTATTTTGGGACTGACCAGCCCAGACCTAAAAGACAACAGGATATAAGATTTAGCGCTAAAAGACACCTTTAAAAACATCCAGATGATCTGCTTTGATTTGTAAAAGCAAACACTGTCCAGGAATTAAAGAGAGAAGAGATGATTTTCTGAGGTCTCCCTGTTTAGTCATTTTCAGTCTTGTCTGACTCTTCATGATCTCTTTTTAAGAAGGTTTTCTTGGCAGATATCCTGGAGTGGTTTGCTATTTCCTTCTCTGGCTCATTTTACAGGTGAAGAAACTGAGGTGAACAGGGTGAAGTGACTTGCCCAGGGTCACACAGTTAGCAAGAGTCAGGCCAAATTTGAACTCACCAAGAGGAATCTTCCTCATTCTAAACTGAACACTCCACCCATTGCTCCCCTAGCTGGCTGCCCTAGCTCCCCCTGGTTGTAAGGAACAGAATCAGCATTTAAACCAAAGTTCTCACACCCTTCTTTCCAATGCACTGTGGTTGCTTCTCAGTGGAGAAACCTGGGTTTATGACAACCTGGCCACAGGGGTAGCCATGTGTTCTTCCAAGAGCATAAGTTGCCCCACTGTTGTAAATCAGGGAACTTTGGAAGCTTCCTGAACTCCTTCAGTACCCTAGGTTGCAGGAAATAGTAAATAATATGCTTTTCTTGGTATACAAAAGACTGAACCCGTAATCATAGCGAGAGTGGGCACTTGGAATTCTTTTTCTCAGTGGTGGTAATAGAGTGGTAGCGTTTTTTAGGAGCCTAGACTTTGATCTGCAAGGGAGTTTGCAAGTCAACTAGTCCGAATGCCTCATTTCACAGCTACAGAATTTGAGGTTCAGAAAGGGGGAGTGACTTGCCCAAAGTAATGCCAGGAGTGAGTGGTAAGATCTGGGACTGGAAACCAGGTCCAAGGGCACATGATTACAAGATGGTGTGTACTCTACTGTGTAGAGGTAGAGCCCATGGCTTTGAAACAGAGGGAAGTTAACTGGGAAGGGTGTGTGTGTGTGTGTGTGTGTGTGTGTGTGTGTGTGTCTGGCTTTTAAAAGTATGGTTCTAACCAGTTGAACCAATCAGCTACAGACACTACTATGATGAAAGTCTAGTTCATCATTAATTAACATAGCTTTTTTTTTCTCTCACTGTAGGATTTAGAGGACTGCAAGAGTTAGCAGAACATATGAATCATGGTTTACTTGGATTGAATTTATTTTTGTTCAAGCTTTCCTTGATTTCCCCCTTCCCCACAACTGCCAGTACCATCTCTCCCAACAAGTACCTTGTACTTGTTTTGTATTTGTTGATATTCAATGATTTTACTGTGTCTGACACTTCATGACCATAGCACACCACTACTGTCCATAGAGTTTTATTGATGAAGATATTAGAGCAATTTGACATTTCCTTGGGTTAAGGCAAACAGGAGTTAAATGACTTGCCCAGGGTCACACAACTAGTAAGTTGCACGCTAGTAAATGTCTGAGGCCAAATTTGAACACGAGTCTTTCTGACTCCAGGCCCAGTGCTCCATTTACTGAACCACCTAGCTGCCTCTCATTTTGTATACATGTATACTACACATACTTTCACATATAAAGGTTGCTTCCCTTGCTAGAGTATAAGCTTTTATAGAGCACCCTTGTCTTTATATCCCAATGTCTAACACAGTACCTGGAATAGAGAGTATGTTTAATAAATAAATGATGATTGATTAATTCTATCATGTATTGATCATATTCCAGATACCTAGCTTTAGACCCTCTGTGGGATACAAAAAGTACAATATGTGGTCTCTAAACATTATAATATTATAATATAATATAATCAGGGAAACAACATAAACACATAAGACAGTAAACAATAGAAGCACAAAATAATTACTCTGTACAAGCCAGCACATGATTAAATGCTAGATGAGAAGTTTCACTCTTGTGAGCTCTTTATGCACTCTCTATCATTTTCTGTGAGTTGAAATAAAGATTATATAGTACCTTATATGCATTGTTACCTTGAGTGCTTGCATAGGAACCAGAGACCTCTTTATCTACTTTTGGGGAGAATCGAGACAAAGGCCATATTCCAAGTTTTCTGATGAAATTCTGAGTTAAGACAAATAAGCTCAAAAGGTTTGATTTTTGGAGTTACCACCAAGTTTGAAAACACAGGATTGGGGATGTGCTGGCATTAGAATGATAAGCCTTTGTTTCAGAGAGAAGTTTAGGGCTTATTGAAGGCACTGTGTAGTTTATGAAATGCAGCCTAATTTTCTTTCTTTTCAATTCTGGACCCACACAGAGAGAATATCTGTCTAGGGGGAATGTAACTTGAGTTCCAAGCCAAGTCTGGAGCATTTTGCATGACTCTGGATTGGTACAATGTTGAATGAGACTTAACATATAGGAGGCAGAGTTGGTATGCAGACTTCGGAGAGGAGAGACATGTTTTCTTCGAGAAAGGCCACACATGGCCCCAAACTTTCTCCAGGACCAACCCCAGACATGTGAAGACAGACAGACTTTGGAAGTGGAAGATACGCTGGAGAAGCCAGCATGATCTTGATTTCCAACTTGCTTACTTAGAGATTTTAGAGAATTTTCTGTAGGATGAGAACAAGTTTCTCTCTTAAAGAACAGAGCAGCCAGGTTAATGGCTCCTCTCCTGTGTCCCTCAAGGCTGGGTTGCAATCTCCCTTGAAAAAGGATGAAGGAGCAGCTAGGTGGTACAGTGGATGGAGCACCAGCCCTGGAGACAGAAGGATCTGAGTTCAAATCCAGCCTCAGACACTTACTAGCTGTGTTACCCTGGGCAAATCACTTAACTCAACACCCAAAAAAGAAAAGATAGGGAAAGGGAGGGGCAAGATTCCAGTGATATCTACCAATGCCTTCCCCCTTGAACAATGCTCATGCAGTGAGACATCCCCAGTGGACATACTTATCTTATGTAGGTGGCATATACCTTAAATATTTGTACTAATTCATAGACTGTCCATCCAAATGTGCATCATAATCTGAACAGCCATTCTTCATCCTCTTAGAGAAATATAGAATTTTTTTTAAAAACAGCCAAAACTTACTGTCTGACCTAGAGACATTAAGAATATTGCAAAGAAATATACTTTATCTACATTCCACTCATCACAAATAACAGCAAAGTCTTAATGCCTTTGTATCACACTCTGTGCTGTTTTTAAAATTCAGTATTTCTGCAGATAGAATTACTTCTTACCTGAAAGGAGAGTGCATGAAGCATATTTGTAACTACAAAAAAGATCCCTCCACCCCACCCCATCATATTCTGTAATGAATAGATTAAAAGTTTAATTCCAAATTCTATCTTGGTGTCTAAGTCAACTTGTGATGCTGAGTCATGATGACTCCCTTGGTCCTACTCCAAGTATCTTTTTTTTTTGCTTTTTACACTCATAATAGATTTGAAACTTTCAGAAAAATCTGCTAGCAATTGTTCCACAAAAGGAGATCATTAGTAAGCTGTATGTCTAGATGTGGATTATTTAAACTGGATACCTTTTCATATCTAGCTCTTGTGAAAAATAAAAGAGGAGGGACGAGGTAGATAGATAGACAAGTAGATAGATAGATAGACAAACAGGCAGATGGACAAGTAGACAGCCAGACAAATAGATGATAGATAAACAAGTAGATAGACACACAGACAAGTAGATAGATAGAGAGAGATAGAGAGCTAGATAGATAAGATAGATACATACATACATAAATACATACATACATGGATAGACATAGATTATTGCTCATCCATGGCTCCTGATGCTATGATATGACTTTTGAGTTGACCTCCAGAAAGCACCTGACTCAGATGCCACAGTTTATTGATAACTAATTCAAAGAAACTAGAAGTGAAAAGAAGACCCATTCAGTGGGTGGCTTGATATTCCATGAAACACAAAAAAAGCTCAGAAGTGGCAGGTAGTAGAATCATCAACCTCAGAAGCTATACAACCTCATTTTCCAGATGCAGAAAATGGAGGCCAAGTGAGGTTACGTGACTTGCCCAATGTTACACAGATAGTGTCAGAGGAAAGATTTGAACTCAGTTCCTCCAGCTGCAGTACCAGTGCTTTTTCCACCAATACTTCCTCATGTTCTGTTTTTTAAAGTATACTGTAATACATCACTTTATCTTTTTTTACTCCTAACACCTAATATAGTACCTGGCACATTATTGTTGTATCCGACTCTTCATGACTCCATTTGGGGTTTTCTTGGCCAAAGATGGTTTGCCATTTCCTTCTTGAGTTCATTTTATCAGATGAGGAAACTGAGGCAAACAGGGCTGAGTAACTTGCCTGGGGTCACACAGCTAGTTAGTGTCTGAGGCCAGATTTGAACTCAGGAAGAAGAGTCTTCCTGACTCTAGATCCAGCACTCTATCTCCTGCTGGCTTAATACATACTAGCTAATTTGAATTGACTTGAATCAAAAATGACCAGAGAGGTCCCTTCCAACTCCAGGATTCCATGACTCTGTCACTGTGGATAGGAAAGTAGAGAGTGATTGTTCTTTCTATCCCTGGAAGGGGACTCATGGATCCATCAAATGATGAGAGCTCAAACTGAGCATTTAAGTGTTTTTTTAAAGCAGGCAA
The DNA here is from genome assembly GCA_028658325.1 of Potorous gilbertii. NCBI lineage: Eukaryota > Metazoa > Chordata > Mammalia > Diprotodontia > Potoroidae > Potorous > Potorous gilbertii. Next base: position 34,095,340 of record CM053770.1, on the reverse strand, counting down.
AGAGTGGACTGAGACTAAACTCCTGACTCCAGATCTCCAAAGAAAGCCAGAAAGCTCAGCTAGCAACAGTGAAAGACCTGGGGTGGCTTTGGATGAGAATGAGGGTAAGGCTAAGCTGGAAGGTGGTCTGTCCTTACCTTTCGAGTTGAGCTGCATCCAAGAAATGTCAATAATATGCTTACTAGACTATAAGCCCCATGAGGATAGGGGATCAAATCCTATTAAAATGTGATACTTACACAATGTGTAGCAAAGTGCTCTGAATGTCATCATGAGGGTCTAAGAAACATTCATTGAATTACTGAACTTCAGGGGACCAGAACAGATTCATAGCATCAGAGATCTGGAGCCAGAGGGGACTCCAAGACCACCAAGTCTAATGTGCTGATTTTGCAGATTAGTAAACTGAGGGCTAAGGAAATTAAATGAGTTGCCCAAAGTCACACAAATAGTAAGGATCCAGGCACTCTCTCCAGTCCTCCATACTGTTTCTCAGGTCACTGTAATATAATTTCTTAAACATTTAACATGATATATAGGGCATTAGGTTAGATGATCTTCAAAGTCTTTTCTAACACTCCATGTTAGATATTCCCTCCATGATGCAGATTGCAACCCATCTACCCCTTCTCATTGTGTACAACTCTTGTCCTTGATCCTTCTCCATGGATAGAGTCAGGAACAAATGATTTATTAATGATAAGTGTTTCTTCAAATTAAATCACAACAAATATTTATGGAGCATCGTGCTAGACTGTGAGAAATACAAATTATAAGACCAGGTTTCTGCCCTCAATGAGTTTATACTTTAGCTAGATCCAAAGATATCTACTTGGTAGCACCACACCTTCCTGGGTCCTTTAATGATGGAAGGCAGAGAGGAGAATACAATTATGTCCCTAAGCCTTATCTATACTTCCTACCTTTGAGGAACCATAGAAATCCTGTTGGGCCTCAAGTCTACTCTGTCCCTGGCTACACCTTAGTCAGAATGCCCCTGTGGGTTCTCTTCATTCACCTTTCAATTGTGCCTTATACAACTAACTTCTGAGAGCTGGTCAATTTCTTTTTTTTAAGAAGAAAATAGTTTGTACCATACAGCATGTGTCCTGGAGTCTGCCTTCAGTGAAATAGCAGAAGAATGCCAGCTAGCCCCAGGAGGTTCTTAGAAACCAGGACCTGGCAATTTACAGCCAGAGTGAGAATTCAGAGGCTTGCCCCTGTGATTTATTTCTGGAAAGGTCAAAAAAGCATGGAAAGAAATGTCAGGTTAGAATTATTTGTTGATATTTCACATATAAATCATTTCTAATGGGCATACATCAATCCCGTGAGGTAAATGGGAAAGATTTTGGTCTCATTTTTACAGGTAGGGAAAATAAGAGACCAAGGAATGAAGCCCTCCTTCATAGCTATAGGCCAAAAGAGGAGGTAGGTGGTACAGTGGATGAGTGTTGAGCCTGAAGTCAGGAAGACTCATCTTCCTGAGTTCAAACCTGGTCTCAGATACTTACTAGTGTGAGGCTGGGCAAGTCACTCAACCCTGTTTGCCTCAGTTTCCTTGTCTGGAAAATGATCTGGAAAAGGAAATGGCAAGCCACTCCAGTATCTTTGCCAAGAAAATCTCAAATGGGGTCACAGAATCAGATATGAGTGAAACAACTGAAAAACAAATAGAGGACAGATAACAAAAGAGACAGAAGAAGGAAGGAAAACTGTAGAAAGCTGACATTTTGAGCTGCTCTGATTTAAATGGGACTCTTAAAGAGAGAAGGTTTGAAGTGACTCCTGGAAACACTCAGCAAAATCTGCCATCTTCAGAGTAATTTTTTTTAATATTGCCTAAATTAATCCAGCATGACTAAACCCCGGCAGATTTAGTCAGAAGGGGCTGAAACTCAGGAGGCAGAAAATGGGGCTGGAAAGAAGGGAAGGGAGATGGATGAATGGGAAGGCAAAGGGGCTGACGCCTAGAGCAGACTGAGAATGGGGGAGTTGGGGAGATGCTGACCAATTGAGGAAGACAGGCAGCCCAGGTTGTTAAGAGAATACTAGATCTGAAGTCCAAGGACCTCAATTCAAATTCTATCCCCATTACTTGCTGCCTGTGGCACCTCTCCTTCTCTATGCCTTAATTACTTTAGTTGTAAAATGAGAAGGTTAGGATAGACACACCACCTGCAAGAGACCTTCAACTTCTCACTTTACATCTGAAGGAATCATAAGGAAAAGGGACTTGTCCAAAATCCCAGTGGATCCTAAATTGATTCTCCTATGATAAGGACAACCAGTGAATGGAGAATTTTTGATCCATATTGGAATTTTGACCTGTGTTACCATGGATGTCACTTAACCACTCCCAACCTCACTTTCCTCATCTATTAAATGGGTATAATGGCCCTTTGAGGAAACTTTCAGAGCTTTGAAGTTTCCTTCTCTAGAAAATGAGTATTATATTATCCACCTCACATACAGAGTTGTGGAGAAGATGAGGAGAGGTGCCTGTTTAACAACAACAAGTTTTTATTAAGTGCCTACTGTATATCAGGCTCAGAGGATACAAAGAAAGGCCAAAACAAGGTCTCAGCCCTCAAGGAACTAACATTGTAATGGAGGTGAAAACGTGCAAGCAACTGTGTACACACAGGATATAGACAGTGTAAATGAGAGTTATCTCAGAGGGATGGCACCACCAGTGGTGGGGAGAAGGGAGGGGAGACTGGGAATGGATTTGAGCTGAGCCTTGAAGGAAGGGAGGGAAGCAGGAGGCAGAAGTCTGGGTCAGGAGATGGAGCATCGTGTTCAAAGAACAGTAAAAAGGCCAGTGTACTGATATTATAGAGTGTAGAGAAGGAGGAAAAGTTTAAGAATACTGTAATGGTAGGAAGGGGCTTGCTAGGTGGTACAGTAGATAAGCACTGGGTTTGGGATCAGGAAGACTCATCTTTCTGAGTTCAAATCAGACCTCAGACACTTACTAACTGTGTGACCTTGGGTGAGTCACTTAACCCTGTTTGCCTCAGTTTTCTCATCTGTCAAATGAGCTGGAGAAGGAAATGGCAAACCACTCTAGTATCTTTGCCAAGAAAATCCCAAATGGGGTCAGGGAGTCAAACACGACTCAACGACACAAAGGGACCAGATTGTAAAGTGTTTTAAAAGTCAAATAGGAGTTTTTAATTGATTCTGGAAGCTAAGGGGAGTCACTTGAGTTGACTGAGTAAGAGAAGTGACATTGGTCAGATCTGTGCTATAAGAAAATCTCTTTGGCGATTCAGTAGACAATGGACTGATGTAGGGAGAGAAGACCAATGGGAAGATGATGGCAATAGTCTGGTCATGAGCCTATGCCTGGGTGATGGCCATGTGACAAGAAGGAAGGGGACACATAGGAGAGATGTTGGGAAGGTAGAAACCAGCTTTGATGATGGTTTGGATGTGAGGTAAGTGTGAGGAAGGAATTAAAGATGGCCTGACTTATCAGACCTGGGTGAATGGAAGAAAAACAGTGTCCTTGGACAATAATAAGGAAGTGTGAAAGAGTGGAGATTTTGGGAGGTGGGCATGGAGTTCAGTTTTCTACGTACTGAGTTTGAGGCCCATAGGACATCCTGTCCAAAGGCAGTTGTTGATGCAGCACTGGAGCTCAGGGCTAGATGTAGAGATCTGGGAATTATTTGGGCAGAGATAATACTTGAACCAGTGAGATCTGATCAAAGAAAGAGGGGTCCCCAGGACACAGCCTGGGAGGACACCTGTAATTATTGGGGTTAAAGTTTCATCAAAGGAAACTGGGGAGGAGCAAAAGGGAGGAGAACCAGGATAGAAAACCTAGAGAGTAGTAGGGGATGAATAACACTGCCAAAAGTTGCAGAGCATAGGAAGGGCAAGGACTGAGAAAAGGGAATTTGACTCAACAATTAAGAGATCTTTGGTAACTTTGGAATGAGCAGTTGAACACTGAATGATGAGGTCAAGAGCCAGATGGTGGCGGAGGGGTTGGAATCCTGTGAAAGGGGAGACGACAGAGGGACTGATTATCAAAGATTTAGCTGATAAGGGGAGGAGAGAGAAAGGGTTAGAGCTGGTGGTGATGTCTAAGTCAAGTGAGGGTTGGGTTTTTGGGGAAGACATGTTTGTGAGTAGTAGGTAAGGAGTTCATAGACAGGGAGATTAAAGTGAGGGCAGTTGATAGAAGGAATCGTGATCTCCTGGAGAATATGCGATGGGACAGAAGGGGCTGGAATCACTTGTGCATAGAGATAGGTCTGCCTTGGCAAGAAGGGCCACCTCTTGGTGTGAGATGGGATGATACAGTAGGGGGAAATGTGAGGTGAGGAAGGAAGAGAGGGCAGCTGGTAGTGAATGGCCTCAGGCTTTTCAGGGAAGTATAAGGCGAAGTCCTCAGGTAAGATGGTAGGGGGAATGGGTGCCTTGGGAATCTTAAGGAGGCTTGAAAACATTAGAAATAGCCATTATGGTGAGTGGGAGAGAAAATGGATTAGGGGGGTATTCACGCCCCTCATTAGACCACTTGGTAATCCACCTTTACTAGGTGTTCATACCACCATTGATTCTGTATAAAGTATAGATACTAGACAAAGAGAAGCAAATAGATTTTATGTTTCAAAAAATTTATTAAGGGCTAATACTACAGATTTTTCTTTCTTTCTTCTTAATTATTCCAGAGACTAGTACAATGTTTTACACATAGTAGGGGCTCAATGAATGAATGAAACAAGACCAGAATAGAAAGGGCAAGAGGGGTGAATCAGAAATGGGTAGGGACAAAAGAGATGGGAAATACTCAATAATTCAGACTGGAGACTGCTGTTAAAAGAAGCCCAATAAACATGTTGGAAGGCTTGTGGGGGAAAAAGAGAAGGGACCTCACCATGGAAACCTTTAGCAACAGAGTGATATCACTGATCAGAGAAAAGCTTCAGTTCTGAAGAGTTCAAATCAAAACTAGGCCAAATACAGGGAGAAATCATATAACCCTTAAAGGAGAACAATACTGACAATAACTCACACTCCTGGAGCATTTTAAGGTTTGCAATTTCATTTCCTCTTTCTAAGTCAGTGTAGGAAAAAGGTTGTAGTATCCCCATTTTACAGAGGGGAAAACTGAGGCTCTTAGAAGGTAAATTACTTGTCCAAGGTAATACAACTGATGTGTATCTGAAGTCACATTTAGATCAAGGACTACTGACTCCACGCTCCATATATTAACTACTCAGTCATGCCGTGGTTAGATGGGTAGGACCAACTTATCCTTTGCAATGCCCATCTTTCTCCAGAAATTCCTTGGGTCCTTCTACCTTTAGGAAAATTTTTATTTTTTTTTTAATTTGAATACTTAGTATATGCTATCTTGTTGTGTTATTTATAATTTTGTCCATCTATGAACCAACAATGTACTTACAAGGCACCTAGAACTGAGGATTCAAAGACAAAAATGTATGAGTGCCTAGGGCAACTAGGCGGCACGTGGGCAGAGGGTCAGGCCTGGAGTCAGGAAGATTTGAGTTCAAATCCAGCATGAGACACTTACTAACTGTGTGACCCTGGGCAAGTCACTTACCCTGTTTGCCTCGGTTTTTTTCATCTATAAAATGAGCTGGAAAAGAAAATGGCAAACCACTCCAGTATCTTTGCCAAGAAAACATCAAATGAAGATACACCTGAGCAGCAGCAATCCTTCTAGAACGCTACCTTTTATAGATATAAAGGATACGACTTCAGCAAAGCAGAAGGTAGAATGAGGCAAAAATAGAGACACTGAAAAGTAAAAAGAAGCCCTTTCAGATCTAAAATGTACACCTGGAATGGTTCAGCTCCTAAGAAAACCCAGCAGCAACAATGAACTTGCCTCCTAACAGACTGTTTGCTCTGGTGTATCCACTCTTCAAGAATCTGGGAAGTATAAGAACCTGGATGATCAGCATAAAAAAAGGAGGAATTTAAGGATTGTTCATCTGGGGAGGCCAGACCTTCCCACCTCCTGCTTAATAGTGATAACAAACCTCCAAGCTGAGGCTGGGAGAGAGTCAGAGGAGAGCCTTCTGCAAATCCTAAGCTAACGTCATCCTTCAGGAAAGGGAACTGTATACTCCAGCTAAAAAGGACACAGTAACACACCTCAGAAACTCTCACACAGCTGTTTCCCAAGTCCTTTTATCATGGCGACTACTCGTACTCCCGAGAGGCTGAGTCTAGTATCTGTCTCATGTACCTATCAATAGTACATATCTTCCATCAAGGAAGGAAGAATTGATGTTAACAAGTTGGTTATCGGGGCTGTGAAAAGAGCCTTCAAGAAATGTAGCAATGGGGGCTGCTGGGTGGTCCAGGGGATAGAGCACCTGCCCTGGAATCAGGAGGATCTGAGTTCAAATCCAGCCTGTGACCCTGGGCAATTTACCTAAATCCCATTGTCTCAGCAACAACAAAGTCCCAATGGCAGAAGACCAAATAATAAAAGCATGGGAACACTTTGAATGAATCAAATTAGTTACTTTCCAAAAATATGATGTGAAGTATCCAATCATTTTTTGTCAATTTAATCAAGTGTCAGGTAGAACTCAAACAAAAAATACTCACTGACAAAGCTATTTAGTAACCCCAAACTTCCAAATCTTTGGTTGCCTTGGGGAAATGGAGGCAAGAAGGTCTTGCTGCTGCGCTGGGGACTGGAAGGAACTGGCTTTGTTGCCACAATCCCTACTCAACAAAGAGAAATTAAACTTTCAATGAAAGGTCATTAGTTATCAGTTTTTTAAAAGCTATAAATAATAACTTTGAACTTTACTTCTGAGTTCAATTTGCTTCCTTCATTGATCTTTAGACACAATTTCTCTGATACTCAGCAAATGGTCTTTGACAGCTGCATTGGCCAAAAATTTGGTCCCCCTATGGCCAAGCTGATCATTTGTCTTTCTGAATTTAGATGAGCTGGTCCTTGAACAAGAACAGACAGGAGACCTTTAAAGCACAGTCAGGCTTATCTCCACCCCAGGATGAGATAATCATAGGTCTGGAGCATAGAGAATTTCAAGAAATGTAATAACTACTGATGTTCCAGGGAGGAATATTTGTCCCAAACAGGAAAGGGTTATTTCTTGCAGAGAATCTTGGGTGAAGGGAAAAGATAAGTTTGCCCAGGCCAAGATGACTGAACAGTAGAAGGAAATTGCTTGCTTAAGCTCAAACTTTTAGGACAAAGTGCGGTCAGCTAAAGCAGATTCTAGGGGGGCTATGCAAGGCAGCATTAATTAGCTGCTGTAGGATCAGAACTCAATGAATAACTTTTGTAAACTGTGGACTCTGATCTTCATAATCCTATTTTGTTATGTCTTTTTTCCTACCTCTACTATTGTATAATATCCTCTGGGGCTTCCTAGAAATCTTTAATTTTTTTTTTTAAGTAGGGCTTTGGTGGGAGCATACATTTACATTTCTTTAACTTCATGCTTCTTAAACTTAAGGGTTTTTTTTTTAATTCCTCACTGTTTTGCATCACTCTCTCTTGCTCTTGGATAAATCTTTATTCATTAGTGATGACTTGCTGAGTGGAGAAAGAGTAAAAAGGAGGAATAAATTGAAAAAAATTCAGTTCACTCCAATCATGTTTGATTCTTGGTGATCCCATTTGGGGTTTGTTTAGCAAAGATACCAGAGTGATTTGTCATTTCCTTATCCAACTCCTTTACAGTTGAGGAAACTGAGGTAAACAGGGTAAAGTGACTTGTTCAGGGTCACACAGCTAGTGATTGAGGCTGGATTTGAATTCAGATCTTCCTCACTCCAGGTCAATTGCTCGATCTACTGTGCCATCTATCTGCCCATTCAGAAAATAATTCGATGTAAAAGTAAGAGATATCAATAAAGATTTTTAAATCATGCAGTCCAGTGACGTACATAGTACATAACTCACATTCCTGGAGCATTTTAAGGTTTGCAATTTCATTTCCTCTTTATAAGTCAATATAGGAAAAAGGCTGTGGGAAAAGAATAATGAAATAAGTAACAAGAAAAAATCATCAGAGGGACCATATTTAACCTCCCACACTAAAGTGGATACTTTCCCATAATGCACTGTTGGGAAATGAAACTGGGAACAAAGGATCAAATCCTCACAGAATGCATCTTCTAAGGTAAGAAAGGATTTCAGTTTCTGCATCATCTGCTTTGCTTCACAGTTGCAAAAAGTTCTCCTGACTCAGTCCTTGTGATTCCTTCTAGCAATCTGCAATACCTCACTTCTTTTTTTAAAAGTTTCATTGATTTGGTTCTTACTTTATAATTATTTACAGATTTCTCCCACTTTGTTACAGGAACATATTCTTGTATCAAGAAAAAACAGATAAGGAAAGAAACTGAATAATACAGTGACCTCATCCAAAAGTCCATGTAATATTTCACATCTGTCTTCTGAACTCCCTCCCATCTATTTTTAAAATATTTGACAGAAATCTATTTTGTCTCCTTCTCTCCCACACTTCACTGAAAAGAAAGGACAAAAAAACCCCAAATTTCTTATAACAATAGGTAAGCAAAACAAATTTCCTTTATGGTCATATACAAATATATATTTACATGTCTCATTTCACCTAAGTTGATCAAAAGAGAGCAGAGCCTGCACACACATAAAGATTTTGATGTAGAAATACATTCAACTCCACAGGGATACAGATAGGAACAAGAAGAAGGGCAAGGAAAATGTAATAGAAAAGGAAGATTCAGGGAGGCATTAGTCATAAGCAAAACAAACCTTAAGCCTGGAGAGAAAATAGAGAAGAGAAGATGAAAAGAAAAAAGAAAGAGCAATAACTGGAAATAATCAGGAAAAGAAGACTATAGAGAAGAAAAAATGTAAGAGTAGAATACAGGAGGGGAAAGCAATTAATGTGAATGGGATGAACTCACCCATTAAAGAGAATGGATTAGAAAGCACATATTGAAAAAATTTCAGTTCACTCCAGTCATGTCTGACTCTTGGTGATCCCATTTGGGGTTTGCATGGCAAAGATACCAGAGTGGTTTGCCATTTCCTTCTCCAACTTCTTTACAGTTGAGGAAACTGAGACAAACAGGATTAACAGAATGGATTAGAAAAAGAAATCCAACAATATGTTTACAAAAATATATATTTGAAACATACCCACACAGAGTTAAAATAAGGAAATGATACAAAATCTATACGAAAAAAGCCAGGGTACACTTATTATTTCAGACAAGATAATAGCAAAAGTAGACTTAATTAAAAGAAATAAGGATTTGGGGAGCACATTTTGCTGAAAGATAATATAGACAACAAATAGATCTCAATGCTTAACAATCAATCAATATTGAGTACCTATGGGCCAAGGACTGTGTTTAACATATGTACATATGGTATATGTACCTAGCATAAGGGAAAAACTAAATAAATTAATGTAGAAATAAACAAAGGGTAGGGGGAAGGGATTAAACATTTAAATAGGGCTTACCATACGTTAAGCACTGTATATCCCTTTCTGTCCTAGATAAATCTAACCAAAAAAATAAACAAGAAAGAAATTAAAATTACCCAAATAGAATTTTAGAAAAATTAGATATAATAGACCTCTGGTAATTACTGAATGCATATTTAATAGGAGTATACATGTACTCAGCTGTGCATGACACCTTTCCAAAAATTGACCATGTATGAGGACATAAAAACCTCACAACAAATGAGAATTGCAGAAATATTACATAAATCCTTTATGGATTACTTCTCAAGGACTGAACTTTTGGGCTTAAATAGCCAAGTTTCCTCTCTTTGCTTGTTAGTCAAACTTAGCTTTACATTACTAACTATGTAGATGCACAGTCATCAAAGTTTTGCCCAATTAATGTGCATGAATCCTAGCACTGCAGATTATCAGAGCTGAAAGGGCCTTAGAAGTTTATAGGGTCATAGATTTATATCTTAAAGGGAATTTAAAAGCCATCTAGGCCAACCTTTTCATTTAAATATGAAGAAACTCGGGCCCAAAGAGGTTAAAATGACTGATCTAAGGTCTTAAGGGTAATGACAAGGGCAAGATTTGAACTCATGCAGTATAGGATCAGGGTCCCCTACCCACCATGTGGATTAGTTTTCCCTAAAATGCAACCAAGCTCTCCACCCAGTCAAGGACTGGCCCTTACTTTCCCTGATCAATTCATTTATTAAGCACCTTTTGTGTGCCAGGGGGCAGTTGAGTAGTGTAGTAGATAGAGCACCAAGGCCTGGAGTCTGATAAATCTGGACCTCAGACACTTACTAGCTGTGTGACCCTGGGCGAGTCACACAGGGTGTGACTATTTGCCTTAATTTCTTATCTGTAAAATGGGGATACACAGAGAAGAAAATGACAAAATACTGTTATCTTTGCCAAGAAAATCCAGTAGAGTCGGATATAACTGAGCAACAACAAATGTGGCAGGGACTGTGCTAAATGCTGAGGATACAAAAAGAGGCCAAAGACAGTCTTCCTGGTCATATAAGACCACAGAAAGTCCCATCCATGAGGAGAAGGTGGGGATTCTTCAACCTGGTTGATGTCCCACCACCATATGCCACTGACCAAACCCATTTCCACATAGAGACAGGAAAGGAACAAAGGGGATCGACTGGATGGAAACTAAACACGGCTGGATACTTGCTGCAGATCCTTGCTGTGTTACAGCAAAGACAGCTTCCTTTTGTGAAAGGTTCAGTTTTATTCCCCGAATTGTACCTGAACTAACAGGGTTCTGACATCAGACCCTCTTCTAACATCAATCTTTCTACCAGAGGGTCGACCTCGAAGTAAGGAAGACCTGGGTGAGAGTCCTAACTCCACCACAAGGATGGCATGACCCTAGCCAACCAAAACCAGAAGCCCATTGAAAGCAGTGACTGGAAAGGCAGGGGAGGTTTCCTCAAGGAGACTTCCCTCTGCCAGGGAAGTCACAGGTCCAGGTTTTGGCCACCCTCCATCGCTGGCATTCTTTCCACTGTCCGACCTCCTCATTATACAGATTTAGAAACTCAGGCCCGGGGAGAACCCGATGTGCCAAAGGTCAGCACCAGGTGAAAGATATGGCCCCAGGTGTCCTGGCTGCACGGCAGAGCCCTGCCTGGCATAGATTCACCTAGATCACTGGAACCTGGGGCAGTGGAGACAGGGCACTATGAGCATCCGCTTCCTCATCGGTAAAATGGGCATGATCCTGGCACCCACCTCCCAGGTGGCTGAGGGTCCAATGACGGAACAAAAAAGCAGAGCTCGGCAAATCTTAGATTATTATACAAATGCTTGTCAGTGCTTCTGCGTGCCTCAGCTTCCTCATCTGTAAAATGAGGGGACTGGACTCAACAGCCCTTAAGTTCCCTGTAGTGTCATACCACAAGGGACCCCTCTGGGTAGAAGGGGCCGTAGCCTCACTAGTGTTCCCCTGGAGAGCTCGCGTCAAGGAGCTGGAGAGCGGAGCCCCAGGGACGCCGCGGCCCCGCCTCCCCTCGGCCCCGCCTCCCCTCGGCCCCGCCTCCCCTCGGCCCCGCCTTCGCCTCGTCTGTCTGTGTGCGCGGCGCCCGCTGTCCATAAAGTTTTTGCTTTTCCAACATGGCGGCGCCCATGAGCCGCTCCGCAGGGTGTGTTTAGAGACGGAACTTGTGTGCAGGTAACCCCGCCGCCCCCGCTGACCGGGCCTCCTCTTCCCTGGGCGGCCGGGGAGCCTCCCGCTTGTCCACTGGCCTGCCCGGGGAGGGGACGTTGGCAGCGGCGGGCCCTGTGCCTGAGGCCCGAGACTCCGGCGGCGCCTCCACGGCCCGGAGCACGGGGAAAGAGGAGGGGGCAAGGCGGTTGTGGGGCGTGTCTGGGTGCCGCCGCCGGGTCTCAGTCCGGCCTATAAAACGGGGCGTTGGGGATCCCCCGGGAAAGAAGAATGAAGGGGCAGGGGGGCTAGACAGGACGTGGGTCCTCTGGGGAGCAGCCTTGTGTCCCTTCTCTCCGGGCCTCAGTTTCCTAATCTGAAAAGCGAGGGGGTTGGACGCTAGGTCCCTTCCGACTCCCAGGCTGAGGTCTCGTGACTGTGAGCCAGTGACGTCACACACCCCGGCCTCGGTTCCTCCCGTGACCCCACGTCCCTCTCGGCTGTCCAGGGTGACGCATTGGTTTTGAACTCAGGGCTTTTGACTTCCAGCAGTGTTACCACGTTGCTTCTGCCGGAGTCGGGTGCCTCGCCCTGGAGCAGCTTTCATTCTTGGACAGGAGGGAAGGGGATACATATTGACCTGGGTCCCGATACATATTATCACCACAGAAATGATCATTAGATACATAGTAACAAGTAGATATACAGAGACTGGAGAAGGAAGAGAATGCCGATCTTTGGTCACCGGGGAGGGATCTGAGCTAAGCCTTGGAGGAAGGAAGGATCCAGAGAGGCAGGAGATCATTGCTTTAGAGCCAGAAAGGCACTTAGCCATATCCCTCGTTTTACAAATGAAGAAACTGAGGCACGGAGCCCTCAAGTGACTTGTCCAGGGTCACAAGGCTAGTAAGTGGCTGAATTAAGATGTAAAGCCAGGGCTCCATCCCCCGCAGGATGGAACTGCCTCCAGGTGGGGTAAGGGAGAGGCTCCAGGTAGCACCATCCCAGGCCTTCTGAAGCATGAGAGCCACCATCTGCCCACAAGAACCCTGTAGTCCAGTGGAGAAATGCAGGGTGCACACTTTGAACAATTAGTCAATTCAATAATTAGTTATTAAGTGCATGATCTTGTACTAGGTACTGGGGGCATAGTCCCTGCCCTCAGTGAGCTTCTGCTGTAATGGGGGTTGCAGGTAGGAAAAGATCTATAATACAAAATAGATCAGCCTAAACTCAATTCACATAAGAAGTGCCTATTATGAACATGGCACTGGGGATGCAAAGATGAAAAATTCATATCCCTTTCTCTCCACTCATGTGGCCTTCACCCTAATTCAGACCTTCATCACTGCTATTCTCTAAACCAGCAATTTCAGTGTAATTGGTGAACCCTATGAGCCTTTCAGGGGGTCCATGAGGTCACCTCTATTTTCCTAGTATTCGATGTGATTTGCCTATTAAAATCTTCCTTCCCATTCTATCCACTTATCTGGGTGAGGGCAGATTTTCTTCATGTATTTCAACCAAAACAACAGATTGAATACAGATATGAGAATCCAGCTGTCGTCCGTTGAGCCAGACATTAAAGAAGTTTGCAAAATATGTAAAATAATGCCAGTCTTTTCACTAATTTTTTTTTGTTTTGGGAAATACAGATATTTTTCATTAAAATATATTTATGTTAATATATAATGGGTATATTATTGCTATTTAAAATAATAAATATTTGATAATACAGCCATTTTAATTTGTAATGTAAATGTTGATAAATTTTAAAAATATCAGGGATTCCTTAACAATTTTCAAGAGTGTAACAGGATCCTGAAACCAAAAAGTTTGGGAACTACTTCTCTTTGTTATTGGAGTAATCATCTTACTGGTCTCCCTGACTCAACTCTTCTCTCTCCAATCTAGTCTCCAACACAATTGTCAAATTAATATTCCTAAAGCACTGGTCTAACCATGTCACCCTCTGCTCAAGAAGCTGTGTTGTTCAGTTATTTTTCAGTCGTATCTGACTCTTTGTGACCCCATTTAGGGTTTTCTTGGCAAAGATACTGGAGTGGTTTGCCGTTTCCTTCTCCAGTTCATTTTACAGAGTAGGAAACTGAGGCAAACAGTGAAGTGACTTGTGCAGGGTCACACAGCTAGCAAGTGCCTGGGGCTGGATTTGAAGCCAGGAAGATGAGTCTTTTTCTCTACCACCTTTGCACAAACTGCCCCCCATGCCTGGAATGTTCTCCCTCCCACATTTATGCCTCTTGAGAGTCCCTAGCGTTCTTCAAGGCTCAGATCAAGGGCTACATCCTAAGTTAGGCCCCTCCTGATGCTTCCTCTACCCCCTTTCCCGTTGCTAATTCTTTCTACCCCAGAAATCACTTTGTCTCCCTTTCATATAGAGTTTGTTTTATTTTTCTGTGTACGTGTCATTTTCTCCAGAATGGGGCTGTTTCACCTTTGCCTTTTTATCATCAGTACTGGCATCATTTCCTAACTCTCTCTTCATGTATCCTGGACCTTGAAATGAGGGAACAGAAAGGCTTTTATGGAGGAAGAGGGTTTTGAGCTTGTTCTTGGAGAAAGGTTCTGTGTTACAGATCTGGAACTAGCAGGTACTTTAAGTTCATTCAGTTCCTCCCCTGTCATACAGACGAGGAAACCAAAGTGTAAGGGATTTTCCCAAGTTTACACAGGCAATAGCTGTCAGTGCTAGAATTTGAACCCAGGGCCTCTGGCTTGAAACTCAGCACATCTTCTCTAGTAACACACTACTTCCAGTAGTGGAAATTAGTGGGGGAAGAGCATTAGAATTAGAAGGGTTGTTATAGGCAGAGGTATGGAGACTAGAAAGGGCCAAGTGAGAATAGGGAACCAGTCCTGTTTGGTTTAGAAGATGAGTGTGGTGCAAAGTTAGAAAGCCAGGGAAGACCCAGATTGGGGAGGGCCTTGAATGCCAGGTAACATTGTAGAGGGGAGCCGAAATGCCTAGGCTCAGCCAGCTTATAAGTGCCTGAGTTGGGACTTGAATCCAATTCACTCACTTGATGCCAAATGCATTTTTCAATGGTTTATGCATAATTCAATAAACATTTATTTGGCACCACTGATGAAAGTGGCATGGTTATTGACTTAAGAAGCATATCTACTACTGAGGAAAATGGGTCATATGTAGATAATGTTATGTATTATCAAATGAGAAGATGTTTGTAAAGTGCTTAGCAGAGTGTCTAGAACATCGTAGGCTCTTAAGAATGCTCTTCCTCCATGTCTTCCCTTCTCCCCACCTGGATTCGCATAATACAAGTTAAGAAGTTATAGTGTCAACAGAGAGTCCCAGCCAGAATCCTCCAGGCTTATTTGAGGTGGGAGAGAAGACTTTTAGCTAAGAAGATGGGGGAGGGTCTACAGAGACCTCTCAGGTTGGACCTGAAAGAAGAGAAGGATTTGGAAAGATAGAGAAGAAGAGAAGGATTTGGAAAGGTAGAGAGAAGAAGGATTTGGAAAGGTAGAGAAGGCATGCATGTCCCCCCATGCATGAGGGACAGCCTGCTGGAGACAGACGGTAGAATACTGCTGTCAGGGAACAGCTAGTTCATTGGCTGGAAGGAGGAATTCATGAAGTTAAATAATGTGAAATTAGCCTGGAAAGAAACACTGAACCAGATTGTGAAGGGTTTTAAATGTCAAGATGAGAAGTTTGTATTTTATCCTCAAAGCAGTAGGAAGCCACTGAAGATTGTGATGTACTTAGTCTTGTGCCTTAGCTACTTTGGGCAGCTATTGGAGAACATATTGGAGGCAGGGAGGCTGGTGAGAAGTTATTAAAATTGTCTGAGAGAGAACACAAAAACCTAAGTTAGGATTGTGGCCACAGACAGGAGAGGTTGATGGGAACTGATGATAGAGGTAGGATCAATAGGACTTGGCACCATATTGGATATAGGCGGACAGGAACAGCGGAAGAGGCAGAGAGGGTGGTAGAAGAGTGAGCCATCCACAGAAATGGGAAAGCTGGGAAGAGAGACAGAGGAAGGGGAAAGGTGATGAGTTCTGTTTGAACACATTGGTTTCCAGAGCCTTTGCAACTCTCTCAGCTTGAGAATTGTGAAGTTCTCTACATTGCTTAAAGGTTCTGAGAAAAAAGTGCTTTGGTCTCTTTGTCCAAGTTCTCCCTGAAGTCATACTTATCAAATGAGCTGCATCATGTAACTCCTGCCCTTCTCTCAGAAGCAGTGTTCCATGATCTTTTGCAGGGCGGGATACCACCCTGGCCTGTAGGAAGCACCATTACTCCCTTGATGATATGCTTATGTTTTGATAATGCTATGTTGTGATTTCTTTACTCCACCAGTAGCAAGATCATCTCTGAAGAGTAATAAAAGCCAACTTGGGCACTTTGGTTCTGCCTTTCGTCCTTGAAAAACCAATAGAAGCTTAAATTTCAGAAAACTCTCCTGCCTCTTGGGCCCATGCTGGGGTAAAATAGATCAGAGTGGGTACTTACTCCTTTTCCCAGCATTGTTCCCCTCTCTGTCTTAACCTTTGTTTCATTCTGGGCCCTTCTAGTCTTCTACCACATTGGCCTTGAGAATTCTAGCCTGACCTGTGGGTTTTTTCCACTGTAGCTTAGGCTCCCAACCTTATCAGCTGGATTTTGGCATTCAGTGACTTACCTGGAATGCAACATGTGATTTATGCATGTGTTACTAACTTGGAGGCATTTAAAAATTGGTAAAGGAGAACTTATTCACATCACATATAGAGAGGCATGGGTACCTGCATGCCTTTCCTGTGGTATAGACAAAGATGCTCTGCTGCTGCTGGCTTGCATTTACACAGCATTTTCAAGCTTGCAGATAACTTTCCACACTGCCATGTAAGGTACTACCAATACTGAGGCTTCTGGATGGTACGATGGATAGGGTACCAAACCTGTAGGCGGGATCCAGATTCAGACACTTACTAGCTGGGTGGCCCTGGGCAAGTCACTTCATTTCTGCCTGCCTCGGTTCCTCTTGTATAATATGGGATACTAAAAGCACCTGCCTTCCAGGGTTGCTGTGAGGATCTAATGAGGTAATTGTTTTTAAAAGTGCTTTGTAAACCTTGAAGTGTGACCTAAGTGCCAGCGGTTATCCTCATTTTATAGCTGACAAAACTGAGTCCACAGAGCGGAAGCGTCTTGTTCAGGGTTGTATTGCTAGCTAGACTCAATGCAGAGAGTAGAAGCTGGGTCTCTCTTCCTGCCGAGTTCAGCACGTTTTTACTGCCCAGCAAACATTGAGTAAGTGCCCAGGGAGAACAAAGACAAAACCAAACACTTGTTTGTGGAGCTCACATTAAACCAGTGGGAGATCCTGATGATTTGAGGATTGAAATAGTCCCCCCAAAACTGGACAATCCGGAAAGGCTTCCCACAGGAGGTGGCCCCCGAGCCTAGCCTTAGAGGAAGCCAGAACACTTTGGGGTGATGGGCAAGTGCCTTTCAGGTGTGGGAACAGCTGTGCAAAGGCAAATGGGGGGAGATGGAACCTTGAATGAGGGGACAGTGAGCAGGCTGGCCTGAAAGTAGGACCTGGGAAGGGGAATCATGGAAGCAGGGACAGACTGATGCGCTTGAAATGCCAGACAGAGTACTTTCTATGGTTAGACATAAGGCCAACATCTACTGCATCCAAAGCCATCTGTAGTCATCCTGACCTGTCTGGCCATTGGACTCCATTGACTCTGGAGGAGTGAGGCTGGTGACTTTGCTCAGCCCTGCCTCACTTAAATCCAAGTCACTTGCAAGTTCAGATGTCACCCTCCTGATGTCACTGGTCCTCTTCCAGAAAGGACAAAAAACAAAAATCTCATGAAAACGTTGCTGGTTGTCTTTGGGCTTCAAGAAAATGGGGGTATTTAGATGGCTTCTGAGGTCCCTTTTAGCTCTAAATGTGTGACCCCATCAACAGACTGGTCATCCAGAATCGGCAAACCCTTCACTGTGACTTGTGCTGGACATATTCCAACTTTCCTTCCTGCTCTTCTCTCCTTTTTTCAGAACTTGCCAAAAACATCTGCTATTATAACCCCTTCTCTGAGTTTCCAGAATTAGAATTTGTATTGGATTAGTTACATTGTGAATTAAAGCTTTACTTCATAAGGAGGCATTCTCAATTCCTCATTTAGGGAGTATCCTAGCTGTATCTACATATTTGCAAACTATTCCAGAGGAGGCCTGCTATAGATGCCTAATCTCATCTGTTTTATTCTGATTCTTATTAACTTTAATTTCAAAGTTTAAAGTGTTCCCCTTTATGTTCCACTTTTGTGGCCTTATCTCCAGATTCCAGGTTGTACCCTATTTAGAATTTAGAGTCCTTTATTAAGACCACATCCCTTGAAAAAATTGAATCAGGTGTTGTGTTCTTCCAAGACCTTCACCAATGAATGTGAGAGTAGTTCTTGGACTATACTGCCCAGCATTCAGAGAAGGATTTTCAGGGATAGAAAGCTGACTGCTTTTCATTTTTAATGTCTGCCGTTTGTTGAAGAAAAAGAATCTAGCAAATACAACCAACTTCATCAACAATTTCCATTTCAGGGTAGCATTATCCATAATTGCTAACTATATACTCTAAAAGCTAATGAGGCTCCATGGAAAATTGAGATGCTCACCATTCAAATGAGTTTGCATTTTTAAAGTATTGTTTTTCATTTGTTCTTCCTTGGGGGCACAACTCAGAAAATTTTTAAGTAGTCTTAGTGAAAGCCGCCCAAGAGGGAAATTAGGGGTTTGTGTATAAGCAGTAATTCCTTGCTCCTTAGAAATCTTGTATTCTGTTACTTGCAAAGATATTAACATATTGACTTAGCAAGAAGACCATCAAAAACAGTGAATCCAAGAAAAAACTTGAATTGGTTGGACTTTGAGTCTCAATTGTAATTCCTATTTTAAAAATTATCCAAGTCTAAGTAGTGATTTACATGCCTACTCAGACTGTTTCTAGGTGATCCCTTGACTTTATGAAGAACCTAAGGCATTCTAGTACTGAAAATCATCCCTAATGAACCCATTTTGCATTGAGAACTTTGGTGGGTCAGCCTGGAGAATCTGGAGTTTCTGTGGATATGGAATATTTCTATGTAAGCCCTTAATGAGTTATCCTGATGATATTGCTGTCCTGATTCTTTGATATGAGAGAATAAATCCCTAATGGATATTGAAATGACCATTCGCAGAATTAATGAATAAATGTCAAGGGGTGACTTGGGCAGGAATGGGAGAAACCATTGGTAGTGAGTGACTGTGGCAGAAGGAGCAGAGATGACCAGAGGTGGCAGAAGTCATTCCTGTGTGTGCATCCTTAACGTGTCTGGCACTTACAAGTTACTAGCTCCCTGTTAAGTCTATTATAAATAGAACTTGTGTTTAATTCAGTAGAATTTCCACATTATTCTTTTGAGGGTGATTAAAAACCATTAATAGTGTGAAGCAAGGAAACATTTTAACGGAGAAGGAATAAGGAGGTTGAGGGTGAAGGAGAAAGATTAGCTAATGAGCCAAGCTAATGGCATGTGATTGTAAGGATGTTCTTGTTATCTTTTTCAGAGCCATTATTGCAGTCTGAAGAATGACTTCCACTTGGCAGAGATTTGGCATTTATTCCTCATTTCTGAAAGGGCTGCTAAAGGTCCGGCCAGATGCCATTAATTGGGAAGGGAAATTAATTTCAGGATGCAGCCGATGCATTTACAGTGCGACAGGAAAGTGGACAAGAGATTATACTTTGCAGACCAGAAAGGAAGTGGAAGGATGGTGGCATCATCGAGTCAAGGAAGAGTTCTTCAAAATGGCGGAAATGGATGTGAGTACTCTGAGAAACTGGGAAATATATGTGTGTGTGTGTGTGTGTGTGTGTATTTGTGTTTCAATATGTGGCACCATTGTTTTTCGTGCTTTACACAAGGCCTAATAGACAAGAAATAGTAGTTGCATTTATATAGCACCTTAAAGTTTACCAAGTACTTTACAGATATTATCTCATTTTATCTTCACAATAACCTTGGGTGGGAGTCACTATTGTTATCCATATTTTTCAGATGAAACCAAAGCAGTCAGAAGTCAAATCAGTCTTTTCAATAGTCAATAAACATTTATGAAGTGCCTCCTGTGTACCAAAGCACTGTGCTAATAAAGCACAATTAAGTGACTTGCCCAGGATCTTACAGCTAGTGTCTGGGGTCAGATTTGAACTCAGGACTTCCTGACTGAAGGTCCAGTGCTCTGTGACTATGTGGGCTCTCCTTTATGACAGAGAACAAGCATTTTTTCTGCCTTTTGTTTCTTAGTGAGAGAGAGTTGTGGCCCTGGGGAGAGAACCCTGAGTCTCTTACCGGGTTCTGCTCTATACTTCTATATTACTTCTCGAGGCTTCTGCTTTCTCCCCTCTGCCCAGAGAAGATAGACTGGAGGATCTGGAGCCCCTTTTAGTTGTACAGACCCTGGGGAAAGAGAGGTATGGTCCTGTCACTGCTATAACTGAAGTTGAGTTAGAGGAGGGAAGTATTCCATGGAATGCTGGCAAGTGGTTCGGAACCATATTGGAAAGGGGAGAAGTTCTTGTTTCATCTCAGAGTCTCTGGAGCTGGTTGAACAGGGGAGGGACTTGGTCAGATCTGTGTAGTCGCTAACATAATAGTTACTTGAGACATATAGACATTAAAAAGACCCTTGCCCTGGGTTTCGTGCTGCTTATTAATCAGAGTTTATTGATTGACTCGTGATGGACCGATAGTAAGTGTCACAGAAGAAATGCTGAATGAGCCTTATTACACACCCATGATACCCAGAGAGGCAGGGAGGTGGGGGTTTCTCCTCAAAACCTGCCCCAGAATATTTGGAATGTGTTTACAAAAACAATTCCCTACACGCCATGGGAAGGCTTTATTTCCTCTAAAGCTTAAATCTTTTGCCTTTTATATAACTGTGAACATTTTCCTTTTAGTCATATTTCTTTCTACTCAATTATAACAAAATTCCATAGTTATTCTGTCCCATGCTACCCCTGGGAGATGAAAGTCATTAAAATGTCACAGAAGAAAATCATTTAATTCACATAGAAAAACAGGAGGCAGAAATAAGCACAAAGCTTGAGTACGTTTTAAATAGCAAAAAGAACAATTGTAAATATTAAAGGTGTTTTTTTAAATAGCAGCCACTGCTTTATGTGTCCTAGTAGCACGTTTCAGTTCTAGCTAGGCTTCTATTGTCTCCTCAGATTTGGGCATTATTAGTTTCTGGGTCAATTGGACAAGTCCAAAAGAAAAGGGAGCTTTGGAAAAGAGAATATTTAAAGGGGAACAGTGGTGTGGAGACCGTTAAAAGAGGATGTAGAAAATATGGCCAAGAGGAGACATTTCTAAAACAGCAGAGTGGTATTGATTTTTTAAGTGAAAATAGGCAATATTCCAAAGCTGCAAACAACAGTGATAATAACTAGCATTTATATCGCCTTTAAGATTCCCCAGTGCTTTACAGAAAGTATTTACAATAACCCTGAGAAGTTTCATCCTCCCTTGTGACAAAGACAGTTAAGCAAAACCATCCAAAACAGAGATCGGCAGTTTTGTTTTAGCTGTCTCTCACCCCCATTCAACATAGAAGGGAGGGCCAGAGCTTTGTTAATTTTTTTTTAGGAACTTCCTTGGTTTTTACATGACTCGGAGGTCAACTTTTGCCTTTTCCCTTTAAATTGATCTGTCCCCCATCCCCATCAAATCCCTATATTTTAAAAAATTCCCCAAAGAAGATCATTAAAGTTTTCATTTGGACATAATGAAAAATGTCATAGCAGTTTGTTAAATGCTGGCATAATTTATAGAATAAGGCTGTGGAATTTCCTGCCTCTCCCCCTTTGGCATTATCATTATTGCCTGATTTTTCTCATTACCAGGAATTTTAGGTCCACTCTTGGACTCTAGGAGTTTTGGCAAGATTTTCAGTTAAAAAGTATAATCATTTCCCTTTTTTCCCCTTTGTTTCCTACCCTCGTTGATCTATCTATGTAGTTAAATCTCAGTTATTAATCATATATTTAAGGGATTATTAATAATTTCTGCATCATTCAGTCCTTTATTTCTTTTTTACCTTCTGTTTTGTTGGACTATTTCAGTATGCCTTAAAAATCTCACCATAGAGTGGGCAAAGGAAGAGAAAAGAGAGGAATACTACAGGCAGTAATGGATTTTGTTATTTGCCAGAATCTCTGGTGTAAGATTTGGCTGGGCAGAGATAATGGTCCAAATGAATGACCATAAGCAAAATCCAGGCATAATTTATTATTTTGTCTTTTTGGTGCTTTCCTTGAGTGAACTATATTCATTGTCACTGGTTTCATTTGCTATTGTAACAAATAAGTACGACCAAACAAAACCAATCTATCTATTTGCCAGATTCCAAATGTAGGCCTAATTCTGCACCTTTGAGTCCATCCCCTCTGTCAGGAAGTGGTAACATGCTTCATCATGAGCTCTCTAGAGCCTGCTTGGTCATTGCTCTGATCAGCACTCTTAGGACTTTCTTAGTAGGTTTTCTTGACAGGGTCGTTAGTACTGAACAGACTGTTCCTCTTCCAGTTTTTCTAAAGCCATCCCTTTTTTTAGGTCCATGGTGTAATAGTATTCCATCACATTGATGTACCACCATTTGTTCAGTCATTCCTCAATTGATAGGCACCCCCTTTGTTTCTGGTTCTTTGTGACAGGGAAAACAGCTGCTGTAAATATTTCTGAGCCCTATCACAGATGTTCTCAATAGTGATTTGGTGACTTGTTGACTTCTTTTCTCCTAGAAATCTAAGCCCAAGTTTTATGTGCTCTCCATGTTCCCTTATCCTTCGGGAAAGCTTCATATGGGCCATGTTCGTGTCTACACAATCAGCGATGTCATGGCGAGATTTCAGAAAATGAGAGGGATGCAGGTAAGCAAGATGCTCATTGAGACTTTCCTGCTACTCAAGGCAGACCCAGATGGAAAGATTAGTTAAGGAGGAAAATGAGGCTTGGAAGGTGATTTCAGAGATGGCGTTTCCTCACAGACAAAGCTCTGAGTTGAAAGAGAACTAGAGTAGGAGAGGTCTGAGGATTTGGAGAAGAAACTCCTTTACCTTGAGGAACCTGAGACCTGGCTGGGCTCGTCTTTGTTGTTCTCTCAAAGGTCAAAGAATCTGGAAGGAAAGAGATTGTTGGGTCTGACTGAGGGATCACTGAGGGTTGTTTTTCAGACATGGGTTAGATTGAACACAAGGGTGGAAAACCAGATTGTAGTAAGGCTGAAGAAACGAGGAGAATCTGAGGTTTGGTGACCCTCACATGAAGGTGGATGCCCTGCTGTCATTTCTCAGACACTGGTATCCCATCTGTCAGCCCAGGAGACAGTAGGTCACCACAACAGAGGCATTTCTGCTTTTTCCCTGTCTATTTCATGCTAGAACTTAGTACCTTTCTTTTGGAATTGACAGAGAGATTTCAGTAGGAATCTGCCTGAAAGCCAGCACATGATCTGAAAAATGGCCATTGTTAGGATGACATGTAAGCTACCAGTACCCAGGAGTAGGGAGAACAGGGGCTTGTGGACATCGTTAATCTTCTAGGTATTGATGCCACTGTGTAAGCTCAGGATGATTGGAGCCTAAGACTGTCACCACCCAGTTTATTGGGGTCCCCTGTGATCAGGAGTGGTCATCACATGCTAGCCTGTTGGGTTGTAGGACTTAGAATGAAAGCCTTAAAGGTCATGGACAGGTTCCATCTGCCTTATATTTGTGTGAAAAGCTTTGTGCATTCAGTAGACAGTTGTAATAGCCTTGTTTCGTTGCCCCCTTGTCCGTTTCTAGTTGTTACTCAGTTTATGTAGTATAGCTCTCATTGACCAGATCATATCTGGTATCCTTGACTGGCATGTTACTGTCTTCTTCCATCATCATTCACATTATTTTTGATCTTGGGATATGAAACAAATGTCAGAAGATGGGGCTTTACTTTGTAGAGTTGAACTGGCAGAAATTGTGGCCCTTGATTTTTTTTTTTAAGTCCATTTGCTTGCCTACCTGTTGATTCATCTGTAATGTGAGGCTAATGATGTCTCTATTTGCTGCTTCACAGGAAGCATCCAGTGAGGGTCATGTTAAGTACTGTGGGTCAGTGCTTTGTAACAATAAAGGGTTACATCAGTGCACCCTGGATAGGGCCATCTCATGATCCTACCATGACCACGGCCACCAAAAGACTTTTGGTCTCACTTTGCTGAGTGCTATGCTTCTAAAGGGCATATATATTCCTGACTTGTCAGGTGTTATTTTTTTCAGGAATTGCTTTTCATAATTTTATCTGCTCTGATTAGAAGGCTCTGTGAAGTGAACTTTATAAAAAACTGTGATTCTCCATCTAGATTTATTTAATCATGATACTTCTCCTGCTTGTATCAGACTATTCATGACCATTGAACGAAGCTCATGGCTTCAATCTTCCTAGCAGAGCTGTAAAAGGCTCACAAGGTGATCTTTCTGGATTTAAAAACTGCTAGTAGACTATGCATGAGGTTGTTTCCCTAAAAGACACATTTTTTTCCAGCTCTTTGAAGTTTTGACTTTACTGATTATGAAAGTGTAGATATTCAGACTTCCTGTTATCCCCTTGAGTTCTTCTTGGCAGCCCTCTGTGTTTCTGGGGTCCTTTCTGCTCCCTGGCTTGGAAGGAGGGGTGGGCCTCTTCATTCTTCCAGGCAAACCAGGTCAGTCATCTTCAGAATAAAATGCTCCAGAGGGTGGAACTTGAGCCTTAGGTAATGAAGCTAATTCTTTGTTCCAATTGCTTTCTCCTTGGTGTATGAGAGATGTTCTTGAGATTATCTCTGTCCAATATAAAAAAAGAAGATAGCTTGGAAATAAATCTGCATGGGTTAGAGCATCCTTTTTTCTTTCTCTTTCTTATAAAGGAAAATCCCTCAGAATATGGAAGAACCAGAAGTTTTCAATACTTATTTAAGATGTTAAATTAGAAACATAGCATAGGTTTTTAGTATGTGGAGCAGGTGTTTCTTTAAAATATTTTTCTCTCCATCCATTTTCATGATAATATTATCGAGCCTCAAGGACCCATGCCCTAGGCTGGGTTTGTTAGTACCTGTCAGGGAGCAAAGGCGAGGTTATCTTTTACTCCAAAAGCTCTTCTTTTGGAACAGAGATGAATTGCATCTGACAATTTTATCAAATTTAGAATTTAGAAGGAAATGATCTGTAAGTTGGGTAGAATTAAATTCTGGAGCAAGATGACCCTTGCCCCAACTTTTTAGGGGGCTTCCCCCTCTAATGTGATGATAGCATTTGTTGATAATTATCTCTTTTGGTTAATTACCTTTTCTGATAGGAGGTGAAATGGGAAGATTTCTGGCAGTGGAGGTTCACTAACTTTCTTTTGGTGTATGACCTCCTTGCCACCAACAAGAATGCTTGGGTGAATTGGGAGCCAAGGCTGGTGGGTGGGAAGTGACTTCTACTTGTTTTCCTTTAAAGTGCTTTGGGGAGAGGGAATTCCAGAACCAAGAGTAATATGGTAGAAAGTAAACTTAGCCTTCTGTGAGGCCTTGTTGTGCTTTCATCCCATAGCACTGCTGATGCTTCTTCATCCTTTGTCTGTATCCTAGTGTCATGCTGTTGTGCCTCCCTTCTGCCAAAGTCAGTGCACAGATGTATGGGATTGTCAAGCTGCTGTCCTCCACCTATCTAGATATGCTCAGAAATCAGATCCCAAATGGGAATAAGGAAATCAGAATAACAACAGAAACCAATGTGAAAAGAGGCTGGGAGCCTTTGGAAGAAGAGAATCCCACATCTGTTGTACTGATGTGCTGCCCTGGGGTTTAAGGTCATCCTGCAGCATGAGAGAAACTGAATCCTGAGTGACACCTTGATTTGGTTACCGTTTGGAATCATGTTGTGGGGAAATTCTGGCTGTGTATGTCCCTTTAGGTAGATGTTTATCTCACAGCCATTTCATCAGACTGTTTGTGACACATAAGTAGAGACATTGTTGACCTTACTCTTAGGGTAGGGATATGGGATGTAAAAAGTAGGAAAGACTCATAAAAATGTGGGAACCTTCAGGTATTTTGGGATGTCCTTGTCAAGTGGTCCATATCTCTAAAACCTGTGTGGCTCTCTGTTGCCCATGTGATCTTAGTCCCATCTCAGCCCAGCATTCAAGGCCTTCCCTAATCTATGTTCCCTTTGACTTAAATAGCAGGGGAGGTGGGAAGTGGAATTTTACTCAGGCAATAGGCAGCCATGGGAAAGTGTTGAACAGAATTATGACATGACTACCTCTCTGGATAAAGAAGACCAGTCTTAAAGCACATGAAAGAGGTGCTAGAGAAAGGAAGTGAAAGTCAAGACTGACTTTTTTGAAAGTCAAGTCTTTGGAGGCCCCTGCCATGTTCTAATCAAGGGAGCTCCAGTGATAGGGTGGTGGCATGAAAACATGCTGAGCAGTGGGAATGAGCAAAAGAAATACTTTAAAGGGAGGTTAAATGTACAGTTTCTTGGTAACTGGTTAGATGTACGAAGTGAAGGGCAAAGAAGAATCGAAAATAACATCAAGGTTCCATTCTTAGGAGATGAAGGCCAGCAGAAACAGTAAAATAGAAATAGGTTGTACAAATAGGTAAAAAAAAAATAGAACTTATTTTGTACATATTAAGTCTGAGTTCTAGGTAGAATGAATCCATCGATAAGCAATTATTAAGTGCTTACTGTGTGGCAGATACTGTGCAAAGTACTGAGGATAGAGAGACAAGAGCGAACAGCCTTTGCCCTCAAGGAATTTATGTTTTAATTGAGGAGATGAGACAACAAGGACATAAATAGGTATCTGTAAGATCCATGCGGAGGAGGTATCTTGTGCCTTCATAATATATCTCACATATAGCCCTTTACTCCTCTGACACTCATCACTTTATCCTTGGACTATGGCCAGAGCCTGCCGGTGGCTCTTCCTGTCTCAAGTTTCTCCTCACTCCCAGCTAAAGTTTTGAAAGGAGGTGGGGATCCTAAGAGGTGAAATCTAGGAGTGCAGGGAAGTACAGCAAGTGCAGAGGTGTGGAGACAGGAGATGGAGCGCTGTGTGGGAGGACTATCAGGGGGGCCAGGATGGCTCAAGCATAGAATGTGTGAGCAGATTAGAAATGTAGGACAGGGCCGGGAGGTGAAGACTTTCAACAGATAAATTTATCATTGCCAAAGAAGTATTGGGTACCATTAAAGACTGTTGAGTGGGGCCAGCCAGAACAGGCCTATGCTTCTGAAAATAGCTTTGGCAGCTGTGTTCCACCCCCTTTCCTGGAGCACACTTCCTCTCCTTCTGTTACATCACAGCTCAAGCACATCTTCTGCAGGAAGTGTCTTCTGATGCCCCCAGTTACTAATGCCTTCTCTTTTTAACTACTTTTTATAAACTTGCATTTATTCATCATATATTTGTGGTATCTTTATTTATCTGTGTGTGTACTTGTCACCCCTTTTCCTATAGGAATTGTTTCAGCATCGAGCACATAGTAGGCATTATAAATCCTTGACTGATTGGAGGCGGGAAGGACTTAATGGGAGGCTGGCTGAATATGTGGAAAAACCAGTAGAGCTATCAGGAAATGAAAGGGCCACAGCACTTAGCACAGTGCTTGGCACATAGTAGGTGCTTACTAAACATTTACTGATTGATTAACATGAGGTAGTTTCCCATTGCTAGAAGTGTTCTAGCCAAACCTGACTATCTCTTAGAAGTATTATTGAGTTGATGCTTTCAGCTCACAGAAGTTTAAGATTTCTTTCTTTAGACTCTTAAGAGTCTGCAATTCTTATCTTCAGAATTTTCCTAAGGCTATTTCCTCCTTCCCTAATTTGAACTCTCCTTCCTCTTTTTCTGTGTGCATCAAGGGCCATCTCAGGTTTTAACCTTCACTGTAAAAATGTCTTTATATGTTCCAGTCCACATCAGTCTTTGAATCTCTTGATTTAGTGTTTAATTGTATTGTTCTGAATTGTTTTCTAATCGTTTCATGTAGATTAGGAAGTTCTCAAGGGCAGAACTATTAACAAGGGTTCTTTGGGGGGCATGCTGTGCACAATATAGATAGTGAGCAAATCTATTCGTTTGTAAGTTACAAATTCTGAAAATATAAAGATAGGGTATATATTGCATATGATCTATCAGCAGATATCCACCTATTCTAAAACAGAGTTTGATTCAGGTTGAACAGGTCCCAGGCATGTGCTGCATGGGGATCCATCCATAACACCCACATTCACTCTTGCTGAAGGTGCTTCTTACTTAAGCAGCGTCATTCCCAATAACGGCGGGCTCTTCAGACCGATCCATCATTTTATCACTCAGATCAAACCTGAACATAGATCTTCAGAAGGTCTGAGGATAAATTGGTAGTTAATTGTCTCTTGACCTTTTACCTCCCATGATACAATATTTATTTTTTCCCAAAGGGAAGTTATCTTTCAGTGACATTTTAGGGGTATGTAAAAATGACAGAATGGCTGTTTTTGCAAAAAATAATTGTATGACCGAATCATAGAATCTTGGAGCTGGAAGTGATGTCAGGGACCATCTGATGCAAGTCTAAAAGGGAATCTTCTTGACAGCATCCCTGGGAAGTCATCTAGGTGCCATGTGAAGATCCCCAGTGATGGCGCTTCCCTAGGAAGCCCATCTCCATTTTGGAATGCCTTCCCTCTTAGCAAGTTTTTCCTTCCATCAAGCCAAAGTCCACATCTCAACACCTTTCATAGGTCTACTCTTCTTTCACATCACAACTCTTCAAATACTTGAAGGCACTTACCACTCCATGGGTTTTCTCTTCCAAAGGTTAAACATAACCAATCCCTTAGTCAATAGCTTTACAGATATATGAATGTCATCTGTTATGGTGATATAGATGATTGTCCTTGCCATGGTTGTTCTTCTGATATGCTCAATCTCACTGCCCAGGTATGGTCATTGCCCATATATTCTTTATACTTTCCGCCCTGTGCACCTTGTCTCATACTCTTTGCTATGTCTACAATTCTTTACCCTCCCTTCTCCACCCCCGGGTACATTTTATTATAGGTTGCAGTGAGAAGGGTTGGGGTCAACTCAGTACATGATATGAAGGAACAGGGAGCTCTGAGAATTGTTGTTCCTCACTCCAGCATTCTGTGGCATTCCTTGAAATATACTTCAGAATTTTAATTAATTTTGATAAGATTATTAAGTACTAAGAAACTTGGGTCCTTTGCTGCTTTCCTTTTTTTTTTATTAAGCAGTTTGGGTCACTTGGGAGCTAAGAATACTTTGTCTTTTTGTCTTTGTCTGAAAACCAGAAAAGAAATGAATAGGCACCTTTCACAAACCAAGATATTTTGCTGTTCTCTTTGGTGGATATATAAAAAGAAAAAAAAAAAAGACAGTACCTGTCAGAATGCTGTTGGTCAGAATTGTTTCAAGGGAATGCTGAAAAAGTGCCATTAGGCCAAATCACACTCTAATTAAATTTACTGTTCCTCTTCTGTGCCCTTCCTGATTGAACAGTTATGTAACTGTGCTTCCCCTGGTAATCCATGGTAAATATAACGGGGGATTTGAGGCTGAACTTAGATGTTACCTCCAAGGAGCTCAGAAGCCATCTGATAATCCTACCATCTCTCCACTCCTGAATGTTCTTCCCTTTGAAAATGTCAACTAAGTGTTAGTTAAACTAATTATTGAAATGTGATGATCATAGTCAGTAGACAGAGGCCTCAGTGGGAGGGTGATCAGGTCCTTCAAATCATGTCTATGTTGTATTTTGGATTTTTATGGTCTTTCTGGGAATCATTTCAAAATCAGCAGCTCTCTATAGTCATGATCTTGAATTCTTAAAACAGCACCAGGTAGAAGACAGGATGAAGATAAGAAGGTAGACTATGTGATTACACAACTTTAATCAGCATGTTAAAATTATTAACACAAAAAATGGGATTCCTGTGGATTTAACCAGTGAAAAGCAACCGCATCAACAAGTAGGTCAGAATAACACAGAAATTGCCTTAGTTAGCAAACACTTGATCTTCTCAAGTGTAGAGGCACAAAAGCCAAGAATTTGAATATAAACTTAATTACAAAATTCTGTGTTGGACAGTAGAAGATTGGGAGCCACCTAACTTCATGAAACTTTGAAGAGGAGTGGGGAAAATTAAGTTTATTCAGAACTTGGCCTGAGAGCCAATTGAGTCAGAGCATTTTAAAATGAAACTGCATCAGAAATGGAATGGATCCATTCATATTTCTCCAATAATCTCTTTTCTTCATCATTCATATAGACCCCATCACACAAGGATTCTTAACATTTCACAACATGATATGAAGATGCAGACATCACAGAGTCTCCAATAAGAGGTCATCTAATTTAACCCATATTCAGTCAAAAAGCTATTCCACAACACAGCCCCCAAAATGGTCATTCTGTCCTCAGTGCAGAGAACCCCTGACTTCAGAGACAGTTCTTCTGTATTTGGCATTGAAATAGAGGAGAGCATCTGAATAAGTCCAAGGAAACTCTATCGAATATTTGTGCTAGAAGCCACATTAATTAAAAAACACTAAAGGATTGTTTCTCAAATTATGTAAAAGAGAGCAAAATACTGAACAACTATAAAAAATGATCGACAATATTAAAACATCAAACAGGAGCATTGAAAAGAGATCTGTAACCAAGGGTCTGCTTTCTCATCTCTGTGAAACCCCTATAATAATCTGAATGCATCAAGGTGCCCCCTTGATATGACAAGGATCTGACAAAGGTGCCTTTGATATGAAAAAGGAATAGAGGGGCTTTAACAAACAGTATTTTATAGTAGACTATATCTTCAAAGGTACGCAATTGCCTGAAAGGTAAAGCAAATACAAGATCTCACTCCATTTATCATTTTTTTAAATAGATGCATGAATACACACGGGGCCTGTAATTTTGTCAGTGTTAGCAACTCTACCCAAGCACATCCTATACTGTCTGTGACTTAATAGATAAGTCCAAAGAAGTAGATTGAGACAAGAAGATATTAAAACATACAGATATAATAACAAGAATGCAACTGGTTTTTTTATAGTGCTCCAAAGTTTTCAAAACGTTTTCTATATGCTGTTGTTCTGTTTGATAAGACAACTTTGTAAGGTCAGTAATACAGTTCAGTCATTTAAGCAAGCATAAAATAAGACCTAGTATATGCTAAGTACTGGGGATATAAATACAAAGAGTAGTGAGACCACTACTACTACTACTACACACACACACGTACACATTTACACATGTGTATACACATATGCCACATTTATGTATGTATACGTATATATGTTTAAGAGATGATAAGAGTTGGAACTAAGGGGGTGGCTCTGTGCGTACAGAGAAGGGGTTGGATGTGGGAGGGGTTGTAGAGGCAGAAACAGCCAAATTTGGTGACAAATTGGGTGAGGAAAGGGAGAGTGAGGAGTTGAAGATGGCACCCAGGGTTGTGAATCTGAGAGGTGGAGGGAGGTTTGGGGAGAAAGATAATGAGTTCTATTGGGAAACACTGAGTTTGAGAAGTCCCAGGCACATTCATGTTGAAATACCCAACAGGTAGCTGGGGATACAGACGAAGCTCAGAGGAGAGACTGGGCCTGAGTGTACAGATCCGTGAGTCGTCTGCGTAGAAATGACAAGTCCGTGGGGATGAATGGGATCATTGAGAGCGTAGCAGAAAATGAGGCAAGGTCCTGGGGCAGAGCAGGCCAACTTCCGTTTAGGAAATTATGCGCTGCTTCCCAAAGTGCCCCAGTGTAGAAATCCACCTTTTTAATATCATTGTTCTTAATGTGATGGACTATGTCTACACACACCTACAGCCTCCAAAGAATCAAAATTATGAGTGAACTAAAGGGGCACTGAGGGATACATGGTGGCCATAGCAGACTTATACTTATTAATAGTGATTACAGCTTTGCAGGAAGAGGCATAAAAAATAGTACACCAAGAATTGTGTGATTTGGAAGGAGGGTAGACTGGTCAGGTAGTGGTCGAGAGGGTTAAAATAGAATACCTGCCTTCCGTCCTCAGGTGCTGCTTCATATGCAGAGCCTTTCTTATCCTGCTTAGTATTCTTTCCTCCCTGAAATATGTAGTGTGTAAGCTCCTAGGAAGGTCAGACTTGGTTTTGTCTTTATGACATACCCAGCGCCTGGGCACCTGGTATGTGTTGTTGTTGTTGAGTTCTTTCAGTCATATCCAACTCTTTGTGACTCTATTTGGGGTTTTCTTGGCAGAGATACTGGAATGGTTTGCCATCTCCTTCTCCAGCTCATTTTTGCAGATGAGGTGAGGGAAACAGGGTTTGGTGACTTGCCCAGTGTCACACAGCTAGTAAGAGCTAGAGGCTAGATTTGAACTCAGGAGGAATCTTCCTGATGTCAGGCCAGGCACTCTATCCACTGCACCACCTAGCTGCCCTACCTGGTATGTACTATATACTTAATAAATATTTGTTGAATTGGACTGAATTGAATTAAAAGACCTAGGGCAAGACCTTGAGCTTATTGGACATAACTTCCATGGCGGATTTATGGTGGGGTGAGGACAAGGGGAAAAGAAGGAATTCCCAGACAGTTCTGATTTTCTCAGTAAAGTTGAAAACAAGGTCTTCTACTGAAAAATTGAGAGGGATGGGAGAGTTGGGGTGGGGAAGGAGGAGGGATGGAGAGAGGATAGTGGAGGAGACTTGAGAGAAGAGGTTTGGAACTGCTATATGTAATTTAGTAGCCAGCCAGGAAAGAATAAAAGTCAAATTGATGTTTTACCTATGGGACACTCCACCTCTTGTCACCATGTCTTTGTATAAACTGTTCCCTGGTCCTGGAACACTCCCTCCCTCCCTCCCTTTGCCTCTTAAGATCTCTAGTTTCCTTTAAAGTTCAGCTTCATAAGATCTTTCCTGGTCTTTCCTGGTGTCCTGTTCCATGCCATACAACCACTAGGTTCTCTTCACTAGATGATATGGTGTTTATTTTGTGTGTATAGAGACATGCTCCCCTTCTAGAACATAAGCTCTTTGCTTCAGTGGTGTTCAGATACACTGCAGGAAAGTGAAGAAGTTGGGTCAGAGGAGTGATCCAGGGATGAGGGTTTGGCAGATGAAGTGAGGCACAGTTACCGTGAAGCGGCCTGCAACGTCCTGTCTGCTTTCCTGGCTACTCATCTTGTCTGTTTTTAAAGAGCCTCTTGCCACCTGAAGCAGTTGCTTATTTTCTGTTCTCAATGGAAAGAACTTTGGATGTGAAGTCAGAACAACTGGATTGGAATTCCAGACTTGTCACCTCTCACTTTGTTACTGGTGTGATGTTGGGCAAATCCCATCACCTCTACTGGGTCCTGAGTTTTCTTGTCTGAGCTTTATTGTCTCTTTCTCTTTTTTATATGTAAAACAATCTGAGGTATTAAAGAAAAGGCCTATTCACAGCTGTCAAATTTTGGGTGCATCTTTTTCTGGGGTTTGTTTATTTGTTTTGTTTTGTTTTTAATGAAACTGTTTTCCCCAAATTTCACAACTAAGTGAAATTTGTCTGTCTGTCTGTCTCTCTCTCTCTCTCTCTCTCTCCCTCTCCCCCCTCTCTCCTCTCTGTCTCAAAACAAAGACATTAATGGTTTAATGCCACATGTTATATTCATCACTATGGCAACTCCAGCAGTGAGTCTGCACTAGAGATTGTCACAGATATGTGAAAGAAGTTTCTTTTAAATTAGAACTTCATATTAGGATCAGAATTTCCATGTTTGCTGGCAAATAGAATTTGGAACACATTTGTTGTTGAGTTGTTGTCGTGTCTGACTGTGCCCCCATTTGGGGTTTTCTTGGTAAAGATATATTTGCCGTTTCCTTCTCCAGTTCATTTTGCAGATGAGAGAACTGAGGCAGACAAGGTGAAGTGACTTGTCCAACGTCACACAACTAGGAAGTGTCTGAGGTCAGATTTGAACTCATGAAAACGAGTCTTCTTGATTCCAGGCCCAGCGCTATGTCCACGGTGCCACCCCACTGTTCCTTGTTGAGAACACGTCAATAGCCAGTTAGACACATTTACTATTGAAACTGTGGTTTAATTGCTCTAAGTCTCTACTAATCATTCGTTAATTCCTGCAAAAATTTTCAGTGGCCCTGGAGATCTAATGCTGCTCACCCCAGTTCACAGAACTCGTTTTCCTTCTAGGTAGCTCTGCTGTAAAGAATCAGGATCAGTGTTAGTGGAAAAGTGGAGAAAAATAGAGAAAAACCTTGGAGATGACAAGAATAAAATAGAAATGCACAATTGTACTAAAGTTGTCTTTATGGACTTTATAAACATAACTGCCTTACAATTGATTTCTTAAATTAGCAGAAAGCTATTTTTCTACCTTTCACCTCCTTACCCTATTGAAAAAAGAAAAACAATTTCCTTGTAACAGACATGCAAAGTCAAGTAAAACAGATTCTTTCGTTGACCATGTCCAAACAATAGTTATGCCTCAATGTGCACCTTGAAGCCACCACCTCTCTTAGAGTGTAAGTAAAATACTTCATGCTTGGTCCTCTGGAACTGTGGTTGGTCTTCACATGGATGGGAGTCTTAAGGCTTTCAGAGCTGTTTTTACAGGGCTGTCAGTGGAGTACGAATTGTTCTTCTGGTTTTACTCCCTTGCTGAGCATCAGTTCATGTGAGCTTTTCCATGTCTGTTTGAAATTATCTCCTCATTTCTTACAGCACATCGGTTGTTCCATCACTTTCAGATACAACAGTTTGTTCAGCGATTCCCCCAACTGATGGGTTTCTGCTTAGTTTCTAGCTTTTTGCCACCCCTGTAAAAGAATTACAAATGCTTTTGTACACATTTTCCTCTTTCTGTGATCTCTTTAGCTAGAGGTCCAACATTGTTTATTATAGCTGGATCAAAGGGCATGTATCCTCTAGTAACTTGTTATGTACAATTCCAGATCTGGCTCTACCAGCAGAGCACCAACATGCCTCTTTCCCACAGGCCATCCGACTTTTCTCTCTCTCTATTTTCATCTTTGTTAATTTTGTGGGTATGAGGTGGAACCTCAGAATTGCTGTAATTTGCATGTGTCTAATTGTCAGTAATTTGGAGCATTATTTCATGTGGTTACAGATAGGCTGGATTTCTTTGAGAACTGCCTATTCATATTCTGAGACTATATATCAATTGGGGAATGATTCTTATTCTTATAAATTTGAATCAGTTCCTTGTATATATCTTGAAAATGAAATCTTTATGAGAAAAAATTGCTGCAAAGATTTTTTTCCCCAGATGATCATTTCCTTTTTTAATGTTAGATTTATTGGATTTGTTTATGCAAAACTATCTAACATAATCAAAATTATTTTATTTTCTTGTTTAGTCATGAACTTTTCTTCTATCCATAAATCTGCTAGGTAATTTTTTCCTTGTTGCTTTGTTTGTGATGTAATCTTTTATATCTAGAACATATATCCTTTTAGAGTTTATCTTTGGATAAGGCATAAATGTAATTTATTGCTCTAAATGTAATTTCTTCCATACTGCTATCCTATTTCCCTAACAGATTTTGTCAAATAGGTAAGTCATTATCCTAGTGGCAGGGACCTTTGTGCTTATAGAACTCCAGGTTATTAGTTTTGTTTGCTGCTGTGTGTCATGTACCTAATATATTCCATTGACTGACTCTCTGACTTTTTTTTTTTAGCCAATACCAAATTGTTAGTGTTTTTAGTGTAGTTTGAGATTTGTTGCTGCTAGACCCTGTTTGTTTCTACTTTTTTTCCCATCGTTTTCCTTGAGATTCTTGACTTTTTTTTTTGCCTTGATATGAATTTCATTATTTTTTTCTAAATATTTTTCCAAAATAATCCTTTGGTTGTTTGGAATGGTACTGAATAGGTAAATTAATTTAGGTAGTATTGTCATTTTTGTTATATTACTCCATGAGCAATGAGTATTTCTCTAATTCTTTAGTTCTGTCATCATTTATGACATTGTATTTATATAGTTCTTGTGCCTTACAATTTCATATACTTAGAGACGACCTATACCTAAAGGAGAACACAGCTTGAGTAAATGTTATGTTGAAAGAACTAGAAACTCGTTGTTACAGCATAAAGCTCAATCTAAAGAGTTTTCAATCCTCTAGAATGTCCCTTATTGAGACCATGGTGGTCCAGGACTACCTGAGAGGAAAGGGTTATGCTAAAGTGATGTGAGTGAACCCCCTGGAAATGGATGCCCCCTGAAATAGTAGAACTCTTGGGGGGAAGGGTAGGTCAGCATTTCTCTTTCCTAAAGTTTGGCAATCTTTAGGTAAAAAGGGCTTTTAAACAGCAAATACTGAAATCTTGCAAATGAAGTAGATGTGTTTTTGTTTTTAGTGTGGTGGGCAATGCAGACACATCTGTTTATCTTCCAGTCTAATGAGCATTAGCACTGATAACTTCTGGGGGTCATTAGACAAACACACAGTGGCAGTAGATTAAAAAACATAGTCTAACTTTTTTTTTCGAGTCTACTTCTATAAGAATAGAATAATATTTTACATCTAGATTGTGAAATTCAGGGAAAAGATTAAAAATCTAGTCTTAAAGGAAAAAATGGTGTTTTTTAGAAGATATTGTTAGCTAGCTATGATATTATCTGGATTTCTCCTACATGCCATTTATGTTGAGTTCTTAGTGTTTTCTGGAAAAGCAAAAGACTCTTAAATTTTCTCCCTTTCTCTGTTTGGATGAGAGTGCTGACCAATCAACCATGGAGAAAGAGCCACCAAGTGGGAGAAAAGGTCCTCTCACTTCCCACTTTGGGTTTAAGTAACAGATGTTGAGATGGTTCTTTGGAGATATGTTGTTCTTTCACTTCTCAGCCTTCTCTGTGTGGTAAGCTGATAACTACAGCTGTTTTTGTTTCTACCCCACGCTTCCAAGAGCATGGTCTAAACACAGATGCTCTGACTAGTTCAGAGAGTGACCAGAGGAATCACAGAATGATACAATTTTAGAGTGAGGAACTGACCTCCTCTAACAAGTAGTAACCTCATTTAGATTTTCTCTTAAGTACATGAATGACTTGAAAGACACTGGACAGCTCCAGACACCTGTTCTCTTCCAGGGATACTGAATGTCACCATATGGGGTAACACTAGGCTTTTGTGGAACTAATTAATGATGTTAGGTGGAGTGTGTTTTGTGCTGTAAGACTGAATTTGAAATTCTTTCAACATAAAATTTACTCAAGCTGTAGTCTCCTTTAGGATTTTCTCCAAGTATATGAAATTTCTGTGTAGAAATTTGACATACGACAAGTAGCTCCCAAGTTATAAAAGTGTTTTATTGTAAAAAGTTTGGGAGTCTTTTTCAACACAGAATATATTTTCCCAGAGAAGTAATGTTATAAATGGTGGTTAGGTTCTCCAAATAATTTGCAAAAACCTCTTGAAGCTATAGTATACCTGAAATATCCATTCACAAGGTAAAATAAGATTGATTATGTTGTCCTATCAATGATTAAGTTTAAAAAAATATGATTAAAGTGGCTTACAGTATGTGCTTAATAGATGTTGATTAGTTGAAAAAGAAATAAGTTTAAAACATTTACGTGCTGGAACCTTGAGGTAAAAACAAATGAAATAAGGCTGACTCTGGTGGAGATTTGAAGCACTTGGAGCTCAGCAAGCAGAAAGTTTAGAGCTTTCCTTCCTTTTGCCAGGGAGTAAAAATGTATATGTTAAGATTACGATGGAGACCAGACCTGGGGCTTTCTGAGAAAAGAAGGAAGATGAGAGAGAGTTGGAAAACCATAGTTCTCAGCCTACTGGTAAGAGTTCATCTCCCTGCCTGAGGAACATGGATCATTG
This sequence comes from Potorous gilbertii, assembly GCA_028658325.1. Taxonomy (NCBI): domain Eukaryota; kingdom Metazoa; phylum Chordata; class Mammalia; order Diprotodontia; family Potoroidae; genus Potorous; species Potorous gilbertii. The sequence continues at coordinate 34,057,724 of CM053770.1, read as the reverse complement.
CTGTAAGCAAGCCTGCTGCTGCCATGGCGGTACCATCTGCGTGCAGCTCTACTGCCCCTGTGGTTCTCTGAGATCCGACTGTAGAAGGATGTGACTCTGTGGAGGTCCTGACCTGGATCCTGACATGGAAGCCCTTCATTCTTGCAGGGATTGACGATGCTACTATTGCTTTGGACCCAACCACTACAGTGATGGTAAGGATGAATTCTCTGAGGAAAGCTTCTCTGAGGAGGAGGAGGAGGAAGAGGAAGACAGTAGTTTTGATGAAATGGACTAGGGATCCAGCCATGTTTTTGAAATTGAAGGGTAGGACCCTCCTGGTGGGATACTTAGCCTTCCTTGAGCAGTAGTCTGAATGCCAGCATACAGAATTGACTCCATGACCCAATTCAAGAAGAATGTCACCAGACACAAGGGGAAAATGAGCCTTGGAAATTGCCTCATGTCTTTCTTTGTTTGGTAGACTTTGCATTTGGCATCTTGACTGACTTGTTTAATGGACTCATCTGGGGGACTTTGACAGGAAACCCAAAGTCACTGAAAAAAGAGCACCGAGCTATACTTTCTCCACGTTGGCTGATGATTAAATAAAGTCTTTCTTGGTGACTGGAAAAAAAACCAAATGAAATTAGAGAAGGATGAGAAAGCAGAGATCTTGGTGGAAATTCTTAGTGTAGATCTCTCTGACTTTTTATTCTTTGTTATTTAGCTTTAAAACTTGAAGCACTCCTTTTTCTTGAAATGGGTATGTCTTATTGGCCACTTAGCAGCCATCACCAGGGTCACTGTTGAACTCACAGATGGGTTGAAGAGCAAGAGGAAGATTTTCTGTTTAACTGAGAGTGTCGGAAATTAGTGGACAAAAAAAAATAAAGAATAGAGAGTTCTCCATGACGGTACCAGGTGGTCCTGCTGGCCCATGACAGCTTGGTGGTCTTCAGCTCAACTGAGGACAGGGAAGCAACGTCCAAGCAGCTGTTGGAATGTTTTCAGGTTGTTGAGTCTTTGCTTGAGGAGTTGGAGTGATAGATCACAGTGCATGGGATCTGGAGTTATTGGATCTTTTTGAATTCTAGCAATGTCACTTTGACTTTAGGTTAATCAGTTAACTTCTCCTGGCCTCACTATCATCTGTAAAATGGGAGGATGGAGTTGGACTAAGTCAACTCTAAGGTAGGTCCTTTTAGCTCTGTCATCCTAAGATGAAATAACATTTGTAAAGTGCTTATTAGCACAGTTCCTGACACATAGTAGGCACCATATAAATGCTTATTCTCTGCCCTTTATCCCTCCTAAGTGAAAGTTAACAATGAGATCTGCTGAAAAGTTTATTATATTTTTTCTAACTTGTATTTAGTTAATCCTGCTAGTAGAAATACCCAAATACTTTAAGTATTTTTCCTTTAAATCAGCATTATATTTTTAAATGCTGGACACCAAGTAGATAAGAACTCTCTTATTATTTGTTGAAAAATCAATTTCCATTAGAAAGGATTTCCCTCCTGCCTCCCCTCTCCCACTGCTTTATGATTCAGGAGCAGCTTGGGTCATACTCAGGCCCATCTATGCCAGGAAGTAAATCAGAATTGTAGCCTCCTAAAGGATAGTGCATTCACCATTTTTCTTAGTTTGTGATGAAAACGTGGTCCAAGGCTGCTCCTGATGAGAAGAGTCCCTATAACATTTCTTCCAAATCTGAGTTTTCCCCCCACTCCCTCCTGCCCCTGAGGGATCATGAAGTTCTTCTCCAAAGACCTTTCACCAGCAGTCATGGCCCTTTGTTACTTGGGCTCCTCCAATCACTACACCTTTTGCTGTAAGAAAGCTCTTTTAAGCTATTTGAGTGTGACTGGTTGACCATAGGCAAAACTGTGTTTCTTTATCCCCAAAAGTAATATTCTGTGTTGTGAAAAACAGCAGAAGATCCCATGACCAGATTTCATCTTACTGTTACTGGAGCTCATGCTTCCGGGTTCTAACCAGGTGATCCAGTGGGTTCTACTGATCTCCAGCCCATTCTTTAGAAGAAAGAGGCTGTCCTAGGGGAGAAACAATGACTTCTGGGCTCTCTTTCACTCATTGGGTGTAAAAATCGTTTGTACTTGAAAATGAGGGGTTGGCTTTAGTCATCTCAAAGGTCTCTAAGATCCTCTCGCTCTAGCATACATCCTCTCCAGGCCTAGAAATTGTTCACAGTGGATTATTAAATGTCTTTAATCCTTGAAATCAAGAAAGGTGCAGATGTTCAGTTTTGCACATTTTAAATGACTGGTTGTGGTCTAAACACAGTGGGAACTTAGCATGGAACTTAGCATACTTGAGGCATATCCGAAATGTTACCTGCTTGTAATGTATTTAAAATACTAAAAGCAAGGGAATACTTATTTTTTGCTTTGATTTTTTTCTTCCCAAATGTATGATGTCAAACAATACTTCTTAATCCTTTTATTTTATAACATAGGTCTAAATTTATAATTTAGCCCCAGCAGGTCTGGGTTTGTGTGTGAAGAAAGACAGGCAGTAGGAGTCCTGGGGGTGACGAAGATTGCCAGAGGAAAAGAGGGGAGCTGGGGAGGCAGGGTGCAGAGGAGGCTTTGAAAGCACTTTGATTTTGATTATGAAGAAAAGATTCAGAAGAGGAAAGAAGGGAAGCTGTGTAGCTCCCATGCTCTAGAGGGCTCATTTTAGAGACTGTGTGGTGCTCCAACCTGAGTCCAGCCCCAGGCACAGTTGTCATATCTGAACAGTGGAGGAAAGGTCATGAGCCCAGCCCTTCCTTCCAGACCCACCTCTACCTCTTCACCTTGTTTGTTTCATGGATCCCTTTGAACTGCTGGATTCCTCAGAATGATGTTTTAAGATCTTAAAATAAAATGCCTATAATCATAAAGGAAGCCAATTCTATTGAAATGCAGTTATATCTTTTTAAAATCTAGCTTGTGGACCCTAGGTTAAAAACCATTGTTCTAGGAAAAACTTTTCCTGACTACCACCACCTCCAGTTGCTAGTAACACTCCCTTCTCAAACTATCTTCTGTACCTTTTATATGAATTCTGTAGATACTTTTCTCTATCTCTATGCCTATTTTCCTCTCTCTCCTCTTTAGAAAGTAAACTCCTTTAAGATAGGGGGCTGCTGTACTTTTGTCCTTGAATCCTAATACAATTCAAGGACTTTGCCTTGAATCCTAATACAGTACAAAAGTCACTTAATAAATGTTGATCAATAAATTGACAGGGCCCACACTAAGACAGTAGTCACCCTGGGCCAGTAAATTCTCTGTGTAGCTCAAGAGAAACCCACCAATTCCATCTTTTACTGAGGCATTGAAAACAAAATTAAAGGTCAATTCTATGAATTAAACTTGCCTAATAACTATTTAATTTAGATGAATTAATTTAAGGGTTTTTTTAAAATCATCTTTTTAATCATTCCCTCTAGGACTGGTCTTCATCAGGATTCTTTGATTCATTCTCTTCATATTTCCTCTTATATGTTCACTAATTAGGGTTCATTGACCTTTGTGAGCAGCTTACCATAAAGCCCAAAGTACTGGATTTGGGAGCCCTGAGTTCAAGTCCCATCTCTGGCATAACAATAACAACACTACTTTGTATTTGGTACCTCATTTAATCATTTTACTACAACCCTCAGAGGTAGGTGCTTTTACATTATCTTCATTTTCCAAATGAGGCCACTGAGACAGAGGGGTGGGGGACTGGCTTTGAGTCACATAACTGATAAGTTATGGCTAGAGTCTGAGTCAACATTTGAACTCAGATCTTTCTGGCTCTGAGTCTAGTACCACATCCATGACACTATCTGGTTGCCTAGTTATCCACATTCACTTTACCTCTTGAATCGCTTTCCTGTCCTGGAAAAGTCATAGAACTTTACAGTTGAAAGCACTGTGAGGGCCATGTTCTCCAGCCCTTCTCAGAATTAGAATCTCTGGCAAAGCAGAGCTGAAAGGTGCTGATTCAGCCTTAGCTTGAAGACCTCTGAAGGTTCAGCCCATTTACTGGCATCAAGGTTAAATCTATTGATTCTGCAACTTACAATTTATTCATAGAGTTGTCCCCTGGGGCCATGCAAGACTAGTCTGCTTAATCCTTCCACATATATCATGTGCCTCTTTAGTTTTCTCCTCTACATGCAGAGCATGGCCAATTTTGTCAGCTAAATCTCACATGGCATGATATTGAGACCCTTAACATCCTTATCCTCATTCTCTTGATGTCTCCTAAAATGTGAGACACAGTGCTCCTTCTATATATAGTCTGAGCAATGAAACTAGCATCTCCCACATTTTGGGCACCATGCCTCTCTCTGCTGCCTACAATTGCATTGGCTTTTTTAGCCAGCTTTTCATGTGGCCATATTGATTCATTGAATTTACAATCCATTGAAATACCCAGACCATTTTCAGATGAGCTGCCATCTAGCCCTTTGTCCCCATGTTCTATTTGTGAGGTTGATAGTTTGAACCTTAGTCCAAGATTTTACATATTCTTTCCTTTAAAAATATCGTCTTATTAGATTTAATCTGTGAGGGCAGGAACTACTTGAAGTTTTTGTATCCCAAGTACCAGGGACAGTGTCTAGCAGAATAGATCCTTAATAAATTCTCATTGAGTGAACCCAACATTATAACCTTTTGAGAGTTTTTTGGATTTTAGTTCTGTCATCAAGTATGATACCTTTCCCTTCTAGCTTTCTGTCATCAGCAGATGTGATAGGGATACCACTTCTTACTATTACACCTTTATCAGAGTCATTGATAAAAACATCAGATAGTACAAGGCCAGGCACAAATCTCTGGAGCACTTCACTAGAGACTGCATCAATTACTGTTTGGGTCTGGTTTTTCACCAAATTCTGAATATCTCTATTTTGTCTACCAGAATAATATGAGAGGATTTTTTCAAATGCTTTGTTTAAAATAGAGGTAAGCTATGTGTCGCTAGCAGTCCTCAGATCTTGTCTGCTGATAGTCAGTAAAGGAAAAGCGGTTGTCCGGCCTTGAGCTAGTCTGGATGAAGTCATGTTGGCCTTTGTGGCCACTGATGCCTTTTTTAGATAATGATAATTATAGTATCAGGCATCCATCAGTTAGCATTTATTAAACACCTCCTGTGTGCTGACCACTGTACCAGGTGCTAGGGATACAAAGGCGAAAGGGAAATAGTGAATTACTTCAAGGAGCTTACGTTCCACTGGGGACAGTACATTTGTACATAAATACAAGGTAATGATATTAAGACCTGGAAGGACCAGGAAGGACCTCGTGGAGGAGGGGGCATTTGAGAGGATCTTTGGAAGGAAGCTAAAGAGACTGAGAGGCAGAGGTAAGGAAGGACAGTGAAGGAGCAGCTTGAGGTGAAGAGTCATGCAAACAGGAGGTGGAATGTCACATGTGAGGAAGAGCAGGAAAGCCAGATTGTCTGGACTGAAGAATGGAGACAGAGAAGAGGTGGAGAATTGAGTGGCGGCCACAGTGGAGTCGTAATGAGAGATCACCAAAGGTTTGGGGCGAGGCTGGGGAAGGATATGGTCAGATCTAGGCTTTGGGAATCCCACCTTGATAGCCCTGTGGAGGAGGATGGACTAGATTGGGGAGACAGGCTGGAGGTGGAGAGACCAATTAGAAGGCTCTTGAATTCCTCCAGGTGAGAGAAGAGGAGAGCCCCAAACCAGTCTGTTGGGTGTGTGATTGGAGAGAAGTGGGCAGATATGAAAGTGTAGTCTATGTACTTTGTTCCATGGTTTGTGTTGGTTATCTCGTCAGATCTTCAACCCTGTGACATACATATGACAGGATTTATTACCCCAGTTTATAGGTAAGGCCAGTTCTTTCTTATTGGTGAGAACCATGTCCGCAAAAGTGATTCCCATGTTGGTATATTCACCTTTTGAAGGATGAATTGTCATTAAGACAAATTAGGGAATTATTACCCTCCTATGATTTTGACAGAGAGAGAGCTCCAATAAATGTCTCAGTGATTGAATTCCCCCCTCACTGCCATATCATGCCTTTGGGCCAGGTTTGGGATGTGTTGACCAAGCTCCTCACCTTCTCTTCTCTGTCCAGGTCATCTGTGTATATATACCCTCAATGACCATCTCACTGTTGTTTTGGCCTCTGTAGATTTTCACTCCATTACAATTCACCATGCTTCCTCTCTCAGGTTCCTGGATTTCCTGTCGTCATAGCTTATGTTATAATAATCTTTTACCCGCCCTTTACCCCCACTTTACTCTATTGATTTTACCCATGGCCCCCCTCCCCCTTTTACCTTAGCTTTTCAGAGCCACTGGAAAGTCATGGGTCTCATTCCAAAAGCCTCAGTGATTCTTGTGAGGTCAGTTTTGCCTCCTGGCATTGAGTCATTAGTTCACCTCACCTATTATCAGTACATTTGTATATTCATATCTCAGGCCATGGGCTTTATGACCATCTTCTTTCTTGGATTTTTATCTCCTTCAAATTTCATGGTATCCCAGCTACTCTTCTTGTAATTTCCTTACATGTTATCTGGTTTGGTGTATATGTATATAATACATATTGTCTATATGTATATAATCCCTCTAACTACCCAAAGACTGAGAAAAGTCTCAAGAGTTACAAAATATTATCTTTCCATGTAGGAATGTAAAGAGTTCAACTTTAGTAAGTCCCTTATAGTTTCTCTTCCCTGTTTACCTTTTCATGCTTCTCTTGATTCTTGTATTTGAAAGTCAGATTTTCTATTCAGCCCTGGTCTTTTCATCAAGAATGCTTGAAAGTCCTCTATTTCATTGAATTTTCCCCTGAGGTATTATACTCAGTTTTGCTGGGTAGATGATTCTTGGTTTTAATCCTAATTCCATTGAATTCTGGAATATCATATTCCAAGCCTTTTAGTCCCTTAATGTAGAAACTGCTAGATCTTGTGTTATCCTGATTGTATTTCCACAATACTCAAATTGTTTCTTTCTGACTGCTTGCAATGTTTTCTCCTTGATCTACAAACTCTGGAACCTGGGTACAATATTCCTAGGAATTTTTCTTTTCAGATCTCTTTCAGGAGGTTATCAATGGATTCTTTCCATATTTATTTTGCCCTCTGCTTCTAGAATATCAGGGAACTTTTCCTTGATAATTTCATGGAAGATGATGTCTAGGCTTTTTTTTTCATCATGGCTTTCAGGTAGCCCCATAATTTTCAAATTTGTCTCTCCTGGGTCTATTGGACAGTTGTTTTTCCAATGAGATATTTCACAGTCTTCAGTTTTTTCATTCTTTTGGTTTTGTTTTGTAATCTTTTGATTTCTCATAAAGTTATTAGCTTCCAGCCACTCCATTCTAATTTTTAAAGAACTACTTTCTTCGGTGAGCTTTTGAACCTCCTTTTTTGTATGGGTAATTCTGCTTTTTAAAGCATTTTTCTCTTCATTGGCTTTTTGGACCTCTTTTGCCATTTGGGTAAGTCTATTTTTAAAGGTGTTATTTTCTTCAGCATTTTTTGGGGTCTCCTTTAGCAAACTGTTGACTTGCTTCTCATGATTTTCTCACATCGCTCTCATTTTTCTTCCTAATTTTTCCTTCACCTCTCTTACTTGATTTTCAAAAACTCTTTTGAGCTTTTCCATGGCCTGAGACCACTGCTTATTTATTTTGGAGGTTTTGGATGAGGAAGCCTTGACTTTGATGTCTTCTTTTAATGGTATGTTTTGTTCTTCCTCATCCGAAAGGATAGAGGAAAATACCTGTTTACCAAGAAAGTAACCTTCTATAGTCTTACATTTTTTCCCCTTTTTTTACTTGACATTTGAGTTCTTTGTCAAGTGGAGGGTGTATTCTAGGCACAATCACAGGAGAGGAGTTTATTTCTCTCCTGGCCTGCACTGTGGTCTAGGAGCAACCACAAGCTTTTCTTTCCAAGATCTGAGAGTAAGATTCTCTCTTCACAACTGCCTCCAGCTCCACCATGCCAGTGCTCCTCCTCACCTCATGGGTGAGATTCAGATCAGCAGCTTGATTCCCCCAGGGAGTTTAGGCCAGGGCTCCAAAAATGGACACGGCAGCTGCCTGGGGCTGGGACTTGGGCAGGACCCTGCTCCCTTCTCACCCAGGTGAAAGAGCCTTCTCACTGACCTTTGAAGCTGTCTCTGGTGTTTGTGGGTTGAGGAATCCGGGAACTGCAGCTGCTACCTGGGATTCCATTCCCTGAAACCTGCTCCAGTCCTGTCCTTGCTGTACCGTGTGGCCAAGGCTGGGCTGTGCTCCGTGGGCTGCATTCTGCTCTGAGCCCGGTGTGATAGACTTTTCCTTTCAGCCTTCCATGCTTCCTTAGACTGGAAATTTCTTTCATTCTGTCGTTTTGTGACTTCTGCTGCTCTAGAATTTCTTTAGTCATTTTTACAGGTATTTTATGGGCTTTGGGAAGAGAGCTGCAGCAGGTCCATCCTTCTACTCTGCCATCTTGGCTCTGTCCACCACAGTTTTGACTTACCTTTAAATGTGATTTGAAAGAACCCACTGAGGAAAAGGAAATGACAACCCATGGTGATATTATTTATTGCCCCAAGGATGATACATACTTAAGTTAGGTCATTTTTAGTGGATAATGTTTCTCTTTTGGATGATAGGTTATTAATCCAATGGGATGGGATGCCTTTGGCTTACCTGCAGAAAATGCAGCAATTGAGCACCATCTGCATCCACAAAGTTGGACACAAAGGTATGTGTTTTTGTTTTTATTGAAATAACTACTTTTTATCTTATGGTTTACTTTTGTTACCTTGTAGTCCACATTTGAAACTTACTCTTCAACTAATAGAAGACCAATCCTGGAGATGATATAGTGTAGTGTGGGAGGTGTAGGGAACTTAGAATCCAGAGACCTGAGTTTAAATCCTGACTCTAACCAAGTGGCAAGTCACAGGACCTGTCTCAGCCTAGGTTTTTCATCTATAAGATTAAAGAAAATGATATCCATGCTCCCTGTGTCCTAGGACTTTTTTCGTGGAAGGGCTTTACCAACTTTACTGGCAGATATTAACTGAGATAAAAACTAAATAAACAGAAATCTTGGGTTCTGATTCTGAAATGAGTCTAAGGCTTTTCCTCTGAAGTTATCTAAAGAATAACTTTAAGATGTATGAAGTACCTGCATGTTCATATGCCATTCCTTCCTTAAAATGTCATTCTTTTCTTATTTAAGTAGTTCCAGATTTTTTTTTGAGGGGGGAATCTTATTTTCTACTTATAACCATTTGAATTGAAGTCTAGGAAAATCTGCATGGTATATATCCATTTGAAAAATTCTACATTATGTTTTTATACATTTCTGTTTAAAAATAAATTTTTGATATTTTTTATTATTATATAGCTCACATTTCCCTTTGTATCCCTCCTGTCTCTCCCTCCTAGAAAACTGTCCCATATACCAGGGAATTTTTATGCATCTATTTAATCAAACTTTCCATCCTTTGCTTTACAGTAATATTAAACACATGAAGGAACAACTTGATAAACTAGGCCTGTGTTTCAACTGGGATAGGGTAAGTTCCCCCTTCTCTCTTTTTTCCTATAGGATATATTGATTTCACTTGAATTGGTATTTGTCATGTAGAAATGATACATATGATTATAGCTTGCTCAGTGAACTCTTCTCCCCATTTTGGCAAGAGGGATCATCCGTATTGAATGGGTGGCCACAAATTAAGAGACTGATCTAACTTTCATTGAGGTCCTGTGGGGCCTGGGCATTCTGTTGGGCGCTGAGGAAAGTGCAAGAGATGAGCGAGATATGGTTACTGCCAACAGGATGTTCATCTCATCATCCAATAAGGGGAAATTGAGGCAGCTAAGATATTTTAACTTCCTGTGCAGTGGTGCCTGGTGGCAAAAACTTTCTCCAAGAAATGTGTCTATACATATGAAAACTCTTCAATGATGGTTCCCAGACTCATGCTATGAGCAGTGTTCTGAAATCTGCCTGGATTTAGGTAAAGGTAGCAGCCCTCCCCTGGTTAATCTGTTGGAGTGATTAGGCTCTGATTTCCCATTTAAAATTTTTTCTAGGTGCTAATATACACAGCTACAGTATAATGACATAGTATAATGATTCTTCTTGATAAATAAGCTTTCCTTGCAAAAGACTTTCAAAAATATGTATTTTATCAGTGGATCACATCAGGATCTGGGGAACGATCACGTTTATGTGTAAGTGCGCTCTCGCTCTCTCTCTCGCTCTCTCTCTCTCTCTCTCTCTCTCTGTATTAACCAGTGCTCTTCAGAGGGCACCCCAGAACTGACACATTAGAACTGTTATTTGCATAGGTAAGCCCTGTTAGTGTTTGGTTCCTACTATGTGAGAATGGAGCTGTTAATAGCACTGTAATCTGAAGCATCTTATTGTGGCCATGATGCTGAACCCTGAGATGAAAGCAGACCTAAGTTTTAGTCTTTGCTCTGCTGCTGAGCTCTTAGGCAAATCCCTTTTTCACTCTAGCCTGCTTTATTTTTTCATATTTCAGATGAGGGGTTGGAGTAGGTTACCCCCATCATAATGTGTACTGGATATTTTGTGATTTATTATTAACTCCAAGAGGCACAGAAAGCAATCAATACTGAAAGCTTAACTTGCATCTCATCACATGGTTGTGAGGATCACATGATCCTCATAAATGTCAAGTGCTTTGCAAATATTGGAAAAAAAGAATGAGAAGAATGTTTGCTAATTAGCTGTTTTCATAATTTATTATGTCATCTGGTGCTTGCCACATTTATTACCTTCCCACAATCTTCTTGAGGAACATATTGATGATGTACTCATGTGAGATTTCTGAGTAGGGTGTAAACCACATCTTCATCATTGTTATTAATGCACTAAACTTAACCCAAGTTTGGGGACCAGGCCAGGCCTCCAGAAATCCAACCTGGTTTCATCCTTGGCTTGCTGTTTGTTTTGAGCCCTCAGGAATGTTATCGGACATTTTCTGTAATGAATAAAGTAGAAAAGATCCAAATAGCTTTAGGTGAGGTTAGAATTGGATTTTTTGAACATTTCAGGGCTTAGATGATTAACTCATTGAGGGCAGTGTCTCTGTGAAACTAGTCTCTCTTACTCTGAGTCTCTGTGCATGAACCGCACACAGACACCAACACACAAAGACTCGATGATTTGGCTGAGAGATAATCAGTCTGTTCCAAGTTGCATGATGGAAAGAGAATATTTTTCTTGACAATTGATCAAATTTGTGCCCTTTTGCATGCTCCTTTTCTACTAAATCAGGGAAATTCATTAACATAAATTTTTTAAAGTACTCTAGCTAGCAGTTAAATTACTAACAGGCTTTAGAAAAAAGCTGACTTAAAATGGTAATCAGGTAAGATCCAGTTTCAAAGCTTAGTACCTCGCCTTGTGCCCTGAGCTCTAGCTCAGAGGCCCTGGTGTGGTACAGTTCAGAGTTAGAAGAGACAGATTCAGAGACCAGGGCAGGACCTTGGACAAGTCATTTCCTCCCTCTAGGCCTGCATTTCTTGGTCTGTAAAATGAAGGGAATTTGCACATCTGTTCTCTTCTAGCTCTATGAGTACCATGGTCAGGGTATAGACAACCTAGCTAGGTTTCAAGCCTTTCTTTAATGGTTCCACTTGAACATGACTTGTTAAGGTTGTGGACATAGGACGTAGGGTGATGCTTTTTTGCCACTGTGCTATTATTTGTTTTTGGATGTTCTTTCCAGAGCTGCTTGTATCACCTTGGGAGAAGGAAGGCAGGAGGCAGAAAGTTCTGTCTAAATGGCATGCTTGTAAAAGTGTCTTTTGAGGCCAATATAAAATAAAAGAAAACTCTCAAACTGCAATTATAGCAGTTTGTGAACACTTACTTTATAAAATAATTGGCTAGATTTACAAATTGAAAGAATAGACTTTATTTTGCTGTCAGACACTCAGTATCTTTGGCTTCAATGTACATAATTTAGTTTAAAAGGAAAGGTAGTATGTCCTTTTAGTGATAGATCAAATATTGAATGCCTTCAGATACACTTGTTCATGTACATGTTGAACCAATGTTGTTCTAGTACCTGGACCTGGTTCTAGGATAACTCAGAAGTTAGGTATCCTTATTGGGACAACCCTCTCAAGGCAGGCTGTCCAGGGTGGTGAACAATACAGTCCCAAGTTTGCTTCAGGAAGGTCCTTAGGAGGCAAGGTCAGTTCTGGGGATAATCTGGGTTTTGGAGATCTTTGGGGGCTTCTGAACCACATTACATTATAATACTTACTTCAAACCTGGCACTGGATAGGACTAAACTCTTTTGAGCTAGCTCCATATTAGTGTGCTTGGGGTTTGCCACATAATACTCCATTTATTTATTTGGACTGGGCCTGTGATTTTGTTGATGTAGGGAAATTGATGTACCAAAGCAGGTTGGCACCATATACAATTTAGAGTCTTGGAGACCTGGGACAGTAAAAGGTTAAATGATTTGCTTTAATCATAATCAGTGTGAGTCACAGGTGGAACTTGAACCCAAATCTTTCTGGCTCTGAGACTGGCACTTTATCCAAGACATTTCTCAGTGCTTCATTATTTCACTTAAAGTGTCATGAATTTGAAGGACATAAGATAACCGTTGGAACTCTGGTCACCTCTGATTTTTTTTCTGCATCAATAATCCCTTTATAGTGAAGCTCCGTATTCTTCCATAATTTCTCATCCTGAGCAGCTACTGCCCACACATTCTCATAAATCTTCCATGAATTCAGATCATCTGGTTCAGATGAACTGTATCTTTACACTCTGAAAGAATCGCTGATTGTGCTTGCTAACCCAGTGCCCACGACACTTGGAAGATCATGGAGCATAGAAAGGTGCTATAGAACTGGAAAAAGACAAATGTCCTGATTTTTTAAAAAGAAAGAATGGAATATGCAAGCTCTAGGCCAGTGAGCTTGACTTTGGTGCCTGGAGAAATTCGATGTTTAAAGATGTGAAGACTGCAAGATGATTAGAGTTGGTTAGTGTAAAGTGGTTTGCAAACCTTAAAGCATTAAATAAATATAAGCTACTAGTATTGTTGTTTTATTGCTGTTGTTGGTGTTAACCTAAGAAAGAAAGAAAGCCATGATAACAAAGAGTCAGCAAGGTCCCACAAAGACCAGGCTCACTTTATTTCCTTTTGGACATAGCTGCATTAAATCGGTCAAGGAAGGGAATTCTGTAGTTTGCCTAGCAAATGTTTTGATAGATTACCTTGTGCGATTCCATGGATAAAATGGAGACTTATGGGCTGGATAACAATATGATTAGAAGGGTTTGGAATTGATTGAATGACCATGCAAAGACCTGTATTAGTTTAGAAGGAGGTTTCTAGGAGAGTGCCTTGTTTAAGTGTTTGCTGGTGGCCCATCCCACCTCTTCAGGGTGGCAACTGTTTTACGTTCTTAAGCTTTTCTAGGAAACCCTGATAGTCTTTGTGTTGTCCATTTCCCCCTTTTTGGTGTCAAGAACTAGTTCACATATGTTAAACTGGAAATCTCATATCTTAAGCATCTCACTGTTCACCATTTTTCTTACTTGGTGTTTGCTTTGACCAGTTAAGCCCTTGCATGCTTCCTTAGGTCATCTAGTGCCTGCCACACCCAGTTCCTTCTCACACTTTTCTCAAATAAGGGATTAGGGATGTGCAGTACGAAGTGTCTCAGTAGTCTTTGGCTCTCTCTTGATGATGAACCAGGTTTTCTAATCTACTTTTCACTGCCCTTACCACCATGTCCATTTTTGCATTGAAGTCATCAAGTGTTGAGGCATATTAAGTTTGACTTAGGTTAGGAATAATTTGTGAAGTTGTTTGTACAATTTCTTTACATCCTCTTCCTCAACAAATTCATGGGTTCATGTGCGTCTTTGGTCTTCATCATGGCCAACAAGCTTAGGTTCATTGTGAGTATTGCAAATTGAGGTGATGAGGTGTTCTGGGAAGTGATGGTTTTGGTTGCCTTTGGGCATTGGTGAAAGCAGTTCCATTAGTGAAACTAAGGAGAACCCACAGGCTATCCTGTAGCTCATTTGTGGTTTGGGTTTCATTTTTCACTGGAATATTAATATGGATGTGATCTGTTTCCTCTAGGAGTAGGGTCACCGCACATTAAAATCCCAACCCCACAATCCATGTTTATAGGTAGAGATAAAAGTGGGTGTACAATCAGCAAGGCCGGGTCTGGGGCAGGCAACCTGTGCTGCCTTTATGCATCCATCACTGCTGCCATGGAAGAAAAGACTCTAGGCTGCACAGTGACAGATCTGGAATCAGGAAGACCTGAATTTGAATCCTGCCTTATAGACTTCCCAGCTGTATGGTCCTGGGCAAGTCCTTTACCTTCTCAGCCTGAGTTTTCTCATTTGTAAAATGGGAATCATAAGAGCACCTACTTCACAAGGTTATTGCAAGGACCCAAAAAAATAATATATGAAATGCTTTGCAAATGTTAAAGGATTTACATTTATTTTTAAAATAAAGGGGACTTCATGGAACTGTTCTGCAGTTTAATTCATTTCATGAGTGACTGCCATGGGCTAGCCATGGATCTGATAATAAACTTCTCTGTGCTCAGCTTTTCCTCAGTGGTTGCACCATCTGTGCTGCCTGGCATGTACTTAGAACCTTCCAGAGCTGAGCATTTGGCTGTCACAACCTTTAAGGAGCCCTTGTCACCTCTTTGCCTTGTTCAGACATCGGATGAGGGTTTTTTCAGGTGATCAGACACTTGTTCAAATTAAAATATAAAATCATCTATTTTGTTTATGAAATAAATTATTTGTATACTGTTTCTTGCCTGACTAATAATTACTTAATTTGAATTCTCCGTCTTCCTCTTGCTTTCTATTAGTATTGTGGTTCATTTGTTGCAGTCATGTCCAACTCTTCCTAACCCCACTTGGGATTTTCTTGGCAAAGATCCTGGAGTGGTTTGCCATTTCCCTCTGCAGTTCCTTTTACAGATGAGGAAGCTGAGGCAAACAAGGTTTAGTGACATGGCTGAGATCACATAGCTAGTAAGTGTCTGAGGCCAAATTTGAACTCAAGTCTTCCTGACCCCAGGCCCAGCACTCTATCCACTGTGGCACCTAACTGGCCCTTTCTGCTGGTACAGATAGGAAAAAATTGGATAGAGTTTTAAATATTTTATGTATTTTGTTTTCTTTTTATTTTCCCCGTTAGAGTAAAGCTTTGTGAGGACAGGGATTGTCTCTTTTGTTTGCTTTCTTTGTAATTCTCCTCTTTGCTTTGTACACTGCCCTCTATTCAATGGATGCTCAAGAAATGTTGCTGCTAATAACTTAGTGGAAGCTCTAGAGCTTATCTCCTGACAGTATCTCCACAAGGACTTATATCCAAACTGAGAACCTTCCCCTGTGCTTCACAAAGCACTCTGCCCATAGGGGATGGGTTGTTTTACTCACTTAAATAATGGTCATTGATCCTTACCTTATGCCCTGTGAACGAGGTAGGAGGTCGGGTACAATTGGGTGTGTCTCCATTTTTCAGTCAAAGGCATAGATTACGATGCCATGAATTTAACTGAAGAATGGGTACTGTTTTAACTGCCAGTGAAAGGTTATGGCCAGATTTCTGGCAGGACTTCTACAGCATCTGTCTCCCAATGAGTTTAAAAGTTCTTCCAACTGTTTTGAATTTCACTCTCCATCATGTCTCTCTCAGAGCAGTGTTGGGCCCTTTGTGGTGTGAGTTATACTAAATGTCACATAGATCAGTCATTAGCCATGATTCACCAATCACACAGGTCTTCTCTCCATTTCTTTTGGTTAATTTCTCTTCTTTTTTTTCCACTCGTCCTTTTCTTTCTCTCCTGCCTATGTCTGTAATCCTCCCCTCCTCAAAAGCCTTTCAAAGACTCATCTGTTTAACAATGACTATAGTAACTAGCATTTCTATAGTACTTTATAAATATTATCTCATTTAATCCGTACAACAACCCTGGACACTGAGACAGACAACATTACCCAGGGTCAAAAAGCTAGGATGTGTCTGAGACTGGATTTGAACTCAGGTGACTCATGGCCCAGTAGGCTAACCTCTGGGCCACCTTGATTCTGGAAAGCTTGAAAGGACGTCACAGGCTGACTAGTTCAGTCCCTTCAGGTTCCCTACCAGTAGGGAAACTGAGGCTTAGAGAGGTTTTGTGGTCTGCCTAAAGTCATGCAGGTAATGCCCTGGCGATGTTGGGCCATAATAAAGGAAATGCTGACTCTAGAAAACTCCACCCTTCCTGCAGGCAGAACCTCAGCCCACCATCCTTCAGAGTGTACCTGCAATGGAGCATCCTGCTTTAAGAACGGAATATGTGTTTGGGAAATGTCTTTAAAATTGTTATTTAAAACCACTTGTTAATTTAGAGAGCAGGTAGCATAAGAGCCCCCTTTTCATTGTTAATGTTTTGAAATCACATTATGTTGCCAGTTTCTCCTGGGAGCAGGTGACTGACTGCCCGCCCAATATTTGTGGTGTCTTGGAGAATGCTTTGGAAGAATCCTGTTGTCAGGAGCTGAGGCTGTGGTTACCCTGGCAACACGTAGCACATGACTCCATGTATTTGACTCTCCAGATCTTCTTGCAACAGCTTGCTGAGGTTAAACAGAGTTTGTTTGTACAGGGAAAAAAATCAACTTTTCTCTTGTTGTTTCCTCTTTGGAGAGGTTGAGAATGGAAGAGAAAAACAGGAACATATATGTACATGTGTATAAATCATACCTATGTAGAGTTTATATGTATAGATTTGTACTTCTGTATGTAGAAATATATATTCAGTCCTAAAAAGTAACATTAAAAGTGCCCTGTGTGTGTGTGTGTGTGTGTCTGTGTGTAAACACTCAAAATTGTCAGCTTGGAGAACTACTGGTTTGCATCCATTAATAGAAATCATAGCTTATCAAAGACTCAGAATAAGTCCTGGGGAGATGCCTGAAGCATGTTATGGTAAAGTGACTTGCCTAAGGTCATACAACTACTAAAAACATTAGTGGGATTTGAATGTAGGCCTTCCTTACTTGACACTCAGCACTACTGAGCCATCCTCTAACATTCTCTCCTTTAAAGTGGAATCTTCATAGAGATAAGCTTACCTTTTGGCTCTATCCTAAACATAAAAAGTTTGATGGTATTGGTAACGGTAGATGGTTTACCTTTCAAGACTAAGTGTCTTAAGAAAAATATATATGTAATAAGGAAAAAGATATATAAACATAAAATAAGGAAAAATTATATATAGACATGTATAATTTATATATTATCATTTCTCTGTACTACTTTCTGCAGTGGTTCTGTATCATGTAGATATTTAGGAAATACTTGTTAACTTAAAAAATTTGACTTAATTTTGCTACTTGCTTTCAACTGCACTTGTTATCACTAAGGCTATTCAAAAGACCTGCAATCCTACAGGCTCAAAAGCACTGCTAGCACTTCAGAAACATCTGGAGCAATAGCAGCCTTATGGGAATGGCCTTCTAAGGGAGGACATGTGGATTTCAGTATACTTGTTTAAAACCCTAGTCAGTCACATAAACCTAATTCCCTCCCCCAACACATAACTATTAGTTTTTCACATTTAAACATTTTCTCCATTTCTTTTTTGTTTTATCATAACTATAAGTGTAGTGGAGACTCAATGTCCATTTTATATGTTTTAGAGTGGAAATCAGAGGCATAGGAGAGGTTAACCAAGGTTGGAGTTTCTGTGGCTGTTCAGCCAGTCATGGAAGTAACAGAAACAGAGGCAGTAAAGGTGTTTTCATGTTCAAAGTAAGGCTGGAAAACTTTTATATCTCCCTTCCTCCCTCTGTGTTAGCTTCCACTGCAGACCCCCAGTCACCTGTATGAACAAGTAACGTTCTAGACTGCACCGTAGGCAGCTGCCTCCTTGTGACCCCTTAGTCATTGCCCCTTAATTAATATCACCTTCTCAGTGGGCTGATGGTAAGAAGAATAGCACACCTGCCAGGACCCCCGCTAGGAGCAGAATCAGATTTCTTGAATGGTGTGAGAAATTCTTTTAGGAAGATTGGACAGATGAGGGTCCCATTAATAGAGCATGGGTGTGATTTGTTACCTTTAGTAGGAATGGCCATTCTTGTTAGATCATCCTTATGAAACCCTTTGGGTACCTGGAACCTGTACTTGAGTCGCACTAGGATTTGCAAGGAGAAGTACACTATGGACCCCGCTTCCACAGTCCAGCTTGAAGGAGGGAGTGAGGGCTCAAGACCTGGAGGAATGGAGCCAAGGTGCAAAGGGAGAGTATTGTGTGAGATTTGATAAGGGACAGATCACATTCATCTGAGAAGGAAAGAAGGGGGAAAGGGAAGCCTTCATGGAGTAATAGACATCCAAGGTAGGTCTTAGAACAAAAAAGGAGCTTTTCCTTTCGATCAACACGTCAAGGCAAGCAGATAAACATCAACACTACAAGGCAGATATACTTCCTGGAGACTATGAGCCGAACAACAGAATGGAAGGCTGGCATGGGATGGTGGGATCAGGCCTGGGCCTGGAATTTCACTGGCGTGGGGAGCTCCAAGCTGGGCCCCTTCTCTGCAGAGCCTAGTCTTACAAAGTCGCCCAGACACACCAGCAGGCATGAAAGGCGGAGCTTGAACCAGGCAGCTCTCTGTGCACTACACCAGCTGTCTCTCACCTATGCTTTTGTAGTTTACTGTTCTCTAAAAGAAAGGAAGTCTGCGTATTTGAGCTGGAAGAGGAAGTGTCAAGGTCGTCCCCAGTAATTAACCTGAATGCCGTTCTCTGGTCCTCACTTTCAGACTGGGAACAAACATGTAAATTGTTCTTTTGGATCTGCCCACTTCATTGTACATCAGTCGTCACCTATACTGCTTCCCACATTTCTTTTAATTTTTCCTATCTGGTATTCCTTATGGCCCAGTCACATTCCATCCTGTCAGTTTGCCACGGTTTGTTCAGTCATTCCTCAATCAGCAAGCACGTAATTTGTTTCCATTTTTTTTTTTTTTTGCTGTTTCCAACAAATAGGATTATTTTGAATATTCTGGTATAGATCCTTTTTTTCCTGCCAGTAACCTGCTTATAAAGAGTCAACAAGTAATAATAACAGTAAATAAATAACTTTTCTTCTGTGAGTTTACGTTATATCAAAAAGCCAGGAGCTATGACTTAAGATGCTTGTTTTCCACAGTCCTAGTTACATTGGATTTTTCCATTTTTTGTCACCTTTGTCAATATTATGGGATTTATGTTCATATCTTTCTGATAATTAGTTTTGAAAGCTTTTTGATAATTTGTGTTGTTCTTTTGAAAACTGCCTATTCATGCACACACGTGCACACACACATGCATGCCACTTAACTATTTTGGGCAGTAGCTCTCACTCTAGTACTATCAGTTCCCTGCGTGTCAAATACATCAGAAATGCTTAATGAAAGGTTTCCCTATCTCCCCCCAGTCCATATCTTTTCTTATTCTGGATGCTTTGCTCTTGTTTGTGTAAAATTTCTTTATTTTTATGTAATCAAAATAACTTACTTTGTTCTTTAAAGCTCTCACTCTTACACTGGCAGGTGAGAACCTTTTTCCTTTTCACAGTTATGAAAGAGAATCCTTAGATTATCCATCCATTTACAATTTATTGAAATTGTCCAAACCATATTGCTACTCAGTTTTCCCAGTACTTTTTGTTGAGTGATGAGTTCCTTCAACTCTTTCAGGGACTTATTGAAACCTATACTATTATATACATGTTTGCTTCACAAACTTATTTATTTAGTGCATCCCATTGATCTACTAAAAAATTTTTGATCTAGTCTTAGATAATTTTAACAAGTACTACTTTATAATTTGAAATCTGGCAATGCCATTCCTCTTGGTCTCTTTTTGCCAGTATTTTATTTAAAAATTTTGCATCAATATTCATTAGTGATATTTGTCTCTAACTTTATTTCTCTGCTTTATCATTCCCATAGTTTGGGTGTCAGCATGATATTTATCACAGAAGAATTTGGTGGAATGCCTCTTTCTCTGTTTTTGAAAACAGTGTATGTCATATGAGGATTATTTGTTCTTTAAGTATTTGTTCAGATTTACTTCTACATCCATATGGTCCTATAGAATTTTTTCCCCAATTCATTTATAACTTGCTTTATTTTTTTTACTGAGATTACATTGTTTAGATGATCATTTTCCTGCTTTATTAGTTTCATATTTTGTGCTTTTGTAAATACTCTTTATTTCAATTAAAATTTCAGTCTTGTTAGCATATAATTAGGCATAATAGTTTCCAGTAATTTTTCTATTTTTCTCCATTTATTGTGATATCGCCCTTCTTATTTTGGACTTAATCTGGTTTTCCTCTCTTTAAAAATCAGATTGGGTAATTGTTTTTTGGTCTTTTCAAAAACAACTGATTTATTTATGCTATTTATTTCTCCTTTAATTTTCAATTTTTCCCACGTTTGCTTGTTTAAGGATCAGTATTTTTTTAAGTTTCTAAGTGTTTTTAATCTGCATGATCAGCTTGTTAATCTTTGCTTTTTCTTTATTTTGCTAGATTGCATGACTATTATCATTCTCTTTTACATAATTTAAATTTATTTCTATAATTTATTCTTTTTTAGGATATTATTTTTAGTTTGTACCTTTAATTCTTTTTTGCTAATTCTTTTTACTGTAATGAATTATGGTATTTTTAATCTTTCAACCTTTTTATATGTATTCATGATCTCTATGCTCTCTAGAGCAGGGGTGGGGAACTTGCAGTCTTTGAGTCCTCATGTGGCCCTCTATATCCTCAGGTGTGGCCCTTTGACTGAATCCAAACTTCACAGAACAAATCTTCTTAATAAAAGGATTTGTTCTGTAAAACTTGAACTCATTCAAAAGGCCGCACCTGAGGATTTAGAAGACCCCATGTGGCCCCAACACCACAGATTCCCACCCCTGCTCTAGAGCAGCATAATCAGTTTTTGTAAGTCCCTTGTGTGCCCCCAAACTGTATACTGACTTTAAGATTTCCATCCAGTTCTCTGTATCTATCAAATCCAGTTTTTCCAACATTTTATTCACCTTCAGTTTCCTTCTTTTTATTTCTCTGATACATTTGTTGAGTTCTGAAAAAGAAATGTTAAAGTCTCCTATTATCAATGACTTACTTACCATCTAGGTGTTTTCCCATTTTGGCCTTTCCTTTCAAACTTAGTTACTTTGCTATGTGATGGATCTATATTTAGCTTTTTGTGTTGTGCTTTAGCAGGCATGCAGAACTTTCAATAATGAAACTCCTTTCTTCGATACAGATTGGCACCTACTTTACAAGCTATAGTCTTGGAGTTGCCTAGGTCACACAGCTAACATATGTCAAAGGTGCCAGGTCTTCCTGACTCTGAAGACAGTCTATCTCCACTTTTGTTGCTGTTTAGTTGATTAGTCATGTCTGACTCTTTGTGACCCTATTTAGGGTGTTCTTGGCAAGGATACTGGAGTGGTTTGCCATTTCCTTCTCCAGGTCATTTTACAGATGGGGAAACTGAGGAAAACATGGTTAAGTGACTTAACCAGGGTCACTATGCCATTTAAGCATCTGGGGCTGGATTTGAATTTGGGTCCTCTTGACTCCAGGCCCAGCACTTTATCTACTGTGCCACCTAATTGCCTTTCTGTCTTCTCTGTACCATAAGTGTTTAATATTCAATTAAGTCCTATCAATAATATTGATGCTGTTTCATTGTCTTTGGTGCCTTTAAACATAATATAGTTTTCCTTTTTGTCTTTTGATAGTATCTGTTTTGACTTCTCCTTCTAACCAAAATTAAGATTGCCATTCCTCACTTTGAAGGTTCAGCTGAAGTAACTAATAAGGCTTAACGTAGCCCCTTGCTGTCCTTCATTATGTCGCTGTTTTAAGTGTGTTTCCTGCTGGGAGTGCACTGTTGAATTCTAACCTTTATCTTCTTTCATTTCTCTTATTGAGATGGTTTCACCACATCCAATTTTGCTTCTCTGTGTCTTCTTGTAGTTCTTTCTTCTTCTTCCAGAGATGTCACACTTTCCTTTCTTTTTCTCATTTTACTGGGACTTTTTGTTGTCATTTATTCAATTTTAGTCTATTTATCTGGTGAGTTTGCTGCTTTGAAACAATAAAGGTACAGGGGAGTTAGTCATGACAAGTCACTTATTCAGCCAACTTAACAACGTAGAAGGAAGTAACTCAAGGGATAAAAATGAGGGGAGGCATAGGAGTGGGAAAGGGAGCATGATGTGAGCTAAGGCAGTAGGCAGTCGGGGGAGAAGCAGAGAATAATCCTGTTGGCTAAAAATATAGATCATGTGAAGGAGAGTAAGTGTTATGAGATAAGGCAGAAGAGGTTAGTTGGAGGTGAATGTGAAGGTCTTTGAATACAGGAGCAAGAGTTTATACTTTATTCAGCAGGAAAGAACAACGGAAGGTTTTAGAGTAGAGAAGTGATGATTCGATCAGCGCAGAAGGAAAACCATCCAGGCAGTATATGAAGAATGACTTGGAGAGGTGATTATCTGCAGCCTGTGACAGCAGTCCAGTTGAGAAAGGATGAGGTCTTTACAAGGAACCATAGTGGAAATTGAGGGGAAGGGAAGACTTGAGAGAGTGAAGATAGAATTGATGGGCTATGGTGGCTCGGTTGGGTGGCTGAAGGATACAGAACAGGGAAAAGCCAAAGATAATAGGAGGTTTGAGCCTGGATGATGAATGGGCTTGTACTGAAGGAAACAGAAGTTAATAGTTGGAAGAATTTTTTTGATCTTGAGGAGGGAGAGATGAGTTGTTTTGGATATTTTGAGTTTGAGATGCTGGTGAAACATCTAGGTAAACATAGCTATTAGGGAACTGGAAATACTGAATTGTTACCTTGGGGAGACACTGGAGATGGAGAAAAAAATTGGGACTTGTTTGTGTAGTGGTGGTAAGTTAAACTACCAAAGCAGGTTGAGAGTGCCAAGAAAGACATTATAAATGCTAAGAGAAGACTAATAAGAAAGTCTGGGGGGCATCTGTGTTTAAAGGAGGAAGGTGAAAGAGGAGGCAACAAAGACAGTATAGGATTTGGAAGGGGCATCAGAGGCCCCTCTTCCAACTCCATCAATTTACAAATGAGGAAACTGAAACCTAAAGACATTAAGTGACTTGCCCAAGGTCACACAGGTATTAAATGTCAGGTAGAATTTGAACCTAGGTTCTGTGACTCTAGTATTAATGCTCTTTCCTCTGAGAAGTTGTCAGAGAAAACAATAAAGAAAACTTTGAAAAATATAGTGTCATGAAATCCAGTGGAAAAGACAGTATCGAGGAGAGAGAGTGTAGTCAGCAGTGTCAGAAATTCCAGAAAATTTAAGGAACTTGAGCAAAGTCAAAAGGCCATAGATTCAGAAATGTGGAAGCCACTAGTAATTAGAGAGAAGAGCTTGAACAGAAGCCGGGGTGCCAGTAGGCCATGAAGAAGAGGCGTCAGCTATTGCTTTCTCTTTCTACAAGTTTGAGCATTAAAAGGACAAAGAGAAGATTGTAGCTTGAGAAAGGAATAGAATCAAGGCAAGGTTGGGTTTTATTTTTAAGGATGGAAATAGCCAAGTTGTTTGCAGGTTGTGGAAAGTTAAAAAAGAAGCAGGAACTAAAGGAGTTTGGTAATGTGGGCATGTGTGTGAATGTCCATTTGTGGACTTGAGGCTATGCTGTTCTAAATCATCTTCCTCAGATCCCAGCTCCTCTTTGAAGCCCAAAAGAAGCCCAAAACTTTCATCATTTACTGTTTTTTAAACCCTACCTCCCATTGGTCCCTGGGCTTTCTAGGCCCTTGGGTTCTGGTTTGTTTTTTTTTATGTGATCCTAAAGTGTCCTTGCTTCCTGTCACTGCTGCCCCTTCAGCTGATCTAGCTTCCATTCTACAATCTCAGGGTCACTCTTTTTTAAAGTAAATTTTACCATCTTTTTCTTTTTACATAACCTCAATTTTCCCTTCCTCCCAGAGAACTATCTCCTGTAAATTTTTTTTTTAAGAAAGACAAAAAGAAGAGGGGGAAAAATTAGCAAGCCCAGTCTCGCTCTTAGCTAATCCAGAAACTTCCTGATGCCTGGATAGGGAAAGAGGGGACATTGCTGGCATTACTCTTACATTTCTTCTGAATTGCAAGTTGGTTTTAACTCCATCTCTTCCACCAAAGGAGAAATGTGGAAATGCGAAATGGATAAAGACAGGGTTGCATCACCTCCAAAATGAAATGCAGAAGTCAAGTGACAGTGGAGAGAACATCTAGCCTGATGACCCTGGAACGAGAGGGAAGAGTCCCCAGAGGAAGACGGCAGAGTCTTGAGAAGTGGGGTCTTTGTGTGGTCATGGAGGATCACAGCTAGTTGCTGAGAGCTGCGGAACATCCTTCTTGGGCTATCTTTGTGTCCTTTTGCGTGTTTCCCTGGACTTCCTGGTAGTACAATACCCAGAAGGGTGGCACACCATTTTCAGGGAGCTTGTATTCTTTTCCAACAGTAGAGGGGCAAGGAGCACCTAAGAACAGGGAGGGGGCGCTAGCAAACTCTATGAGAGGCCACCCTCTGGAACAAGAAAAGACCTCCTAGCTGAAGGTAGAAGGCACCACCAATGCCAGCCTGAGACATCACATGCCCCAGCATAATCCCAGATTCAGTGAATGTATTTTGTTTAATCTGATTTATCATAGCTTTTGGAACTGTAGCCTTAGTTTTCTCTGTAAGCTCATTCTTCCCTCTCAATTCCTTCTTCTTACAGAGTTCACTCATATGAGTTAACCTGCTTCACATGTATAACCATTTTTCTCATCATGCCATTCTTCAGTCTACCAGGATTGAGGGGATGGGGGCAGGTGAGAGGAGGGTGGTCTGCTACCAATAGAATCACCTGTTCTGGCTACCATTGGTTATTTTTATCAGTTTCATTTCATTTCATTTATGAATGAATGATGCTGCTTTTCAGTCTCTGGATCCTTTTCATTATCTCATAGATGACCCTCACATTATTTAGACAACCTAGAGCGTGAATATCTTGAAAACATGCTTGATATGGATCTGGTCCTGTGTATTCCAAAATTTTTAATAAGATGCACATTTTCTTCCAGAAGAAGACTAATTATAGTAAACCAGTTTGGCTTGGGTAGCTTAAACGCCACAATCTGTCCAAATTAGGCAGATTGAAACCCAGATATCTCATCGGCATCTTAATGGACAGTTTCCTTTCCCCAACTGTCTAGTTAGAAAAATTGTCAGCATTGTTAGACCATCTTGATGGAGATCTTGTCAACTGGTAAAGACCCACTGTGGATAAATTAGGAAACGTGTCGTCTCTTGTCTGGTAACATGTTGTTCACAAAATCCAGTACAGTTTGCAAAAGGGAATGACTTTCACATGGCCACAAGAATGACACATTTTAAGATATGTTACATAGAAAAGCAGCTTAAAGAATAATCTGCCGAGTTTTCTGTGATGCAAAATGAAAAGTCTGTGGTATAGTGAAGGAAAATGGGAGCCAACTTTAGAATGGCAAATATAATTTTCAGTTTTATTAATGCTTCTTCCTTAAATTGGCCCCATAATCACAGAGAGCAAATACCATTCAAATTGCTTTCAACTTTATCCATAGCCTGAGGTTTAAAAGAAAAAACCTGCAGCTGCATGTTGTGTGTATGTTTTAGGACACATATTAGAATTCATATTTATCATGTTTTTGTAGCTGAGCATTTTAATATAAAGTTATTCTCTCTAAAGCAAAATCATTTTTTTAAAAGAGTATTTTTTTTCTGGAACAGTATCAGGCAAAGCATTGATTACCCTGAAAAGAATACTGGCATCCTTAAAACATTTGTAAAAATTGTCCAAGAGTTCTGCCTTAATGTTTTTTGTTTTTTAAATATCCTGAAGTTCTGGAATATGTGTGTGATCCTTATTTGAATTTACTCAGTGAGAGAGTACTTGTTATATGTCTAGGACTGTTCTAGAGGCTAGGAAGGATATGTCAGCAGCCCAGTTCTGCAACTTGACTGTGGGCAAAGGGGCGTAAGCTACAAGTTATGAGTGTTCCCTCTCCTATTCCGCATGCATACTTGTACCATGTTTCCCTTTATTTCCTATATTGCCCTATATCCTTGCCATCCTATTTTCTACCTCCATTTCACTTTTAAGGCACTCCATGTAAAAGGTGACAGGGAGGTGATTAGACCAAGTACAGCTCACATATACATTGCCTGTCTGAGTGATATTTAAGCTCTTCTACTTATCTTCATCTTCACTTGCTTGTTCCTTTTTTTTTTTCCTTCCTGTTTCTTAGGTTCTAGAGTCACAGACAGGTTATTCTAGCTCTTCCCCCCAGAGCTAGGTCACTAAGACCAATGTCCTGAGTTACCAAGCTTGATCCTGACTATCTTTGGGCCTCCTTAGTAAATCTTAATGTAGCAAAGCGATCCCAGATACTTTAGAGAGACCGGAGGCTGGGGGATTGGACCGAGATTCCACAGAAGCAGTTTTTTTAAAAAAGCATACTTCTATGACTGTATTCCAAAGAGATCATAAAAATGGGAAAGGGTCCCACATGTACAAAAATATTTATAGCAGCTCTCTTTGTTGTGGCCAAGAACTGGAAATCAAGGGGATACCCAGCAATTAGGGAATGACTGAACAAGTTGTGACATATGAATGTAATGGAATACTATTATGCTATAAGAAATGATCAACAGGAAGACTTCAGAGAGGCCTGGAAGGACCTAAATGAACTGATGCTGAGCGAAAGAAGCAGAACCAGGAGAACTTTGTACATAGCAGCAACCACAATGTGCAAGAAATTTTTCTGGTAGACTTAGTCCTTCACAGCATTGCAAGGACCTGAAACATTCCCAATGGACTCTTGAGACAAAATATCTTCCATATCCAGAGAAAGAACTATGGAATTGGATCACAGAATGAAACAGACCATTTTCTCTTGTGTTATGTTTTGTTTTGTTTTATGTTTTCTCCTATTCATTTTAATTTTTCTATGCACCATGACTAAGGTGAAAATATATTTAATAAGAATGTATGTGTAGAACCTATATAAGATTGCATGCCATCTTGGGGAAGGAGGGAAGAGGTATGGAGGAAGGAGGAAAACCCTAAGATATATGCAAGTGATTGTAACAAAACTGAAAACAAAATAATTTTTAAAAAAGCATACTCTACAGCTCACATGATCTTAGTATCATAAGGGAACTTGAAGATTAATTTTTTTGTGACTTTATGTGACTAAGGAGCCCATCAACAATATCCCTGACATGTGGCCATCGAACCTCTTCTTCCAGACCTGGATCCCCTCCCAGAGTCCTCTGTACCCTCTTTCATTTCCACTCTCACCCTTCCTACTGGCTCCTTTCCTGCTGCCCACAATCATGCCCCTATCTCCTCTGTCTTTTAGAACAGCTCTTACTTTATTCTACCCTCCCTGGTAGCTGTCATCCTCTATCCCTCCTCTTTGTGACTGACCCCCTTTGTGGAGCCATCTACACTGGTGATCTACACTTCCTCTCTGCACACTCTCTTCTAAACTCTCTGCCCTCTGGCTTTTGACCTCATCATTCAACTGAGACTGTTCTCTCCAAAGTGACCAATGATTTCTTAATCTGAAAATCTCATGACATTTTCCTCAATCCTTATACTTCTAGACTTTTCTGCATCATTTGATACTTTTGATTACCTCCTTCTCCTGGATGTTTTCTCCTCTCCAGGTTCTCATGACAATGCTTTTTTCCTAGTTTTCCTCCCATCTCTCTGATTAGTCCTTCTCTCTTTTTCTGGTTCTTCATCCATATTTTGCCCACTAACCATGGTTCTGTCCTCGACCATCCTCTCCTTTCTTTTTGGACCATTTGATTTGGTTATGTCCTTGTCTCTGTGGAGATGATTCTTAAATCCAAATAGCCAGCCTGCATCTTTGTCCTTAGCCACAGTCATGCATTACAGCTGCTTCTTGGTTATCTACAACAGGATGTCCCGCAGGTATCCCAAACTCAAACAGAACTCATTATCTTTCCCCCAAAGCCTTCCCTCTTCTAAACATCCTTATTACCCTCTCTAGTACCACCATTCTCCAGTGACCCAAGCTTGAAACCTTGGTGTCATCCTTGCCTCCTCACTCTAACTCACTCCACTTCTAGCCTGTTGCCAATTGTCATTTCAACCTTTGTGACATCTCCCTTTACTCCACTTAGATAGCCACAACCTGAGTTCAGATCCTCATTACCTCTTGCCTGAATGATTGCTGCAGCCTTCAGTCAGATCTCCCTGCTTTCCTGCTCTGGTCCATTGACCAATCAGTGGCCAAAGTGGTTTTTTCCTAAAGCACAGATTTGATCATACTGCCTCCCTGATCTGTGAGCTCCACTATTGCCTTCGGGGTCAGATAGAAAGTTTTCCCTTCAGCATTTAAAGTTCTTCAGGACCTGAACTTTTTCTGTCTTTCCAGACTTCATTGTCTTTACTCTCTTCATACACCTGGGATCTAACCTAACTACACAGGCTCATTTGTAGTTCCTTGAATACAGTGTTCCTTCTCCTATCCCCAGACTGCAGCTTGACTGCTTACCTCTTGTGTGACCTTGAGCAAGTCACTTAGGACAAATGCTCTGTTTCTTCCTCTGTCCAATGAAAGAGTGGGCCTCAGTCACAGCAGGGGTTCCTTTATGATGATTCTGAATGATCCTGGGACTTGTTTTGTAAAACTGGGTGCAGCTAGGCTTCCCTTCCAGGATGATCAGTGGTCTTGGATATAGATGCAGAGCCAAGGCTCTTTTTCCCTCTCCATTCTTCAGCTCCTGATTTCCCCTTCTTGGTGGCACTTTAAATATTCTTTCCACCCCCTTCCTCTCAGGGACCCAGATGGTTACAAAGTGCAAAGTTCATGAGTTCTATTCAGAATACTTGATTCTTCTAGGAAATAAAGTATTCAGATTGTCTGGCTTTTTAGGCAAGGTAGTATTTATACAAAACCTCTCCCCATATTAGTCATTCAGATATTAGATAGCTTGAATACAGGTGGTTTGGCTAAGCAAATGAGTGTGTCTCTGAAATTGGGACTAAAATGAGTATTTTCCATTGTTTTCTTTTGAAAATACTTGACAACTCACCATGAAAACAAGTTGGTAAATGGGCTTGAATTCAAGAAACCTGAGCAATCACAGGTGTCTGGAAGGCTGGTAGTTATGTAATGAATAGTTGTTGACGTTCGTTTAGAGCACAAGATAAAGAAAATTCCTTAGGAGTTTGTTAGAAATTTTTGATAGGCTAAATGATGCCCTTTGTAACTCACTCATGGCTTCAGCTAAAAGAATTCATTTCCTTTAGTTTCACCCAGATAACTAAAGGTAGCACCAAACTGGATGTTTCTGGATGTTCAATGGCATTTCAGACTTTCCTTTTTCACTTCCAAAGGGTTGTGGCAGTAGCTTAGTGCATCCATCCTCATACAAGCTGTTACATTTCTTGTAATCTGGCAATGGTATACATATTCCCTTTTCCCTATCCCCACCACAGCCCACAGAAGTAGTGCCGTGGACCGAAATCTTGAACTATAACCAAGGGAGAAAAATTGGATAAATACTGAAGGTTTAAAAAAAAATTCAGTCAGGATCCCTAAGGCAGCTTTCTGTTCTCATGTTTAATGCTGTTCTTTGTGACTTGTTTCCAGAACACCTCCACCAAAACCTTTCACAATTCAATTAGAG
Source organism: Potorous gilbertii (assembly GCA_028658325.1). Lineage (NCBI taxonomy): Eukaryota > Metazoa > Chordata > Mammalia > Diprotodontia > Potoroidae > Potorous > Potorous gilbertii. The sequence continues at coordinate 34,027,929 of CM053770.1, read as the reverse complement.
AATGGGGGTGGGGAGAAGAAACAAGGCCATTATGTATGCTCTTTTAATCAGTTGCAATAAGGACAAATGACAAAAATGCTTGTTACATAGGCTTCTTTTAGAACTTAAAGTGACAAAAGGTATATGTATTCCCACCCCCCTTTCCTCTCCCAGAGCTTCATTGTTTTAGACCTAAGACAGATGACTCATACTGTGACATTGCTGATAGGTGGGAGTTGACGCCTTGGCGTTAGAAACAATGATGCACATGCACAGTATTTTGCTACCCTCCCTTACCTTATTTATTTTTCAAGATGCAAGCCTGCTCCATGGCTGACTTGATAAATATGTTGGCAG
>CM053770.1:34005201-34027093 GCA_028658325.1 Potorous gilbertii | reverse complement strand
TTCGTTTCTCTCTCTGGAGGTTGAGACCATTTTTTCATCATGAGTCTTTTGGAATGTCTTCAATCGTTGTATTGATCAGAGTAGTCATGTCTTTTATGGTTGATCATAGTTACAACCTTGCTATTACTGTGCACAATGATCTCTCAACTCTTCTCACTTAACTTTGAATCAGTTCATATAGTTCTTGCTATATTTTTCTGAAACCACCTCCTTTGTCATTTCTTATAGCACAATAGTACTCTATCACAATAGTGTGCCACAATGTGTTCAGCCATTCTCCAGCTGATGAGTTCATTGATTTCGCCCTCTTTGCACCACAAAAATAATTGTTACAAATGTTTTTGTACATATAGGTGCTTTTGCTTTATCTTTGATCTCTTTGGGATACTGGCCTAGTAGTGGGTACGTACAGGTTTATAGCCCTTTGGGACATAGCTCCAAATTGTTCTCTAGAATGGTTGAGCCAGTTCACTACTCCAACAGTATTTCCTTAGTGTATGTATTTTTCCCTCATCCCTCCAGCATTTGTCATTTCTGATAGGTGTGAGGTGGTACCTCAGAGTTGTTTCAGTTTACCTTTCCATGATCAATAGTGACTTAGAGCATTTTTTCATATGACTATATGTAACTTTGATTTCTTCTTCTGAAAACTGCCTTTTTTAATCCTTTGAGCATTTATCAACTAGAGAATGCCTCTTATTATTATATTACCTTATATTACTTCCCTGTCCATGGTACCATTTAGCATGATGTAGTTTCCCTGACCATATCCTTATAGAGGAAAAATGTTGTGGAGACTGTCTCCAGCAAATACACAGTAGCTTTCACAATATCTGCTTTGGCACTATGAATAGAGCACTGGGCCTGGATTCAGGAGGACTTGATCACTTAACCCAGTTTGCCTCAGTTACTTCATGTATAAAATGAGCTGGAGAAGAAAATGGCAAACCACTCCAGTATCTTTGTCAAGAAAACTCCATAAAGGGGTCACAAAGAGTCAGACACAACTGAAAACAATTAAACAACAATAAAAATTTTTTGCATTTTGAGTGGTCATTGTGAAATTTGAGCATAGTTTAGTATTTTATATAACCTTGTAATATCCAGAAAGTTGAAATTTTTTGTTATAGAACTTAGGAACAAATGGTATATACATTATACTTATATCACAGAAGTTACTAAAAAAATATCTCTTGTGAAATGGTGTTTTCAGTAATATCACATTATACGTAGTATTTAAATAGCAGGAAAAACAGTGGTGTTGTTTGTATTCCTTTGTTTACTGCATGTATAAAGGCAGTTGCTTCCCAGGCACAGTAAGGTGTGTTGTCAGAAGGCCATTTTCAGTGCTTCCTGAACTTTTCCACAGTCACGTCGTCCCAACCTTGGTCTTCTTCACCCTCCCTGCACATGCTGCCCTAACCTTTTAGCCTAGGGGTGTCAAACTCATATAGAAATGGGGGCTGCTAAACCATGCTTATGCATTCCTGTGAGCTACATATTGACTTAGAAAACAAACACATGATTTATACTACATATATATATATATATATATATATATATATGTATGTATGTATTAGTAGTAGTAGTAGTAGTACATCAACATAACAATCAGATAAGAACTATATTTTCCCCCACTTAGTAGTATTTTATTTTTTCCAATTACATTTAAAGATAGTTTTCAACATTTACTTCTATAAGATTTTGAGTTCAATTTTTTTCTCCCTTTCTCCTTCCCCAAGACAGCAAGCAATCTGATATAAGCTATATGTGTCCAATCATATTAAACATATTTCCATGTTAGTTATGTTGTGAAAGAAGAATCAGAACAAAAGAACTTTTCTATGTTTCTGATAAAATACTATGAGAAAGAAAAAAAGAGAAAATAGTATGCTTCAATCTGCATTCAGACTCTGTAGTTCGTTCTCTGGCTCTGGATAGTATTTTCCATCATGAGTCTTTTGGAATTGTCTCTAATTATTATATAGCTGAGAGGAGCTAAGTGGATCAAAGTTGGTCATTGAACAACATTGCTGTTACTGTGTACAATGTTTTCCTGGTTCCGCTTACTTCATTCAGCATTCATTCTAGTAAGTCTTTAGGAACTAAATTTTAATCTGATTTGAGCTACACTCAAAAGTATTGTGGACCACAGGCACACTGTGTGTGGGCTGAGTGTTTGAAACCTCTACTTGAGCCATCTGCCCTCTTCTTCCTCCCCAATCTATCTTGGATAGATCTTCCAGGAATTACCTTTCTTAGCCCTGCTTTCATCCAGTTCTTCCCCAAATTACAATTTCTCCCATTTTCCCTTTAGATATAACCCCAGCTCCCTGCTCCCAATCAAGTTGGCCCCATCCACCACCAGAAATGATAAAATATGACTTGGAAAACCACCCATCTAATGAAGGTCACCCCATAAGGGTTAACTGGGGCCACATAATATTGCATTGCCCCTTTTTGATAATTTGAGGTTTTTAAAGCAATTCTTAGTGAGGTTTGTTCTTTCTCATTAAGTTTTTACCTTAATTCAGATTGCTGCCATGTATCACCAGTGCAAGAATAAACGTTAGACTTCTTCATCCATATATACTCTTGACACTGAAAGACATTTTAAATTAAAATCTCATCTATAGATGTTTACAAAATAAGTATATCTGGCATCACAGTTCTTTGGAGGTAGAGCTGACCTGAGTAAGGATTGGAAGCTTGGACTATGGTGATCTCTTCTTTGACTGTTGGGCTGAACCAGGGTCTCATTCTCTGGCCTCCTTCTGCTCCTCTTCCTTCACACTAGAGGATCAAAGACTCTTATGAACCCAACCCCCGCTCCTTACACACACTCACACACAGTCAATAGTAGAGTAACTTCTGGAGTAGAGCTGACCTAGCATCTCGAACACCCACCTCTGTATAATTAGTCAGTCTCCCTTGCCTCCATTGAGTCATGCCTAGTCTGTTGGACATGACCAATGACTTGTCATTTGCTTTCATGCTACCATTCCATTACCTCCACCTCTAACAGCCTTCACGAGGGCCTAGCTAACTATGCCTATAGTGGAAAATGAGCCTGTGAGCTTCTGAGGAGAGCCTGTGCTGTTTATCACCTTTGTATTTCCAATAATTAGTGGATGTTGGAAAGAATATTGGCTGTGGAGTCAGTTCCTGGGCCTGGTTTTCCAGGTGTTGGCTGTAGCACCTCAAAGAAGTCACTTAATCTTTCTGAATCTGTTTCCTTTTCTGTAAAAGGAGGAGGTTGAGGTAAGCTGTAGCTGCACTGTTTGTATTCCTTTGATCCCCTTCAAGTAGCTTTTGTCCTTAAACTTCTCTTCTGGTCCCTCTTCACCCAAAAAAAAATCAAACAGATAAAGGAACCCACCAAAATACCCACGAACTGGGCTGAAAAAAGGCCTGGGGCTTAGGGAGAGGGGTACAGTTCTTTTTGTTTTTCCCACTGACTTCAAAGCACTTCTCTTCATTTGTATAAACTAAATGTTTGCTCATTTTTATTACTAGTTCCTTCTAGTTAAGAACGCTATATTCTGTACTTTAATGAATTTGTGATCTCCCTGAAGTGGGTACTCCTTCCACTGACTGTTTTCTCATCCTATGCAATAAATGCTTTCAAAGGTTCTATCCAAGGTGCTGAAAGCCTTTCTTTCCCTAGGTCTTTGTACAGTCCCTGGGTTCCAGGGCAGCACTTCACTCATACTGTCCATTTGGTATTCTTTGCCAGTGACATATCTCCTGGATGAAATTCTTTATGTAAACTAATTGTACCCCACTGGAAATAAGGCAAAGCTTACTTACGCCAGCCCTGTGCCTTTGCACTGTCCTCTATGTCATCTGATTTTTTAGTGATAGTTATCACAGTGGTAGCCATTGCTTTAGTCTTAACAAAGTTTCACTGGGACAGAACTCTTTGGGTTACCCCCAAGTTCAGTGCCGCATGAAAGCCTCTCACTGGCAGCGTAGGCTTGTCCTTCAGGTTTCTTGAAGTTGAGTGAGCACGCTAGGGAAGTAAGGGGTCACGGCTTTTAAAGTGTCGTTGCTTTTGTACCTGTATTCAACAAGTAACTTAGGTTACTTTTTCCAGTAATTTTATTTTAAAAGACTAGGCTTTAAAATAATGTTTTCAGAAGAAAAGGTTTAAAAATGATGTTAGTACTTAATTTAAAATTGGAAACATGATTTGCTACATGGTCCATTATTTTTTCCATTACATTTAATAATGCATTTGAGTACCTATTAGTAAGAGTGGAGACAGCCAGACTAACATAATGGAACATAATGAGTCTAAAGGAGCTATTAGGACCCAGTTAGTTAATACAAATGCAGTGCCTGTTTTCAAAATAAGAATAATACTAAAAGAAATACATTTTCCTCCTACTTTTGCTGCTGGTTTCATATATTATTGTCTTATAAATGAGCAGGTCCTACACACACTGATAACCTTCAAAATGGGTTTTGTGCTAGCAAAAATGGTCAAGTGTAATTTTCCATCATATGATTCAGAGGGGATTCATGTTTGTTCTACTACTTGCTAATTGCTTTTAAAAATTAGCATGTAATTGTCTTCATGTTCATCTTTATGGAATGCATTCTGAGAAAAGAGGTGACATTTAGAAAGCAGTGTCTTTTCAGGATAAAATGTACTCGGATATTGCCCGGACTAGTGAAAATTTCATAGTTTGATCAACATTAGTGTGGGCTGATTGATTTTGCAAGGCTGGTGTATCATCATGAAAAAATATTTGCAATAGACTATACCTTTTTTTTTTCTTTTCAGGAAATAACTACTTGCTTGCCAGATTATTACAAGTGGACTCAGTACTTTTTTATTAAATTATATGAGGCTGGACTGGCCTATCAGAAGGAGGTGAGTTTAAATTACTTGTATAATTGTTACATCCTAGACTTCATTTGGAGCATGTTCTTGCTCATTGAATATGTTCTGTCTTCTTAGAAAGCAGCATTATTAAATGGAAAAATATTTGTTCAGAGAGCAGCCATGAAAACAAGCCTACATGCCCAGGTCCCTTCTAGCTCTTATATTCTCTTAGGCCTAAAATAAGCCTGAAAGAGATTTAATACACTGTATCACTCTTTTCTAATCTCTATCCCTATTACTAATTCTTATCTTAGGGGGAGTTGCTTTAATCATATAATCAAAGTTATTTCTTATTAAGAAGGAGGAAGCATCTCTACCTGAGACAGCTACAGTGAGAAAACTAAAACTTTGATTGGACTAAAGGGGATAAGTATTGTAGGAGTAAAGATAGCTCCTGGAGTCAACATTCTAAATTGCAGAGCAGTAAGTAAATCCAAGGAGGCTTCACAAGGGAAGTGGTTCAGGAGCTGAGCTTTGAAGAATGAGTAGAATTCAACCAGACAAAAAGAAGAGGGAAGCAATTTGGGATCTATAGGGGCATTTCTGAGACCATTTATTGTGTGTAAATCTTGTTCTCCTCCCCACCCCCTACAAATAATCAAACACATATTTTTCCTGCGCAAATTGATTATCTTGTCCCTGGATGTTATTCAAAAAAGACTAACCTGGTCATATAGCTGAGGAATGTGTGAAATGTGTGAGAGGGAGGTGGTGATGATGAGAGGGCAATTACAGTAACATTTAGAGTAAGGAAGAAAGTTCAGAAATCAAAGATAGATCTCCAAGCTCTGGTAGATTTCAGTGAAGCAGTTTTTTTGCCTCCTCAGCCATCAGCCCTGTTGGGTTGGGTGTACTAATTCATCTTTATTAGTCATAGTAGGATGTTGTGATCTTACAGAGAGGCCTCAAATGGGCTTTCAGGTATGTTCATTTAGTGTGTTGTCTTGTGACAAGAGGCCATCACAATCCAGGGTTTAAATGAAAAAGCTATTTAACCATGGGTTTCATTTTATTGATGAGTTACATTCATATTAGCTTTGAAGTAGAAAAGTATTAGCTTTGAAGTAACCTATTTTCATGGTTAATTTTTTTAAAAGCCTGTTGTTTTCAGAAATAAGGATTAAAGGTATTATTAGATTTAGGGTGAATCCTCATAACATGGTATTATTCATATTTGACAGAAATATACAGATATTTGGGGTTTTCTTCCGACAAAATGGCCGAATGAGCAGTTATTCAATTGTGCTACAGCCTGCATATGAAAGTTGGTATTTAGGAAGACAGTGTGAAAAGAAAACAGTTTTAATCATAGCTGTTACAGCTTTGTCTTTACTTCTTAAGAGGCATTCCACTAAGATGAAAAATTCCTTAAGAGAAAATTCCTTGTACTCTTAATAAAACAAACAAAATTTTCAACAAGAACCTTGTCCATGCTGACAGATGAATAATTTTGTCTCTCACTCAAAAAGCTATAGCAATAGATAGTCTTAGAGCAGGGGTGGTTAAGTTTTTTTGTGCCAGGGACTTCTTTGACAGTGTGAAGTTTTCTCAGGACTCCTTCTCCAAAGAATGTTTTTAAATGCACAGAGTAAAATACATAGGATTACAAAGGAGACTGATTATCTTAAAATATAACTTATAGACCTCAGCTTAAGAATCTGGGTCTTAGAGAAAGTAATTTTTTTATATATATCACTGCCCTGGACAGATTAGGATAGGGGGGCTGCACTACATGTAAGCTTCTTTTCAGTTTTTTGCCACATCTGCTGTGGTGATCATTTAATAATAACAGCAACAGTTAACATTTACATAGCACTTACAGTGTCCCGTACTAAGTGCTAACTGCTTAACACAACAACACTGGGAAGTGGGTGCTGTTGTTGTTCACATTTTACAGATGAGGAAACTGAGGCAAATAGAGGTTTTTTTTTTTTGTTTGTTTTGTTTTTTAGCCTTGGCCAGGATCATATCTAGCTGCCTAATTAATAACTTGTACCTCCACAGAAACCCCTTCCCTCACTACACACACACACACACACACACACACACACACACACACACACACACTCCTCTATGTGTATGACACTCTACAAGTATAGACCCTGCCTTCGGGAGGCTTACTCTAAATAAATCCTGCGTTCTGTGACAATCCACAAAAAGGCCAGGTGGCCATGGAGTTTGCCGTTGTCCCGAGCAGGTTTAACCTGCCTCTCTGCTGCCACCTGATGACTGTGAGTGTCATTGCAGCAGCATAGTCAGTGATTTCTGGATTCCCCTCTAGTTCTTGGTCCATTTGAAATTTAATGAGGCTCCATCAGTAGAAGGATTATATCCCTCCACTTTAGTCAGATCGCATTAAGGATGGAGTATTCAGCTCTGTGTCACTCTATAAGAAAGATGTTCAATTCAGTAAGTATTTATTAAGCACCTGCTGTGTGCTGTGTATCGGGCTATATACTAAGACCAGAGAGAAAAGCAAAACAGACCTTGTCCTCAAACAGCTTGCATTCCATTGAACAGGATACTACATGTCCACTGAATGTAAGTACAAAACGTAAACAAAGGGGAAAGCCCTCATTGGGGTTTGAGAGGGGACTTGAGCTAATCCTGGAAGGAAGTCATGGATTCTTTGAGGAGCAAGGAGTACATTCCAGACCTGGAGAAAAAAGGCAGTGGAAAAGCATAAAGAAGGAAGTGGACATTTGTAGATCAAGAATGACATTTGAACCACAGAACAATAGTGATGATAGGGATCCTGGAAACGAAGTCTGGGGCAGGGATTTAAAGGGATCTAAAAGCCAAACTGAGCAGTTTGTGTTCATCCTAGAGGCGAGAGGGAGCTATTGGCATTTCTTGAACGGGACATGTTGAGGCCTGGGTTTCAGGAATATCCATTTTATAGCCCTGTGGAGGATACATTGGAAAGGAGGTTATTACACTGTTAGTGCTTGAATGAGACTGACAGCCACATAAGTATAGGGGACAAATGGGAAATATATTGTGGCAGTGGAATTGACAAGACTTGCCAGCTGTTGGGTGTGGATTGAAGGAGAAGAAAGAATTGAGAATGATACTTAGATTGTAAACTTGGGTGACTGTAGGGATGGTGCTGCCCTCAATAGAAACAGGAAATTAAGGACCAGAACAATGAAGTTTGGAGAGGCTTATTGAGTTCATTGCAGGATGATGGAATTTGTGCCTAGAGGACCCCTCAAGGACCATCTACCAAGTCATGAAAGAGATTGTGATCTGTGTTTGTCCAAAGAGGACTCATACTAGTGAAATGTCAGATCCTTGAGCTACTGAAGGTTTGCAGCGTAATTAATTAAGGTGGAAGATAAAGTATTTTGTCTTTGTCATCTGTTCTTGAGTAGCCCGAGGGCCAGCACCGCATAGTTCTCAAAGAGGTTATGATTTAAAGGATCAGAGGATGAGATTTCTTGGGGGTTAGGGAGATGATGGATGGTGGGAAGTGGGCATGGGCTTCTGATGCTGTGATTGTGCTGGTATGCAAACTTCCTTCAGCAGCACATGTCTGGCAACATGTCTGTGACTTAAGATTCCATGGCAGTTTCTTGAGCACTGAGAGGTTGAATGAGTTGTACCAGGCCACAGAGCCATTAAGTGTTAGAGACAGGTCTGGAACTCAGGTCTTCCTAACCCTCTACTCATTATACTGTGCTACCTCTCCTCTCAAGACCTTGTTACATCAAAAAAGTTTCTACTAGTTTTTGAAATGTGGAAGATTACGTATTTGCTTCTTATAAATTCTCTGAGATTGGGGTGCTCTTTGGGTCCTCCTGTCTTTTCCTTTCTCTGTAGAATATATGGTTGCTAAATTTTCACTTCAAACATATACCTCTTAACGATCTAGGTTGTTCCCAAAGTCTTGGTGCATTTTTCAGCTTTTAACGCTTGAAACTTGGGACATCATGGTTACCAAATGACACTTCAGCAATTTTTCTTAAAGACAGTAAATTGGGCTAATGTAAACTCTTTTGAGGAGCTTTGCTAAGAAGAATATTTTATTTTTATTTCTTCTTTTAAACAGTGCATTTTGGGGGGAGGTAAGGGGAGCGTACTTGAAGAAATTAAATCATCTCTGTCATCCAGCTTGTTAGCTGAGGAAATACTTAATGTCTGTACATTTACTCCTTTGTAAAATTACAATCTTGGAAACTTCCCAGCTCTTTTTTGTGTTTGAAGTAACTTTACAAGAATCTCTTCTAGACATTGTTTATTAAGTTTTCACCAACTGCACCTTTAGCCAGATTTTCCCAGGGTATCCCTCTACTCCTTGGGTATTCCTTTTGGTCTCAAAAGTGTGAGTACAGCTGCCAGGAATAGGAAGGGTCTAGCGAGGTGACAACTAAAGAAGCTAAAGGCCCTTCTCCTGTGGGACTTCGTTAATTAGGTGAATACTGTGGATGTTTTCCTAAAACAACATAATTCTACTAAATTATTCTTATTTTTCCCTTTTTACTTCTTTCCAAAATTTCTAATCCTGTAAACTCATTTCCTGAGATGAGTAAGGTACTATTCACTAAGCCGCTTCATGTTCTGTCTAGAGAAAAGTTTAAACGTTTTCAGCTCATTTGCTTTCAGATGGCCAGTACTTTCCTGGAGTCATTTTAGGGAGCAGCAGCTCCTAGCCTGAGAACAGAGTTGTTGAATTTGCTAAATACTTGTTCAAGCAGTGATGAAAACCTGAGGTGGTCCATAGCTCCTCATCTTGTTTTATGAATTTTGCAGGCCTTGGTTAATTGGGACCCAGTGGATCACACGGTGCTTGCTAATGAACAGGTAGATGAAAATGGCTGTTCCTGGCGTTCTGGAGCAAAGGTGGAACAGAAGTATCTGAAGCAGTGGTTTATTAAGACAACTGCTTATGCAAAGGTGAGTGTGCCCCATGGGGCTCCTAGGTCCATGACATTTAGGCATTTGGGCACTATTAGAAAAGGAAGCCAGCTTGGAAATGGGCAGCTGGAAGCAGCATCTTTTCCTGGCACATGAGTGAGCAAGAAGGTGTCAGAGGAGTTTGTTTCATAAAGGACACAGGATTATCTAGGAGAGAGAGCTGGACTTGGGGTCGGGAGACTAGGATTTGAATACCAGCCCTGAGGCTAGACTAGTTATGTGACTCTGGACAAGTCATTTAGCTTCTTCATCTTTCACTTTTCTCATCTGCAGAACTAAGATCACAGTATTTTGTTACTTACTTTGTCAGACTTTGTGACAAAAGTGTTTTAGGTACTTTAATGCTTAGAAGATGTGGAACTGTAATTACAATCACGATAAGATGAGAAACTGAATGCTTCCAATTCAATTACGATTCACAAAAGAAAACTAGTTGCCATTGTTGACTCTCCTGAAGAAACTCACTGTGCTGCTGAAGCTAAAAACAAAACAATAAACAAAAATCCCAACAAAATATTCAGTGTTCCATTAAAAAAAAAAGCAGAAAATATTCTCCTAACTATACAAAATCATGAGACCCCTATTCTGGTCACTGCCACTTAAGAAATCTAAAGAAGCTAGAGAGCGGTGTCTAGCACAGGGTACAGAAATCATCAGAAATAGAAAAGGTTGCTATCTGTCACAATGGATGAAAAATTAGGACTGGAAAGGCAAAGAGGAGATAGGCTTGAAGTCCATGACATTGTGTCAAGACATGCACAAAGACCGGTCATTCAGTTCTTGAGCATTCCATTTAGAGATACCCCTAAAGCTTCAGAAAAGTATATTTAAGATGCAGGAAGTATCCCTTCACATAGCAGCAGCTCATAACCAAGAGAGGCCATAGACTGAAAATATAAATGGATTCAAGAAAGGTTTAAATTCTTGAATAAGAGGATTAAGAGACTAGAATGCTGCAGTATACACTCCTAATCTTAGAGTTTAACATCAAGGAGAGAATAGTCTTCATGCCCTTGTCAGAGAATGGTAGAATGGGTCATGGGTTAGACCCGACATGATAGTTAAAGCACAAATGTAAATTACTTTCAGTAATTAGCCAAATTACTAAATTAAGTCCATTATTCTGGAGGCAATATGTCAGACCTAATTGTCAGTGCTGCCTAGAAGTTCTGGCCTCTAGTATTTTCATTTTGAAACTAATGCATTATAGAGATTGTGTTAATGACATTTGGCATGGCAGTGGGAGGAAGATGGTGGACTCTTTTAAATTAGTTTGTCTGGTGCCCTACTATAATCTAAAGGAAAGTGATGGAGTAGAACACAAATAACCTATAAAATGGGAAAAAACCCCTTTAACAACTCAGTAACCAGTGTTGTAGCTATTACCTTCCTTCCCTGGACAGGATGAAGAACCTTAGATATGGTAACAGTTTCATGTGTTTTGATCCTTCTGTTTCTAGGATGCTAGGCTGATATTGTCAAGTGATTTTCTAATGGTCATTTTTATGAAGATAAATCTAATTAGCCCTTTGGTTTTGACATTTATCTGGTTAGAAATGTATTAGGCATCATTATCTAAATTGTAATCTGCAGCTTCAGCTTTTTAGCAGAAATGTTTGGTTACCATGGTGACTGGTTTGGTTTTCTCAAAATTCATGCAAATTAATTAAGAGGATTTTCTTTGGAGGTTAGCAATTTGTTTACCTCAAAAATAAATAAATAAAGCTTGTACCTATCTTCCCGTACACAGTGCTGCAAATTCAAACTTCTCAAGTCTTTGCCTTGATGTCTTCCTGCTTCCTTTGAGGACATGGTAGAGACTCCCCTCTTAGTGAAATTATCCTGGCCATCGTATTTTCCATTACTAAGTTCTAATTAAGATTGGTTCTTCATTAGCTTGGGTGTTACTCATCTTTGGTCTCAAACAGATTGTTGTGTCGGTCTCTTCACATGGAAGGAGCAGGGACTGGGTTGAGGAATTAGAATCAGAATGTGCCTTCAGTGTTATCCAGGCTGGCCTCTTTGGTTTACAAAGGCCGAAGAGATAAAATTATTTGTGCGCTGTCACACAGCTAATTATGGCCCAAGTGGGAGTAGACCCGGGATCTCTCCTCTTCTAGCCCAGTTACACTGGGCAGTTTCTTGTTCTAGTTCTGCCTGCCAGTGAAGAGCAGGCCAAAGTTTGTATTTAAATCTTGTAAAGTATTTGAGAATAGTGTGCAAGAATTCAGATGATGGTCTTAGCGTGAGCATGTCTATTATATGGGAACACGCTTTTCCTTCAAATATCTCTGAGGTTTTCAGGAAGAATGCAGGAAAGTGGTAGAAAATCTTGAAGCAAAAAAAATTGGATTAATAAACCTGATCTATATTAGGGCTTTATTTCTCCCATCCCATCTTTGTAGGAATGTTTGTCTGGTGAATTATTAATACATGACTCCAAAATTCCTTTCTGTGATGGAGAAAAGTTGCAGTAGGAGTATCTGATGGCATGAATTAGTTTGGCAGAGATACGTGTGGGAGGTGTTTTGTGGGCAACAGGGCTGAGGTGCTGATAGCAAGACAGATTTTTGGACTTGATCTACAAAAAGCAAGAGGAGTTCCAAGGATAATAAAATGTCTGACGTCTTGACAGAAAGGAGGAAAGACAGCTAGACAGGGAGACAGAGCTAGGGGAGAGGGCATTTCTTATTAAAGTATCTAAAAGAAAAGACATTTTAAAAGACAATGAAATCGCCCTTAAAATGGTGGTAAAAATGTCTGCTGCCTACTCAACTATTCCATCAGATTTCATAGGGTACTAGCCTACCAATGGTCACGGTCTGAAAAAACACAAGAGAAGCAAATGCTCTAAGGAGACTCACCTGATAGGGTATGAAAGGTATGCCCCAAAACTGGGTAAATTTTACTGTTCAGCTAACATAGACAACTTTCCCCAAGCTTGTAACTAAATCTTCTGAGTTAAATTGGGGCACCAGGTCTTTTACCTGCTCTTACCAAAGCTATACCATCATCAGTCAATGCTGAGGCCATTGACCATTTACCGATGAAGTCAATCCCTCCTTAACTGAACTTCCAACTGAAGAAGAGGTTTTTGAGGGCCATTAGGCTCCTTTCAGGTGGCAAAGCACCTGGTGCTGATTCTGTTCCAGCTGAGATTTACATGGTAGGGGGACCATTGATCATATAAAAGTTGACTGAAATTTTCCAGGTTATATGGCAAGAGGAGGTTATCCCCAGGAGTTCATGGATGCCTCCATTGTCCATCTCTATAAAGGTAAAAGGAATAGATTGTCCTGCGATAATCACAGGGTGGGGTCTCTGTCTTAGACAGTGCTGTAAAGATTCTTGCTAGAGTCCTCCTCTATAGGCTAATCCTTTACCTGGAAGATGGTCATATACCTGAGAGCTAGCATGGCTTCAGAAGGGGCCAAAGAACAGTTGATATGGTGTTTGCTGAACGACAACTCCAGGAGAAATGCCAGGAGCAGAACAGAGGTCTGCACACAACATTTGTAGATCTGACCAAGGCCTTTGACACTGTTAGTCTTGTGGGCTTATGGAAAATTATATCAAAATTTGGTTGCCCAGAGAAGTTCATCAGTATTGTACATCAATTTCATAATGGCGTATTTGCCTGGGTTCTGAATAATGAACAATGATCTCGTGCCTTCCCAGTCACCAATGGAGTGGAAAAGGGCTGTGTTCTTGATCTCATGCTTGTTAGCGTAATGTTTTCAGCCATGTTGTCAAATGCTTTCAATGAGGATGCATCAAGGTCAACTACCATACTGATGGTAAGTTTTTCAATTTGAAAAGGCTACAAGCCAAGACCAAAGTGGAGAGAGTGTTGGTGCATGATTTTCTGTTTACAGATAATTGTTCATCTCAGCCTCTGAAGCTGAGATGCCACAAAGTATGGATCAATTCTCTGCTGCCTGTGCTCATTTTGGCCTAATAATTAACACCAAGAAAACACAGGTGTTCCATCAGCCACCACCACACCATGCATACATGGAACCATCGGTTACAACAAATGGAGAAGTTTTGGATGCTGTGGATAAATTCAGTCACCTTGATAGTGTACTTTCCAGGGATGTACACATTGACAATGAGGTTGATGCATGCATTTTCAGAGCTAGTTCAGTGTTTTGGAGTCTCTGAAAAAAAGTTTGGGAGAGAAGAGGTGACTACCAAACAGAAGACTGACTACCAAACTGAAGGTCTACAGAGTTGTTGTGCATACCTCATTGTTGTATGCCTGTGAAACATGGACAGTCTGCCAGTGCCATGCCAGGAAACTGAATGGCTTCTATTTGAACTGTCTTAGGAAGATTCTGAGAATCACCTGGCAGGATAAGGTACCAGACACTGCAGTCCTTGCTTGATCCAAACTGCCAACCATCCAAACTACGCTTCAGAGAGCGCACCTCCAATGGGCTAACCATGTTGTTTGAATGCAAAATGTACACTTACCAAAAAGAAAATTTTATGGAAAACGCACATGGTGGCCAGAAGAAACAATATAAGGATACTCTCAAGGTCTCTCTCAAGAACTTTGGATTTGATTGTGGGATATGGGAGACACGGCACAGGACCACTCAACCTGGCATGCCCACATCAGAAAGGGTGCTGTGCTGTGCTGTATGAGCAAAGCATAATTGAGACTGCACAGAGTAAACATAGGATGTGCAAATTTGGAGTATCTACCCCAGATATTGACACAGACTATTTGTGCCCAACCTGTGGTAGAGCATTCTGAGCTCATATTGGTCGGATCAGCCACAGTTGGACACACTGAAACTTCACTTTATTTTGGTGATGTTGTTTTGGTCCTCTACAAGAATGAAGGACAACAACCAACCAACCAAAGCTACTATGATAACTTTTTTAAAAAAAAAATTTCCTTTTTTCCTATCACTAATCTTATTTGATCTGTTTGGCACTTGAGTAGGTACCAGGCACATCATACAGGAACCTCAAGACTTTCCCTGTGTTCACTTCCCCTTTGTTTGTAGTCATTGTAATTTCAACTTACTAACTCATTTAAAAGGAACAATTTTAAAAAATGTTCTTACTGTTTTTCTTCTCTTGGAAGCTGCTATAGGGCAGGCATCATGTATATATTTAACTATACAGTCTATGCAAAGGATTTTTAAATAGTAGAGACAGTAATCCGATCAATTTGCTAGGAAAGTCAGTGGCTACAGGGTGTCCCAAAAGTTGTAATGTGCTTGTCTTTTAAGCCTAGTTTAAACTTGCACTAAGACTTTTGGGACACCTTGAGCTTGCTTTTGAAATGTTTTAATACTTTCAAGTCCATGTAGTAAATACTACTGACAGTAAAAGGCACCTGAATAGACAAGAAGCAAGGAGCTAAACATTCATTCAAAAGTGTTTGAGGTGGGAAGGTGATGGCCTCACACTTACCTCTTCCCAACCCTTTGGAAGCCCACCTCTTGACTTTCATGTATGAGCTTGATGGAGAAGAAAAGACAGCATCCTTGATGGCAACCAGCTTTTTAGGTAGGGTGAAGGAGGCGAGAGCAGGAAGGCACTCATGGTCCAGCCTTGGCTGGGGACCAATCTGAAACATGACAGGATTAATCCCAGAGCTGCTTGGGAGTGGTCTGTGTTGTGAAATGACTACACATGTTGGGCATCACTTCCCAGCATATTTTTGGTTCATTACAGCATACAGCCACCATGTAGAAATTGCTCCTGCTTGTGCCTGCTTCTTAACCACCTCCCTGCCTAATGAAGAATGGGCTAGAAAAAGGCACTGCCAATGAAACGTGATTTACCAACAGAAGATTAACTCTTAGAACGAGCTGTGGATGATGATAACTTCCACTTTCAGGATCACACAGGATCTTTCTTCATCACCAGGCAGGCAACAGACATTAAGTACTTGCTATATATGTGCCCGTCACTGCACTAAGCACTGAAGATACAAATAAAAACAAAGAGAAAAACAGCCCCTGCTCAAGGAGCTTACCCTCTAATGAGGAAGCTGAAAGAGAAGGTGTCCCCAGGAGGAGTGGGGGGAAAACATACAGAGAGAGAAATGCAACTGACGGAGAAGGAAACATGGCCAGCAGGGCTATGGAGGTTGCCAATGGGAGAAGGAGGCCAGCATGGCAGAGGCATATCCCAGGGGGAGAAAGCCTCATGTACTGAGGTAAGATCCAAGGTAACAACCCTGCTGGTCCTAGTAATCACAAACATTACTGTCCCCAATTTATAGATGAGGAAACTGGGCCTCAGAGGTTAATGATTTGCCTAGTGTCAATCAATTCATAATTCTCAGAGTCAGAATTTGAACTCAGTTCTTTCCTCATGCCAAATCTATTGCTTTCAAAAACAAATATATTGTTATCTTTTGTTTTTACATCACCTTTATTTCCTACCTTCTCCACATGCCCATTCCAAGGGCTGCCCCTTGTAAGAAAGAACGAGAAGGAGAGGATAAAAGCATTTGAACAAAGCTAACACTCTCTGGTATTGAAAAGATGAGCCATTAGGAAGGATGACGAAGGCTGCAACTGCAGGATAATGTCATAAGGGTTTGGTAAATGAGACTTTAAAGTAGAAGACCCTGCCACCCACCCACGAGTACAGCAGGCCGGAAAATCTTGTCTGCTGTGGGCTTTTTGAATAGGCTACAGCATGTCGGCCCCTCTTCTACAAGAGAAGTGGCATGTTCCAGGGCGCATCTGATTTAAAAGGATGGGGGCTGATCCTGCAGCAACAACAAGAAATAGCAGACAGATAGACAGTGCTCGATGGTAACCCCAAGACACTGAAAAAAATAAGAAGTTCCCCTCCTCTTTGAGGGTGGGTCTGCAGAAAGACAGAGACATTCACCGGAGGAAGGAAGCGTGGAGAAATTGAGATCTGTTTCAGGGGAATGCACTCAAGAACCCACCAAGTGAAAGTGGGTGTGCACATAAATTAGATTTCAGCACAGAGAAGAGCCGCTAAGAAATTCTCTAATGAGCTGTCAGCCTCTCTGTGGGGCATCAAAGTAAATCATTTAAATCCTGGATAATCTTTGCTTGGGATTGAACCATGATAGTGCTTGTTCTTAGACAATGCCAGCATTTCCCCCGGCAACCCAAAAAGTCTCCAGCCATTATCTCCTTTTAACCCTCACCGCTTCCCTCTGAGGTCTGTCCAAGGAAGGCAGCATTAACCCCATTTTATAGATTTTAAAGGTTATCGAGTGAGTGAGTGGCAGAGCCATTGTAGACTCAGACTTCCTCATGCTCTCTGCAGCATCCTCACACAACTCTCTCTGGCTCAGGTTTAACACAGAAAAGAGAGACCTTCTTGTCTTCTTTGTCCAGAAATTCTGGAGCTCCTTCTCTCTCCTCCACTAGAAATGCAGTACTTTTTTACTGTAACTTCGGAATAATTTAGGTTCATAGGATCAGAGACTTAAAACTAGAAGAGATCTGAGAGATGATCTCATCCACCTCCTCCAATATACAGATTCAATTCATTAGTATAACTTTCTAAACATAGCTCATCAGTTGTTAAATCCTGGCATTTCTTATGTAATCTCTCCCATCCTTGTGTCTTTTCTCATCAGTCAGTAAACATTTATTACGTGCCCACTGTGGTCTCCCTAACTACCTAGTATTCCTTTATTTTTGCTCTCTTTATATTTGCTCTGTATTTGCTCGTATATATCCTTGCCTCTTCCATTAGATGGTAAGCATCTTGAGTAGAGATTGTTTCATTCATTCTGCTTATGTCCCCAGTACTTGGTGCCAAGTCTGGAACAAAGTCGGTGCTTAATAAGCACTTGCTGACTGATGTAACTTTGCTGGGCAGAAGACACGAACACAGGGTTGGGTTTTACTCCCAAGCCTCCCTGGTGAGGAACAGCATGCCAAACTATCAGCCTGACCCCAGAATGCCGAGAGGAGGAATACACAGCAGCACTGTCTAAATAATCCCTCCAGGCTGGGGAGTCAGGAGACTGACTGGTTCTATGTTTTCTGCACATGAATTTCTGAGCCTATGAAGTGGTAATTAATACCTGGGCCTATTCCATAAAAATATTGTAAGGATGAAGAAACAGGACATGAAAGTCTTTTTGAAGTATAAGAATATGTAAAAGCAAACTCTCCTACCTCCTCCTCCCCCAATGAAGCCTATGTTGTACAAAGAATGAAGTTTTCTCTTTTTTTTTTCATTTCTCTGGAAGCAAGTGGGAGCAAAGACCTCAAAACACAAATTGAGGGAAATTAATAAATTACCTGGGATATCACTTGTCATACCTTGATAAGAAAATAAAACAATAATATGGCATTTTAGAATTTTACCAAACAGCCTTCTGAGTTCTGCCATCACCATCATCATAGCGGCTAGAATCATGTAGCATTTTAGGATGCGCAAAGCACTTTCTTTTGTAAGATGAAGGCTATTATTAACCCCACTTTACAGAGGAGGAAGCTGAAGTTATGAAGGGGCAATAGCTAGGAAGCTTCAGAGGCAGGATTCCCACTCAGGTTTTCCTGACTCCAACACTTTCCTCATGTGCCACTAAGTAGCTTCATCAGTTTTTTCTTCAGTATTACCTTGGACAAACATTTAATACTTTGTGTGATGTTACAGACCCGGTATTTGTGTCTGTCATGGGACTGTATGCCTTTGGAATCATTTGTTACCTTATAAAATCATGGAGTTTTGGAGGGGGAGGGAGAAAAAAATTTGAAACTCAAAATCTTATAAATGTAAATGTTGAAAACTATCTTTACATGTAACTAGAAAAAATAAAATACTATTAAGTGGAGAGGGGGAAAGAGTATCAAGGGAATCAATGAAAAAATGTGAAGGAAGAGTGCCAACCAGTACCAGATCTTCATGTGTAATTATCAACACAATTTGTACTGGATAAGAAGAGCGATTGATCAGTGGAACAGATACAAATGAGCACACTAACCTAATGTTTGCTAAACCCAGAAGTCCGAGCTATGAGAGCAAAAGCTCTCTGTTTGACAGAAAAAAGCTAAGAAAACTGGAAGGTAGACTGGCAGAAACTGGGCATAGACCAGTATGCTACACCATACACTGTGATAAGTTCAAAATGGATACATGATTTAGACACAGATAGCTATATCATTTACAAAAAAGTAGAACATGGGGGAAAAATACTCAGCTGTTCTATTAATAGGGAAAGAAATAATGACCAAAACAATAGATATAGTTCACAGGAGGAAAAATGTACAATTTTTATTCTATAAAGTTGAAGTTTTTTTATACAAACTAATCCAATGTAGCTAAAATCAGAAGAAGACGAATAAACTGGTGAGGGTGGGGTGGGGTGGACTTTGCAGCAAGTATCTTTGATAAAAATCTTAGTTCACAAATGTGTAGGGAACCGAGCCAAATTTATAAGATTAAGTCTTTCTAGAATTGATGAACATTCAAGGCGTGTGATCAGGCAAATTTCAGAGGAAGAAATGAGAAGCCATCCATGAGAATAATGCTCTAAACCACTGATTTAAAAATGTAAATCAAAACATACCGAGATGTTGCCTCATAGCCATTAGTTAGCTAAGATGACAGAAAAAGGAAAATGACAAATGTTGGAGGAGGTATAGGAAAGTGTCTCCGCTAGTATTCTGTTGATGGAACATTCAGGAAAGCATTTTGGAACTATGCCCAAAGAGCGATTCAGTTGTGCATATCCTTTGGCCCAGTAATACCATTGCTATAGCTATACCCCAGATAGATCAAAGGGGGAAAAAAGGACCTATTTGTACAATAGCAGCCTTTTTTGTGTGTGGTAACAAAGAATTGGAAAACTGGGGGGAAGCCTATTAATTGAGGAATGGTTCAGCAAGTTATGGTATGTGAAAGAGATGGAATACTACTGTGATATAAAAAATGATCAAGGGAATATCTGAGAAAAACCTGGGAAAACTTCTTGATCCAAAGTCAAGTGAACTAGTAGAAAAAAATTAAACTAACAGCAATTTTGCAAGGATCATGCATGTAAAGACAATCAATAAAATCAATCAATATCAATCAATAAAATTATCTACCACAATTCCAAAAAAATCAAAACCTTAGAGTTTTAGAACTGGGAATGACTAGAGGGTGCAGGTATTCATTGGCTCATAGGATTCTGAGCTTGAAACAATCTTAACCTCCATTGTCCTCGTCCTGTCCTTTCTTACAAATAAAGGGAGAGCCAGAGAAGATAGGGCTCATCTGGAATCATGAATCATAAAATGACAGAGCCAGAGAAGATCCTAAGGGTCGTGCCCCTCTTTCCCTCTTCCTATTTTACAGCACAGGTAACTGAGGCCCAGAAAAGCAAAGTGATACGTTCAGGATCATCCAGCTGTTTAGATGACGGTGAAACAGGAACCGTAACCCAGGTTTTCCAAGTCAGTGTTCTTTCCGCTACTTCAGAAACCTCTTGCCTGCGATGGAAAGCTGGTTTCATAGCAACCAACGGTCATACTTACCAAGTGTTTCTGAGAAATGAGTGCAAATATAGTAAGTCTGGAGGAAAAAAATTGTATAAATGGCAGAAAAAGCAGAGGACAATGATGGGAAAGAATTGACTCTAATTGACTTGCCAGTCTGATCTATTCTGAACTGACTTGTAAGCTCCTCAGAGAAAGAGGAAGAGAGGGCTTTGCCTTTATCTTAATTATAAATCATCACCCTGATTATACCAAGTTTAGTAGCTTCTGGTCTCCATATGGACAGTCAATAAGTATTAATTGATCATGGGAGCTCAGAGTCATGTTTCCTTGAGTAAGGGCTGGCCATCGTGCTTTTTAAAGGAGCATCATGGGTGTTTTTTTTTTTTATACTTTTTGCCGGATAAATGCCCTTTTAATATTTAGAAAGATGATTTCCCACTCCACTTTTCACTCTCTATTCCTATTTGGATTAGAATTCCGTGTTGGTTAAATGTAGTTTAGATGACTTTCTTTTTTTTCTTTTTAATGTCACCTATTGGGTGTAGTAGAAGGAATGCTGGATTTGGAGTAAAAAGACCTAGATTCCAATCTTGACTCTGCTGCTTACAGCTTAATTGACCTTGGGGAAGTGATAACATCATAAACTTTTGGCAGATTAATTTGATTGGCCCAGATGATATTAGATAGCTTTCTTGCCCAAAGAGTTAGCTATTGTAGCTTGAGACCACTCTAAAAAAAATGCAAAGGCAGATAAAAATTTTAGATAACAAATAGTCCCTTGTAAAAGTTAACTCATCATTTCATTTCAACATTTATTGTCTGTTGAGTGCAAGACAGTGCACTATGAATTTGTTGGAAACAAAGGGCCTAATTGGACTGTCTAGGACACAGGAATGTTGAGATAGGGGCTTGTTGCAAGTCTTTTTGAGGCTTAGAAGCTCTACATGTCATTTTCAAAGAATTTAAAAAAAAAAACATCAGGCAGAATTTTCTTTGGAAACTAGTTAACCTTTTAGTTTTGAATCTGGTACCATAGTCTGTGCTTTTTCAGGTTAGAAATTAAGTTTTTAGCCAGGATACTGCACTGGTCTAGTATTGCAGATTAAATGGGAATAATACTTAGCGTGGTTTTAAATCTTTTTCAGGTATTTAATAAGCCTTCAGCTTTCTTTTGTATCTTGGCATGTCTTTCCAAATTGAACAGAGACAGAAGGATTAAATAGTTCATCAAGCTGAGCTCCACTCTTAATACTTGAAAGCAGTAGCATCAAAATGGGTCTATACTTGTCACGCTTGGAAAGTATGAGTGCATTTAAATTGAGGGAGGGTGAGAAAAAAGAGGAATCAGTGGATGCTACCAACCAGTTATGCCAACACTTGATCAATTTTTATTTTAGGATTGGTCTGACATTTTATTGTGATTTCACAATATGGTTTTATCACCATATGTGCATTCACAATTTAATTGCTATTAGGATAGTAAATTTGCTGTATTAATGAAAAGGAGATGCTTATATGAGCCAGTAACCAACTAGCTCTAACAAGTTTCTTGGACAGTCAGTATCAGATAACATGGGGCAGGGTCTCTCAACCAAGCTGCTTTGGACTTTTGTCAAAGCAAGGTGTTACTTTA
>CM053770.1:33984539-34004701 GCA_028658325.1 Potorous gilbertii | reverse complement strand
TGGGAAAATTTTCTTGGAGAAAGTGGAACTTTAACTGGGACTTGAAGGAAGATGGGGAAACAGAAAATGCAGATGTAGAAGGAGAAAGTTCTAGGCATGGAAGATTGTATTACTTATTTTTGTACTCCTCCACCCCCACCCCCCAGTAGAGTGTTGTACGCACAGTGGATATTCAGCTTGGACAGTACTCACTGTACTATATTTGAATAAACTTCACAATTTCTTCCTAGTACTTGACCTCCCCAGCTTCTGCTCATGAGAAAAATAGTCTGGCTATTTGAACTTTCTGGTTGTTCTGAACAAATAATAATTTATTAAACTACAGAAATTCAGGGGCAGAATGTCTTTCTCTGTAGATTTCATACTGTATGAGTATCTTATATACTTTATCATACATGCCAACAATTGTTGTGGAATTTAAAAGTTGTCATCACAGATCTAGGAGAACATTGTGCACGGCAACAGCAATGTTGTACAATGATCCAGTTTGATAGACTTACCTCTTCTAAGCAATCCAATGATCTAAGACAGTGACAAAAGATTCATAATGAAAAATCCTATCCACCTCCAGAGTCTGGGTGCAGATTGAAGAGTACTAATTTTCACTTTTTTTTCTTTCTTGAGGTTTTTCCCATTGGTTCTGATTCTTCTTTCACAACATGACTAATGTGGAAATATGTTTAATATAATTGTGCATGTGTAACCTATATCAGATTCCTTGCCATCTTTGGGGAGGGGGAACGGAAGGGAGTGAGGGAGAAAAATTTGGAATTCAAAAATCTTACGAAAATGAATGTTGAAAACTAGTTTTACATGTAACTGGAAAAAAAATACTAAGAATCATTCTAAAAAAACTTATCATCACATTGCATTAAACTTTTTCCCGCCTCTGTTATAGCTGCCTCCTTGTAATTTAGGGGAAAAAATTGTGCTGACATATTCTAGCTTGTGTAAAATGATTTAAAGAAAGCCCCTTTTTCTAGGAATTTATATTTTATAATATACCTTATTTATATTAAAGAACACATTTCTAGTTATTCCCTATAGTAAATGCTTTAAGATTAAGATTAAAGATTAAGATGTAATATGAACTGGTAAGCTTCATTGGGCCCATTTTCATTATTAAAATAGGTGTATACAAATTCAGTTTGTGGTCTAAAGATTTATAACAACTAAGAAAATGAAATTAATATATTCAAACACATACAGAAAAATAAATTAAAACAGAAAAGTCAAGCCTCAAAAATCTGAGTCAGTTTTTTTGAAATAAGTAAACTTAACCTTCCTATATTTAGTTTCCTGGCCTTGGGAAAGAATGCACTAGGTGCCATCACCAAAGAATCTAATTATCATCTTTTCTTAGCTGATTTTCTCTCTACCACGAAAACTTGGCACTTTTACAATAGTGAAGTCAATCAACTCTGTCTTTCAGAAGTCGACTCTAAATAAGCTAGCACTATTCTCTTGGTTTCCAAACCACACTCCATTGCTCCAGCTATGACCACATGCCAAGGGAAGAATGAAGTTCTGCAGTTAACATTCATTCCCCCACTTCATTCGTTTTAGCCAATACTTGAGTATTTCTGTGAATGTCTAAATGTTGTTATGGGCTCAGAGTGTCTCCCATCTCCTCAATTTCATAGGAGATGCGTGAAGCTTTGGCCAGCCTTCCCGAGTGGTATGGAATAAAAGGAATGCAGGCACATTGGATAGGAGACTGTAGCGGATGCTATCTTGACTTCACTTTGAAGGTAAGTTACCATTAAAGAAATCTACTTGGATTAACACAGTCTCCAAAAAGGAATATTTTTTGAACCGGTTAGGTGGGGGGGGGGGGGGTGATTGTTTTCATAGTCCTAAATGCCTCCGATTTCCAAATTAGAGTTGATGTGTTTCCTCCTCCAAACCCCTCTGTGGAGGCTTCATCCAGATGTGGAAGTGATCCCGGCTTCTGGAAGGCTATGAGAGTGACATACAAGTTCTAGCAGATTCTACCATGCTGGAAAGCCTTTGAATACAGCCACAGCAACACACTAGACCCAGCCTCACCAAATATGGAGAGATCCATTATTTTTAGGCTGGACACTAGGGGATGATTTCTTTAAACACAGCAAGCCATTAAACAAAAAATCCAGAGAGAACCATAGTCTTCAGTCCTTTCAGTGACCATGACCGTGTGGAAGAACAGGAGGCAGAGGATGTTAAGAATCATACAGTTTTTAGACTATATAAGGATTACTTTAACTGTTGGTACTCTAAATATAAGATCCTCGTCTAAAGACTAATTAGTTAACCAGAGGAAATGAATCATAGCACTCTTGGCATTCTTACTATAAAGGAAACCAGAAGATATAAGGAAGTTGTCCTTAAATGGAAGGCAGGTTTGCAGGTTTGCCTCACAACAAGTAAAGGAGGTGCTCAAGTTGATTTCGTTCTTGTTCACAGCACATGAGGAACATAAGCAAAAAGATCACTATGAAAATAATTGGAGTTTATAGTCCAGCAGCCTGAACTCGATGTGACCTTCTAAACTAAGTTGATATGAACATAAATGCTCAATGACTTCAGGGAACGGTGGACAAAACAGTATGTCAGAAACTACAGCTTAGATTCAAGAAACAAAAGAGACCAAAAGCTTGCATGCTTCCTGTAGGACAATATCTCACTAATTCTGTATTCCAGAAGAGAATTGGAAGGTTATGAATGTGGAAAGAATCAAGTAACTTCAAGAAAAATGGAGCTGACTGATCCAGCCATTGTGGAGAGCAATTGAGAACTGTGCCCAAAGGGCGACAAAAATGTGCAGACCTTTGACCCAGCAATATCGCTTCTGGGACTCTATCCCAAAGAGGTCATAAAAATGGGAAAGGGTCCCACATGTACAAAAGTATTTATAGCAGCACTCTTTGTGGTAGCCAAGAACTGGAAATCGAAGGGATTCCCATCAACTGGAGAATGGCTGAACAAGTTGTGGTATATGAATGTAATGGAATACTATAGTGCTGTAAGAAATGATGAACAGGACGACTTCAGAGAGGCCTGGAAGGACTTATGTGAAATGATGCTGAGTGAAGGGAGCAGAACCAGGAGATCACTGTATGCAGTAACAACCACAGTGTGCAAGGAATTCCCAAAGGACTCTTGAGGCAAAATGCCATCCACATCCAGAGAAAGAACTATGGAATTGGAATGCAAAATGAAGCAGAGTATTTTCTCTTATGTTATATTTTGTTTTGTTTGAGTTTTCTCGTGGTTTCTCCCATTCATTTTAATGTGCAACATGACTAATATCAAAATGTGTGTAAGAATGTATGTGTAGAACCCATATAAGATTGCATGCTGTCTTGAGGAAGGAGGGAGGGGGAGAAAATCTAAGACTTATGGAAGTGATTGTAGAAAACCAAAAACTAATAAATTAATTTTAAAAAAGAAAAATGGAACTGACTTTAACAGAAAGGAAATGAGTAATTACTGGTGTGGGCATCATTGCTGACTCAGCTGTCCATGTGTAATACAGACTTTCCATTTGTTAGAGCCAAGGCCAAAGTCAGCTCCCTATTTGAAGATGAGATAAGGAAGATAAGATATGATCTGCAAATGAGCAACTCCAACTTGGGCCTGTCCTAACATTCTTTGAGAGCAAAAAATGGGAACCAAATTACAGAGTGCATGTTAAAATGGACTATTACCATTTCCTGTGGAAGTTTAGCTGATGTAATGCAGTCACTACAACACAGAGGCCAAAGAAGCCCAGGAAGTGCTTCAGGCAACAGACACTTAGTCTCTGCCAAGTGGAGAGATATGGCCCCAATTGTAAGGTGATATAACTCATTTGCAAAATCTGATGGAGAAGAGTGGTGAAGGACCATGAACAGCATCACTTTTTCAAACAGCGAGACCCAGGAGAGGCATTCAGAGTTTGCAGGAGGCCCAACACCAGACCCAGGCATGCTCGATCATCCCAAAAGCTCCTCAAGATCAAACTGGGGGCAAGGAGGACAAGAAATGGAGAGCCAGCTGGTATTTGTATAGCACATCGAGGTTCACAAAGTGTTTTCAATTATCTCAATATATCTTTACAACAACCCTGGGAAGTAGGTGCTGTTATCCCATTTTACAGGTGAGTAACGGAGGCAGACAGAAGTGAAGCAAATTGCCATGTGTCACACATCCAGTAAATGTCTGAGGCCAGATTTGAGCTTAGGACTCTTGGACTCCAAATATGACACCATTTCTACAACAAACTGCTTTCATCAGTGAATAATAAAACCCTTCCATTTGGACTCTCAGCCTGCACGAGAAGTAGAAATGACATTGAAGAAAGTGAAAGAGTGGAATGAAAAGCTGAACCATGCTAAGTATATATACGTGGAGGCGAGCCATACTGGAGGATACTGACAGACTGATTCTCAACGTATCTGAAAGAGAAGAATAAATTAAACAACTGGAGGGGATAAAGACCACAGACAGCACTGCATTACTAGTTTAAAGAGAGAACATTATTAACTACATGCCTCTCTTTACCTTCATAAAACCTTTATAAGAATGATAATATTCATGCGTCAAGAGCATATTTAGTGAAAATATGAGATGGAAACTGGTACAAACAATATTCTGCAATAAATCACATCTTTGTAGTCAAACGCTTGTCCGAAATGTACAGAGAATATAGAATCCCACTGTTTGTTTTTTGTTGACTAAAAAAAGCTTTTGATTTGTTAGAACAAAATGTAGCTTTAAAGGCTGTCATCAAATGAGATTTCTACCATGCCTACATTAAGATCATCTAAGATTCTTTTATAGATGCAACAGCAAAGTTAACTTTATTCAGTAGTCTCCTGATTATGTATATCAAGCAAAGTATAAAACAGAGAGACTTAATGCTCAGCAATAGTCTTTGCCACTCTTATGGAAGCCACTCTTATCCAGCATAAAGTCTAAATGCAGGAAAGATGCCTTACAGATACTGAGGTATTCCAGATGATTCTTTTTGCAGATTAATATTATCAGTATTTTATATATGTATATCAGTATTAATATCTTGAGTATATTAATATAATATAATTAATATAATTATTATATCACCCTTAACATTGCACATTTTCCTAAACAACCATTCACCATAATTTAGTCTAACAATTTATATGATGAAAATCAAATGGGTTAAGGCTGCATATCTTCTATTTATTCATTCATCCAACATTTATTGTGTGCCACCATGTTACTTTGCTGGGATGCCTCATTGTAGCACAAGAGTGTCCCTGGTTTCTAGAAGACTATACCAGCAAGTACATGTTATGAAAGGGTCTACCATGTTGGACAGGCTTACATCTCAGCAACAGACTAAGTCCTATTTCTGGCTAAGTACAAGAAGGTTGACATGTGGAGGCTGACTGCTGGATGATGAATCCTTCAGCCATGGCACCCACAATGCAAAGAAAAATACAAATATCCCTCGGTCCAGTGCCGTCTTCTTCTACTTCTGAATTAAAGTTTTCAGAAAAGAGGGAGGAAGGTACTAAGATTCTTGGTAAACTTTAACTTAGCTGTTGCTACAGTATGTCCAGTGACATGTTCCTAAAAGAACTGAATCATATCAAATTTGACATTCTTGTTAAAAATGAAAGCAAAGGACAAGACAAAGTCATAGCTAAATTAAAGTATTGTTCCCAGCTTCTTTCGGCAAGGAAAGAAAAGAGTTGTTGTGATCATGCATCCAACATTATTTCTTGAACCTTTGGGTCATTTTATATTATAGTGCATATACGAATATATAAAATATATGAAAATACTTTTACATTATTTCTTTCAAACAGGTTAAGAAATAAAGTTCATATTACTGCCTGAATCCCTGGGGCAGGTTCCCCTCTCCATCACTCAGTCCTCTTTCCCTACACTAAATCAGTAGAAATACTAGTTTCTCTCCTGTGATTTATGAACCTAGACATGACATATACAGTGATGCTCAGCATGGCACAAAGCAGCAGCAGGAACCACTGTCTACCATGAGGCCTCTGGGGAGCTTGAGGAAGCCGACACTAGACTCAGTCTTGATCCAGTCAGTGATGTCCTCTTTTCCGGAGTGTGCTCAGCTAGAATAACTTCATGGAGATGACATCTTGATTGTCATTATCATGACTATCATTCAAGGGATGCAAAGGCTTCTCTTCAGGAAGCTCCCATTCTGCCAGGGGAAGCAACCAAATGTATACAACGTACATATGAAGGTATTACGTGTAGTTGGATGGGCATCCCATTGAATTGGTCCATCTGGGTCAATATCTTGGACAAACACTGATGATAGGTAATGAATCGGGCCCAGTTAGACAGAAAAAAGAGGACTGACTGGATTGTTTTTGTAAATTATGCCATGCTTTCGGTGATGCCAAGCTTCTCCATGAAGTGAAAATCTGTGATCTAGTACCATATTCTTCCAGTGATGCTGTATGGATGCCTACCATGGGATGTATGGGGTGTTCAGGAGGATTAACACCTCTGGTATGAGAGCTCACTGAGCCCTTTTCAGGGCTGTTCATCCACCTTTGGTGTCCACCTGTCACCCAGCTCTCTCCTGTAACTCTAAGAAGCTGTAGCAAGTGCAGTATCCACTCAGCAGATGAGCTAAACAAGGTTGAGGGTACCTAACAGGTCTCAAACTTATAGGTGAGTTAGGGGAGTGTCTATCCCATTCATGTGAAGACTTTTCCCCAGCAGAGTGGGCAACTGAGAGCAGTTTGTTCCAGTGACCTTGAAGGTGACTGAAGTAGGCTCTGTGGAGCACTGAGAACTTGATCAGATATTGAAGACACCAAGGTCATCACTGCATCATGGGCCATCACCAGTTGTCTTGACTTTTTGTCTTGCCATTGGACTTAAGTGACTCTGGAAGAGAGAATGAGACTGATGACTTTGTGCAACTCTGCCTCACTTAAATCCGATTCATGAGTAAGTCAGTACATCACCTGTGGTGTCATTGGACCTCTTTGAAAAATGAAGGACAAAAACCAAAACAATGGATGCCTAATGTTGAGCACCACAGTCACTGAGGAATCAAAGTTGTATGATGCACAAAAAAATATTGGAGAACTATATGATGCCTTGTAGGCTTCAGCAGATCACTGAAGATTAAACTGAAGGATAACTTACATGTGAAAAATGGTGTGGGATATCAACAAAGAGGAGCATGACCTGATGAGAGCCAATGATGGCACCAGAGCCCATGTACTGCACTGGTGCCCATTTTAAAAGACCTAGAGAAGGGGCTCAAGAACATTGAGCAGAACCCCTCTAGAAGATTTATGGGAGGCCAAGAACGAATTACACAGTCTCAGAAGGTATGCATAAATAGGTTACCGTGTGAAGTCCCCATGTCAATGAGATTATCACTCCACTGAAGAACAATGAATGGTGTGTGTGCTTCATTTCTTAAAAGCTCTGGGATCTGAGAAAATGCAGACCATTCCAGGAGCCCCGTTCTTGAAGGTCTCACTGACCCCTGTCTGTAACAGCTTTTTTCAGTTATCACTTACACTCCCTGGCCCTTGCTTTCCTTATACCTCATTAAAACCTTCCTCATTTCAGACTGCCCAGTACACTATGAGGAGGTGCTGAAAGGACAGGCCAGCTTGCATCTTCAGGCTTTTCTTCTTCTTTCCATGTAAGGACCTCAGAACCCTCCTTGAAATGCATCAGCCAGCCATAGACTTCCTTGGGTTTTCTTGTTCCTCTAGGGATAATATAACCCTAACTTGTTTTTTTTATACTAATTAAAGAATACCACAACATTAGTAAAAGCCTCTCTCTGAGCATCCTTGTACCATATTCTGTCTGCAAAGGGGTTCAAATTATTAATACTTAGGGGTCCTTTGGTGAGGTGGCCTCTGATGCATCTCCCTTTTCCCTATGCCAAGTCCTGTCTCATTGCTCTCCTCTCCAGTGCCAGGTCTCTGTGACCGCTGATTAGGGATGGCAAGGAAGTGGAAAGGGGAGGTTGCCTTAAAAACAGGCAAAGATGACAAGGCACCTTGGAGAGAAAAGGGAGAAATTAACCTTTCCTGTAATGATTTCTGTCAGGTAAATGGCAAAGTAACTGAGGAGAGGTTGTCTGCTTATGCTTTAACACCGGAGGCTGTCTATGGAGCATCCCACATAGCCATCTTGCCCAGCCATCAACTTTTACATGGCAACAGCAGTCTGAAGGAAATCTTTCAGAGGACATTTATCCCTGGCAAAGGTGAGTTTTTAATTGAAATATTTTTGAGATATAATCTAACGTTTAGATGATAAAGTTCTTTGTACATAGAGATCATATCTTCTCCTTACTTTATAGTTCTTATGATTTTGGATAAGAAAGGGAGCCAATGTGAGATTAAAATGACTTGCAGCTGATGGAATCTAAATGCAGATTGAGGCACTTTTTTAGGTTCTTTTTTTCTTGGGGTTTTTTTTTTTGGTTTGTGTTTTCTTTTGCAACATGACTGATGTGGAAATATGTTTTGCATGACTACACATGTATAATCTATATGTAATTGCTTGCTGTCTGAGGAAAGAGGGGTAGGAGGAAAAAAGGGAGGAAGAAGAGAATCTGAAACTCAAAATTCAAAAACACCCCACAAAAGTGAAAAAATTGTTTTTATGTGTAATTTGAAAAAAAAAATATATATATATATATAATTTCACATAAAATAAAATGACTTGCATTTGCTATAGCAAGTTCTGACATGTAGGTGAGCATTTTTTTATGACCTGAAAATGGTTTTCTCATTAAATTTAAACATTTCTCCCTGGAGTGTTGTTTATATACTCCATTTCTCTTTTAGTGGCTAGTAAATTTTCACCAAGTTCCTATGTGAAATCCCAGAAATTTTGAATTAATAGATCTGTGTTTAATGATATGTTGACTCTATACAAAGTAGGTCTTTCGTAAGTGTCTTTTATGAAAATATGAAGCTATTGAGACTGATATTCTTGAAATAGATAACCAAGGTGGAACATTTCCTGATACCAGCTTATGAAATGATATCCCTAGATAATTCAGGAGCAAGATAGTTAGCTCTTAGAAGCAATCATTTTGTTTTAACTTTACAGTATTGTTTAGAGTGTCATCTTGAAGAATGATGAAAAAATCCTTTTAAATTAAAAACATTCTTTGTGTGTCCAGTTATAAATTTTGTTCCCTTCTTATTCTGGAAAAAAATCAGAAATCTCTCATTGGAAGAGAGGGTTATATAGAGGGAGGGAACCTAGTCCTTGTGAATGATTTGAGATAAGTAATTGTCTTGAAAATCAGACATACTGAAAAGATGTGAATGTGAAGTCTTCTTGGAGATTGGGTGAGAGAGAATAAAATAAGCTAATACCATTGAAAGATTAAAAGGCTAATGATCATGAAATTTAGGGAGTTCAGAACATTTTAACATTTTCATGTTTTTTGGGTGATTGAGAAATCATTTTGGAGAATGTCCAGAACAATATTTGGAGATACTTGTGTATCTCTATGACTGCACAGGTGTCTAAGACAATGTTTCTAAAATTTGGCATAAGCAATGCATTTTGATCGTGGATAAAACATTGGATATTTTCCCCTGCATAATCTCTGAAGTAATTCTAAATGAAATACAAAGCTTATAAAATTTAACTCTGTCACACGACTCAACTATTCAATTGTTTTATAGTCATGCTAATTTGTTCAGCATCTCTAGCTTATATCTATCAGATTGTCTGGATTTGGGTGGATAACATTGCCAGTGAAATCAATATGGAAATTAATTCTTGTGTAATTTTAAGAAAGTCAGTTAAAATTCCTGTGAAAGTGTACTTTTTTCTGGCATTTTAGGGGTTACATTTTTACAATGTTAATGTTTCATCCTTTCCTTCTTTCCCTTCCTGCATTTGCTATTTGTTTGTGACTATTATCATTAAAGTGACTTTCTTCTGTAAATGTCAATTACTAAGCAGTGAACTACAAATAATCACAGAAATACAGAATTCAGAGTGAACTTCATTTTCATGAACTTGGATTCTCCACCTCAGTTTCTTCAGAACTTAAGTAATGACTGATTTCAGCTCAGCTCCCAGGTTCTCCTCCCTGATGTCTTCTTCCTTGGCCACCATGTTTTTCAGAACTGTTAGAGTCCAAGGCATTGAACGGCTGACTCTTTTTTCATACCACAGGACTGTTGAAGGTAGATATTCCTCTTCACCTGGTCATTCCCTGCTCTTGAGATCTACCTGTGCCCTAACACTTCTGACCTGTGTGACTTTGGGCAGGTGCCTTTCCCACTCTGAGCTTCCATTTCCTCATCTCCATCAGGAGGGGGCTGGACGCGGTGATCTCAGAGGTTCATTCCAACCCTAAATCTCTGACAATGCTGTTCTGTCCTCCTGTGCAGCAGCTCCTTTTCACAGCCATCAGCTGAGTTCCTTTCTCATGAAGTTGTTTACCTGCATCATACAACTCTTGCCCTCAAACTCAGCGAACTCAGCACATATGTTGATGTGTCCGCAATTTATCGACCTCCTAAACTCCTGCAACTTCTAACTTCATTCCACGCCAATCACAGGCAAGAATGGCCATAGTCTTGTTCTGACCATTACCCCATAACTGTTTGTTTACCAAGCTTTTCTTTTTTTTAATGTATTTTTATTTGTTTTATTAAGTATTTCATAATTACATATGTAAAAAATTAATATTCATTTTTAAAATTTTTCAGTTCCAAATTCTCTTATTCCCTCCTGTTCCTTCCCCCTCCTAGAGAAGGCAGGTAATTTGATAATGGTTACACATGTGAAGTTATACAAAGCATTTCCATATTAGCCATGCTACAAAAGAAAACACAAGACAAAAAAAGAAGAAAAATAGAGGTTAAAAAGAAAGTATGCCTCAGTCTGCATTCAGAGTTCATGAGTTCTCTCTAGGGATGGATAGCATTTTTCATCTTTGGATGAAGTCATTACTAGATCGTTGCCTGGATCAGAGTAGCTCAGTCTTTCATAGTTGATCATCCTTACGATATTGCTGTGACTGTGTACAGTGTTCTCCTGGTTCTGCTCACTTCACTTTGCATCTGTTCATATAAGTTTTCCCAGGTTTTTCTGAAACCATTCTGCTCATTATTGTTATAGCACAGTTGTATTCCTTCACAGTCATGTAACACAACTTGTTCTTGTTCAGCCATTCCATAATGGCTTGATGGGCATCTCCTCAATTTCTACTTCCTTGCCACCATAAAAAGAGCTACTACAACATTTTTGCACAAATTGATCCTTTTCCCTTTTCTTTGCTCTCTTTGTAGTGATATTTCTGGGTCAGACAGCACAATTTTATAGCCCTTTGGGCATAGTTCCAAATTGTTCTCCAGAATGGTTTTTACCAAATTTTTCTTAGCCAGTATCCTCATCGTTACCACTTATAAACTTGGGCAGGTCACCCCTAGCTTTAAAAAAACAACAAAAAACCTTCACTTGACCCTGCTGTCCTCTGAAGCTATCATCCTGCATCTCTTATCCCTTTACAATTAAATCCTAGAAAGAGTTTGCTCACTGCTTCCATTTCTTCATCTCCCACTCAGTTAGCAGCCCTGTGTCATCTAGCTTCTGACCCTACCACTCAACTGAAAATACTTTCTGAAGTTAGCAACAATCTTTTACCTACCCAGTCCTTTTCTCAGTGTTCGTACCTCTTAGCCTCTCTGTTACTTTGGAAAACATCATTTCTTGCTTGGATCCTGAACACTGCTTTCTGTTGGTCATTCTTCCAACTGGCTTGACCATTCCTCCCTTTATTTTTTTCTAGATCATTCTCCTCTTCCTGTTCACTAAACATGGACATCCTTTACAGCTCTGACCTGGGCCCTTCTTCTCCACATTCTCCCTCTCCATGACTTCATAGCTTCTTTGGGTTCAGTTATCATCCCCATGCAGATAACTCCCAACTCCAGCCCTATCCAGCCTTATCCAGCCCTAATCTTTCTCTCAAACTCTACTCCTGTATTAATAGCTGTCTACTACATATCTCTACCCAAATGTACCATAGGTACTCCAAACCCAACACATCCAAAGTACAACTTGCTATATTTTCCTGAAAACCTATCTTTCCCCTACTTTGTCATTTGGGTTCACAGTACCACTATCCTTCTAGTGGTTCCTAGTATGGGATCTTGGAGTCATTCTTGACTCTGTCCTTTCCTCCATATCTGCTCAGTTCCCTCGCCTTGGTCCCCTTTTGACAACTTAAGTGCATTCATTCCCTTTCCACTCACAGAGTCTCTACTCAAGTCCAAGCCTTCATGCATGACCTCTCACAACAACCTCCTAACTGGTCTTCTTCCTTCTACTCTCTCCCTTTTTCACGCTTTCTCCACACAGAGATGGGACCCTCCCAAACCAATGTTCCTAGAACACAGATTCGATCATGTCGCTTCATGACTCAGAAATCTTCAGTGGTCCTGTATTGCCTTTAATATAAAATGCAAACTCCTTAGCCTGGTATTTAAATCCTTCCATGCTGTGACTGCTATTCACCTTTCCAGTCCTATTTCATATTACTTTCCTTCCCATAATCTTTGTTCCCCACACACTAGCCTGCTGTCTACTGCTCACCCATCCCCTTCCCTATTTGCACAAGCAATGCCTCAGGTCTAGGACATACTCCTTCCTCATCTCCAGTTCATGGCATCCCTGCCTTCCTTTAAAGCCCAGCTTGAGTATTCCCTTCCCCATGAGGCCATTTGGGATCCTGCCTGCCCCAAGTGCTCCCACTTTCTACATCATAAAACATTCTATGTATTTTCATATATACTGGTATATACGTTATTTCTATTTAGTAGCATGTAAGAACAAGGACAACTTTATGGTTTGTCTTTGTATCCTCAGCAGCTAGCAGGATACCTTGCATATAGCTGGTGCTCAGGAAATATTTGCTGAATAGGGTGAATGTAAATTTTGCAGTAATTTCAGTAGCTACGCCTTCAAAGTATTGGTGGCAATATTCATGGTTTAGGAACAATATGTTTGCATTCCATGTTGGTGAAGTGGAAGTGCAAAGAGAATATTCTGTTCTTCAGGTTCCATGTTGAACTTTCCTCTTGAAAAAAGAGAGTGAGAGCACACAGACAATTAGCTTAATCAGTCAATAAATATCCAGAGAGTTGGGGCAGTGGATACAGTGCTTAGCCTGCAGTCAGAAAGACCTGAGTTCAAATCCAGTCTCAGACACTTATTAGTTGTATGATCCTGGGCAAGTCACTTCATCTCTGTTTGCCTTACTTTCCTCAACCGTAAAAAATGATAACAGTAGCACCTAACTCCTAGGGTTGTGATGAGCAGTAAATGAGATAAGATTTGTAAAACACTTTGCAAGCCTTAAAATGTTGTATAAATACTATTATTGTTAAAGTGCCTATTCGTACTACTCACTCACATTTCTAGAAGGATTCTCAGTTGTGCATACCTGTTATCTCATTAGACTATTACGGTGATACTGGGAAGAAGGTACTAATAATATTATCCCCATTTTGCTGATGAGAAGACTGAAGTTCATAGAAATTAAGTGACTTGCTGAAGGTCACAGCTATGGAGAGGTAGTCAGAATTTGAACTGAAGTCTTCTGATATTAGACCAGTGCTTTACCTGGAAAAAGTGCCAGAAACTGCAGAAAATAAATAGCTGCGTGCCCTGTGTGATGTCCAAATCCAGCGTCCTCGGAGGCGGCCCATCTTAGAGAAGGCTGGCCTTGGAGTCAGAAGTCTCACATTCAAATTCTGTCCGAGGCTCCTACCTGCTCTGCAGCCACAGCTGGGTCACATGAGCTCTCCAGGCATCAGTTTCTTCGTCCATTAAAGAGTCTGGGACTATCCCTTCTCTCTACCTCACAGGTTATTATGAGAGAAATATTTTGTGTATCATAAAGTGCTACATGAAAGCCTGTCCTCAGTATTATTGTTAGTTCTGTTATTACTATTGCTAGACGTGGAAAAGGAGCTTTTCTCCTGGGGCTCCCTTTGTGGGGAGGAGCACGAAGCAATCAAGAGCCAAGTTTACCTGTAAAAATAAACCAGCACTTGATTGGTCCCGTCCCGTAGACGTCTGAAGCTGTTTCTACTCTTAGTTTACAGAGTGGCTGAGAGACATCGTATGAACAGAAATTTATGGGAGAAGGGCTGCTATTTGCGTTTTAAAATAGCAAAAGCTAAATGAGAGATAATTAATGAGAGTACTTTGTCAGCCATATCGCCATCTTTAACTAATAGGAAATGTGTTTCTTATATCCTTAATATATGACATAATAGAAATTTGTTCATTTTCCTTTACATACCATTTGTGCCTTAATATCTGATATAAAACCTGTCTATTTGCTTAGCATCTGAGTGTCTAGCACAAGTTCTCAAATGAACATAAGAATGTACAGTAACCCCAGATGAAGATGTCAAGTGAAATTGGTTGTTTTCTGTAGTTACTGACACTGTTTTTTGCTGTCAATTGAGCACAGTTGGTTTGGATCATAGTCCGATGCTTCTAGTTTGAGAGATGATAGAAGCCATGAAAAGTATCAGTTGGCAAGTACCTTCCACACTTCTGAAGCTCCTGTGGCCTCTTCCTGTGGCACACTTCCATGTTCTTATCTTTAAGATATTTGGGGTCTCTTCTTTACCTGAATAGAAAATGTTTTCTTTAGGTGAGCCTCATGCACTCAATTCTTATTGGTTAAGTCTTCCAAGGACTCCTGGTTTTATCCGTGTGGATACTTCCCTGGCCCCGCCCCCAACCCAGACTCACCAACACAGGTCACAAACCTTCCTGAGTTTTGGTAGAAATAAATTGCCTTGGCTGAGCAGATTCTCCATCTGATAGTTTGCCTTCTGGTGGGGAGCTTCTGCAAATGTAGCTGGGTTGGTCCTTGCGTGACAGACGTACAGGCCAGTGACTCATGGTCACTGCTGACCACATTGAGGCCCTCTTGTCAAGCTTGGCTTTGGGAGGATTTTTTAAATAATGTTTTTGCCACAGCCTGGTCATAGTAGGGGTTGGCGGGAGGGAAAGTTTATAGAAAGATGAAAAGTGAAAATTAATTAGGGAGCATTTGCTTTATTTGCATTCAGCAGCCCAATAATTTATGGAATACACTGGTGGTGGCTTTACAGAGGACATGAGAATCCTCTAGGTTATAGATGCATTGTCAGAAAGAAGGCGATACTTTACTACTGGAGAGCTCTTTCTTTTGCCATCAATGAAGCTTTTGGGGCTCACTTGTACCTTTTAACTTGTTCCCTCTCCCCAGTATAGATTTGAGGTACTTTTTTTTTTTATTTGCTCCCTGGGTTTGCATAGACTATTTTTTGCAATTCCTCCTTTGGGTAATTGTTTCACAGCTCTGAAATGAATTATTGGAAATAGACATTAAATGATTAACTTTGGATGAACAGCTGGGATTTTTACCCATTCTTTTTACCTGGGCATCCACAGTTAATATGCTGATGCCTAAATTCAGTGGACAGACAGCCTCTGTGACATTTAGCACACAGCCCAGACTTGGTTTTCCTCCTTGACTGATTACCTGGGAGATTTTTGGGGCAGTAATGAGGGCCCAACTGATAGATTATGTAACTCCCTGCATTCATTTTCAGATTGTCTCACACCTGTGACTGCAGTTAACATGCTCACTGGTCAAGAAATTCCTGTTGTCATTGTGGCCACAACAAAATTGGAAGGCTCTCTAGACACAAAAATAGGTAAGTATGAATTATATAGAAATATTTTACCGTAAAGTTGGAATCCTGGCATGTTGCTCTTGACCAAAAAACATATTATATTGTGTTGTTAAGATGAATTTCAGCACTGGTGGAAAAGGAAAGTCCTCTCTGTAGGCTGTACCTTGTAATCAGGAAGACCTGTTTTCAAGTCGCCCCTAAGACACATAGTGGCTGTGTGACCTTGGCCAAGTCACTTGACCTTTATCCTCTAAGAGTCTTGCAGAGAAAGTGCTCACCCCCATGGCTAAAGCATGTTCCCTCACCCAGAGGTATAGTCTGTATCCCTATAATTCCTGTGGCCCACAGTGCTATGCACGGAGTAGGAACCACAATGATAAATATCTGTGGATGGGGAAAAAAATGAGAGAAACTTTGAGTTTTCTGTTATTTATAAATATATTCTTTCTTTCCTAATTCCCTCATTTCTCTCTTCTCCCCCCTCCCCATCCCTCCTCCCTAGAGTGGAGAACCTTGCCTTTATAACAGAGGCTAAAAGAAACGGGGTCAGAGGGGAGAAGATCAGTGTAATTAACCAACCTAGCCATAGATTCTGGCATGACGTGGGATGGAACTTTGTCTCAAGAAGATAAAAACCAGTCGCATACTGTCTACTGGAATACGGGAGAAGACAAGGGAAGGAGGAGGGGAATGAGCATTTATTAAGCACTTTCTGCATCAGGCCCCATGCTAAGTGCTTTGTAAATATCATCTCCTTTGTTCCTAAATGTACTTGTGATCCCCATTTTAGACAACCAGAAGGAACAACACCCTAGAATCACCATTCTTCCTGGGATGCCAGACTCCATTTTCTAGGAGGAATAAATTTAGGGGTTCTCTAAGGAGAAACTGGGTTCGACATCATTTAGACAACACTCATTTCTGCCCATTCTAATTTTAAAAGTTTAGTGTTTAAAGAAAAGAAGTTCTTTCATTTTCTACTTGTTTTATTCCTAATATTTTATTAATAAACCAGCAGTACAGCAGCTCAAGAAAACTCCTTTCTGTATTAGTTTGCTTGCCATCTTTTGATTCAGAAGAGGCAGCAGGGCCCAATGGAAAGAGGGCTGGTCTAAATGTGGAAAGACCTGAGCTCAAGTCTCCCCTCTTACACATACTGGCCAGGTCACTTGACATCTCCACCCTGAACCCTCCAAGACTCTTAAGGAGCTAAGCATTGGCAGAGAGAGTTTCCTCCTTACCTGTACCCAGGCAATCCCAAGCCTGGTCCAAAGCCAAACAATAAAGATTCAAGTCCTTGGAAATATGGACACTTTCTAATACACCATTAAAGAAGAAAAAATTAATCCTCTTTAGGTATCCAGGGACGTTTTTCTAACCTATCCAATATCCATCTGCCCTGGGTGAAATCTGTTTTCAGGAGTGTTACTTACTGCTTCGAAACGGAGCAGACCTCAGCAGATAGAAGATTTATTTGATCCTTTCCTTCAGGATAATTACGAGTATTTTCTATTCCATTGAGTTTTACCTGACAACAGCCCTCTCAACATTTCTCCATCTCCCATGATGAAATACATTTTCATTTCAAGATTTATTAGGTGACATTTTGTCCAAGTCTCTCCTTTCCACTCTGTATCTTGTTCCTAATCACTCCCTTTTCAGATAAACTTGGTAACTCTTCTCCCCTCTTGCTACTTTCACTTGGGGCTGTACAGTTTGGTTTGTAAATTACCAGCATGTTTTGACTTCCTGATTCCTCAGCTGGTCTCTGGACAGGTAGCTGGTTCCCTTAAGAACTTAGTTTTTCCGGTAGTTATGCTGTTATGTCTTGTTTCCTTACAATTGTTTTGTATCTTTGATAAAAATGCATAAATGCCAAATCAAAAACAGCCTTGTTGGTATCATTTCAGCCACATTTTTTTTGTCCTTCTACCTCAGATTCTGCATGTGTTACACCCTAAATGTGTGATTTGTATCAAATGTAGAGGCAGACAAACGTCAAGAAATGGTGATTGGAGTGTCATTTCTCAAAGTTTCCTGTCTAGTGGTAGAAGAACCATTTCCTGGGAGCATAACAAATAAGGCTGTTGCAAATTGTCTCCCCCACAGAGACTTTCTGATTTTTCATCAGAACCAGCCCTTGGCAAAATTGTGAGATTGAGTAGGTTTATTTCTGGTGTCTGTGTTCAGGCCTACTTCTCAGAAGGGAAGCATCTAAAATCATATTTCCTTTGTGTAAAAAATTATGTTAACTTTCCCTAGGATTTTTTTGCATTTTAAAAGAAGAGAACTGGGGGAAATAACCAAAGGAGTGAATTTCTAATGGTTGAATTTCAAATACTGTAGCTCTTGGGTAGAAGTGACATTTTGGGGCTGAGAGGTTGAAATCAGAACCTTCCCAGGACCCCTGAAGTGATCCTACATGGACAATCACCTATTTGTAAATCAGTCTCGTTTTTTAGTCTTTCTCCAATGGTTTCCAATGATGTTCTGTGGTAAAGTGGAAAAATAAACTCTGGAGTCAGAGGACCTGAGTTCAAGTCCTACATCTTGTCCTACCCATTCCAACGACCCTGGCCAATTCACTCAGGCTCTTTTAAAATGGGAGGGCTGGACAAGGTGGCCTTTGATGGTCTCTTTCAGCTCTAAAGCTATCATCTTTTGGAGTTAGAGCCAAAGTGATTCCTTGATATTCAGTTCTACTCCTTCTTAAATTTTGCTTTTTGCTTCTTCTCTAAATAAATATTGCCAGTTACAAATTTTAAGTACTTTTCTCTAAAACTATGCAATTATCCAAATACTCCTGTAGTGCATTTTTTTCAGTTAATGGTCCTTAACTAGATTAAACATACACCTTGGTTGGTTGGAGGCCTTCAGCTGCTTATACCTGGGT
Source organism: Potorous gilbertii (assembly GCA_028658325.1). Taxonomy (NCBI): domain Eukaryota; kingdom Metazoa; phylum Chordata; class Mammalia; order Diprotodontia; family Potoroidae; genus Potorous; species Potorous gilbertii. The sequence continues at coordinate 33,986,101 of CM053770.1, read as the reverse complement.
CCCCACCCAGCTTAAATTGGGGAGGGGCATAGGAGAAAAGGGAATTTTGGTGCAGAATTAAGAGAGCTCTGGGATGGTGCTAAAGAATTCTGGAGTGTCCACATCAACAGGTTGTAAAAGTCAGGATATTTACAGTTGACCCATTAGTAGATAATCATTCTAGAACAGTGTCCTTGCTTAAGTAGAATCACTCATCACATGAGAAAAATTCACATGCCATGGGAATTCCCAATTTTTATACCTAATGTTCTGGGGCCATACCCTGGCTTTGGAATCCCTGGGCTTGGCTTCAGATCAATCCTGGAAGCTGAATTGGGGCCTCACTTTCCTCATCTAAGAACTAAAGGGAGTGGCTTAGATAAGCGTAAGGTCTGATTGTAGTTCAGAATTTAGGATCCTTACTCACTTTCCATAAAATGGACTGAAGAAACACCTCAGCCAATACGATGTTGGCATTTGACCTGCCTGCATTGATAGCTGTCAAATTTTGTTTTTTATAGATAGTTGAAGAAAAATCCAGAGCCCCAAAGGGCTAAGATAATGCCCCCCTGCAGGAATGATTGGTTTTAGAAACAAGGAAGCAGTTTAGGGATAAATGTCTGCTTAAAAGGTATTTACTGGGAAAGATCAGGCTGCTTCCCCTTGGCCTCCATAGTGAGAGCATCATCCTAGCAGTGGTTTGAAATGCAGTAGCCAGCCTCCTGTTCACTACCAGGTTACTCTACACTGGCTGTCGATAGAAATTGCCAAGAGATTTTAGGAGACCGGTGAACAAAAGTAGCAATTTTAAAGCAGCACAAATCCTTTACCTCAAAGTTTCCAGTGTGAAACTGTTTGTCCCCAGAGAATAAGTAAAGAATGGAACAGAGCCTCTAAACTGTTGTTTGTTTTCCCTTTTGGGATAGGAATTCCTGCCACTAACTCAGACGATGCCAACATAGCTCAGAAACTGGGTCTCTCCTTCATCAATGTGATTGAAACCTTGTCAGATGGCACTGAAAAACTCATCAACTCTGCTGAGGTCAGTGGTTTTCTTTTATTTTTTTTCTTTCCCTTCCTTTCCTTTTCCTCTTCTTTTTTCCCCCTATTTCTTGCCATTTCCTTCAAAATAGCAAAGGCAGCCAGGTGGAGCAGTTAGCTGGCTATGGAGCCAGGAAGACCTGAGTTCAAATCTCACCTTTGACATGGCCTGGCTGTGTCATCCTGATCAAATCACCTCACTTCTCAGTGCCCTGGGCAATTCTCTACCACTCTAGAGATGGTGCTAACCAGCACTGATGAAAGGATTTTCCTCATATGGGAAATCCCAAGTCCAGTCCCTATCCCTCTTTGTGTATGAACCTAAGAATCCCACAGGTCCAAAACTGCAAAACATTTTGTTTCATGTTGTTGTCTTTCAAGGCAACATTAGACCTATTTATTTTTCCCAAAGAAGAGATATAGACAGGAATACTAGTACTCTTTCTAGGTGCAATAATACCCTTTAACTTAGTCTGTCTTTGTTTTCTTTGACCTGAGAAGCTAATATTCATATTCCTCAGGCTTATAACCATAACTTAGGT
>CM053770.1:33952712-33984039 GCA_028658325.1 Potorous gilbertii | reverse complement strand
GATGACTTTTTATACCTGTTGATGCCTTTTGTGCCATTCTGCCACCAAAATTGGAAGAGAATCGCACAAGGCAGCGTCATTTTGTGGTTTTTTCTCTATTTCATGGGTTTCATCACCAAGCCACCGGTGGTGAGCCTCTCTGTAGTGAGCTAAGCAGGCCTGCTGCCAGGACCCTTCCCCAGCATGAAGGAACCTTCTAGAACTCGTTTCCCAGGCCTTTTCCCCACCACAGTGACGCAGCAGAGGAACTGTGAGAAGGCACTGAAGATAAAAAGGAAAACCAGTCGCTGCTCTTGTGACTTTACCTTCCACTTAAGTAGACAGCATTTAGGAGATAATCTAAGAGGGAGAGAGTGACCTCTGGGGTCAGTAAAAGCTCTTAAATTCCACAAAGTAGACATTCACAGCCCCTTAAACAGTTCTCTAGTCCTGTTCTACACTGGCCGTGGAAATGTACATTTTATTTAGCGTTAGTTAAATTCAAAAAAATTTGTGTAAAGTCAATGAAAAACTTAAAAGAATGATTTCCTCTAGGAAGAGCTGAATGAGCTGCCCCGTGAAGGAAGCTGAGGCAGAAGTGAAAAGCGGTCATCGTCCACACGTGGGGCAGAGCCTTTTTCTACACAGAAAATGGGCCAGATTCAGGGGAGCAGAAAGTGGGTTACTTGGAACATAAAGTAATTTTTTTAAAAAAATCTGAACAGATAAGCTGGAGGCTGATGGTGAAGGACTTTAAATGCCCAGCCTGAGGGGTTTGTGTTTTGCCTTAGAGACAATAGGGAGCTTCTGGTGTTGGTCTTGGCATTTTTGTTTCTTTGAGGCAGACAGGGTTAAGTGACTTGCCCAAGATCACTGTCTGAGGCAGGTGAACTCAGGTCCTCCTGGCTCCAGGCCTGGCATTTTCCCCTATGCCTCCTAGCTGGCTGCTCTCTCTAGATTCTTGAGCAGAGGAGCTGACATGATCAGAGCTGTGCTGCAGGAAGGTTTTCTGAGAGTTGTGTGGAAGCTGGTGTTGAAATGGTCTAGGGTGAAATGTGAAAGGTGACATGGTCCTGGATGTGTGATTGGAGAATGGAGGAGAGAGAAAATTGACCAATGAGTCATGGAGAATGGGAGGAGAAGTGAAGAGATGAAGGTGATGTTGAGGCTGTGATACTCCCAGAAGCTCATTAAGCTTTGGAGGAGGGGTGAGGCTTAGGGGAAAGGCATGTTGCATTTGGATGTTTGTGGGACTTGCTGGGGAGATGTCAGCAGGCAGCTATTTATGGGAGGTTGGAACTCGGGGAGAGGCTAGGGCTGGGTGTGTAAATGCTGGGAGTCACCTGTATAGAGATAGTAGCTGAACTGAGAGGAACTGGTGAGAGATACTGAGAGAAAGTACAGGAAGAGAGAGGAGGGTCCAGGGCAGGGGCAGGGAATGGAGGATGATCATCCAGAGTGGGAAAGGGCAGTCAGAGAGTCAGGGAGCAGGAGGAGGGAGTCACCAAAGCCAAGGGAAAAGTGGGGTCTCCGTGACAAGAGGAGTGGCTAACACACTCAGGAGCATCAAAAAAACTAAAGAATTAGGATTAAGAAAAAGCCGTCATGGATTTAGCAATTAAACAGCTGTTAAATGTCAGAACAAACAGGCAAAAGGCCTCTCCAGCTGCAATGCTCAGCATCCCAGCCTTTTTGGCTTCACTTTAGATATTTTGGAATATTCACTTTTAAGGAATATGTCATGTATAATCTACTCAAGACTGAAAAATCTCAAAGGTAATCCTAAGAACTATAAATTTCAAAGAAGATGTCAGTTTGCATTGGTAAATATCTGGGAGCTTCCAATATTAATGAATCACTGATCTAGTCTCCACCACTAGGCCTGTATTATAATTGAAAAAGTACTCATTTGTTTTCATAATTCACCAAACATTTTTTCTGTTAATTTTTTCATCAGTCCACAAATATTCATTGTGGTAGGTACCTAACCTTATGCTCGCTGCTTGAGGTAGATGTCGAAACATGACAATCTCATTGCAGGGTAATTTGTAAACTGGATCCACCAGAAGACTGGAGACTTCTGAATTCATAGGTTCAGAGGAATTGAGGTATTAAACAGTTAAGAAAAATCCTTTGGCAAAAGTGTCAGGCCTAGCTAAAATCTGCCGAGATGACTATCTCCAAACGGCTCCCTTGAGGCAGGTTCATCTTTCCAGAACTGGAAATAACCCAAGTTGCCTCACCCTGGCAATTTCTTAAATGCCTTTCCCTGAGCCCTTGTTTTCCTGGAAGTGTTTAAACAACACAAGGCTCTTCCCATCCCCAAGGCCTTCTCTGCAGTGTTTAGTCAGATACCCAAATTCCATTTTGTTCCTCTTTCAGAAAACTGAGTGTTGACTTTACTTCTGCCCTTCCCCCTAAAGCAGCCAGGACAGTGGGCATGAGACACCATGGAGCACACGTCATCAGACCTTCTCAAAATTCTACTCATTTAGCTAGGCTTCTCTCTATTTCAGATCAACAACAAAGCTTGTGGCAAGATCCCCGTGCCTCACCAGGTAGCCCGAGACCGTGAGAAAGTTCATGAGCTGGTTCTCCAGAGTGAGCTGGGCATGCAGCTCCTACAGGGCCGCACTGTCACCAAGGCTTTCCTCTCTCCCCGGACAGCTCTCATCAACTTCCTGGTGCAGGATTGACAGAGACTTTGGGGTCCCAGCCGCCCGCTCCCTGCTGCTTCCCGGGGAAATCGTATCCCGGAGCCTGGGAGGAAAGCAGAGGTGTGGGAAAGACAGAAGTACTGTAGGCAATCCGTGCTTCCTCAGTGGCTGGGCTGGAGTCCAGAGACATTGGAGGGGCAAGTTTCCTGTGTCCTTCCCTCTCCCCACAGGGAAACCCAGTCAGGCTTCAGAATCAGCCCTGTGACACCAAAAGGAGAATTCACGAGTTGTGGGCACCAGATGTTTCTGCTTTGGTGGATGGGTACGGGACCATAACTGGTTAATAAAAGCGCAGCTCATGATGAAGGGACAAGGATGACTCAGGCTGATTTCTTGCCACATTGGCTAAGACTATGATCATCTGTTTGTGAGGGCTGTTGCTATGCTGCCTGGGCTGGAGAGGAGATGACCAGTCATGGGGATATGCTGGTGGGACCATGCAGCCTTCCTACGTCCTGGGCTCCCCCTAGGAATCATCCACAGCCTCTGGCTTAGCTATTAGGAGAAAAAGAGGACCGGTTGGATACTCTATGGCAGGGGCCTGCATGTTGCTGTTACAGGGTCCCAGCACCCCTAAACCTCAGCATTCCCAGGGTTGTTGTGACAAGTCAGTGAGAACATTTGTAAAGTGCTTAGCACTATGCCTGGCACACAGTAGGGAGTGTGTAAATACTTATTTCCTTCCCCTCGATTTTACAAAAATAAAATCAGACATGGATGTTGACCTTTCTTCAAAGTAGCAGAGCTAGGAAGAAAACTTAGACCTCCTCAAATCAGTTTGTCTCTGGTCCTAACTACCTTGTCCTCAGATTAGCCCTATTGATGATGTAACAGTAGCATTCAGGAGGGTAGTTGGCTACTGAATCAGCTGGACTTTTGGACATGCTCCAGCAGTGTCCCACCTGCGAAGTCTACATTCAGAAGCAACATTAACTCCTTCACCTTCAAACATAAGGCAGAGTTGTGAAATCTAGCCCAGCCAATGAAACCTTAACTATATTCGCAGGATGTTGGAGAAGCATATAAGGGCTTCAGCAGAAAGAACTCTCTCAACATATCTAGAAACATATCAATACGATGTTACTGTTCTTTGGGAAAAAAGCTGATGTAAAGAGAAAGCAATGTCTGGAAATTCAGGAAGCTATGTGGCTGGCAAAGTAGATCAAATCAATTTGAAGGAATTGGAGTCCTCCTTGAAAATCAATTTGTTTGTTGAAAAGCCATTGAGATGTGTTTCATCTCCTTATCTCCCACCCTAACTCAGTTTGTAGACATGTCTCCCCTCCCTTTCTTCCTCCATTTTTTTCTCTCTTGATCTGAGCGTTTTGCCACCTGACAAGACAGTGAGTGACAACCCAGTTGAGAAAATCAGATCTTCCTAACAGAACTTGGGCAGAATTGAGAGAGAACAATTCAGCCCTTCCTTATTTGCTTATTACCTGTAGGGATTGTAGAGCCGCCTGAACTGCCATTTGCTATTCTAATTACTCTCTCTCTCTTGTCTACTTTTGATTGTCACCTCCTGGAGGCCACATCTCAGCTGCAAATCGGTAGTTCATGACTCCCCTTTATGCTAATTACTAGTCATCTTCCATGAACGCGGAGTGGAATTCTGGGTCTCAGAATAGAATTCTCAAGGCTGATTTTTCCCTCCAAGGTTCTTGCTGACTCATGCTATTCTAACTGAAGAAAATGGGGGACTCTCAACTGAATATCCCAAATCTTGGCAGTGCAGGCATTATTTTTTTCAACTTTAAATGTTTCTAAATTTCTTTTCTGGGTTGGCTGTGTGTGTGTGTGTGTGTGTGTGTGTGTGTGTGTGTGTGTGTGTGTGTGTGTGTTTAGAAACAGCTTTGGGAAAATAAATAACAGCCCCTGTCAATAATTATGGTAAGTTGACCTCTGGAAAGTCTTTAGAATTCAATTCAAGAAATATTTATTAAATGCTGAAATATGTAAGACACTGATAGCACCTTACAAACATAAAAGTCCTTGTCTTCAGGGACCTTTAATTGTATTGGGAAATTCTTCTAGAAGTCTCTGAACCTCATTCAGTCATATTAAGATTTAGGGGTGCTGGGACCCTGAAATAGTGACAAACGGGTCCTGCCCAAATGAATTCAACTCAAGCCTTCTTTCAGTCAAAGCAAAACAAGGTTTATTAAAGATCCACCGTATCAGCCAGACTCAAGGAATCTGAGCACTTGCGACATTTGTATTGACAAGCCGATTAAATCTGAACACCTTCATGCTGACCTAGATGGATCTTATACAGAAGTACTGTGGGAGAGATCTAAGGATGGCCCAGTAGTCTGGGGTGACTGGAGGAGGAGTTTAAGGGAGGGTTTGATGGAAGTGGCCAGTAGCTGGAGTGACTACAGTTCAGACACCAGGAACCAAGAGAATGGAATTAAGGGTGGGAAGTAGCTGAAGGCTACCTGGAGAGAACAGACTGTGGAGGGCTAGGCAAGGTTAAGGGTAACAGAGACTTTGACATATCAGTAATGGAAGACTTATGGCAGGTCAAGTGGGAAGATTCAAGGAGAATTCAAAAGGGTTGCTAGAGCCTGTACCATGTCAGTGTAATCTCCTAGGAGGCAGGTGTCCAGTCCTCTGGATATATATTAATGACACCCTCAAGGAGTGGCTGTAAAATAACAGGCTTTGGGAGATCTTGCCAAGTATTTGTTGTGCACAAGAAATATTGATTGTGTAAGCCACTGGCCTAGACATTGTGGAGAATGCAAAGACATAAATAAAATACAATCCCCTTTGTCCAAGAGCTCACAGTCCAGTAAGAGTGTTAGAAACACATTTGACACACAAAAAGGTATCAAGGAAAATTTATTACAGTAGAGTTCAGAGGAATTGAGCACTTTGGCCAAAGTGGACACCATGTCTCTTTTCTGGAGGAGGGAATACCTTCTATGGTCATTCCCCCTGAGTGAACCAGTAGCTCCCAAGTAAGGCTACAGGAAAACTACAGTTTGTTCAGACCAATGCAGGTCCTTCCAAATCAAGATCACATAACTGTTCCAAATTTTGGACTTCCCGCCACACCATCCATTGGCCGTGTGACTTTCTTGTTCTCCTCTCTGATAGGTTTTTCGTCAAACCAGAGCACAAGTTTCTAACCTTTTTACCTGACCATGTAGGTCAAAGCTCAGAGTTTTTACCCTGTGGAAACAGGCCTCTTTCCTTTGTTTCCCACCGGAGAGATAGTAATGATAAGACTAGCTATTGACATGAATATAGGGCATTAAGATTTTAATGTTTCTGAGGCAGGATTTGGGCTCAGATCCTCCTGAGCTAGGTCCAGTGTTCTATCTTTTATAACGTCTAGCCCCCCAGTACAAGGCAGTAGATGGTAATAAGCCATAGCAAAGAGGTATGAACAAAGTATTTGGGAGTTCTGAAGAAGAGGATGGGGGATCAGGGAAAGCTTCATGTTGGAGGTGGTATTTGAACTGAGCCTTGAAGGGTGTGCAGGATTTTGGCAGGTGATGATTGTGGAAAAGACCTTCCAGGTAGAGGAAAAAGTGTGAGCAAAGGTGCAGAGATGGTAAATTGTGAGGTGTGTTCCATAAGTGGTCATAGGTCTGATTGGGTCATATCATAGAGCTGATGTAGGGGGGTGGTAAGAGATGTGTCTAGTTAGATCACTACTGGTTCTTTGACACTGGACATATCCCTTCAGTGCCTTAGGCCATTCTCTAAGACTGTGAGGTATAGAAAAAATGCCATCCTCCATTACTAGAGGGATCTTCCTCACCTAGAGCTCTTTTACCAATGAAATCAGTTTAAGTTCCTGCCCTTCAGGTTAGAGAGGTCATAGATATAAGAGCTTGAAGGTGCTATATTGTCCATCAAATCCAACCCCCTCATTTTACAAATGGAGAAACTGAGACACAGAGCATGTTAAGGGACTTGCCCAAGATCACATAATGAGTGACCATTTGAGGTAGGATTTGGCCCTACATCTTCATTCCAAGTCAGTCCCTCTCTTAGAGAGATCTGGTTGAACTAAGGAGTTTGTGTTTTCTTCTTTGAGCCATGGAGAGTCTCTGTGCATTTTTGACCAAGAAAATCACATAGTGAAAATGGCATTTTAGGACAGTTAATGTGCTTGTGGAAAGAGTTAAAGGAGGGAGGATAGGAAGGTCCATCAAAGGGGGAGCACCAGGTGGGAAACTATTGTCATACTCTAGATAAGGGCCTGGGTCAGGGCAGTGATGAGAGGAAAGGAGGAAGGAATACCAAGTTTGTTACACTCTAATATTAATTCCATGACAGAAACTCACTTGTGGGATGTGAGTTTGCTGGCCAAGCTTGGTTTTTATGAAGCACTTTCCCTAAAGAACCTTTAAATGCTTTATAATTTGGGAGTGATTCTAAGGTGATTGGCACACCCCAAAGAGTTGTGTCCTTTGGAGGACTGGCTGTGGGAGGCTGTTTATTCCAACAACATTACAATTTCTCAGAACATTTCTGGAACCAAGTCAGGAAGAGTTGTCATATTTTGTAGCCATACCACCTAAGTTTGTTTTGCTCCTTCTGACTCAAACAAAATGGGCACGACCCACATCATTGACCACACTTGGAGCCCTAAAGCTTCCTGCCAACTTCCAAAAACCGATCCTCCTTCAGAGAATGAACACTGGTCACCATTGAGCATATTCTGAAGAAATTCCCATAGGCTCTGAAGGCCAAAAAGAATTCCAAATGTGTCTTGAGCAACAACCACATCATTGAAATGCTCTCCTTGGGGAATACTTCCAGAGAGATGACATCAGCTTGGATGGAGAAATTCTGGTGTGTTTGTTTCAAACATCACTGGATCCCATGGCCTTATGACTCTGAAGGTGACCTAATTTGCCCTAATTGAACAGTAGAAGATCTCATGCTACACTGACAGCTTACCTCTAGCAAAAGGAAGACTAGAGAGGGAACATGAGGCACATGTTCAGGACTATCACAGGGAAGAGGGGTGAGGCTTATTCTTGACCCCAGAGGACCCCCAGGAGAAATGAGCAACAGGAGTTGTAAATGGCCATATGGATATCAGAGGAAAAAAACAACTTCCTAATAATTAGCACTTAGCCCTATCCAAAAGCGCAGTGGGCTGCTTTGAGAGACAGAGCATCCCAGTCACTTAAGACCTTTAAGCAAAGACTGGATAAGCAAGCATTTCTTAAGTAGGTTGTAGAAGGGGATTTTTTTCAGGTACAAGTTGGACTAAACAGCTTCTCAAATCTCATTGAGCTCTAATTCTGTGATTTCTGTGATATGGAATCCTATATTCATCAAGTCAAGCAGCTAAATGACGAAGTGGTTCTAGCATGGAATGAAGACTCACCTCCCCAAGTTCAAATCCAGCCTGAGACACTTACTACTTGTGTGACTAGGCAGATCTCTTCAACTTGTCTGCCTCTGTCTCCTCGTCCGTAAACCACTCTAGTATCTCTGCCAAGAAAACCCCAAATGGGGTCACAAAGAGTTGAACATGACTAGAATGACTGAACACGCAACAAAATTCAAGCCATATTCCTGGAGGCCATTTGGCCTTATAGAAAGAGGCCCAAACTTAGTGCCAGATGACCGGCATTTAGAGTCTGACTTTGCCATTTAGTGCATGACCATAGACAAATCACTTCACTGCTCAATGAGCTGGGTGACCCAGGGACTAGAACACAAAACCTAGAGTCAGGAAGACCTGAGTTCAAATCCCGTCTCAGACATTAGCTGTGTGACCCCGGACCAGTCATTTACCAGTTTGCTTTTGTTTCCTCTGCTGTAAAATGGAGATAATAGCAGCACCTACCTCTCAAGGTTGTTGTGAGGACCAGATGAGATTGTGTTTGTAAAGTTCTTAGCATACTGCCTGGTACACAGCAGGTGCTTAATACATGCTTATTCTACTCCCTCCCCCTTGCTTTGAGAGGAAAAATGAATGAATGAACAAATAGTCTGTAGTTCTGGTTTCTCAGACCCTGCATGTCCTCCAGCCCAAAATTCTTTTCCAAGTTGGAACAGCTGATTTCGACATAGGGAGATGACTTTCTCCCAAGCCTGTGAAAGCAGTATGTGTCTTCCTTAAAGGCAGCACTACTGCCATTGTATTTCAGGTTAGAGTTTTCTTTCTGTAGCTTTCTCTTTTTTCTTATTATCCAAGTCAGACACTGTGGTGCTTTGTCACATCTACCATACCCTGAGACTTTGTCACATGCTCCCTACCCTGAGGCTCGTTTGACCTAGAAGCCATCCAGGAAGAACCATTACCAATAATAGATTGTGTTATGGCTTACTCTTCTACTCCTAATGCTGGTGGTTGGAGTAAGAGATTCTGCCTTAATTGCAGCAATTAAAAAGTAAAGACGTTTGCATTTCATGTTTTCATTTTACAGGCCTTGCACATTCACATCAGGTGAGCCAGACTCATCCATAATTTTCAGGTTTTACCATCTGCGGTCATGTTCAAGGCTCTGGAGACCATATCATATAAGGAGTGGGTGAAGAAACGGAGGATTCCTGGCCTAGAGAAAGAAAACCTTGGGCAAGGGGGCAAGGGGTCAGATCACAACTGTCCTCACATTTTTGAAGGATCATCTTATGGATGAGGGATCAGGTTGATTGTGATTGTCCATAAGGGGCAAGAACTCAGAACATGGCTCAGAGTTGCAGTGGCAGATGTCAACCCCATGTTAGGGACAGCTTCCCAACAGAGCTATCCCAGACTGGAAGGGACCGCCCCAGGAGGTGGGCCGGGTTCCCTCTTGCTGAAGGTTTCCTTTCCGTAATTAGGAAAAATAGTTAAGTAAAACCAACCGCCACAATGACCACATTTGGCATCTTTTATCCCTTTCTCTCTTCTACTCGAAAGAGGGAAGTATGATTCACCATCTGTCCTCTGGAACCAATATTGGGCATTGCTTTCAATCTGAGTCTAATTGTCTCTGAGAACATTAGAAATCATCCTTCAGGATTGAAGTGCTTTCATTTTTTTAAGACAAGCCTTAGATGTTCCTTCCAGAGAAAAGGAGACCAAGAAACTCTGTCCCATCCTGTGATGATCCAGTAAAGATGCTCAGTAGTAACTAGGCAGTTCCTTCTGAAAGCTTGGTTTAAAGGGATAGCTTCGACCAGCCCATCCCCTGAAGCTCCAGCCTCAGTGTGCCTGCATCTTCACCATCTTTGGAGTTAACTCCTCCACTGGCTTCATGGTTTCCACATGAACCAGTGAGGCTCCAGCTATAGCACACTTTGTCTATCAGCCTTCCCCTCTCCTCTGATTGCTATTTAAGGAAAGGCTTCTCTTATCCCAACCTTTGGATCTGCAGCTGCCCTAAGCCTGTTCAGAGTGGAACTGAACGTTCCCATGGAAAACTTTTACCCTTGGAAGCTGAAAAAGATGCTTGTTTGAAGTCAAGATGCGCTGTCCCTTTATGTCCCATAGTGATAACAGCTCACCCTTTATGGATTGTTATTTTCACCACCATGTAGAGTGTTACCTCATTATTACAGATGTGGAAACAGGCTCAGGGAAATGATCCATTTTAGACTCAGTACTGGAAGAGACCTGAGAGATTAAGTCCTTCTCCCCCTTCATTTTACAGATGAGGAAACTGAGCTCACAAAACTCACTAAGAGGTAGAGTACTGTGCCTGGCATACATAGGTAGTATAAGGATCAGAGCCAGAATTTGACCCCAGATCATCAGACTCCAGGTTCAGTGCTTTTTCCACTTAAATCACAAATTACTTATGGAGCTGAGATTCGAACCGTTTCCTGACTCTTACTGTCCTCCTTTCATCCCTTCTACCTATCACCTCTCTGCTTTGGACCCCTTTTCTTAGCAGCAGTGAATTCAGTGAAGTTACTAGAAGAGGCTTGTGAACATTTCTCCCAGAATCCTTCACATGCTCCCAAAGCACAACCAAGAGTCTGCCTTGTGACCTGGAACCAAATGGAATTTCCCCTGAGATGCCATCTGGCCAAACAGCTCTATGGGACTTTTCCCAGGTCACTTTGTAGAGATCTGTAACCTTGTGCACTAGACTAGATTGAGCCCAGGGGAAGTTTGGCTATTTTTGCACAATTGTTTAAACAGGTTTGGCCTCTCTTTTTGACCGCAGAACTCAGTTCAGCTCACAAAAGCATCCACTTGTGTGACCTGTTGAGTCTGTGATGTTGGCCTGGGGCTGTCACCCTTGTCCCATAAGCACTATCTATAAATGCCCACAGTGGCTGTGTCATGCCCATCCTTGCTTTATAAACTTCTCTAGGCATGTGCCCTGAAAGACATGTAAGCTAGTGTCCTCCCTGAGAACTGATAGGTTGTCAAGGGTGCAAGAAAGATGAAAATGGTTTGTTTTTGCCATTTTCCCATATGAAGCAAGTAACTACAGAACATCTGTTCAGTGGCCATGTCCCTGCCCTCTCTTGGAGAGAGGGAGGCTATAGGCACTTGCCCTTTCTGATGACTTTACCAACTGGAATCTGTCCAGTGACTAGCACTGAACTGTTGGGAGAATCCACAGGGGCCATCCTGGCCGGAACTGCCCCAGGCAGTATCCTGGACCAGATCCATGGGCTCTGCTGATTCATCCTTGAAAGACAGAGAAGAGGGAAAAACTGAGACGCATGGGAAAGGCAAGCATTATGGATGCCTGCCATTGACCGAGTCAGCTGCCAAAAATCCTCAAATGTTTCTCTCCCACCAGGACCTTGATTACTACCCTTTCTTCCTCAAATCATCCATAGAAGGGACTTGAGCATCTGGGGTGATCCGATTTTTCCCAAGGCATTGAAGGGGTTGTGGAGAGAGGATGTCAGAGAGGGGCACTTGTCAGGGCTCTTTGTAGCAATGGGTCCAAGGTCCTGTGGGACCTTGGGCATGACCATCATGCCTGCCTGCCTAGACTAGCACAGCTGCCTCTGCTCTTTGCCCATCTCCTTTCTTCTCATCACTTTACTGCCAAACCCATTGTCTTCAGTGCCCAAATCTGGCCGGGGAATTCCTCCAACTCACAATCTTTTGATAACTGCTTAAAAGTTCAGATGTTTTAAAGCCTGGTGTTTAAGGCCCTCCACAATTTGACATCATTTATCATCTACATACTCGATGCGCCAGCTCATCCAGACTGTTCCATCCCCTGCCCTCCATATGCACCCTAAATGTTTCCATCTTTGCTCATACTTTTCCATAGAACTAGGATACTCCTCTCCCTTGCTCCCTGTTAAAATTCTGCTAGTCTGGTGAAGCCCAACTCATGAAATCACAGATAGGGGTTTGGAGGGGACCTTAGAGATCATGTAGTTCATTTTTCAGATGAGGAAACTGAGGTGTACAAGAATTAAGAAAGTTCCCCAAGGTGACAGAACTGAGATTTGAACCCAGGACCTCTGACTCCAGAGCCAGCATACTTTCCATTCTAGCTTTGCCTCCTCCATGAAGCTATCCTTGCTCCCTCTAGCTAGGAATGACCTTTTCTCCCTCTCATATACCCCATAATAATAGCTAATATGTGTATAGCACTAGAAGGTCTGAGATGCGTTTGACATACGTTGTGTAATTGGATCTCACAGCATGTGGTCTGCACATGTCTTTATGCTATTTTATGTTACTGCACTTTATATTATTTTGTATTAGGATTATTTGTACATATGATCTTTATTTTGGCGGGGGGAGACCATTGGGGTTAAGTGACTTGTACAGAATCACATAGCTAGTCAATGTCTGAGGCTGGATAACATGTGACCTTTAGATGAGTCACTTAGTGACAGTTGACTTTTATATAGAAGGCTAGGTAATATTTATATAGTGCACTGATGTCCAGTGCAAACAGAAACATATCCCTGTGGGATGCATATTGACTTAGGAACCCCAAATTAACATTATCTACCTTGTATTTTTTTTTATTTTGTGAATTCAAATCCAGCCTCAGATACTTCCTAACTACATGACCCTGGGCAAGTCACTTCACTTATGTCTACCTCAATTTCCCCATATGTGAAATGAGTATAAAATAGCATTTGCCACCCAGGGTCCTTGTTAGGATCAAATGAGATAACCTAAGGGAAGTGGTTCTCGAACCTTAAATGTGAGCTGCTGTTATTGTTAGTGATGTAGAGCATTAAAGTCTACAAGGTGCTTTCTATATATGATCCCATTTGATAGGCACAATAACCACTTTAGGGGCACTAATGGCATTATAATCTGCTTTACAAATGTGAAAGCATAACTCAGAGGGGTTAAACGCCTGACCTAGGGTGTCATAGCTGGTTAGTATCAGATAGGATTCAAATCCAGGTTTCTCCTGCTTCTGCTCAGTATACCTACTGCTTCTCACTTGACCACAGTAAAAATTGTCGGCAGCATTGATGTGACACCTTAAGCTTATGAAGTCTAACATTTAAGAACGGCTACTGGTCCCAAAGGTCTGGGGCTGGCTCCCCTCCCCTTTAGCCACGCGGACCCCCAGATTCTGGCATGGATAGCTTAGATACCAAAAAGTCCTGGCCTGCTGCCTTCTCCCACAGTTTGTGTTCACATCTCCTGCCTCAGCTCCTTAGGAAAAAATTATATGAGGCTCAAGTCCAAGGTGTTGCCCAAGGTCCAGCAAAAAGATACTCAGTGTTCAATATGAATCAGGTAGGAAATACCCATTTCTTCCTACACATAAAAGAAATGCTAAAATGAAAAACACTAATCTATGTTGACAAAAGGCCTTAAAATAGAATTCAGTTCTTAAGTTATAACTAGATAAGGCAAAAAAGCATTTACTAAGTCACACTATCTGCCAAGCCCTGTGTTAAGGGCTAAAGAAAGACAACCCTAGCCCTCCAGGAGCTTATATATTAATGGGGTAAGATGGGCCCCAAAGGGAGTTTGTCAGTGTGAGGGAAGGGAACAGATTAAGGTACCCATGTGGAGACATAGTTTCGAGATTTGGAAAGGCAAGGAGCAGAGGCAGGCGGGGAATGAAGACTGGCAACCTGAGTCCCTCCACAAAATGGAGACCCCAGGATGGGGCCTCCATGATATGAAGGGATCATCCCCAGTGAGGAGGCTACAGAGGTAGTTGGACATTCAAGGGCAAGGACACCCAGGCAGGAGGGAAGTTCTAGGATGAGACATCCCTGAGGCATGGTTTTAAAGATCCAGAAGTGGAGTAACTCCCTTTTTTAAAGGCCTAATGAGTCACCAACTCTTTCCACCCAAGGACCAAGAAAGGAATTGATTGGTCATCTCAAAGCAATGCTCCCCCTCAGCCCTGAGACACACCCATGAAAGGCTAGAAGCAAGAGGAGCCATCCTATTCTCTCTTCAGTCCCTGGCCATGAAAACACTACGTTGGCTATTTCATTTGTGCACAAAGTACCACAGGCATCATTATTCCCATTTCACTGGGAAGAAATGGAGGCTGGGAGATGTCACGTTTCTTGTAAGGATCATACAACTAGTACGTGTGTGAAGTGGGACATTGCCTCAAGTTGAGGGCCTTATATTTTGTTGGATATCTACAATCTATGATTCTATTTAAATAATAAAAACTAACCCTGGGCCCATGGGGCAGTGTCCACCGAGAGGCCCATCTGCCCCAGACCAAGGCACAGTGCACAGACTGACCAGATTCAGTCCTGAGAGAGTCTCACATTGCAGTTCATTATTGCCAGATTAGATTAGGAGCTCCTTGAGAGCAGGAATTGTTATTGGCCCCTTTTTGTATCCCCACTGCTTTGGCAGCCAGGTGGTACAGTGACTAGAGCACTGGGCCTGAAGTCAGGAAGACTTCTCTGGCCTCAGACACTTACCAGCTCTGTGAACCTGGGAAGGTTGCTTAACCCTGTTTGCCTCAGTTTCCTCCTCTGTAAAATGAGCTGGAGGAGAAAATGTCAAACCACTCCAGTATCTTTGCCAAGAACACCCCAAATGGAGTCACCAAAGTCTGAAACAACTAAACATCAGATGGTGCCTGGCATGTAACAAAGGTGCTTAATAAATGTTTGTTGATGGAGTACATCCTCCACCCTCATGCCTAGGGGTGATTTACTTTAAATTTAGGTTTTGCTTCTAGCCTTGAGCTTTCACAAAAAAAGAGGAGTAGAAAGGTATTCAATGTATAGTATGAATCAGGCATGGGACTGGTATTTATTCTGTATGCGCACACACACACACACACACACACAGATGCTTAACATAAAATACATGCAAGCACTGACAAGACTTAAGAGAAGTAAACAAGCAGTGGTACTAACTACTGTTGTCTTCTGCTGAGAAAGCAAGACTTAAACCTCCTGAGAAGAGAGAAGCAGTTTTGGAAACAGCTAAATAGGCATCACTACATTTTACCTGAGCTCTGCCCTATCCCCTCAAAATTTGCCAGCAAGGAGGAAGGGATCAGTCAAGCAACCCACGAGAATTTATCAAACACTTCACACATGTCGGGGAAACACAATGAATGAAACAATTCCTACTCCAAAGCATGTTCATCCTAATAAAGGGACAACAAGGTCACTTAGAAGAATATACAGTATAAATTTGAAGAGAATACATACAAATAAAACTACACACAAGACAGTCTGAGAGGGCAGGTGCCGGGGTATCAGGAAAAGCTCAACGTAGACGGTAGGGTTTGAGCTACGTGTTGAAGGAAGAGTCAGAGTATTATAGGATTTAGAGATGAAAGAGCATCTAATGCAATCCATCCCCCATCCCCGATTTACAGATTGTGAAACTGAGGCAAAGAGAAGTTAACTGGTTTATCTGAGGAAGGAGAAGGACTTGGTCTCAAAATCTGATGTTTTGCCTTTAAGAGGAGAGTTCTTTTTTCCTAGTGTCCCCTCCCCCACTGCTTTCACCCCTGTCCAGGACTCTCCCTCACTGCCTCTCCTTCTAGTATTGATTGTGGAATTATTTTTTCATGACTCAAAGGGCTTTCAAACATCCAGCCCTTCCTACACAAAAGAAGACAGCTCTGGGAATTCTTAATTAATAGTTAGCACGTTAGTGCTGGGCAAGAGATCCAGTCATCAACTTACTTCTCGGATATCAGCTAACATCTAAGTCAACAGTCAGACCCTAGAGGAATAAAACTTTAAGTGGAAGGAGAAGGGGCAGAGGGTGAGGAGAAGTGGAAGGGGGTCGACCTTGTCACAGTTTTGCCTTGAGAGGGAGGTCTCACCACCGTAGCTACAGTAAAGCCAACACAGCTCCAAGGTTGTGAATTCTTGATAGGCAAGGACTTCACCTCCCTTGAGATTCCTAGCAGGGCTGTTTTCCTAGCACCCAGAATCATAGATGTTTGAGCTGGAAGGAGTTTTAGGAATCATCTATTGTAACTCCCTCATTTTACTGCGACAGTCCACTGCCTTCAGGTCTGGAGAAGTAACAGAGCTGAAGAATAATCTATTTGAAGGGTGGTATGTGGGGAGCAAAGGGGAGCTGACTTCTAAGTGCCTCAAGGTAGGCTTTGGGATTTCAGATTGGATTTTAGGGGCAGCTGTCAAGCTGCTCCATTTTTATATGACCCAAATTACAGATTTGGCAGCAGAACTAAACCCAGGCTCTTTACCTATGTCCCAGCGACCAGTGGGCCATTCATTAAGCACAGGTCTGACCCCATCACCTGTTCTTCCAAAATACTCTTACTTTATGTGAGATTATGGAATCTCACATAGAGCTGGAAGCGGACTTCAGAAGCCATTGAGTTTGCCACTTCCATTTTACAGATGAGGCTAAAAGGTTAAGAGAACCAGGGTCTCATGCCTGGTAAAATATCTGGGTTGGAATTTCAGTCCAGGGCTTCCTGACTCAAAGTCCAATTTTCTAACCACTACCCTGTGCTACCTCTCAAAGCCCTCCCCAATCCGACTTCAGCCTGTTTTCCAGGTTTCTTACACATCATTCCTCTTTACAAACTAAACATTCCAGCCAGCTCAAGTCTCTCGTATTTCCTCATACATGGCATTAGAGTCCTTCACCCCCCCAAATCATTTAGGATTGACTCTTTCTCTCTCTCTCTCTCTTCACAGATGTGTATGTGTCTATACATGTGTGTATATATACACATGTACATGTGTGTATAATTTACTTATCTATGCACCCTCCCCCAAATCAATCCCACTTCTCCTTAGAAATGAGCAAGAGTTATCCAGGGCAAAGGAAGAATATAAGCCCCTTGACTGACTGGTTCCTTTTTCCTTTGTGCCCCTAGTGCCAGTCACAGTGCCTGGTGCACAGCAGTCACTTAATAAATGCTTGTTTATTGATCCTTCTGATTAAGCACAAATCACTTTTTTTAAGCAGTGTGTGTGTGTGTGTGTGTGTGTGTGTGTGTGTGTGTGTGTGTGTGCGCGCGTGCATGTGTGATAATCTAGCTCCAATCTGGGTAGAACATATATTCTGGTTCTAAGGAGTTCCTTGCTGCCCCCACCTCCCTCTCAGGCCTTCCCCCTTACCACCACCATCCCCTGAGCACACCGAAGGCACATGAAATGAGACTCTGAGATGGGCCATAAGGCACATCGGTCACACACACACACTCATTCTCTTGTTGATGCTGTTGGGGATACTGTGTTTGCTTTGAGGGTGTTGGGGAATATTTTGAAAGGTTGGCCTGTGCCAATGGACTCCTTTCAGTTCTCTCCATGAAAGCCTGCTCAGATGTCCTTCAGGAAACCAGGGAAATACTTCAAATTCTTTCCTCTGAAAGGGTCACATTTGTTCAGGCTCTGGGGTTGAAACGGTGACATTCCCCTGAGTTCTTCCTTGTGGTCTCATCCTGGAGAGTTTCTTCCTGGCCAGTCAGCTTCCTCCTCCTTCAGATGAGGGGGGCTGAACCAGGCATCCTCTGAAAGAGCCAATGATCTGCCCTGAGGCCCCTCACTCATCTCCGCTCTCCAGGGAGAAATGGGATGGATTAGTTTTTTTGCCAAACAAAAGAATGCATTTGGAAAACCATGGAAACTGGGGGGCAGTTTCCCTATCTCTAAATGAGTTGAAGCCTGCGACTTTGCTCAGTGACTTAGACTGAGCAGGACTGAGAGTGGCCAGCACTGGGATGGAGCACTTCCCATATCCTAGATCTCAAAACAGTGTTATTTGAAGATGGAAACTATAGTTGGGGTAAGCAGTGAGGGTCCCTCATCTGCTGTTCTTCAGAATCCCCTGGGATCCCTGGACGGATCCTCAGAGGCCTTCTACAGCTCCCCTCATTTGCCAGAAATGAGGAGCCCAGATCATAACAGCATTAGAGGTGATATTTGAGCTCAGGTCTTCCTACTGCAGAACTGGATCAAGCACATTTCCAGGAAAGAGCTTCCCTTGGAAACAAAGGCTCATTTAAAAAACAACACAATATTCCTCCAGTGATGCCAGATGGTTGCAAGTCATGAAACTGCAGTTTCTAAAAAATTAAAATTGAGGATCGCCCAAAGGGCATTGGAGAGGCTTATACAAAGTAGGGGGAAGCGGCAACAGATTTCCAACCAAAAATCACTCAAAAGAGAAACAGCATAAACCATAGAGATGTGTGACAAGTAGAATAAAAAGGCAGGCCAGTCATATGGTTCAAGCAAGCACTTATTAACTGCCTACTGTGTTCCAGGTGCCACGCTGTGGGCTGGTGAGACAAAGGAAAAAGGAAACAGGCATTTATTCAACACCTATCATGTGCCAGACTCTGTTCTAAGTGCTTTACAAATATCTCATTTGATTCTTACCACAGTCCTGGGAGGTAGGTGCTATCATTTTCCCCTTTTTACAGTTGGAGAAACTGAGGCTCAGTGGCTTGCCTAACTCAAGGGAAGTTCCTGCAGCTGTATTTGAACTTGGAGCCTTCCTGCCTCTAGTCCTAGGGATCTCTCTGGTGGTCCACTGCGCTGGATTCCTCTCAAATCCCTTACAACCTTTTTCGTTGTTCCTCTATTCAGTCTCCTCAGTCCTGGTACCTCCATGCCTCTCCAGCTCCCTTGATCGTATTATCTGCAATGTCCAGGCCCCATCCCTGTGTGAGTATAATTGGTCACATCAGCCTGAAGGCTTCAGCATCCTTTCAAAGCACTAACATTCTAACAAGGGATAATTCACTGATAAGGGGGGTGCTCCTTTGGTGTCCACACAATGTCAAGAGAACCAGAGAAGACCTCATGCACATAGGTTGTACACACACACACACACACATATACACACAAACACACACAAATAATGGGAGCCCATAAACAGGTTAAATGCGCTGTAATTTCCATCATTTTGAGAGAGGCCCACAAAAACAAGGTTATAATTCTAATCAAAGTCAAGTCATTGCTTTGGGCAGCGAGGTGGCACAGTGCATGTAGCTATGTGACCCTAAGCAGGTCACTTAATACTGTTTGCCCCAGTTTCCTCCTGTGTAAAATGAACTAGAGAAGAAAATGACCCCAAGGAGTCTCTTTGCCAAGAAAACCTCAAATGGGATCACCAAGAGTCTGACATAGCTAAAAAATGACTGACCAACAACAAAGTCGTTTAGAAGCATCCAAATATTTCATTTGTATAGATATTGTATAGCCATATATTATATTTTATTTAATAATACTCACTGTGTCCCTTTAAAGATCTGTTATATGAATAGTAAATTATTTAATCTTTTAGATAATACAAATACATAATAATATGAATATTAAATTATTTACTAAAGGATAGTCCCCTACTCTCCATTCACATTTTAGTTCAGACTGTCATCACTTCTCCCCCAAGACTAATACAAAAACCTCTTGTTTGGGCTCCCTATATCAAGCAAGGCAAGATGGCACATTGACAAATGTAATGTATTGTGATGTCAGAGGACATGGGTTTGAGTCCTTATGCTGCCATTCACTGATCAGATGACACCTGACAAGTCGCGTCATCTTTCTGGGCCTCAGTTTCCTAAAAGCCAGCTTTTGAGGTCTCTTCCAACTCTGAATCTGTGATGCTATCATGCCACAACTGCCAGATTGTCACTGTTCTGCTCAAGAAGCGCCAAGGGCTCTCTTTTACCTTTAGAATACAAAAAACAAACTAACAAAAAACCCTCCTTCGTTTGACTTTCAGAGTCCTTCACAGTCTACATCCTTTTATGAGGGGATTTGTTCTGTGAAGTTTGGATTCAGTCAAAAGGCTGCACTTGAGGACCTAGAAGGCCACATGTAACCTGGAGGCTGCAAGTTCCCCTCCCCTAATCTAGACCCTGATTACCTTCCCAGACTTATTACCCATTATAGCTCTTCACACTATATGTAACAGCTTGCTGTTTCTTGTACGTGATGTCTCACCTCCCATGTCTTTCTCTTTTCCCAAGCTGCCTGGGATTCACTCTTTCCTTGCCTTTACCTCTTAGACACCCTAATTTCCCTCAAATCTTATTTATCTTTAGTGCCACCTGCTGTAGTAAGTTTTCCCATCTCCCCATCATGGTCCCCTAATTACCTTGCATCTACTTTGTATTTATATTGTTAACCTGAAAACTTGATTAAATAAAAGACATCAGGCTAATAAGCATACGTTATTATTTAATTAATTCTCTCTTAAAGATAACGGTCATAGTGCTATGGAGCCAGGATCAGAACTGGCTGACTTAGTACATAAATTGACTGTCTTAAGTACATTTTGCCTTGAGAAAGGAGTTCTCTTAGATAAACACATAGTAAACAAACGGCACCATTTGGGTTTTATGATCCCAGGCTATAGGCATCTTCCTTCCATAGCATGCCTTGTGATTTGAGATAAGGAAAAACAAAGTCCCATCACCCAGATACCAGATCTTGTCCTAGCAGGCCTTTGAAGCTGTGGTATCCTAACAGACAAAGCTGAAGTTACAACCCAAGGCATCTGTGTTTTCTCTTATCACTAAGATGCCAAAAGGAGGATCTGGTAAGGAAGTCCCATTTGCTTGACAAAAGACATCCTCTAAACAAAGGAGACTATTAGATCCAAGCTCTTCTTAATTCAAACTTTGGCCCTTATTAAAGTCTAGAATTTATATTAAATATTATCAATATGTATACATAGAATTAAAGCTCACTGAGGACAAAGACTGTTTCTTTTTTGTCTCCCTATCACCAGTGCCTAGTGAGGGAGCTTAAAGATGCTTATTGAATGAAGGAAGAAAGGAAGGAACCATCAGATCTCCACTCATGGAGATCAATTAACAAACATTTATCAAATAATCACTGTGTGCCAGGTATTGTGATGGGTGCTAGGAATTCAAAAAATCAAATAATCCCAACTCTTAAGGAATATCTCCTCCCATCACAGATCTCTGGAAGGTATTCTTTACTATGCTTTTCCTGCTTTCAAGTTTTCATTGATGATCTACTGAATTTCAGATCCATCAGGCACTTCTCCATTGACCCCTAACTGTGATTCTTTGGGAATGGTGCAGTTCCATGACTTGGAGACTTAGAGTATCCCTCACATAACATGAGTTATTGCTCATCATCCATCTTCAGGGTCTGTATGGCCTGATAGACTAACTCTATAAGTTGTCCATACAACTGTATTTCATAATCTGGCCAGTGGGCATTTTTTCATCCATTTAGGTTTTCCTTTAGTTAGTTTCCTCAAGCCTAACTAAACAGCCTATGGAACATAAATGTCTTTTTACAACCAACAAAATGTTTTATGAACAACGGGCTGAATCTCTCCATGTGACTCCAGTCACTTCCAGAATACACCTGCTGGAAGGCAGATCTGAATGTGGTTGGGTCATTCAGCCACTCTCTGGTGGCCTAGATACTCTAGGTCTCATACATATTATTGTCTTTCAGAAATGCAGAAACTAAGTATGTCTTGTCTATTGCCTCAAACTGTTACTCAAATGTTTCTTGTTTCTTATCACCCTAACTAGATGGGAAGAACCTTGTGGGTAGGGATCATGTCTTCTATTTCTTTGCTTAGTACAAGCATTAACTGACCCATTTCCCATTTCTTCCAAGTCTTACTTCCACTAAACAAGTAATATATTTAACTCATCCAATCCTATAAGCATTTATTTAAGCTCCTGCTTTGTACAGAGCCTTTCAAATACTTGGAAACCACCATCATGACTTCCCTAAAATGTATCTTTTCCAAGCTAAATATCCAAGTTCCTTCAAACAATCCTCATGGGGCATCTCACCCATTGTAGTAATTATGCCCAGTATCACAACACATGATAGAAGCTCAATCAGTACTCGCTGGATGAATGAATCTTCTAATTTTTTCCATCCAAGGCAGAAGCTAAAGCCAGTCCAATATAAGCAGGGGTCAAATCAATCAACTTAAAAGGAAAGGAGAAGGGACTGCATTTGCATGATGGTGAACATGCTATTTTTTCAGAGGTATAAAATCATTTCTGTTGCTGCAGAGTCTTTGGATTGCTTTGAAAACTCAGCCCTCATTTAAGACAAGCTAAATAGATCAGCTAAATTTGAGGGAGCTGGGTAGCTGATTACACTGGACCTGGAATCAGGAAGACCTAAGTCCAAATTTGGCCTCAGATACTTAGTACCTGTGTGAGCTGGATTAAGTCACTTAATCTCTGTTCACTTCAATCTACTTGAGAAGGAATTGGCAAAGCACTCTAGTATCTTTGCCAAGAAAATTCCATGGACAGTATTGATGTCCTATGGTCCATGTGACCAAGAAGAATTGGACACAACTGGACATCAATGAAATAAGTCAAAGGCATAACTGCCTTTCCTGAAGGTGAATATGATGGTCTACAATGGATGGTACATTGGATATGATGTTTGAAGAGTTAAAATTACTGGTAGGAAACTTCCCCAACTCCAGGGCATTCTCCATGTTGTGTCTGATGTCAGTTGATCGCTATTGGAAATCTGTCAAACAGTTTCCTTCTAAAGCCAAGTGAAGTGATCTTGCAAATCAGGGAGTATTCCTCTCTGGGGACAGCATGCTGACAGTGATCTGTCTAGGCTGATTCACTCTCCTCTGTTTCTGGGCATAATAACTTCCCTATTACCAACCTGAGAGGCCATGAGAGAGTGCTGAACCTTGAATAAGGGAGACCTGGGTTCAAATGCTGCCTCTGATACGTCTTAGCTAAATGACCTTGGACAGTTACCTGTCTGAGGCTCAGGTCACTTTTTAAGATTGTGTGAATCACCATCAGCATTTGTGGAGGATGTTTCCATACTGATGGAATCATGTATAACTAACCTAGACTAATTTGAGTGGAGTTCAATGTAGCATAATTAAGTCTGCCAGATACCCATGTAGAGGTGAGGGAAAACATGTGTTATTTCAGCTTGTCACATTCAGCTGTCATAATACTGGATATTTGAGCTTGGTCAGATTTTTCCTAAATTCATAACATTTGTTGCCTCTTGGCCTGTCTAGCAGTGGAGGAAAGGCAGGCAAGAGATAGGGAAGGCAAGATTAAGGGCTCCATGCCATATCCAAGAGGAGGGTGATATGCCCAATGTCTAGAATGTTCATAATTTTCTGGAATTGAAACAAATAACAAAGTCTCACCTCCCCTTCCTACCCCCTGCCCAAGAAAGAGTCTTTGGAATGAGGTATCTGTTCAAAGCAAAGAATGCCCAGGATTACTCAGGAAAAGGCTGCATCTAGAGACACAAAAGGAAAGTGGGGGGGGTAGAATTTCCATCATAGCATGGAACCCAATTTCCACGAATTTATACTCCCGTTCCCTTTTCCTTTTCCCTTCCCAGAAACAGGATGTCCCTTGGTGACCACAGGCAGGGAACAATGCTCCAGGGGCCAGGAGGCCTAGTTCCCCATCTCAAATCAGCTCATACTCTGACTTGGCTGACTCACTTGGAAGCTATGGTTGAGCCAAACCAGCAGGGTTCAGGTCTGGGGACCTGCATAGGGAAGATGACAGTTTGTGTTTCCTCTTTGCAATGTGCAGTGTCCAATGTGGCCAGCACTCCTTGAGGTCCTGCCAATTATTTCGTCTGACTCCAAGCAAAGGTAAAAGTCTGAATTGTGGGTTGTCAGTGAGACAACTGTGTTGCTGGCTCCAGGGAACCCACTTCCTGTATGAGTTAACTTCTTGTGCCGTCACTACTGAAGTGATAAACTAGTCACTTCTCCAATTCATAAGGAGACGCAGGGACTTTTACTTCCATTGCCATAAAGGGCATGACCATGTGGCACAATAGTCCAGATGTGGGCTGCTCTGGGCAGAGTACAGCAGACATAGCCTCCCTCAGCCTGAGTGATTTGCCTTTCTCGGAACCACCTAGCAATGCATGAGGTTTTTTGTTGCCCTGTCACACTACTAACTCATTTTGAGTGTGGTCTAGTTAGACCTCCAGATCTTTTTCAAATACCTTTCCAGTCTTCTTATACCTTATACCTCACCATGTATTCTTTGATCTTGTGACATTAGCCTCCTCAGTGTTCTACAAACAAGACCTTCCATCTCTTGCCTCTGGGCATTTTCTCTGGCTGTCCTGAATGCCTGTAATATTCTCCCACCTCATGTCCCCCTACTTAAGTCCCAATTAAAGTCCCATCTTCTAAGAGAAGCCTTTTCCAACCCCTCTTAATCCTGATGCCTTCCCTCTGTTGATTATCTCCAATTTATCTTGTTAATAGCTGATTTATACAGCTGTTTGCATGTGGTCTCCCCTCATTAGATTATAAAGTTCTTGAAGGCAGGGGTTACTTTTGCCTTTCTTTGTATCCTTAGCTCTTAGGTGTGTTGTGGTTGTGGTGGTGGTGGTTGTGAGTGTTATTGTTGAGTCTTTTTAATAACCTCATTTGAGGTTTTCTTGGCAAAGATTCTGGAGTTGTCATTTCCTTCTCCAGCTCATTTTACGGATGAGGAAACTGAGGCAAATAAGGGTGAAGTGACTTGCCCAGGGTCACATAGCTAATAAGTGTCTGAGCCTGTATTTGAATTTAGATCTTCCTGGCTCCAAGCCTGGTGCTCTATCCATTGCCTCACCTAGCTGCTCCACCTGGCACACAGTAGGTGCTAAATAAATGCTTTACTGTTGACTTACTGAAATTCTCCCAATCTTATCCTTGTGATACTGATTTTATTTTAAATCCAAGTATAACCCTTTACATTTATCTCTATGAAATCTCATCTCCTTTGATAGATCAGAGCACCAAGTAGGGACAGAATGGATCAAAGAGAAAATGAGAACAGGAGACCAAAGCATCCATGGGGTGGGCTTCCCCTTGTGCCCTTGACTTCCCTTACTCACCAGCCAAAAGGTACCTAAGCACATTTTCGGTTAGGGACTTAGAAGTGTTGAGTGGGGATATTTTGAAATCACCAGGCTATCCCATTAACCTAAATTCTGACATTTCCTGCAGCCACTTCCAACTGCTAGTAACACCCACAGGGGTCTTGGAAGCCAGTGCTGAGACAGTTCCAACTAAAACTCTCTCTATGTGGATTAAGTGGCAAGTCTAAAAACATCTGCCTTGGTGGCAAAGGTTCTCAGTGCACTCTTGAGCATTAGCACCTCTCACATAGTGGGTCCTCAGTGAGTGCTTGTTGGGTTGAAATGGTTTGGGAGGGTGGTCATATGCTGTGAATTCTAATCCTCATCCCTCCATTTGAACTGTTCATTTAGATCACATTATAGATTTGGAGCCAGAAGGGAGCTCAAAGTTCATCTAATCCAACCCTCTCAGTTTTCAGATGAGGAAACTGAGGCCCCCCAAAAATGATATGTCCAAGGTCATCCAGGCAATAAGTAAAAGGGGCAGGCTTGAACCCAAATCTTCCAGCTCCAAATCCAGTGTTCTTTTCTCAGCAAAAGTTTGATGTCTTTAGTTGGAAAACTGACATAATATTTTGCCAATACTGCAGGGGGTCCTGGCTGAAAAGTAAAGGCATTTTGAAAATGGCTTTAAAGCATGTTATAAAAATAGACACATGCTTAGTGACAGGCTAGGGACTTCCAGGAGCCAGCAGTACAAGTGGCAAGCCAAGGCCCCAGCTCCTTTCAGCACACCAAGGCTCCTTCCTCCCTCTCCTTTCTCAGACCTGGACAGACATGAAAATCACAGCTCTGTCCCCTTCTCAGAGTACATACCCTGCCGTGGAGATGTTTATTGTTGCTGGATCCTTGCAGGGACACCCTATGGGAATGACAACCTGTCATAGACATATGAGGAGAGAAAAGGGAAAAGAGCCCCCCATACAAGGGCTTGGAGCCACATCGATGGATTGGAAAGCTGGCAGGAGTGACTGGAGGGAAGGAACATATGGACACATCTGTGGGAAAGAAAAAAGAGGGGCTGCTCTTGGGAGGTCATAGAGGAAGGGGCACTTGGGCTCTCTTTTGATCCATGAAGGGGAAGCCGTGGGGAGGCAAGACTGTGTGTAGCACAAACAGCAGGAAGGACCATCTCTTGGAAACCGACCTGAGGTGGGAGTCAAAAAGGTCTGGATCATGGAGATCTAAGAGGGTCTGGATCATGGAGAGATCATCCAGTCCGACTCCCTCATTTTAGAGGTGAGGAAACTTAGGCAAGTGGAGGTTGAGGAGTCTACCCAAAGTTATGTAGGGAGTAAGCATCAGGGGTTAAGCTCTTTCTTACCATACCACTACCCTACACTGTCTTCTATGTCCCCTGATGATGGAACCTGAAGGAGGAAGAAGACAGTGGATAACAAGGGTGCTATACTTTCTATCCCAGAATTCAAAGTTCCAATATGGCATTGGGTCTGGCAGACTGATTGTAAGATTTTGGTGGGGGGAGTGGACTTAGGGGGAAAAACAGAGGGATACACATAGGAGGTTCTTGCAGAACCCTAACTAGGGTGGGTGACTGTGGCTTTGTCCTGGCACATTGAAATTTAGAGCACCAGGCTTGTATCTTTCAGCAAGTGAAAACAACTGTGCTTGGCTATGCATTTGTGCATAGCAAGAATAATTAGTTAAAATGAGAAACTACAAGATAGTATGTGTGCTCCTCCTGTCAAAGTCACCCCAGCAGCAGCCTTGAAGTGATCTAGGGCCTCTACCATCCTTGGCTCTCTTCCCCTACAGGGTAAGTGTCATGAGTTCTCATGTTTCTCAAAGTTTCTACACTCCACCCTCACTCAGCTGAATTTTTTTTTCAAAAATTGATTTGAGAGGACCTTTGTACTAGGTAAACTTTTAGCGTTCTCTCTGGGCGCTAGCCTGGCTGGTTGCAACTTTGGCTACCTAATGAATATTTGAAGAAGGAAGGAAGGAAGGGAGGGAGGGAGGGAGGAAGGAAGGAAGGAAGGACGGAAGGAAGGAAGGAAGGGAGGGAGGGAGGGAGGAAGGGAGGAAGGGAGGAAAGAAAGGAAAGGAGGGAGGTGAATGGGAACAGATTTAGTGAAGACTTCTCAGGGCTATGGAGCCTTCTCTCTAGAGTAAAAGAGACCTTAGTCCCAGGTTTCGTTCCTCCAAAGTCAGGTGATTTCTGTATAAGATATGTAGTGCATTGGGATCAGTGATTGGATATGACTCACTAACTCCTCAATACCTAATTTGCATATGTGCACTGCAGGCTGCAGTCCTCACACAGGTCCACCTGATTTGCACATGTTCTCAATGCCCAATTTGCATGACTCATCAATGCTTCATTTGCATGTATTTTCAATGCCTAATTTGCATATAATGATGCGGATTTTCGCGGGCTTTGTAAAGTCCTGGGAGTGGGAAATTTGAACCGGGTTCCAAAAGGGATTGGTTAGATTTCACGCCTAGAATGTAAGACCATGCTTCTCAACCAATGAGAATAATGGTCAGTGGTGGGAGGGGGATTTTCGCGTTAGGGTCTATATACATTGCATTCTGCTTCTGTAAGGCGTCTCCTGACTCTAGCTTTACTGGTGAAGGGAGCGGCTGCTTCTCATGAGAACTGAATAAAGGAGATTTTCTGGTTTTACCTAGAGATTCCTCTCAGCCCTCAATCTGAGTAAGGGAGGGGTTCATGCTTCCCCTACACAGAGGGAAGAAGCAAGGGAAGAAGGAGGGAAGGGGGAGGGGGAAAGAAAGAAGGAAGGGAAGAAGGAAGGAAAAGAGAAAGGAACTTAACTTCTCAATGACTCAAGCAAGTCTTCAAGATTGTAAGTTTCAGAAAAAATGTGTTGTTAATGGGGTTTTCTTCCTTGGTAATTCCCTAGACCACCCAAGTAATCCCATTAATAATAGCCATTGGCTTTATTATTCTGAAGAATCTCAAAAATGCAGAAAAACTTAAATATCCTGTTGTCCCATTAATTTTGCTCCAGGTTGACCTTTCCACCCCTTGCTCCCCCTTCCAGGCCAAGTTTATCCCCTGACCATGAAGGGTAATGAGGAGTACAACTCCTCCTTCTACAAGTCACTGATTTACTCTCGAATCATCCCTCTGATGTAGGTTCAGAATCAATAAGCAGGTGAGAATTGGGGAGAGGTGAGCAAATTTGCTTCAGGTATATGGGCAATATTTATGAAAAGCACAATGGAAGAAATGAATAAAGAACTGCCCCCCAACCCCAAAATTAACAAGAAGTAATGACTAGAATGAAGAAACAATGGAGTACACTGTAGTCGGAAACTGATGAATCCAAAGACCCGAGTTCAAATCCAGATTACACCTTGTACTAGATTGTGACTATGGACAAGTTGCCATCTTTAAAATAAAGAGAAATAAAAATTTCACAAAAATAAATAAATGAAAGAGTTGAATCAAATGATATCAGAAGCTATTTCCAACTCCAAATCCTATGGTACTGGGGCATCCAAATAGTGCAGCAAATACAACGCTGGCCCTGGAGTCCAGAGGACCTGGGTTCAAATGTGGCCTCAGACACTTACTCGTCGTGTGACCCTGGGCAAGTCACTTAACCCCGCTTGCCTCTCTCTCCCCCTAATAAATCAATAAAAATAAATCCTATGGTACTATGACAGTAGACATGTAGTTAGGGGCCAGATATTGGATGATCTTGAAGGTGAAGATACGTTTGAATTTTAAGGAATTGTTAATCATCTTGATAGGGAGAGAGTAAGGGGACTTAGTATGGGAGCTGATATGATGGCAATAGTAAATGTGGCCAACTATTTTAGATGTGAGATTTGGAGCCAACTAGAGGGGAAAATGAGTGAGGCTGGAGAAACAAAATGACAACCTACTAAAGTGGGAGCTAACCAAAATAAGGGCATGGATTTTCAAGACACTCCTTTAAATTTGGTGTCTCCTCCCCTGCCTCTGATGGGTACATGGTCCCCTAAAAATGTCTGACTTTCTCTCTGCCTACAATTGAATGCCCTCACCTTCCAGGAAGTCCAGAGGAGGCTGGAGGACAATTGACTGAATTAAAGAACCCATCTTTCCTTCCAACTGCAGAAGCCTCCCTGATCCTCCAAGCCAAACCCCTTGGATCTGACCCAAGGGCTCCTTTGAGCCTGGGTGACTGACTGGTTCCACAATGTACCTCACATTCAGTTCCTGGACTCTTGGCCTTGTCCTTGGCTAATAATCCCTGCTCTACTGCTTCTCCTGACCCACTGTGAAAGGATTTAAACACTGCAAGCTAATCATCTTATTTATAACCAAGACTATTCCAAGTCTCAAAACAATGAGTAGTCTGATGCCTGGCAACTGTCCCTGTTGTTGGCAATGCCTTTGGAATAAGTTTGTACAGCAACAAAAGAAAAAACAAAAGACTGTTCTCCAATTATTTTACAGCCATTTAAAAATGGAATTGGAATGAATCACTGACTTTATTCAAAAGAAAATAGCCTTAGGTGATGAAGTAGGGTGGGGAATGTTGCATAAGGAACAGGGTACTGAACTTGGAGGTTCCAAAATCCTGCCTAAAAAATTGTGTTATTCAGTGGTGTCTGACTCTTCATGACCCTATTTGGGGTTTTCTTGACAGAGATACTGGAGTGATTTGCCATTTTCTTCTCTAGATCATTTTACAGATGAACAAACTGAGATGAAAACAGGGTTAAGTGACTTGTCTAGAATTTGAACTCAGGTCTTTCTGATTCTAGGCCTTGAGTTCTATCCACTGTGGCACCTAGCTGCCCTATTCATGAGCAAATCACGTACCCCTGTCATTCTCAGTTTCCTCAACTGCAAAATGGGGAGAATGATCCAATATAATACCTACCTAATAGAATTGATGTGACGTTCAAATAAGACAGTATATAAAAAGGGTCTTGCATATCTTTGTCAGTCATTATTGGGGTATAATGGGGGAGGGACATTGATAAAGTGTTTGTTTTTAACCAGTCAACAAATTTGTGAAGTGTTCTGTATTTTTTGAATTTCTCTCTCTCAAATTACCATTGCCCAATCCAGTGGCTTTTCCCAATCCCAATTCTTGACCTGTGCTCTTGGCGCTCTCAATCACCCTCACCCCCTTAACGTTCTCTTCTGCTTTTCCTCCTGTCCGTCTGACCACTCCTTCCAAGGCTTTTTAGCAGAATTTTTTATCAAGACTATACCTGCTAAATGTGGTTATTCCCAGGCTCTATGCTGGACCCTCTTCTCTTCTCCCTCTCTACTCCTTCATTTGGTGATCTCATAGGCTCCCATGGATTCAATTATCTCTATGAAGGTGATTTTTAGATCTAATTATCAAGCCCTAACTTCCTTCTAGAATTCTGGTTTTGTATCCCCAGCTGCCAATTGGATATTAAGGGTTAGATGTCCCTCATTAGCTGAGATCCTGGACAAATTAACTTTTCCTCAGTTTCTTCCCCTGTAAAATGGAAACAGTAATCGCACCTATCTCCCAGGGCTGTTCTGAGAATTAAATTAAGATATTATTTGTAAAACTCTCTAAGGTTTTTAAGATGTCCTAAACATATTAAACTCAACATCTCCAAAACAGAATTCATTGTCACTCCCCCAAACCCTCTCTTCTTCCAACCTTTCTGATTATTGTTGATGATACCACCATCTTCCTAGTTACCCAGGCTGGCAACTTTGGTGTTATGTTCAACTCCTCACCAGCTCTCACCCCACCCCCATTTCCCAGCAACTGCCAAATCCTTCACAATATCTTTTCTACATTCTCTCTTTAAACACTTCTTGTGTCCTACTGCAAAACTGGGTTATTGCAATAGTCGGATGGTCAACCTCTTCTCACTCCTCACTCACATCCTTCACTCAGCTGCTAAAGTGATCTTCCTAAAGCATAGATCTGATCACGTCACCTCCCCCTGCCCCATTCAATTAATTCACCCCCAGTTTCCATTATGATTTTATAAGATATAGCACCTGGTTGCAATTTTGCTGAGATGCCACCAATTTCTTGTATGCTGCCAATACTTTGCTCTTTATATACCTCTACGGTTGGACAATTCATCTTTAGGGACCTGTTAGCATTACAATGAAAGAGAATGGCTTAGCATTGACTGGACAAGTTCAAAGGTCCAGAGAAAGGGCCTGGATGACTGTGGTCTTCATGAAACAGAAAAGTGTTCTTTCTGATTCATGACACAACTGCCTAGCTTCTAGGCTAAGACATGAAGAAAATCCCAAGCTAAGTGTAAACTGCTCTCTCTTTTTGCTGTTTGCTCCTTTGAGAAAAAATTGCCGATATTTATACATAGAACAATATTGTGCATAGAATAATAATAGATAACATTTATATAGCTCTTTAAGGTTGACAAAGAATTTTACAAACAATATCAGCTATTAT
>CM053770.1:33940212-33947712 GCA_028658325.1 Potorous gilbertii | reverse complement strand
TATCACAAGGGTACCAATGTCCTCTTCAAAATTGTCTCATCTCTTGTTCTCTGTGTGCAATGCCCAGCTTCTTTTCCAGACTTATCCATACATCTCCAGTCATGTGACCAATGTCATTTTTCATGGTGAGTCTGTCATTCCTGGAAACATGCCAAGTCCTCCTTCAATCTGCCATGTGTCTTTCTGTCAATAACATTTCCTTTAAGTCTGTGATAGTGTTTAAGTTTCTCAGAGGAAGAAGCCTGTGAAAAAAGGAAATCAAACCATGAAACAGATTTCAGCACAAAATAGACATTTATTGTGACAAGGGGAAAAATAGAGGCCCCAAAATTGTACCCTCACATGTGGCAGACTTCCCATTGGATTACTGATTATACTTTGCGGTCCTTCTAAAACTTTTAGCTGCCTTGAGGCATCTGATCTCTTCATTCAGGATGGTTAACTTTTTGAGGACAAAGAACCATGTCAGTTTTTTCAGGCACTTTGTGGAGTTTTTTATAATTTTATTTTATTTTAATGATGCAAACTGTGAGTCACTGTCACAAGTCTGTAGTGGTACAGGGTTGTAGAAATTTTCTAAAATACAGAGTATTTAAATAAGGAGCAATCTATTAACTATAGGCTAATGGCAGGGGTGTGCTACTCAAAGTTTAACAAGTGGCTCTTTGTACATAACCATGACACATGGGGATTGCTTTTATATAAATAATCTACATCATTTACATATTCATTACTTTCTAAAGTCTAAACAATCAAGTCCTTATTTGAAGCATTTATTAATTCCTGAGATACAAAGAAATAAGCTGAAAATTTAATAGCGCTTATGAACCAGTTTGAGCTGACTCCAGCACACCCCTGGCTATTTCCAAGTATACTTCATTACCTCAGGAGCCAACATAGCTGAATTGGGTTTATGTCTTGGCAGCAGAATTTTAAAACCAAGTGCTATTTGATCCCGATTCCATTTTTGTCCTCAGTCTCAAACATTAATTCCTCCAAAAGATCAAGACTATTGGAAAAGGACTTGATTTCTTGCTTTGTTTCATTAAGAAGTCACCCTTCCCTTGAACTCTCTAGCCTAGAGGTTCTTAACCTGCGGTATCAATGATAAAAAAAATTTTCATAACCGTATAATGATAGCTGGCATTTGTAGAGTGCTTGAAGTTTACAAAGTGCTTTATAAATATTAATTTATACTCATAGCAGCCCTGGGAGGTACATGTTCTTATCATCCCAATTTTATAAATGAAGAAACTGAAGAAAAATGATTTGCCCAGAGTCATACAGCTAGTGAGCAGAATTTGAACTCAGGTCTTCCTGACTCCATGTTTAGAGTTCTAGGCATTGTTCCATTTGGATGCCTCTACTTCAATGTGGGGCAGCTAAGGGGAATCAGGAAGAATCATCTTCCTAAATTAAAATCCAGACACAGACGTTCACCTAGGAGTGCTTGGGCAAGTCACTTCACCCTGTTTGCCTCTGTTTTCCCGTCTGTTAAAATGAGCTACAGAAAGAAATAGCAAACCTTTCTAGTATGTCTGCCAAGAAAACCTCAAATGGGGTCATGAAGGGTTGGACATGACTCAACAACACCATCGAAAATTCAATATAATTGATTTCCTTTGTAATCCTGTATTTTTTGTATTTAAAAACATTATTCTGAGAAAGGGATCCCTAAACTTCACCAGATCACCCAAGAGTTCCATGACACAAGAAAGGCTAAGAGAATCTGCACTAACAGATGAATTCTGCTTAGACTGAATGTACCATGCCCAGGTTTGATCAATCTTCAGGGCAAGTTTTACTTCCAAAGAGGTGAAGCTCTTTTTAAAGCAGGGGAGAGAAAAAGGCTGTTCACAAACGTGTACTCCAACAAGCAGAAATCAAGCAGCCAGGATTTTCTTCCCCAACTCTTCACGGAGTCCCGCCATGACAGAGCACTTAACAACAGCTGTGTTGCCCTCTGAGTCATATGTAGTCCAGGCTCTGTCAGGTTTTCCTTAAGTCCTTCTCAAGTCTGTAGATTTTTTAAAAATATCTTCTTCCCCTAAATCCATTACCAATGACTGGATAAAGAAAAGTTCAGTTTTACATGTATTGCCTAGGTTACTCGTCTGTTGCATCTATTATCAGAGTGCTGATTTACTGTGATGAGTTAGGTTTTCTGACACATTAATAGCTCACATTTCCATAGCACCTACTCAGTGCCAGGCACTCTGCTGAGTGCTTTACCAATATTGTCTCATTTGGCCCGAACAACCACCTATTATTATTTCCATTCTACAGAAAACTGAAGCAAACAGAGGTCAGGTGTCTGAGGCTAGATTTAAACTCAAGCCTTCCTGACTCCAGGACCAATCCTCTATTTAAACTGATTCACTATTTCCAATAATTCATCAAAATTTACCATCTTTTCTCATGACCGAATCAAATGAATAACCTGTAGAATATTTATATGTATGAGATAACATATATAAAGTTCTTTGCAAACTTTAAAGCGCTATATAAATGTTAGCTGTTATTATTGTTCTATGAACATAGGGCAGCCACAAAGGTTGGTCGTGATCCTATTCATAGATCTAGATTGACAGCCTCATTTTACAGATGGAGAAACTCAGGCTAAGAGCTGACTTGTCCGAAGTCATATAAATGAGCAAATTTAGAGGCAGAATTTGAACTCGGGTCTTCTGACTCCTAAGACAATGCTCTTCTCCAACGCAATGAAATAAATTCCTTAAAATATTGTCAGGAGGAAGTGGAGGTGGATAATGTCGACAACACTGTCTCTGATCTTTGCCCTACTCAACCTCTGAGCTTCAACTTCCTCAGCGTGGCTGGACTCAGTTCAAATCCCACCTTCTCCTTCCTCACCTCAGATTCTTAGAACATCTTGTCTCCTTCTCCGTTCAGGAATCACCTTCCAGATGAAACCTTTCCTCATGCCCCTCCCCTCCCCCATGCCCAACTTTGCTCTCACATTTATTTTGTATTTATATATATATAAGTATACAAATAAATAAAATATTTATTATATTATACTATGTAATAAACATATAAATAAATATTATATTATATATTATAATATGTAATAAATTATATTTTATATTATAATATATAATAAATATATATAGGAGCTCTTCCCCCTCCCCCCATGCCCAAGTTTGGTCTCACATTTATTTAGTATTTTATATATATATATACATATA
Source organism: Potorous gilbertii (assembly GCA_028658325.1). Classification (NCBI taxonomy): domain Eukaryota; kingdom Metazoa; phylum Chordata; class Mammalia; order Diprotodontia; family Potoroidae; genus Potorous; species Potorous gilbertii. The sequence continues at coordinate 33,944,506 of CM053770.1, read as the reverse complement.
CACCCACACACACACACGCACACACGCACATATTCATATACAAATAAATATATGAATATAATATTTTTATATATATACACATACATACACACAGATACACACACATACATGTTGCTTTATCCCCATAAAATGCAAACTCTTTGGGTGTTTTCATTTTTGTCTTATAGCCTCAGAACCTAGCACAATGTCTGATATATAGTGGTAATTAATATTAATTGGTTAATTGATGGACCTGTGGACAATATGCATGGAGATGAAATGAAGGACACATTTTAATACTGCTTTTTATAAATGCATAGAGGCAGCTATATGGTACAGTGCCAGACCTGAAGGAAGACTCCTCTTCCTGAGTTCAGATCTGGCCTCACACATTTAACTAGCTGTGTCACCCTAGGCAAGTTACTGAACCCTGTTTGCCTCAGTTTTCTTATCTATAAAATGAACTGGAGAAGGAAATGGTAAACCACTCCTGTGTCTTTGCCAAGAAAACCCCAAATGGGGTCACTAAGAGTTGGACACAACTGAAAAATGGCCAAATAATAGCAACAAAGGGCATATTTTTAATGCTAGAAAATTCTACTTCTCATGACATGTATATTTAGTTTGTGGTGAAGTCAAGTTCCATGGCAAAGGTGCAAAGTCCCTTGCAGACAATGACCTAGAAGGAACACGATTTTCAGACATCACCTAGGGTACTCCAATGCCTAAAACTGTTAAAATTCATGTTAATATTCAGCTATATAGTTCAACGGTTAGAGTATTGGGCCCTGTAGTCAGGAAGACCTGCATTCAAATCCAGCCTCAGACATTACTAGCTGGGTGACCCTGGGCATAAGTTCTGTCTGCCTCACTTTCCTCAATTGTCAAAAAAGGGATAACAATAGCATCTAACTCCCAGAGTCGATGTGAGGATCACATGAGATAATATTAGCCCAGTGCCTGGTATATAGTAGGTGCTTAATAAATGCTTGTTTCCTCCAGTCCCTATAACCATTGAAATCACTTGTCTAGTCCTGATCCCCTATAAAAAAGGCCCTACTAGACTGTCAGCCTTTCCTTTATGCGGGAGGTTCCAGGAGCCATGATTATATCTGTGGCATATCCAAATCAATGTAATTGGTACCATACCATATTGGCTTCTAGCATACAACAGAATGCCATTGGTATGTAATACCACTTTCATGGAAATGTCAATTTCCCAAAACCAAAGTGATGGCTATACGTCTGGTTGACATTAACACATCCTTTGTGTATGTTTTTAAATTGAGTTTAGAGAATTTGATTCATTAATAAAAGGCAAAAGGAAGGACATGAGCAATTTTCAGTTTCCCTCCATTATTCAAACACTAACAATGCCTCTAAAAAAAAATGGTTTGATATTATTGAAAGGATGCCAGACTTGGAGATACAGGACCCAAGTGGGAATTACCTGTGTGACCTTCTTACTTAACTAACCTCTCGAGGCCTCACTTCCCTCATTTGTAAAATAAGGGACTTCACCTAGATCATCGTAAGGGCTTTCCCAGTTCAGATCTATGGTCCTTGGGTGTTATTACATTTCCCTCTGCTCCTACTCCCTTTCCTAGAATGTCTCCTCTTGAACAATTCAATAAAATGAGACTTCACTACCTATATTGGTGCCCAACACTTTACTAGTTTGGGCAACTCCATTTTTATGTTCACCATGTTGGTGAAATGGAACTAAATCCATCACACGAAACAACTGTGGAATAGTTTTCCTTATTTCCTATGTTTGATGCTCCGTTCCATGAACTAAGACCCTTGCTTACCTCTCAACAAAAAACACGAGGCTCAGATTAACCCTCCCTTCCCTAAGTGCCACATTCTGCTCAGTCCTCATGGGGGAATTCAAAGGCACTTCTGTAACTTGTCACTTTAATCAATAATGGGAACAGAAGAAGTCATCCCCACCATGACTTTAACAGTCATAATAATAAGAAACAGCTTTAGGAGAGGGACTATCCCCACTTTGAAGATGGTCAAACAGACAATGGAAGCCCAATAGATTTCTGAAGATAACTATGCTAGTTATTCTTATTCACAAAAGGCTTACATATATTATTTAATCAATAGCCCTGTGAGGTAGGTATTTATGTTTTGTAGTATATATGTTCATGTGTGTATATGTATATGTGTACACATATGTATCATGTGTATGTGCATGTATGTGTGTACATATATATACACTGTGTGTGTATAAGATCATAGATTTAGAGCTGGAAGAAACCTTAGAGACTCTCAAATCTAAGCCTTTCTTTTTATAGATTAGGAAACTGAGATCCACTGAGGCTAAGTGACCTGCCCCTGACCATGCACAAAGTAAGTAGGATAATAGGCTTTAAGCTGGAAGGGACTTAGGGGTCTTCTGGGCCAATCCCCTCATGTTACAGATGAGGAAACTAAGACCCAGAGAGAAGAAGTGATTCACTTTACTACGCAAGTTCTAAATAGAAAACTCACAAGCTGAACCCATGTCCACTGACTCTTAATATAGGATTTTTTCCACTATATCACACTGCTTCCTGAGACTATTTGGGGATATAAAAAGTGAAGGTTATAAGTTGAAATTTTGGACACTCATGAAACCATTTTAAAAAGAGTTTCCTTTGATCTGTTAGTGTGTGCAGCATTTAGACTGCACCTGTGATACTGTCTAGACTAGAGCTGTGAGAAATGATGTAGACCATTGAATTCAATCCCTTCATTTTACAAATGAAGAAACTGAGGCCCCAAGAAGTTAAGTGACTTACTCAAGATCATATAGACTTGGACTAGGGTCCTGTGTCTCCAAATCCAGTGTCCTTTTCACAATGCCATGGCCATGCTACCTCCTTTTCATACTAAATAAGAACCTTGTACAGGATTTGAAATCAGAGCCCCAGCATCCTTTTTATCTTCCTTGTCTGGATTCAGGTATTTTTGGCTTCTATTTAAGGTTTCAAAACCCAGAGACCAAAGACCTCTTTGCATATGTTTATACCAGGTGCATAGTTACAGGCCTGTTTGCAGCTTCCTTCCCTCCCTGTTGGCTACAGGAGATTCTGGGCCAGGGCTGAGGTGACCAAGTAAAAGCATTTGCTTCAGTTTTTGTAACTTGAGTCAGTTTTGGTGGCTGACTGGCATCGAGCCAGGGTCCCAGTTGGCACAATCAGCCAGTGATATCTGCAGAGTGCTGAGTTCCATAGGGATGGAAGACCCAGCATGAGATGTAAGGTCATTATCTTCATCAATAGCTTGGCTTCAGGCAGCCATCCAGAAGAGAAATAACAAAAACAAAGGCACATTAAAAGCTACCGGGAAAATGCATGAATTTCAGCTACTTCTCTTCATATTGGCAGTAATTATATAGAGAAAGCCAGAAATAGCTAGAGAAGCTTTAGGAAGATTCGTCTGTGTCCTTTCACCTTCTTCGTGAAACAAAAGCCTTCAGAAGTGGGCATCCTGTTGGCTTTCAGGAAATAGAAAAAAAGACAAACTGAGGCCATACAGTCAACACTTAATAAATAAATGCTTGTTGATCGGTGGACTTGTGACAAGAAGAGGAGATAAGTTAATAATGTAGCAATAGTTATTATGAATGACATTTATAATGTACTTTAAGGTTTGGGGAGTATTTTGCATATATTATCTCTTTTGACCCTTGAGGTGACCTCATGAGGGAGCTATTACTGATAGTATTATTTCTGTCTTACAGATGAGGAAACTGAGGCTCATAGAATTTAAACAATTTGCCCATAGTTATGCAACTACGAAGTGACTAAGGCAGGATTTGAATTCAGTTCTTGCTGGGTCCACGTTCAGTACTCTATCCGCTGACCCACATTGTCTTCCTGTCAAAAATGAGAGATAACACATGGATGGGCCAAGCATGGCATTGATATCCATGAGATGTTAAAAGAAGTAGAGTTAGTTTCCAGTCCATCAAGAGGATGTAGTATGAAAGATTTATGGAAAGATGAAGACGAAAATCACAGCACATCAGAAAGTATTAAGGAGCTGTGATCTGCAGAGGGAACAGGGGAATGGGGGGAGAGAAGACAGAATCCATATGGGTAAGATCAGAGATCTGTTAAGTATTCAAGTATCCCCCATGCTTATACTTGTAATAACGTGCACCAAAAGCATGTTATAAGCTGCCAAATGCTAGGTCAGCATTATATATGGTGTAAGTTATTGCTCTGTTGAGCAAAAAAAAATCTTCTAATTCAGACTTTTCAGTACTGCAGGTGGATTTTCACCAACTTATCTTGAATGAGATTTACCTTTTTTTTTT
>CM053770.1:33855300-33939712 GCA_028658325.1 Potorous gilbertii | reverse complement strand
CCTCAGTTCCCTCAGGGGGTTTTGCTGAGAACTTTTGTAATGGAGCAGCGGTGGAGCTCCAGCCTGCTCTGCCCGTAGCTGCCTCTGCTGCGGCCGCAGCCTCCCAGGGGGTCCGAGTCCCGGAGATACCCTGCTCCCCTCTCAGCCCGTCTCTCTCACTGACCTGTGCGTCTGTGGGTGGAGGGACCTTCGTGGTCGCCGGAGATTCAGGTCCCTGATGCCTGCTGGGCTCTGCTCGCTCCCCTCAGCGCCGCGTGGCCAGTGTGGGGGAGGGGAGCGCTTGGCAGGACAGGACTCCACTCCCGTCCGGGGTACTTTTGCGGTCGGTTTTTCAGGGCTCTCTGCAGCAGAAATCTCCTTCATTGTGTTGCTGCGCGGCTTCCACTGTTCCAGAATTTGTCAGGAGTTCTTTTTACAGGAAATCCATGGGCTGTGGGTTCGGACCTAGCATAGGTGAGTCTTTCTACTCCGCCATCTTGGCTCCGCCCCAAGGAATTATTTTCTTCAGTGAGCTTTTGGATCTCCTTTTCTATCTAGCTGATTCTGCTTTTTAGGGCATTTTTCTCCTCGTTGGCTTTTTGGATCTCTTTTGCCATTTGGATTAGTCTATTTTTTTAAAGTGTTATTTTCTTCAGCATTTTTTGGGGTCTCCTTTAGCAAGCAGTTGTCTCATTTTTCATGATTTTCTTGCATCGCTCTCATTTCTCTTCCTAAGTTTTGCTCTACTTCTCTTACTTGATTTTCAAAACCCTTTTTGAGCTCTTCCATGGCCTGAGACCAATTCACATTTTTCTTGGAGTCTTTGGGTGGAGGAGATTTGACTTTGTTTTCTTCTCTTTGCATGCTTTGGTCTTCCTTGTCACCAAAGTAAGATTCTATAGTCTAATTCTTTTTCCAGTTTTTGCTCATTTCCCCAGCCATTTACTTGACTTTTGAGCTCTTTGTCAAGGTAGTTCTCTGCTTCCAGTGGGGGTGGAAGCTGCTCAATCCCCCCCTGCCCCAAATCTGTGGGCCTAGAGCTCTAGAAACAGTGGCTGCAGCTGCCCCTACTGCTGCTGTGGCTGCCTTGTGTTCCTCTGTCCTCTCCCCCCATCAGCTGGGTCTCCTACCACTCCACTTTCCTTCACTGCTCTCACAGGCTTTTTCCACTGACCTTCCAATTTGTCCTTGGTGTTTTGGGGTCCTGAAGTCTGGAAACCACCACAAGGTATAAGGTATAAGAGATTCAGTCTCTCCAAGGCCTCCCACATTGGACTGCGCCCTGCCCCCTGTTTAGCATGATAGATGCTTCCCCTTGACCTTCCAGGCTGGAGATTAGTTTCAGTCTGTCACTCTGTGGGTTCTGTAGCTCCAGAATTTGTTTAGAGTCATTTTTTATGGGTATTTGGTTGGGCTTAGTGGGAGTACTCTAGAAAGTCCATGCTGTTACTCTGCCATCTTGGTTCCACCCCAAGGTGGTTGACTCTAAGAATTCTGCTGCACACATGTAACACACTTTACATATATACACACCCATATAATATATACACACAGATGAATATATGTATGTATACAAACATATACATATATGTATTGGCGACCTGGAAGTTTGGCTAAAAAAGGCAAACAGGCTCCATGCATATTGTTTATTCCCTTAAAGCTAGCTGTTACATGGCCATGGAGCCAGAAGGAAAACCCTCTTATTGTCTGATGGAAGAATGACCAGGCTTAAATACACTTTACCATGAGAAAGGAATTTTCTTAGTTGTATAAGTTATAAATTCAGTGAGACAAGACTATTAACAAGGTAGAGTCAGTTGGAAATTAAGATCCTAGAATGACTGTTTTCCTCTGTCTCTGCATATCAAGATAAGAAAAATCTTACCATTCTGGTTGTAGGCATCCTGTCATTAACAGGTCTTTGAAGTTGCTGACACAGGAAAGGGCATTTTTATAGCAAAACAAAGCAGTCTGATTGATTAGTTCAGGCTCTGGGCCTTATTAAAAGTCAAAAATGATATTAAATGTCATAATGCATATATATATATGTATATGAAATCTTGCTTTATATTTGCCAACCTATATTTGATAAAATATAAGCTTCTTTGAAAGCAGAAATTATTTCATTTTTTGTCTTGGCATCCCAGGCACCTGGCACAGTGTTTGGCACACAGTAGGTGCTTAATAAACCCTAGATTGTATTTGCAGTGAGCAGCTCTGCATTTACTTTATTCACTTTCTCTGAGCTTAACATGATGTTGCAGGTAGTACAGTGCCTAGCACATGATAGGTGCTCACAAAATGTTGTATAGAAATGCATTGATCCTGGGCTCTGACAGTGCCTGACCATAGTAGGTGCATAATAAATGATTGCTTGATTCCAGTGAATCCAGTGACTTTGGGGGATGCTAACACTATGGAAAAGCTAGATGCCTGAGTCTGGCATTGGGTTTATTGTGTCTGTTGTGGGAGGAACAGCCCCAGCTAATTTCAGAGAGGCTCATCTTTAGGCTTGCCTCTCAAGGACCTCATTACATACATATTTTATTGGGGGACAAGCCCAGTCAAGTTTAAAACTCATCACCAAAAAGCTGGCCATCATTATAAACATTTTTACTGGTCACAGTAGTCTGCAAAGAATGGTCTACAAAGGGTGTATAGAAAGTTGTGATCTGTGTGGTCAACCTGAGCCCATCACAGACCTTTCAAAGTAGCAAAGGTCTTTTAATAACATGTAAATGCGCTTAATATATTTATTTATGAAAAGCCATGTGGCATAGTAGCTAGAAGAGGTGGCCCTGGATGCAGGAAGATTTGTGTGCAAGTCTTGCCTCTGATACATATTATGACCCTGGATAGCTACATACAGCCCCTGTGATTTCACTCTCTAGACTGGATTGTTGTCTTAAACAAAAACGTTTAAAGCAGAGGTTTTTTTATGCCAAGGGCACCTTTGGCAAATCTGGTGAGGCCCATCAGAATAAATTATGTTTATAATTTTTATATAAGTTTTTAAATTATATATAAGTTTATATAACTTTTTAAATTATGAATGAAATCAATTATATTGAAATAGAGATGCAATTTTTTCATATCTAAGTTTCCATACTCCATGAAATCAAAGGGTCTGTGGCCCCTAGATTAAGAACCCCTGCTTTAAAGACCGACCGTTCCTGATTACACAATAATAAAGTATCATATGTAAAAAAGTAACAGACATAACGAAAGGGTGGGGCAGAGGCTCAAAATTCAACAATTCAATTCCTCAAACATTTATCAAAGCACCATAGATCTTTCGTGGACCATTCTTTGCGGATTGCTGTGAGCAGTAAAAATGTTTGTGCCCATGGCCAGCTTTTTGGACTTTTGCACTTGAGTAGGCTGGTCCTCCAATAAGATGTGTATGTGGTGAGGTTTTCAAGAAGCCTTATTGAGTAGCGTGCTAGACTTAGAAAATCTGGCTGTGTGGGATGTAGAGGTCATGTAACCTCTCAATCAGGCAGGAAACTCTTAAGACTAGACAGAGTAGTTTCAAATCTTCACCCTGAGTTCCCTACGCCAAGGGAATCATGGATCTTGAGTGGTGATATTCAGAGCTAGAAGAGACCTCGGAGAGGTGTGTGTGTGTGTGTGTGTGTGTGTGTGTGTGTGTGTGTGTGTGTGTGTGTGATTAAAGATATTTATATTCCCTGCTTCAGAGGCTCGAGAGGAAGGGGCTTTGTAAACAGATCGCCCACCAAAATGCAAACTTCAGGTTTAAAACGTTGCCCGGGGCACTGAGGGATGGGTGACTTGCCCGGGATCACCACCAGGCCTGAAATACAGCCAGAACTTTTTCAGCCAGTGTCAGAGAAACGAGACAATTCTCCTGCCCCTTTCTACGCCCAGGGTCTCTCTGTGTGGGTATGGGTGTCCGTCCGTGCGGATCCAGGATTGCAACGTTGCGGTTGCAGCAGCAGGCAGGCTTCCAGCCTCCTGGCCTCAGCTTTGCTGCGGCCGCCCCTACTCCCTCTTCTCTTTAGGGCGGGCAGCAGGCGGTCAGGGCTCGGGCTCTCCCGCCCTCCGGGCTAGCCTGGCAAAGATGCTGGCTCCGGGCCAACCAGGAAACTTTTCTGGCTCCACAGTCACAGGGGGTGTGGCCACGTCCCTGCCCCTGGAGAACTGAAGGCTACCTAGGCGGCGGGACCGCGCTCTTCTGCTCGGGCCGGACCTTCAGGACTGGCTGCGAGGTCTTGTAAGAGTTTAGGAGCGGGGCCAGCCTTGCGGGGGCAGGATCGGATCCAGGCGGAGCGGGAAGTTCCTCAGTGACAGCCCCGCGGAGGCGTGTGTCTGTGCGGGTGTCTGGCCCCCGCGCCCCAGGACGCCAGGCTGCCATTTCAATGATCAATACGCATTTCTTGGGGTGCCCAGCAGCGCCCCTTTCCTCCGGGGGTCCCCTCTCCAGACGCCCCAAGCTCCAGGAGCAGGCTCGCTCCCCGCCCTCCCCACCACGTGGCAAGTTACGGAGAGAGGCAGCCCCCGCCCCGGCCCCCCCGCCCGGCCCGCCCAGTGTCTCCCCGCCCCTCTCCTCCCCCCGCCCCAGCTCCTCCCGCCCCGGGGGGGTGGGAGCCCCGAGCGCAGCCTAAGGTTGCCGCCGGACTCCTCGCGTGTCACAAAGCGGCAGAGTGAGGGAGTGCGGAACCCCGGACCCGGACCGAGGCGGAGGCACGCACCGCCGGCCCGTCCTCCGCTTCCGCGTCTACACCCGCGCTCCTGCGGGACCCCGCGGCCGGCCCGGCCCGGCCCGGCCCTGGCGAGCGCCCGGGACGAGTCCTGCCCTGGCCAGCCCAGCCCGGGGGACAAAGCGCGGGGCCCGAGCCCGCGCTCCCCGGCCGGCCCGAGCCCGCGCTCCCCGGCCGCCCCGAGCCCGCGCTCCCCGGCCGCCCCGAGCCCGGCCGCCCGGGCCCCGCCGTCGGCCCTGGAAGCGGGAGGGCGCCCTGCCGGTGATTGCTCCCCCAACTTCCTCCTCCTTCCCTTTTCCCCGGCCCCGGGCCACGCTTGCCCTCCGCTCATCCGGCCGAGATTGGAGCTCCCCAGTTACTGCTGCTGCCGCCCTGCCAGGGACGGAAGAGGGAGCGGACTCGGAAGGCCCAGCTGCGCCGGCTCTCACCTCCCGAGCTTGGCGATCGCCCTGCCCCTGGTGCCCAGCCTTCCCCCTCCCCGCCCTAGACCTGGCCGCCCTGCCCTCACTCCCCTCCCTTAGCCCACCGACTGCTCCGCTGCTTGGCACGGCAGGGATGTTAGAGGGCGAGGGCGCTGGGTTTACAGCGGAGTGTGATCGCTTTTTTCTGGTCCTTCTCCCTTTCCAGATTTAGAGCGGACTGCCCCAAGTTCGTGGGAAGACAGCAGCCACCTGCTTGTGGATGCCCCCGCAGGGAGCAGAAGCGCGGGGCGCGAAGGCCACCAGAGTGTCTCTGCTCGAAGAGTTCGCAGCCTCGCAGAGCCTTTGGGGACTGGAATCATGCCGCGGGTGTTTGCCACATGATAACAGCAGCTATCTGAGACCCAAGCCTTCGCCCCGTTGGGTGGTGGTTGGTTTTTCCTGGCATCTCCTTCCTCCCTCCCACCCTGTGGGACCAAAGGACCAGTGGCCAGGGGACAGGTCTAGGTGCTGAGACAACATGGAGAAGTACGAAGATTTGGGCCTTGAGGCCAGTAAATTTATCGAGGACCTCAACATGTACGAGGCATCTAAGGATGGCCTGTTCCGAGTGGACAAGGGAACAGGCAACAACCCTGAGTTTGAGGAGACCCGAAGGGTGTTTGCCACCAAGATGGCTAAGATCCACCTTCAGAAGCAGCAGCAGTTGCTACAGGAGGACCTGCTGCAGGGTGGTGGAAGCTCCTTCAATGGAGGTGGCCGGCTAGCCCCCCAGATAGCCCCTGCTGGACCCTTCACCCACCGGGAGGCAGGGGAGAGCAGCAAGCTAGCCCTGGGGGATGGAGCTGCCAAACCCCCTCTTGCTGCCTCGTCCTTGGCATCTGGGGCTGGGCCAGGAGTACCAGGCCCTGCGAGTCAGCTGGCCTTTCAAAGTCAGTCACACTCATCTCTGCCACAGGGTCAGCGGGCTAGGTTGCAACCTGAGGGCCAGAAGAGAGCCAGCCAGGACTTTAGTTATGGAAATGGTACAGGGAATTCCTCCTCATCTGGTCTGCTGGGTCTAGAATCCAGGGGCACTAGTAGTATTGGCCCTATCCAGGGAGTTTTTTCTTCTCTTTCTCATGGAGATGACTATGACAACTATCCTGGGCAGAAGTGGGCAGAGGAACCCAGCCAGTTCACCAGTATTAGACCAAGTATGGGGAGCTCTTGGCCAGCCCCCAAAACCCCAAATGATCTTCACCTGTACCCATGCCAGCCATCACCAAACTCTTGCAGGTCTTTTGAGAGTGGGTACAGTAGCCAGGATGGCAGTGGAAGTGAAGGCCACCAGCTCAGCCGGGACTCTGAGCAGAAGCCAACAGGCCAACAACGGTCATCTTCCTTCTCCCACACACTCAATTCTAGAGCTCCTCCCCCACCCCCAGAAATAGCAACCCCTTTGGCCCTGCCACAGCAGCGGTCATCTTCATTCTCAGCACCATCCACCCTAGCTGCTTCAGGTACTTCACTTCAGGGAGAGCCATCAAAAAAAGGTGCTGGGGTGGAAAGGGATGTTTCCAGTGGTATGGCCAAACCCACTGGGGACTCTCAGCTCTGGTACCATGGGAGCCCCAAATCCTACATTTCAAGTTCAGTACCTGCCCCATTGCCAACCAGCATTGACTATCAGCCCTCTGGTGCTGCTTACCCTAAGTCCATCGACCACTTAGCTCCTCATGGTCAGACTCCCCAGCCCAATTGTAGGGACTCTGGCACAAATCCCAAGTTGAGTTTCCCCAACCTCTCTTCAGGACCAGGGTCTGATGCTCCTGGGCCTCCTTTTAGAGAGGGGCCCAATAGTTTGCCACTTGATAGTAGCCAAGGGAGTGTCCATCCAGAGAACTCCAGCCCCACCAAAGTAAAATTACCCTGTCAGACCCTCCTTCCACTCCCAGAGCAAGGGTTGTCTGCAGTCGAATTAAAATTAGAAGCACTCACCCAGCGTCTGGAGCAGGAGATGGATATTCATCCAAAGGCTGATTATTTTGGTAAGTTTACTTCTTCCTGGGAGTTTTGCTAATGAATTTGCAAGTGTAACTTCCATCTTGGGATAATCAGGTCATCCTTCCCAGGGGAGAGGACCCTCGCATATGATTCTGACTCCTTCCTTGCCAGGGGGGTCCAGTTTATTGGGTTGTGTGGGTGTATATGTGTGTAGGTAAGTGCTCCTATGTGCATGTGTGCATTCTCCTTCTGATACAAAACTAGAAAGGGTAGGTCCTCTTAATTTCAGTGAACCATGCAGGTGTGATTTGTAATTGGAATACCTGAGACCTGCACAGGAATCAGAGCCAAGATCATTTTCACTTACTTTAGAAAGAACCATGCAGGCTGGATTCAGAGAATTTTATGTTCTACTTCTAAGAAAACATTCTTGAACTTGGATAGGCTGGGCCATCATGCTCTCTGGACCTCAGTATTCCTCTCTGGTAAAATGGGAGAGTTGGCTTGGAGGACTCCTAGTGTCCCTTTGGACTGGACCTGTAAGGTCTCTTCCAGCTCTAATTCTCTAGTCCTCTGAATCTGCTCCAGTTCTGAATTTATTATTCCATATGGATGGTTTCTAGTGGACAAAGAGCCCCCTGCCAACAATAGGAGACAGCAGCCATTCACCTGCTGAGTGAACTGTGATGATCTTATGAATGCTTGGCTGTCTACTGTTCCCTGTATGGGTTCAGCAGAAAAGCCAAAATATCAGGAGAGATCTGTTTGATTGGTGGAAAAGTTGAAGCATTCCCATAGAGGTATCCTGGATTTGAAGCTGAAAAGGACGTTGGACCTAGCTCCCTTATTTTATAGATGAGAAAACGGAGGCTGAGAGAGGTTAAGTGGCCTGCCCTGGAGCACATAGTTGATAAGTGTCTGAGACAAGATTCAGCCTCAGGTTGTCTTGACTCCAGGTCAGTCACTCTGCTTTGGATTCCCTCGTGCAGGGTTGGGGAACCTGGCCTGAAGGCTACATGTGGATTCAGTCAAAACGCCACACTTAAGGACCTAGAAGGCCACATGTGACCCTAAGACTGCAGGCTCTCCACCCTAGTCCTACTCCACTTGCTCTCATGTTTGCAAATCAAACCCAGAGTTGTCAAGATTGCTCGAAATTTGAAAATGTGACAGTTTGTGAATTTACTTAAAAGTGCAGGGTTTTTTTTTCTTTTTCCGTGTTGTTTTTGACTCAGAGATGCATCTGGTTTCAGTTCCCGTTTGGGTAGGAAGGTGACATTGGGTGGGGGACATACTTCTTTCTCTTCAGGGGATTCTCGGAGACTGATGCTTTTTTGGAAACTGTAAATTTTGGAGGTGGAGGACAGACACTTCCTTCTCTGTCCATATTAGGTAGGAAAACCCATTTCCCCTGAAAGAAGTTCAGTTCCCTTAAGGAAAGCAGGGATCGGAATGGTGTTGGAACTTGGGGGTGGCTTAGTATGAACTTTCAGGGGACTAGACTTCATTCTTCAGGCTGCTCCTGTTTTTAAATTATCATCAACATCATCATCATCATCACCGTCATCGTTATCATATCACACAGTTGGAAATGGAGGGGAGAACAGGTTTCCATGGTTCTCTCCTTGGTAACTGAGTTACACCCTTCTTGCCATAACCTAACAGTTAAAGAACCTTCTACTTGTGTGGGTGTGTTTGTTTTTTAAAGGGTACCTACTGATAGCATGCTTCTTTTTCTTTGCAAATACGCCTTTTCTCCATGTATTTTATGTTCATCCTATAAGCTGTGTCTGTGAACCAGACACAGCTAGACTGGGGACATTAAGACTGAAAAAAATTCAAAATCAAATCCAAAAAAATCACCTTGAGACAGTTGATAAAGGGCAGGAGTGTAAAGAGTTTACTTTCCATTGTATTATTTCACCATGGTAAAACGAAAGTTTTACCATTAAGATTCCACTGATATACAATGGTAATATTCTATTTCCAGGAGTCTAAACTTACATTCTGGGTCCCCATAGAATTTTGCAGCAGGGAGAATAGTCATTAAGCATTACAGGGTTTCTTGGGCAGAGATGGGAATAAATTTTTTTTAAATGTGTGAGGTCTTAGAGATGAAAGACCTGGTTTCAAGTCCCTCCTTACTGTATGACCCAGGGCAAGTCACTTAACCCTTTTGTAAAATTAGGGGGTTGGAGTTAATGGCCTCTAACATCCTTTCCTGGGCAACCAAGTCGTACAGTGGATAGAATTCTGGGTCTGATTTCAAGTCCCAGCATTGATAGTTCCATCCTACTCAGCAAGCATGTATTAAGCACTTACTGTGTGCAAGGTGTTGCAGATCCAAAGACCAAAAAAAAATCCAGTCCTTGTTCTTAGAGGCTTTACATTTTGCTGAGGCCCCTCGGTGGAGCAGTATATAGAGCGCTAGACCTACAGTGAGGAAGGCCTGACCTGAGTTCAAATGTAGCCTCAGACATTTACTAGCTGTGTGACTCTGGGCTAATCAATTAACCCTGTTGGCCTCAGTTTCATCATCTGTAAAATGAGCTGGAGAAGGAAATTGCAAAGCACTCCAGTATCTTTGCCAAGTTAACTACAAATGGGATCACAAAGAGTCAGATACAACTTAAAAAAGGACTAAACAACAAAAATCCCTTCCAGCTCGAAATTTGTCATCCTATAAAAATATACTTTTAAAGACAAATTAAGTTGTTTTTTTTAAAAAAGTGAAAAGAATACATTTACTGTTTGTGGGGAAAATGTATTCAAGGGCTGTGCTTTGTATATTCAAGAAGGAATGTTGTATGACCACAAGCATTGCCTAAGATGATAATTTTAATCAATCATAAATTTCCTTCTGAACAGAGAAAAAAATGAGTTCTATTTTTGAGAATCTCAAGTCACTGTTTCTTAGTGTATATTATCAAATGGCAGTAAATGAGGTGGTAAGGTACAAATTACTGTTTTGGCTTAGAGAATTTGTTTCCTTCTCCACTTCTCCCCCTCCCCACCCCAGTTCTGTTTTGGCTTCTCCCTTTTTTAAAGATGTCTTTATCTGCAGAGGCAGCACAATAGGATGGGAAGAAGGATGAGTGTGGAGTCAGAGGATATGGGTTTGAATGTGGCCTTGCTACCTACCAGCCATGAGACTTTGGGGAGGTCACTTAACTCCCTTATTAGGCCTTGGCCCCCTTCTCAGTAAAACAGGGTTGGATGAGGTACCCTCTTGCTGGGATTAGGGGTAGGGGGTTGAGTGCAGGGGAACCCGCAGTGTTGGCTTCTTGAAAAGATACAGGAGTTTTTAGCCCTTGTGCAGAAAACAGAGGCAGTCTGCCATGTTGGACTGGCTTGAGGTCTGGCATTCCTGAGTTTCACTCTTACCTTAGATTTAGCAGCTGCTGTAAGAACCATTTGAAGTACACCAACCTTCCATATTGGTGGGTTGAAGCACACTATAAAGCATTATGGCAATGTGAGTTATTATAGCAGGGCAAAAGTTTAAAGCCTGGGCCAGGGCCCTTTCTGCAATCCAAACTCTGCCCCCTTCCTAGTTTTCTTTCTAAGATTTAAACGTACAGCCTTTGATTTCTAATATAGAAACCAGGTGGCATCTGGTGATAGCAACATGAGTCACCACAAACGGACCCCTCTAATTTTATTCCCCAGGTGGGAGAGATGTGATACCAGTGATTATATAGTTAACACACCCCTAATGACAAGTCATACATTCACCTGTCTCTTCATTTGGAGGTAGCCTTCTCTCTTTTTTGTTGATTGTTTTGGACTTGTGATTTCATCAGGTTAAGGAACTCCTGGTCTGGAAAATAACTCTCAGGCAATGCAGAGTGGTACCTTATAGTAATTTATAGTTGTAGAGAGTTGCCTCAGGCATTGAGAGTTGCAGTGACTTTCCAGGGTCACACAGCCAAGATGTTTCAGAGGTGAGACTTGAACCTATCACCCTGACTTCAAAATTGGACCTATTCATTGGGCTACATTGCCTTTATGCTTAGAATATGTCATTTTATCTCAGGAATGAAAATTTAAGGTAATTTTATACATTCTTCTTGAAAAAAAATTGGCGCTGGTTTGATATCCTCACAGCCCAGCAAACTTCCAGAATTCCAACATGAAGAAACATCTTGTAGGATCTCATTTTTTAATTACCATGGAAGCATTGATTTCTAGTGACTTTAGGGCATATAACTAAATTAGAAGAAACTAAAACATGAGTGAGTGATCATATTAAGATGTTTCTATAGCTTTAAAAATTGTAAAGTACTTCATATACATGATCCTTTATGAGTGTTTCCAGGACTTTGGTGATGTAATGATATAATAAAAATAATAGCTAACGTTTCTATAATGTTTACTATGTACTAGGCTAAGTGCTTTACCACTGTTATTTGATTCTCAGCAATAACTGGGAGGTAGATGCTGTTATTAGCCCCATTTTGCAGATAAAGAAACTGAGGCAAAAAGATGTCATCCTTGATCACACAGCTAGTAAGTTTCTGAGGCTGAATTTGAACTCGAGTCTTCCTGACTTTATCCAGTATGCCACTTAGGTATTATTGTTCCCATTTTATAGATGAAGAGATGAAGGCTCACAGAAAATAAGTGACTTGGTCCTACATTTAGTAAGTGGTTGAGGAAGGATTTGAACCCAGGTTTTTCTGACCCTAAGTTCATCACTTTGAGAGGACCTGAGGTGGGGTCTGGTATCTTCCTACTGGATCCTGGTTTCCTTTGTCAGAAGATGAGACCTACTGATTCTCAGGTATAGATCTTCTAAGTAAGGGGCTAGAGGCAGAGAAGTGAATTTCCTTTAACTAGAAGATATGGGTCATGGGCCATTTGAAAGGTCACTTCCCCTTTCTGCTGCCTCAGTTTCCTCACTTGTAACAGGAGGGTGTTAGACTGAGTGCTCTCTTTCAGCGTCTAACTTGGCCATCCTGGAGGTTAGTACTTCTTGGAGAAAATGACTTCTAAACTTCTTTGAAATAGCAAAACCCATTTTTCAATTTTTCAAGTATTTATTGAGCACCAATGTGTATTTGATTTTTTGATGCAACCTTTTCTTAACATATGGTATGTTATCATCATATGATATATTATTATTAACACATGGTATATTTTTATCAAATTAGTGCAAATTTTGCCCCCCTCACTTCCCTTTTAAGCAAATGGAGATTCCTTACAGCATCCCACTGCACTAGAATTTCATAATCAAAACAAGTCAAATTGCATTACCGTGCGCTCTCCAAGGACTGCTTAAATTATTTTGTATAAAGGATGTTGTTCTATTTTGTGATCCAGTGTGTAAGTCTTGAAGATCTTTGTTTGTATAATAAAAATAATGATAAAGGCTAATATTTGTAGAGCAATTAAAAATTTGCAAAGCACTTTACATGTTATTTATTTGATCCTTATAAAAACTCTGGGAGTTAAGTGCTGTTATTATAGTCATATTATAGACAGGGAAACCCAGGCTAAGCAAGGTTAAGTGACTTACCCAAAGTCATATAGCTGGTACATGTCCGAGGTTGAATTTGAACTCAGGTCTTCCTGTCTTCAAATCTAGTACTTTATCCGAGATGCCACTTTATACAGAAATTGTTAAAAACAACCTTTGACCTCTTATCAAGAAATGGAGTTAGGGACCCTGAACTACTTTAGGCTATCCAAATGTACTTGGAGAGGATTGGAGGGGGGGGTCATGTATACTGCCAACTCCCTCCCACTCCCTCCATATTCTCTCCATCTGGCATCCTTGGTCAGGAAAATCTCTGACCCCATTTCTGGGCAATGAAGGCTGAGATTCTCCTCCTCCAGTCTAGCTGTAGTTTGTAATCCAGTACCCTCATTTTACGATGAGGGAACAGGCTCAGAAAAGTGAAGTGATCTGTCCAAGTTCATATAGGTAGCAAGGACTCAAACTCAGTCTCCATATTCTTTCCAGCATGCCATACTTTCTGCCTACTCCTGTTTCTTAGTTCTTATTTTATCAGAGGTGGGATTTGAACCTAGATCCAGGCCTCTTTCTGTACCACTCTCCCTCCCTTAGTATCTTTCAAGCTTGCTGGGTTTATTATTCATCTTGGTTGGGGCAGTGGATAGAGAGAGAGAGAATCTAGAATCAAGAAGACCTGAATTCAAATATGACTTCAGACACTTGCTAGCTGTGTGACCCTGGGCAAGTCACTTAATCCTGTTTGTCCCAGTTTTTTCATCTGTAAAATGAACTGGAGGAGAAATGGTAAACCACTTCAGTATCTTTGCCAAAAAACTCCAAATGGGGTCCTGGAGACTCAGACACAAATGAAATGACTAAATAGCAACGTTCTTCAGCACCCAGGACAGTGCTTCACAGGCTCAGCAAATATTTTTGAAAGATCAAAGGACATATTTTTCCCCCATTGGACTGTGATTTCATTGCATCTGAGAACTTCCAGGAAGCAGAGGCCCTCCATCATTGCATATTTTCTCCCATTGGCAACAAGGATTCTTAGAGAATTGTCCAGGACACTAAGAAGTTAAATAATCAACTCCCACTTTCAGGGGCTCAAGTTGCATCCCAAAGTCACTGAGCAAAGTGGACAACAGACAAATTCTTGATTTTGTTCAGAAAAAGCCTGCAAGTACCTTTTGATCTCATCTTATCTGCCCAGAATCCTGGGGTGGGGGAGCATTGAGATCTGATACAGGAGAATTAAAGACCCGCTTCCTGCCTTCAACGAGCTTTCAATCTCCTTGGGAAGCTAAGATGGACAATATAAGTACATCCTCTAGAGAATAATGCAAGACAGTGTGTGATTAAATGGTTCAGAATAAATCCTAAGAAGGTCAGACAGGAGGAACTTTGATAAGGTCTTGAGATACTAGGGAAGGCCAATTGGTTTCTTGGGACCTCTTATGGTTCTAGATCTCTGGGAACTTCAGCATCATGAGTTTTACAAAGCCCAGGGTCCTCTGGGGGCTCTGAGAATGGGTCACCCCAGGCTCCCAGCGGGTTCCCCCAGCAGCTGTGATCTGGTCTGCATTTCAGAGGAAGTCAGATCTGTTTCCCACGAAGGTCGAAGGCACTTAGCTGTTCTCCATATCTTCTCCTTACTCCTTAGCTTGCTGTTTAATATTATTTTTGATTTTTAACAGAAATTTTAGATTTTTTGCCATGCTCTCTTATGGGATGATGGGGAGGGGAGGGCAAATGGGCCCAAATTCAGTTCCAGTTTTCCTGGGCTCATTTTCAATACTCCAGAACATAAACTCAAACTGTTGTCAAAACTCTTCCTTGTAATGAGAGTTCATATCTGTAAAAACACCAGAAGGTTTCCAAAGTGTTTTCTTCACCTCAACCCTTCCAGGTAGGGAACTCCGGTTTCATTTCCCCCCATTTAGCAGACAAAGAAACTTAGGCTCAGAGAAAAGTGTCTACAAACTACTAAGTTGTAAAATCAATGCTATAACTTACATTCATGGCTAGATGTTAATTTTTTAAAAATTCAGCCCTAAATGATTTGAATCTTGTGTTTCAGAATTAGAATTTTTCATGGAAATAGTCATAGCAAGCCTAGGTTCAAATCCAAAGACTTCCCCTTGCTACTTCTCCTTGGGCAAATCACTTCTCTGGACCTCAGTTTCCTCATCCATAAAATGACGGGGTGGGAATAGGTGACTTCCAAAGTCTAAGTCTGTGATGTTATATGTGGTTATTTGTGTCATTGGGTAAAATTAGGGGCTTGGATTTTAAATAACTGCAGCATGTGACTGGTAAATTCATCTTTGTGGATGATATTCTGGTAGAATTCCAACAGTATTTATGTAGACTTGTCTTACTGCCTGAACTGAAAGCAAAACTCCAGTGCTAGATGGTGTGAGATGCCTTCTTTCCTGAGTTAGCCTGAATCTTTTGGGAAGGGTTTATGGAGCCTGGAACTATTTGCCCTGAATAGATGCATTTCATTAAAGTGGGATTAGTGAAGGATTAAATCCCTCTTCAAGGAGCTGAACAATAAATTGACTGTCCATTCACCGTAGATGGATTTTCCAGTATTCAGGACTTTCTCTTTTTCTTATTTAATGGGTACTCTTTCACTTCCTGGGAGAGTTAGAAATAATAGCTAGCTCATGGTGGGCCCACAGTGCTGTTTCCCAAGGCTCACATTGTGGAAGGGAGGTAGAAAGGAAAAGGGAACCAGGATTTTCCAGGATACCAGATTCATTACCATGTTGGGCTGGCCAGGAGAAGGGCTAGAGAGGTTTATTTCTTGAGTACAGCTACTTTAAAAATAGTCTTTCCTAATACTAAATTGCAATACATAGATAAACAAAAAGATGAAAGTTTTTTTTTTTAATGATTGATATCTTTGGTTTTCACATCAGTTTCATTTCATAATATACCTCTCCCCTCCTCAAAGAGCTGACCTTCATAACAAAGAATGAAAAAGAAAGAAGGAGGGGAAAGGTGACTGCAGAACTAACCAATACATTAGTATGTTTGATGGTCCATCTCCAAAGACCCTATTTCGTTGAAGGGCGAAGGGCAATTTTCATAGAGGGGACTTTTTATGTCATTTCTTAAGATGGAGGGTGGTATAGTGGAAAGACAGGCAAGATGTGTCTTCAGAAGACCTTATTTTAAGTCCCAGAATTCAACAAGCATTTATTAAGTGCTTACTATATGCAAGGTGCTACAGATACAAAGATTAAAAAAAACCCAGTCCTTGTTCTTAGAGGCTTTATATTCCACTGGGGCAGATAGGTGGAGCACTATAAAGAGCACTGGGTCTAGAGTGAGGAATACCTGAAGTCAAATCCAGCCTCAGACATTTACTTAGTAGCTGTGTGACCCTGGGCAAGTCACTTAATCCTGTTTGCTTCAGTTTCATCATCTGTAAAATGAGGATAAAAATAGCAAGGATAAAATAAGACATAATTTGTAAAGCATTTAGCACAATGCCTGGCACATAGTAAGGCATTAATCAATGCTTGTTTCTTTCCTTTCTTTTGGGTAGATACAACATGTAGATAGATTGCTATCTGTCCCTTCCCCTCTCTTAGGGTGGGTTTCCTTATCTATAAAACAAGAATGACACTACCTTCTACCTCTCAGGACTGTTTTAAGGAAAGTGCTTTATAAAACATTAAATACTTAGTCATTCTTATTTGTTAAGAAAGCAGCATGGTCTGATGTGTAGAGAACTGGCCTCAGAGGCTGAAAGACAAGATCAAGTTCTAACTCTTACAAACTGACTGCCATCCTGGGTAAGCTACTCAACTTATGCTCTGGGGTGACTTGGTTAACACTTAAGTTATAGAGAAGGAACCGACTTGCATCCATGGAGGGCATTTCCTCAGTTGGGATTTCTGTCTACCACAAGGTTTTGCCCCATATCACACAATTGGTGTCTAAGGTGGCATTTGAATTCAGGTCTTCCTGATTCTAAATGTATCAGTCTATCCACCATACCAAGTTTCATGTACACATTGGTCAGCACCAAGTCTATGCCAGCCTACAACTCTCAGGAGGAGAACTGCAAATGAGTTGATTTGAGGGGTGATTGTCGTGACTTTATTTTTATGATAATCCAATAATGTATATTTATTTAACCCTTGGAAATCTATAAAGCACTGATGTATGTGATCTCATTTGACTCTCATAACAATCTTGTGAACTAGGATACCCATAGATATTTTCCCCATTCTAGAGGTAGGGAAACTGAGGCTCAGAAAAGAATTACCCATGGTGCACACAGCTAGATACCAGATTTGGGATTTGAACACAGGTCTTTTTGATATCAAGTCCAGCTCTCCACTGTGCCACACTATTAACAAATTTTGTATGATTGTGTGCTACAGTTACAACTGAAATATAGATTAAAATCATAAAACAAGTCAGTCTAGGTACATTTTTAAAAGCTATTAAAACAAATTTCTGAGGGACAGTGCTTAAGCAATAGATGTTTGTGTCAATATGTTCTCCCTCTCCTGCAGGAGAGAACACAAACCATGTGAGAGATGTGAATGAGATAAGTCATTGCCACATGCCAGGAGCATTTCTGAGAAGGAGTACTTTGAAGTCCTCAGCTCAGTTATTTTAAGTTTCAGGAATGATTGGTTTGGCTTTTGGTTTGGCCAACATCCTGCATCCCAGGTTTGCCACTCAGTTCCACAGGAGAGTCACTGTAGGATTAGGCTGGGCCTCTAGAAGGTTGGCTAGAAACCAATCAGTGGTTTCCATCACCTTCCTCCTTAAAAAGTTCTGTGGACCATCATGCAGATATCCTGCTGGAACCCTGGATGGACCACTGTTTGCTGAATTACAAGGTCTTGTGCTTGGAGCCAGAAGGAACATTGACAGTCATCTGGCCCAGTCCCCCTTCATCTTACAGAGGGGAAACTAGGCCCAGAGAGAGGAAATAACTTTTTTCCAATGTCATACTTGGCAGAGTTGGGATTTGAACTCATGTCTTTGAACTTCAAATGCAACACTGTCATTCTACTTCATCACACTACCCCACCACAGTAGGGCATGTACTTTGCCTTATTTTTTTCTAGTATCAATGCTCCATTCCTTCTGCTGTAAAAATGGGAGTAGAGGAATCAGGAATTTTTTTTTATTCTCTGCCCCCTCATGCCTAGATCCCTTTGTGACTCTAGTGTACATTTTTAAAGGGTATTAAGGGCTCATTTTTGGTGACCATCCAACCTGGCTTGTGCAGTGACTGCTGGACCCATGGAGCTGCACCTCTGCCTCTGGTGAATTCATTCTACCAGGCTCTGAAAGTTCTGTTTTTCTTTCTCATGTGTTGGGTGAGAGGCCTATGGATGATAAGAACAACTGCTCTCTTCAGCAACTTAATGGATCCAATATAGGAAAGACTTGTGGGTTTCCTCTGGAGAGCAGCACTGCCATTCTATCAATCACAGAGAACTTTGGGTGTGGCTGGATGGAGGGAAGAACCAGGGCAGGTGGGTGGGTCTTCCTGGGCATATTGTTCATGTATGTTGTTCATATTCACTCTCTGGACCTGCCTTCCTGTAGGGACAGATGTCAAGGGAGTTGTCGTGTCAGTATGCCCCACGTTATAGCCTGCTCAAAACCTGTGTGTTGTTCAGTCATTTCAGTTGTACCTTACTCTTCATGACCCGCTTTGGTAGTTTTCTGAAGCTTGCCCTTCTCATGGTAATGTCTTAAATACATAAAATAAAATAAATAGATTACAAAGGAAATAAGCAATATTGAGGATAAAAAATTTTTTTGTTTTTTTGGGGGAGGCAGTTGGGGTTAAGTGACTTGCCCAGGGTCACATAGCTGGTATCTTTAGGGTTACTGTGAAAATCAAATGAGATCTGTGTCCTTTACAAATTTTAAAGCTCTCTATAAATGTGAGTGGTCATTGCTGCTTTATCCTTGTATCTGTTAGCCTATGGAGGCATCGAGGAGTGCAGTCAGGTGGATTTGTCCTTGGCCAAACAGGTTAAATATAATGTAAAATTACTTTATATCATTGAAAAGATGCATTGGAAGAGGTTTTCTCTTTTGAATGAAATAGTAGAGATGTCGTCGTAAAATAATAGTGACTAATTTATTTCAGTTGTCTTTTTTCCTAGATCCCTGATGTAGACTTGAATCCATATTTTAAAAGCATTTTTAATTTCCAATGAGTTTTTTTTCTTCTGCTATTTCCTTTGCTATTGAGGACTGCTATGTGGTGATGAAAGAAGAAATCCTTTTCTTTTTAAAAATTCTTTAATATATTGCATTTTAAAAAAATAGAATTCTTGGCTTTTGTTTTTTGCCACTAGAGATGTTCCTCGTTATTCCAATATCTGGGTTCCTCAGAGAGCCCTCTTTGGTAACAATGACAGCAGCCAAAATGTCAATGGTCAAGTAAAATCAACTTAGAGCAGTCATGTTTGATGGTGTATGCAGCATCTCTGTGTCTCCTAACTCTACCAAGAGGATTGAAGTGTTTTAGTCTCTCTCCTAACATTTCTCCTTGCCTTTAATCTGAGTTCAGTTGTGTTTTAGCACTGTTTTCATTTGTAGTCATTGTGTAGCTTGTTTGCCTGATGCCATCTCTCTCCTTCAGTTTACACATCTTCCTATATTCAAATCCCACGTATTTGCGGTCAATCCTGGAAGTTTCCCAGAACTCTCGTCTTGAGAACGTAATTTATATAAAACCCAGTTGATTGCTTCAGATAACAATAATACTATGGATGATAATTTATATTGACTCTGAGTTCCCTTCACATGCAACTCTATGAAAATGATTCTTAGATCTACTTACTCAGCCCTCACATCTCTCCGGACCTCCAGTCCTGCATCTCTAACTGCCCATTGGACATCTCAGACTTAATGCATTGTAGACATCTTCAACTCCATATATCCACAACTGAACTCATTATCTTTCCCCCAAGTGCATCCTTCTTCCCGAAGTCCATCCAGCACTCAGCTGTCAAATCAATCTTATTAAAGTCTGATCATGTCACAAGCCCTCATTCCATAAACTTCACATCTAAGATCAAATATAAAATCCTCTATTTGGTGTTCAGAGCCCTTCATAACCAGGTCCTCTCTTGCCTTTCCAGACGCTTTCTTTACACCTTGCTCACCCCCATGTACTCTTCGATCTACCAGTGACATTGACCTCCTCGCTTTTCTCCCCACTAGCCACCACATCTCAGGATTCTGTCTCCCTTGCTTGGAATTCTTTCCTTCCCCAGCTCCACTTCCTGACCTTGTTGGCATTCTTTAAGTCTCAGCTAACATCCCACCTTCTTCAAGAAACCTTTCCCCATCCCTCTTAATCCCTTCTCGTTTCTAACTCTTAGAATCCCTATTATTTTATAGATGAGGCTTAAGCACCCCCTTCTGTGTGATGCCTCCTCCATTAATTAATGCCTCTCCCTATCACCTTGTATGTTGTATGGATTCATGTTACATATTGTTTACACTTCATGAGAGCAGGGATTGTTTTCCTTTTGCTCTCTTATCCCTAGTACTTGTCACATAGTAGGTGCTTAATAAATGGTGGTGGATTGATTGGTTCCTGCCTCTAAACCCTGACCTGTATTCCCTGTGCCACACATCTCTCTACAAAGTAAATGGAGGCTCGTAGGATGCAACCAACCAACTGTCTGAGCTGTGTTCATCTGATGCAATGCAACTCCCTTAAGCCCAGAAGAAATGAGCAGAAGTTAATGTAAAGAAAGAGAAGAAGGGGAGCTTGTGTTGGACAAGCTGAACTGACATGGTGCTAGCAGCTTTCAGCTGTGACAGTTCTTGGCAGGCCCCATGTCCTTGGAGGGTTGGGGGGAGGCTTTGGGAGGAGCTCTGGCATGTGGCTCCTGGGGCCATTTTTCAGAGCCAGCTGTTCTCCAAAGGTCCCATTGTCTGCAAGCTCAGCAGTGACTTAGGCTGGAGCTTTCCACATGATGGGAAGGGGAAGACATAGAGGCCCCTTTGTTGGTCAGTGGTGAGCTATTTTAGAGGCAGTTAATGTGCTGGAGTCAACAGTCTGGGTCTGTTCCCCTCCATCCATGGATACCATCATACTAGGCTTCCTCAGGGTGTCATTCAGCTCACTGCAGTGTCAGCTTGCTGGGAGGGGTTTGATTTTAAATTTTTTTGTGAATGTGGTGATGCCCCAAATCATTTTTGCTCACACAGAAGAAAGAGGGCAAAACATATGTAGGGAGGCATTGTGGTAAGGAAAGAAAGAGCTGCTTTGGGAGTTAAAGGACGTGTGGTTTAGACTACCTTGTGGTCTTGGCCAAATCACTTCATGTCTCTTGCCTCCATTTCCTCACCTGTAAAATGAGGAGTTTGACCAGATAATATCACAAGAGCTTTCCAGCTCCAAAGCTGTGATCCTATGAAAGTCATGATCCTAGGGGGGAGATAGTGTGATATTCATCCTGAATGTCTCAATGGTTCTTGAATTGTTCAAGAAATACTATAGAACAAGTGAATAACCTGATGTCTTATTCACCTTTTCCTACCCTTGTGGGGAGGCAGCCCAGCAACCTGGAGAAGGTACTGGCTTTGGCATCTAGGATCCCAGGAATTCCTTCCCCTCATTTTTCCAGACTAGGGTTTCCTCACTGGTAAAAAATGGAATGGCTTCCTTCAAGAATCAACTCAAATCCCACTTTCTGAAAAAGGGTCTTTCTCTCCCTTTCCCCTCCTGGTTCTCTCCCTCTGAAGATGATCTCCCAGGTGCATAGTTGGTGGCATGTTGTGTCATCCATTAAAATAAGAGCTTCTTGTGGACAGGGATTGGTTTTACCTCTCTTTGTATCCCCTATGCTTAGCATTGGGCCTAGCACACAGTAGGTGCTTAATATTGTTGATTTTATAATAGCTAATGTTTATATAGGACTTTGAGTTTTACACTATATCAGATACAGATTATTTGATTCTCGCAACATACCTTTCAGATAGAAATTGCAGGTTTTATCCCAATATTACAGGCAGTTTGGCATGTTTTTGTTGTTGTCCAATCCTTCCAGTCACATCCAACTGGGGTTTTCTTAGCAAAGATACTGGTGTAATTTGCCATTTCCTTTTCCAGCTTATTTTATAGATGAGGAAACCTAGGCAAAAAATGTTAAGTGACTTGCCCAGGGTCATGCAGTGGCTGAAATTGGATTTGAACTCATGAAGTGAGTATTCCCAATTCCAAAGCCAGCAGTTCTATCCATTGCACCACCTAGCTACCCACAATTTGGCATAGTAGCTCTCGAAGTCAGGAAGACTTGGGTTTAGGTCCTGGGGTTCTGTAATCCTGGACAAGTCATTTGCCTCTGAGCAGTCTAAGACTTAAAGTTGATGAGCATCTGCCCTTTTGCTAAATGGAGTTTTTTTTAATTAGAAATTTCTTATGCTAGGAAAATCCAAATGTCTTCCCACCCACCCCACCCCCAAAAACAGATAAGAGATATTTGAAGCTTAAGAAAGTGAAGGAACTGTGTAGGCATGATCACAGGTTAGCAAGATGTCCTTCCACCTTTAAATCCATGAACATGGTCTCATGTTTATTTGATGCCCGCCCCCCCATAGTGATACCATGTCAGCCTTGAAGACTTGAAGACCTGAATTCTGGTTCTGCCTCTGAGAGGTACAACTGTAACCAATCACTTAACTTCTCAAGCACCCCACGTGACTCCTAAGCCTCTGAATTCCAAGGGAGTCCCCAAGAGAGTGGCCTCAGTAGAGGAAATTTGTACCTCCGTTGAGAGTTCTCCAAATGGAGAAAGTCTAGACCCCACCCAAATGCGTCTTGCTCTTTGAAGCTACTTGGGTGAATCTTTACACCTCTCCCATTTTCTATTATTTGGAAACTGAGAAGCAACTTTTCGTTTCTTTCTGGGGAATGGAAAGAGCAGAAGTTTCACAGAAAGCTAGTGGTGGAACCTCTGCTTTAATTGCCCTCTGCCATCCACTAGCCCCTTCTACTTTTCAGCTTCTTGTTCATCTTCTCTTGTGGAGAAATACTTGCTCAATTATTTTTTGAACTGACTAGATCATGAATTGTTGCCAGTTGAACTTGGAATAGAATGCTGGGTGCCTGGCTCCTGGGGCATCTTTCCTTCCACACTCTTGTCAGAGAACGGTACATTTAATTGAGTGACTTAATCTGATGCCAGAAGAGAAGGGAAGAAAGATTCATCTGTTTAGAAATCTGAAAGTGCCCATTTTCTTCTATTACTTCTCATATACACCTAATTGACTCTCAATGGATACATATTTTAGGAACTAGCTAAAATTAGATTTTGGTTCCCCCAGGCATAGGGAAAATTCAGGATTTTATTTCCCCTCCCCACAACAGAATGGATTAATCTTCTGACATTTCTCCAATCCAACCTAATAAGCATATATTGTCTACTATGTGCCACACACAATACTAAGCCCTGGTGATACAATTAATAAGAAGAAACATAGTCTTTGCCATTGAGGAGTTTACATTAAAATGAGGGGCATCAATATACAAAAGATGGCAGGAAAGTAGGGGCAAGGAGACATCAGGGGGTACTCGACATGTTGGCATCTTGTTCCATAGAGACGAAAACCAGACAGAGTAGCAGATGCCAAGTAGAGGAGCTGAGAGTCTGCCTTTTATGCACAAGAAACATGGTATTTCTATAATGCTTTAAGGTTTACAAAATAAACCAGTCCCATGAAATCAAAAGCAGAAGTATCATTATCCCCAATTTACATATTAAGAAGCTGAGATTTGGAAAGGTCTTGTGGTGACTAGTACAGAGACCCAGAGCTAGAATATGGCAGAGCCATGATTTGAACCTGTCTTCTTGACTCAGAGTCTAGATATGTCCATGTTATTCCTTGGATCCAAAATTTTCATTACCTCTCTATTGCCCATGAAATAAAGTTTTAAACTCCTGTGTATAAGGACTCAAAATTAATTTTTCTCCCCTTTCTACCTCTCTCCTGCTCCCATTGGGGGAAAAACAAAACAAAACAAAAAGCCCTTGTTACAAATACGCATTTTCAAGCAAGACAGATTCCCATTTTGGTCATGTATAAAAAACATCTCATTCTGCACCCTGACTCCATTATCTCTTGATTAGGAAGTGGAAGTGGGTAGCATTGTTGACCATCAGACCTCCGGACTCATAGTTGGTTATTGTGTTGATCAGAGTTTTCAGCCTTTCAAATTTCAAGCTTTCCTCCTTTCTGCTTTTGTGGAATTCTGGAATGACTTTCTGACTAGCCACCCTTTACTTGATTTGTAAATAAATATTTTGTTTTAACACAGCAAAACTGCACAGCAAACACTTAGACTCCCCATAAAATGCATTTTCAGAAAACAAAATAAAGAGAAAAGTGGGTTTCTAAAACAGAGTCTAATGGATAGAGTGCTAGACTCGGAATCAGGAAAAGCTGACTCAAATATTGGCTCTCATGCTTACTAGCTATATGACCATAAGTAAGACACTTAACCTGTGTGAGCCTCTGTTTCTTTATTTATTCATAAAATGAACATCAGTGATTAAGCAAAACCACTTAACCAGGTGAAAAAATAGTTACCACTTCTGTAGTTATTAGGGGGAAAAGTACGCTTTATCTTTAGAAATTTAGAACTAACATTGTTCGTTGTACTTGACCAGAATTTTCGTGCCTTTAAATGTTATCATTTGCTTCTTATGGTCATTAAGAATATAGCTCTTTTCACACTGCTTTCTTCCCTTTACATTAATTCATACAAGTTTATCTGTCTTTCCCAGAATTCTTCATATCCATCATTCCTTATGTCACAATAATATTCCATTATATTTTTATACCAAAGTTTGTTCAGCCATTCCTAGTTGTTGGGCACAAACTTTATTTCTGGCTTTTTGTTAAAAATATTTCTCATGAATACTTTCATACTTTTGGACATTTTCTCACTTCCATAAACCTCTTTGGGTTATAAAACCAGTCATGAGATCACTGGGTCAAAGGTTATAAACAATTTAGTAATTTTTCTTGCGTAATTCAAATCTGTTTCCATAACCATTAGACCATTTCACAGCTTCATGTCCAAATGATCTTTTCTTACCACAGCACCTCCAACACTGACTCTCCATCATTTACCTCTTTGCTATTTTGCCCCTTGGTTCTTAAAGCCCAGCTTGAATTCTAGCCTTTCCTGATTCTGCCTGTCGTTAGTAACCTTTGTCCTATGGAGCTCCCTAGGGCTTTGTGGTGTACCTCTTTATGATCTTTCTCTCCACCTACTATTTTACATTTATGCCTTTTTATTGTTGCAGTCATTTCCTAATATGTTCATCTTTGAGTTCTTCCTTGCAACAAAGAAAAACAGTTTAACGTGGCTGACGGACAAAGCAACAAAGTCTAAGAATGTATGCAACATTTGGCACTCTTAGCCTCCCACGCGTTAGTCACAGCCCAAAGTTATGAAGACCTTTAAATACCAGAGGATTTTATATTTGGTAGAAAGGTCATAGGGAGCCATGGGAGTTTAGGTGAGCATGGGGGGCAGGATTGATAGAAGCAGGTCTCTGCTTTAGGAAAATCATTGTGTAAATTGAGTGAAGAAAAAGTTAGAGTAGGAAGAGATTTGAGGCAGGCAGACCAAGAAGAAGGCCATTGTGACTGCCTAGGTGGAGAAGTGTTGAGGGCCTGAACAAGAGAGGAGGCCATGTGAATGGAGAGAAGGGAGGACGTATATGAAAGGTGTAGTAGAGGTAGGAATGAAGAGAAGGAAGGCAAGGCAAGGAAGGAAGTACTTATTAAATGTTTACTGTGTGTCAGGCAATCTGCTAAGCATTTTACAAATATTTAATTTGTTCCTCACAAAAACCCTATGAGGTAGGTGCTCTTATTATCTCCAACTTACAGAAGAGAAACTGAGGCAGATAGTGGTTAAGTGACTTGCCCTGGTTCACACAGCTAGTAAGTGTCTGAGGCTGGATTTGAACTCAGGCCTTCCTGACTTGAGCCACAGTGCTCTATCCACTGTGTCACCTAGCTTCCTACCTCACAGAGTTATTGTCAGTCAGTCATTTAGCATTGATTAAGCATTTACTATGAGTCAGGCAATGTGTGAAGTTCTCAACATACAAAGAAAGTCAAAACTCAGTCCCTGCTGTCAAGGACCACCTAGACTAATGTTATTATGAGACCTGTAGGCAGCAATAAGGAAATGCAGAAGAGGAAAATATTTTTGGGGAAAGATAATGGGTTCAGTTTCAGACCAAAATTCTCCATTGTAATGGACTTTCCCATCATGGTAGTTTGTGTTGATATCTGTCTTCTTATCCATTTCCCCCTTTTTCAGTGTAGCAGCTTGTTTGAATAGGTCAGGCTGGAATCGTCACAATGGCAAACTCTGTCTTCTCCTTTTATTCATTTCTCCAGTTTTGTATTGATCTTCATCTTTGCTCTAACAGGTCAGTGGTCTGATCATACTCAGAGAGCTGATTCAGAAATGACTCACAATTTGGTAACTAGTCATTTCCTATCTGTTAAAATATAAGTTGTGTGTTTTATTTTTAAAAATTGTTTGGGAAAGTGGAAGTGGCAGGAACCCTGGGGAAATGACTGTTATCTGAGAGTTGGTAGTGGTGGAAGAAGGGGCACCTTGGACATAGTCAGGCATGTTCCTTAGCCTTCAGGAAGGCAGATTTCACAGTTTGGTGTGGTCTTCTCTCAGATACTCAAAAAGGAAATGATTAAGAGCATGTAAAATGCTAAAAAGAAAAAAAAAAGAATGAAATTCTGACTATCCAGTCTTAAATAATTCCATTGAAGAAGACAAGACAGAGCTCAAAGAAATCATTGTGGCCACAGAGGGTCCAGAGAACTCTTGGAGCTAGGATGGAACAGGTCATGGAAAAAATATGGAAGGAGGTGGGATCCACAATCAAAGAGGAAAAGAGTTGGAAGTGTCAGAAAGGTTTTAGCTCAGAATGAGCTGAGGTTTGAGAAAAATCGTCCCCGTGACAGAGATTTTTCTTTTTTTTTAAAACTTTGTCTGGAACATCAAGAAAAGGAAGTAGATGGGCACACTCTTGGGGTGGAGGACAAAGAAAAAGGAGAAGGACTGAGCTCTTAGTGGAGAACAGTGATCTTCCATTTGGACAGGCTGGACTTTGAAAGTACAAGTTAACCTCCATTGTGAAAATGAGAATGGGTTCTTTTTTCTTAGCAGAGATGAATTGCATAGATGTGCTTACTGAACTGTTGTCAATAAACTTTGAAAAATTATGGATGGTGGGAGAGAACATGGGATCATAGGTTGAAAGCTAGAAGACAATCTTGTCCAACCCCCTCATCTGACAGATGGGTAACTGAGGTGAATTCACTTGCCCAAGGTCCTTTGGGCAATCCCAGAGGCAGGATTTGAATGTGGGTCTTCAAACTCCAAAGTTTGCACTTGGCCTCCCATATACCTCAAAGTATTTTGCCTCAAGGTGCCAAAGAATAGAAGCAAATTCATATTATTTTGATTTTCAAAGCAGGTAGAGAGTGAATTTCTAAAATAGGGACAATGTATTTTAATTCATAGAGAACCAGACTTGGACTAAAGAAGAATTGGACTCAATTGCCCACTCTTAGGCTTACTAGTTGTATGACCATAAGAAAGTCCCTTAAACTATCTGAGCCTCAGCTTCCTTATATGTAAAATGGAGACAATTATTCTTACTTTACAGAGTTGTGTAAGGTTCACGGGAGATGATCTATAATAGCAATAATAGTATTTATATAGCACTTTAACAAAACCCTTTACAAATATTATCTCATTTTATCCCCATAACAACTCTGGGAGGCTGGTGTGATTGCTCTCTATCTGTAGTGCAATGCTGGTCCCATAGTAAGCACTTAATAAATGCTCATTTCATTTACACAAGAAAAATCGAGACAAGTGACTTGTCCAGGGTCACATGGCTAGGAAGTGTGTGAGGATGGATTTTTGAACTCAGATCTCCCTGACTCCAAGCGTGGCATTCTATCCACTGTGCCAAGTAGCTTGCCTGTGTGTGCATAAGGTGCATTGCAAACTTTAAAGCACCATCAGAATTTCAGCTGTTATTTACACTCTGTAAATGAGTAAGCTTGGCACTGAACTCTAGCACCATTTTAGAACTAGTCACGAATCAGGTGGTTTGTGAGCACTGCATGATCTCAGAGAGAAGCCAGCATAGTTTTACTCTGACAATACCCTATCAAAGTAGTCTCATGTCCTTTCTTGATATATTTAGTGAACTGATTCTCCGTACCTCTATCATCTATGGCATTCTTCCCAGAATAGCACTGGGACAATCTCTTCTCATATCCATATGGACAAGATAAAGATGTATGGTCCACATGATAGTACCTAGAAAGGGCTTTTAGATGGCAATTTAAGGTTTGCAGTCAATCAGCTTTTATTAAAGCACATACTATGTGCCAGGCACAAGGGATACAAAAAGAGGCAGAAGACAGTCCCTGACTTCAAGGAGCTTATAGTCTAATGGGGAGACAGTATGCAAACAAATATATACAAAGCAAGCTATATTCAGGATAAATAAAAAATAATGAACAGAGGAAAGGCAATCGAATGAAGACAGGTTAGGAAAGTCTTCTTTCAAAAGATGGGATTTTAGTTGGGACTTAAAGGAAGTCAGGGAATCCAAGTAGACCACATTGAGGAGGGATGATGTGCTACTCATGAGAAGAACAGGAGAAAATGCCTGGAGTCCTGGAGAGATGGAGAGTCTTGTTTGTGGAACAGCCAGGAGGCCAGTGTCACTGGATTGAAGAGTATGTCAGGGAGTAAGGTGTAAGAAGACTGGAAAGGGAACCATCTTATGAAGTGCTTTGAATGCCAAATAGATCATTTTGTGTCTGATCCTGGAGGCCATGGGGAGTCATTGGCGTTTAGTGAATAAGGGGGTGACATGGTCTAATCTGAGCTTTAGGAAAATCATTTTGCTGAATGGAGGATGGAGCAGAGTGGATAGAGGTAGGCAGAATCAGCACCACCGTTATTGTCGTAGTCTAGGAATGAGATGATGGGGGTCTGCATTAGAGTCAGGCAGTGTCAGAAGGGTATATTCAAGAGACGTAAAGGTGAAATCTAGATTGGCTACAATTTAGATATGGGCAGGAGACTATAAGAGATAGTGAGGAAACCAGGGTGATTCCTAGGTTGGGAGTCTGAGGGATCGAGAGGATGGTGGTGCTCTCTCTCCATCCATCATCAGTTAATAAATAGACTCTTAAAATGAACTCTCATCAGATAAGATTCTTCTAAAGGATCCCTAGGATTCTTTTGAGTTCTGAGATTCTGGGAGTCCCAAAAAGACTGTGGGTATACTAAAAACAACAATCACAAAACCCAAAACCAAACCAAACTCCATTACTTGAAATTGAAAGCTCTTTTAATTGTAAATTTTACTGTGATTAAGGAAATTGAAGCCAGCCTTCCTGTGTCAAAGCAATTAAAATCAGGTAACAAGGAACATTTTTTCCCTCTGAAGTTTGCAGCCTGGTGCATGTTAACTTCTCTTTCTTTGGTGTCTCCACAGTCTCCTTTCATTCTGGATCTCTTCTATTGTGTCAGCAAGTTTTTTTTTCCTTTGCCAGATGTAGAAATTAAAAGTTGTCCATGCCTCACCCTTTCATTTACCCCAGCCCACCCCGAAAAGGGGCCTCTTGTTACGGAATATACTTTAAAAACCCCCAAAACTCAGAGCAGATAACTTTTCAGATTTCCAGGATGGAAAGGAGAGATGCTGAGTTGTTACTGGTTCCAGGCATGGATTTATTTTGGGCAAAGCATTGCTAGGAAAACAAATTAAATTTGAGCCTTTTTAAAAGGTAGAGTGCTGTTAAGTATGCTAACCTAAGATTGGGCCTTTAGGTGAAGGTTAACCAGTCTCTCCCACTGTCTGCAGTTGTGGGCAGTGCAATCAGTATTCTCAAGGTATCTGAAACTCTAGGTAGGAAAACAATTGACCATGTGTCCTCACCTGGACCGCCTCTCATGTTTACCTTTTATAGTTATTTTTTTAAAATTGCTTTCTGCCAGATAGCTTTAAACATACACACACACACACACACACACACACACACACACACATCACACCACACCACAAAATAAAGTTTGTGGGGGTGTAGAGATGTGATGTAACCTCATAGGTTTGGGTTTTGCAAGACCAGCCTTTTTTGAGGTTGCTTACTTCCTCCCAAGGCAGAATGCTGGCAGTTTAGGCAGCCTGATGACATCAGATGCCTTACTGGATCTGTGCGGGCCTTGAACGTCTGGAGTGATTATGTGGACATTTGATTTCTTGGTCTTAACTTGTCTTTTTTATTAGAGAAACATGCCTCTCTCCCTGTTGCTCAGACTTTCTGAAGTTCAATGATCATCCAGTAGTTTTCTTTCCTAATCTCTGTTGTCTCTCCTCTTTTTCTGAATTTACTCCTAACTTGCAAAAGGGACCAGGTTCTTTGTCTTTTTGAACATTCAAAGACACGTTTAGTCAAAGGACGTGGATTTGATTCTGAGCACTGCCACAGACTGTCTAGATAGTCACAGGAAAGTCACTTGACCTCTCCAGGGCTCAGTTTCCTCATTTGTAAAATGAAAAGATTGAATTCAATCATCTCTAAGGGCTTTGACTCTAAGAACCAAGTTCCAGTGACTTCCACAGTCCCTTCCAAGTGTAGAACGTAGCTAAATTTGCAAGTATAGTTTCGTCCCAGGGCCCAAAACAGAGTTTTCAAAAAGACAATCATTATGGAATATAAAATATTCTTTTATTATTAACCATCGGAATCACTGGATCTCCCAAGGGGGAAGAGGGCTCAGAGGTAATTCATACCCAAGAATCTCTGTTACACCAGAAATGTCAGGCACTCTGCCTCCCTCTCTGCCCTGTGCAGCATTTTAACCATATTTAACAAAATAAATAAAACTAAAATAGAACATAGATTAACATGTTGTTTTCTAAGTCAGTGTGTGACCGATCCCAACGGGATCTTTATGTATGGTTTTGTTTCCCTCTTTCTATTTGAGTTTGACACACCTGCGATATGCATTACACCTGCTAGTCATCCAGTTCCTGTGTTCCAGGGATGAGGTTTCTCATTAATTCCCAAGGCAGTCCAGGACCCTTTTGGACAGCTCTCATTCATTTCCTTACACAGATATTAAATCTGCCCCTCTGAAGCTTTCTCTAGACCAGCAAACATCATTGAGCACTTACTATATATGGCAGATATACATCTGTGGGTATACAAAGGAAAAATGAAACTGTTTTGGTTTTAATAGATGGCATGGGGAAGCAGGGATCACTTGGAAGGCATTGAAGGGTGCTGGGTACAGAGTCATCTCTTGGAATTTCAAGTAAACCCCAAAATTTCAGTTCTCACATACCATCATGTTAAACAAGTTATGAAATGCTTATACAAGCAACTTCCATTTAAACCTTTGTGAAGTGGCGGCACTTTCACTGGATTCAGTCTAGGCCTAGGTTCAAATCTTATCTTTGCCACTTGTTAGCTACTATCCAGGTGACTTGGGTAAGTGCCTCATTTTCCACCCCTGTAAAATGGCATTAGACTAGAGCACCAAGGTGCTTTTTAGTTTTAAATCTTGTAATCTAGTTATAAGAATTCGTGTAACTATTTGGAGTGATGAAAGCAGGTGGGTATTGTTACTCCATAATGCAAATGACCTCAAAAACTTCCTTTGTGGCTTGAGCATGATGTAAAAACCACTTTAAATGTGTGTCGGTTTTTTTTTAAATCCTTTTGATCAGAGATCCCACTGCTAGGTATCTATATCCCAAGGAAGTCTTAGAGAAAAGAAAAGGCCCCATTTTTAGAGCAAAATGTTTAAAATAGAAGTTTTGGTGTTAAGCAAAGAATTAGAAACAAGTGAGTGCCCATCTATTGGGGAATGGCTGAACATGATTGTGCTATAAGAAATCGTGAATATAAAGAATTAAGAGAAACATAAGAAGACTTACATGAACTGATTCAGAGCAAAGTTAGCAAAGCCAGGAAAAGATAAGCGCTGGTTAAAGTAATGGAAATGAAGAATAGAATATAGTGAACACTTCCTGATTGTAATATCAAATATTGGTTCCCCTGGAGAATAGATAAGGAAACATATTTCTGTTCTTGGAGAAGTGGCTATAGGAAACTGAATATGCTATTAACTGTTTTCCTTTGTTATAAGGGAAGACATGCTGGGTTGGAGGTATGTTAGGGGTACATCCAGAAATGATTGTAATGTAAAGAACAAAAGATATTGATAACATATAACTTATTTTTGTGTGATTTCTAAAGATTTAGCCCTTTTATTGTCATATTGCATTCATTTCTCAATTTTCTCTTCTTCCTTACCCAATGAGCTATCCCTTATAACAAAGATCAAAAGAGAAAGGGAGAGAAATAAAAAGAGAGGGTGGAAGAGAGAGAGAGAGAGAGAGAGAGAGAGAGAGAGAGAGAGAGAGAGAGAGAGAGGGAGGAGGGGAGGGGGAGAGACAGAGAGAGAGACAGAGAGACAGAGAGAGAGAGGATGTAATTCAAGCAAAACTCCCCCAAATGATGCTGCCTGAATTTATCCAAGATTCTATGCCTGTAGTCCCTCCATCTTTGCAGTGAAGGTGACAAGGGAAGTGTGTTTTCTCAGCTCATCTTTGGGGTCAAGCATGGCCATTATAGCTGCATAAAGTTCATTTTTTTAAATGTAATTTTAAAAAATAATAATTAGGGCATGGAGAAAAGAGAACAGAAGTAGGAGTGGCAGCATATGAAATTCAGCTTTTCTCCAAGGGCATCATGGGATGAGGTGGTAGATGATAGTTTTTCTCCCTGTTTGCATTGGTCAAGTGCCCAGCATCATAAGGAATAAGCATTTTTGCTAAGCCCTTTCCTGTTCATGTTATTTTTAGCATTGTGGACAAACAGGGTCAGGGTGTGGAAGGGAGGAGGAATGTCCCTTGGTGCCAAGCCATGGTGGGTCCATTTCTGCATCCAATTTCACTCAGATCTGTCCAAGACCTCTTACAGAGCATTCAATTTGGCTTCTCCTTTGGATATCAGATGTCCAGAAGGAGGCCAAACAGCATAATCCCATAAACATGACCTTTAATGCTGAAAAAAAAACCTTATTCAGTTTGTCACTGATTTTATCCATTGGAGTGCCAGGATATTGTCAGTGTCCTAAGCCTTTCCCAATACCCCTATTCTGGCCTTATGCCATATCCCTCATTTCCACTCTCTCCCCCATCAGGTTAGTCATTCCTGCTTTGTTTCCTCTGAGTCTAGAAAGATTGCCAAGGGACTCAATTATCCTGTGTGGTCAGTAGTCCTCACCTGAGGCTAGGGAGACAGTCATGAGACAGGAAGTGGGAAGAAGTTGCCAAAAATAACCATTCCTCTAGACTATATGAGGTCCATGTGACCCACAGAATGCTCATCTGGGGTTAGAGCAGGAGTGGAAGATTGGGATGAGCAACATTCAGTTGCTTGCCAGAATTCTCCTTTTTGGTCAAACTGTTCCATACTACTGGAGGATGTTGACTTCCTGGAGAGGTCAGAGGACCCAGGTTCAAGTCAAACTTCTGATATTATCTCTTGAAATCTTTGGCAAGTCACTTAACCCCTCAGTTTCAGTTTTCTCATCTGGCAAATGAGAGAATTGATCTAGATGACCTCTGTAGTCCCTTCTTGTGGGACTATGATCTTGTATCCCTGAGTGCCCACCATATTTTTATAGCAGAGCTGAAAGAACTTCCAGACAGGGCCCCTGAAATGCCTTTCATTGTCTTGTTGGTTGCAGGGGCCATGAAACTTTTCCAACTGAGTGGGACCTGTCAGCTCTTGTACTGCCGTGGCATAACCTTGGAGAGTTCTGGTAACCTCCAAGACCATGGAGCACCTGATTAGGACTTTGATGCAATATGTGTTTGTTTTTTAATTGGAACTGTGATTTCATTGGTATGGGTGACTTCTAGGGTAGAAACTTAATCTTGTTGTGCAGTCATTTCAGTTGTGGCCAACTCTTTGTGACCCTATTTGGGGTTTTCTTGGCACTGGAGTGGTTCACCATTTCCTTCTCCAGCTCATTTTACAGATGAGGAACTGAGACCAATGGTTTAAGTGATTTGCCCAGGACCACATAGCTAGGAAGTGTCTGAGGTCACATTTGAACTCAGGTCTTTCTGACTTCAGGTCCGGTGCTCTATCCACTGTACCACTCTACCAAAATGCAGTAGAAACTACCAAATGCAAATCAGCAACTGTTCTGCAATTTCTTGTCTTAGAGAGTTGCCTGGGCCTCTAAGAAGTTGGGTCACATAACTAGCATGTGTTAGGATGACTTCTAGCCAAGTCTTCTTGACTCCCCGAGACAGAAGGGGCTAATTTTGCCTCAGGGAAGGAAAGGTCTGGCACTAGCCATGGTGCTGAACCCTACTCAGAGGCGGTGTTTGGGGGAAATGATGAGTGAGTGGTCCATGTTTGGGTTTTCAGAGGGAAGTCTGAGGACTTGGAAGACTTGTACACAGAACCAGCAGAGCAAGTCATACAATGACCACAGTGATGTCAAAGATATTATTAGGTCTGTGCAGCAATGTGATGTGAGTCCAAGGAATAAAACATGCCTCTGGTCTCCTAGAAGAGAAGTGGTGGGCAGGGGGAAGAAGGAGGCATGCATTTCAGACATGACCAGGGGACTAATTCATTTGACTGAACTTTCTATCATTGTTACAAAGGCAGTGATGATGATTTTTGTGTGTGTGTGTGTAACAATGATTTTTTTTAAAAACATCAATAAAATATTTGAATACAAAAGGTAAAAAATAAGGAAGATAACTGAAGTCCCTCATCAAAACCATGTCCTGATTCTTCTCTGCCTGGGAGTCTTTTGAAGCACCAGATGGGAGAAAGAAGCCTAGGTTTCTACCCCAGATTCATCACTCTCTAGCTTAGATAATTATAGTCTACTTTGTGTCTTCATTTTTTCATCTTTTAGTTGGGGTGAGAGAAGAAGAAAGGAACCTCTTCTCTAAGTCCTTGGGGAAATGCTAGGTACTTGTATATTGGGTGGGACTTCTGAGGTCATCTATTCTATTAATTTCTCCCCCACCCTATGCTTACAGATGAGGAAACTGAGACCCAGAGAGGTACAATCATCTGTCCAAGGGTACACAGGTAGTAAGAGGCAGAGCCAGGATTAGAATCCAGATCCTCAGACTCTAAAACTGGACTTCTTTCCACTGCGCCCCAATCTAGCTTTAGAGCATACAAGTGAACCAATCCTCCCTTCCCACAAATTTTGTGAATATCAATCTATTTTTTAAAAAATCTACACATATTCTTGACCTTAGGAGTGACTCTAATGGAAGCCCTGAGTACAGACAGGATTATTCTGACTTCTCAGTGAGATAAGGTGAATAATCATCCTTTGTACCTGTAAAATGTAAACAACTTTTACAGCCCAGGGTTTTCCAGTGAGCTCAGTCTGCATTTTATTTGGTTTTCTAAGAGCTCTCTTATCTTTCTTCCCTAAGGGCTTTCTTCTAGGTTAAGGAAAAGAAAGAGGGTAGAGAGAGAACTGGCTGTGCTTTCTTTGTCTCTCTCTTGCTCTATCTCTTTCTGTATTTCTGTATCTCTTTCTCTCCATGTCTTGTCTCTGTCTCTCTATTTCACACACACACACACACACACACACACACACACACACACACACACACACAAACACTTTCATTCATTCATTCCTTCACTCCTATGGCTGATGTTGAGGCCATTAATGATGGACCAATCCCAGAATGAGGGGAGAGTGAACCACTTTGCTTGATTTAGGGCTCCCAAAATTGCAATCAGGAATTCATAAAGGATCTATCTATACTTGCTATTGGTGGCAGACCCACCTGCTCTCCCAGACAACCTCCCGTCAGCAAAGGCAGTGGGAAGTTCTTGGTAGAATTATACCCTGTACCCACACATTCTCTTCCAGCTTGCTGGGAAGGAGAGAGGATGATCATTGCCTGGGGGGAGGGATGACAAAAGGATGAGCTGCTCCTCCTCAAATTCCCATCTCATTCTTTGACTATTTTTTTTTTTGGTTGTCATTGTTTAGTCATTTCTGATTCTTTATAATCTCATTTTGAGGTTTTCTTCTCAAAGACACTAGAGTGAGTTTGCTATTTTTTCTCTAACTCATTTTACAGATGAAGAAACTGAGGAAAACAGGGCTAAGGACTTGCCCAGCACACAGTTAGTGTCTGAGGCCACATTTGAACTCAGGTCTTCCTGACCCGATACCTGGTGCTCTATCCATCGCACAATACAGTTGCCTCTTAGACTTATAGTGGTGGCAATTTTCTCATGGTGTGGCCATGGTTGTTGTCAAGAAAACTGTCAAAGCCTTTACAAGTGTTCACTGCCAGGGCTACTCCAGAAGCACCCCTGGTGTCTGAGAAACCCTAGGGGAATAATGGACAAAACTGAGGTCCCTTGTTCCCATTTCTGTTTCATTAACAAGATAGATCCCTTCTTTTGTTATCCTGAACTGCAGTTTCTCAAATAGAGATAAGATGATTATAGATTGAGAGTCAGGAATTGTGGAGTCCAATACTCCCTACTCCTACAAATGTGACTGGCCCGGAATTACATGGTAAATGACAGGTAAGGTAAGGTATTCCTAGACCGGCACTTGTACGGTCACTTGGCTGGTCTAACCCCTTCATTTTAGGGAGCAAGGAACTGATGACCAAAGGTATTAAGTGACTTGTCTAACCTAGTAGAATCAGAATTTGAACCAAGATCTTCTTCAATCCTAGAGTCTCTCAGACCCAGTGCCCTCAAATCCATCTCAGACCCTCCCACCCTAGTTTCTTACCAGTCTTCATAGGTAAAAGCAGGTCTTGTTACGGTAGGGAACTAGAATCTTAGATTTTTCTAAGGTATTATGTGAATCAGTGTATTAAGGACAGAATAATTAATATATATATATAGTATAGAAATAATATATTTAATATATAATATATACAACATATTACATAATATACTATAATATATAACATGTGATAATATATTTAATAATAATGCTAACAACTAACTGGTGGGCCTTTAATGTTGGCAAAGCACTTTATCTCGCTTGAGTTTCACAGAGCCCTGCGAGGCAGGTACTGAAGGTGCGATCATTCCCATCTTACAGGTTGTGAGACGTATAAAAGCATTTCACAGACTGTAAAGTATGCTGTAAGTTATTTTTATTATGTCTCTCCTCCCCAATGCTGTTGTAAACATTTTTCCAATGATATTGTATGGTCAGGATGGTAGGAAAAGTGCTGGAGCATCATAGATGGTTCGTGCAGGAAGTATGACATCAGGGAGAGACTTGAAAGTAACGGCAGTCTGAAAGAAGCCTGTGATAGGTACATAAGAGGAAAGTCTAAATTATTATTATGAGAATTTAGGCCTAAATGAGTAACATAGTGGTTCTGTGTACTCTTTGTGGAGTCATCTAGGGCTACTTGGAAGGGATCTCAATGGCTATGTACTTCAGCTGCCTCATTTTTACAAATGTGGAAACTGAGACCCATGGAGGTGACTTGTCCAAAGAATTTAAGTCAGAGGATATGGGTTTGAGTTCCAGTTCTGCCATTTACTATTTGTGTGACCTTGGGCAAGTCACTTAATTATTCTGGCCTCAGTTTCTTTGCTGACAAATTTAAGGGTTGGACTGATCTCACCAATTTCCCTTCTAGCCCTAAATCTCCTTACCACAGGGGTCCAAAGGAGAAGTTATTTGAAAACTGGGATGTCTACATCAATGTACCATTCATGTGTTTAAGTGGAAGAATTTAACATAATTTTATTCCCACTAACTTGAGCAGAGTCAAGTCCAGATTTTAATTTCACACTAGTGGAATTGATTCATTGTTTATTTAAATGCCTCTTTGGGTGAGCAGTCTCAAGATAAGGCAGGAGTGGCTGATGATTAACATTTTTTTATCTTTACGTCTGGATCCCTTCCTTGTGTTATTTTGGTCAGTTGGTTTATCTAGGAAGACTGTCCCTCCTCTGAGTTTGTGGAGTGACTCTGTTCATGTGACAAATGACTGGCCTCAATCACTCACCTATTTGTGAAATATATTTCTATAGCGGATTAAGATTTCTATAGTGGAATTAGACCATTGAATAGTGGGGGTAAATTGTGTTGGAGTGTGTATGGAGGGGAATAGGTGGGTATAGTAATAAACAAACTCTTCTTGTTAATTTCTTCTTTCAATTTTATGTTTCTTCTAGTCTGAATATATTTTAGAATTGCCAGCAGTTACCTTCATCATCCCCCAGAGCAAAGAGTGACCGAGAAACACAAGACAGAAATGTCTTTGGGGAGGGTGTTCTGGATTGAGTTGAGGACATTAACTCTCCTATCTCACAGATCATAAAACAGCACCTGATCTCCAACTTTACAGTCTTGCCTGTGACTGAAAAGTTAAGGGACTTACCCAAGGTCACACAGCTAGGATGTTTCCAAGACAGGACTTGAACCTATTCCTTCTGACTTGGAGGGCTTCCCCCTCTAGTGCTGTACTACATGTTCTCTCTTTTGAATCTTAAAATA
Organism: Potorous gilbertii; assembly: GCA_028658325.1. Lineage (NCBI taxonomy): Eukaryota > Metazoa > Chordata > Mammalia > Diprotodontia > Potoroidae > Potorous > Potorous gilbertii. The sequence goes on along the minus strand of CM053770.1, from coordinate 33,901,492 downwards.
CCTTTATTTTGAAGTCACTTTTTATGTATTAGAACATTCTCTATTCTCTCCCACCCCCATGCTCAGGCCTCCCCCAGGGCTAATATCACTAAGGGTGCCACTTGTTAAGAGTCAAAATGACTCTTACCTTTTAGCTCTATGCATTTCTGGAGGCGTAAACCTGGCCCTCAAAAAAGAGACCTAACAATAAAACTTCACTATTCCTTTAAAAAGTTTATTTCTAAACATTCTATAATGGCTGGGCGTACCTAAATGTGAAACCTCAAATAAATATATGTTTCTTTGAATCAAGAATAGTGTACATAATTAATTTCAATTCAACATTCATTAAGCACCTTCTGAATAGAAGGAACTGTTCTAGGTGCTAGGAATATGAATATAAAAAGGGAAATCATCTCAAGTAGCTTATATTCTGCTTCCTGGGATATGATGTGTGGGGGGATAAGGGTAACATCAGCTAGAGAAGGATGGGACAAAGGAGAGAGCAAACAAAGCACTGGGGATTCTGAGGAGGAAGTAAACATTTTCAGCAAGGGGAATGAGGAAAGTTTAAAGGGAGGAAGCCTTGAAGAAATATAGAGATTCAGCAAGGCAGAGGTGAAGAGGGAAGATATTCCAGGCACAAGACAATGGCTCATGTGGATGTGTGTGGGGGGTAGATGGAGTGTTCAGATGGGCAACCAGCTTAATGTCTGGTTTGGCCACAGTGGAGCATGTATGAAGGGAAAGATGGTGAAATTCAGCAGGCAAGCTATGTTGGAACAAAGTAAGAATTCCTACCTTCCCTCAAAGCTCAGCTTAAGCATGCCTTCCTGTAGAGGAAGCCTGTCCTGATCTGCTATCATCCTCCCTGCTATTGCCTCCTCAGGATCGGACCTCTGATTTCACTGATATTGGGAAATCCAGGATGAGTAAAATCTCTCTCCCAGTGTAGACTGACATCTTCTTTGAATTATATTTTCTTTGCAATGATATAGTCACAGAGAATTTCCTAGTGGTCACCTATGGTCACATGTTCAGTATTTGTCAGAGACAGGATTTGAACCAAGATCTTCCTGGTTTCAAGGCTAGCTGTCTACCCATATTTCCACACTACTCAGATGTGAGCTTTTATATACTTCCTCCCTCAAAAGAATGTAAGCACCCCAAGAGCAGGAATTGCATCATATTTGTTTCTGTATCCCCAGTGCTGAACATGATGGCTGACGTGTAATTGGCTCTTGATAAATGCTTCTTGATTTATTGTATTTTTTTTATTTTCTAAAACTATCTTATTCTTTCCCCAATTACATGTAAACAATTTAAAATAGTCATTAAAATTTTTTTTAGTTCCAAGTCCTCTCTCTCCCTTCCCATCCCCCTCATTGAGAAGACAAGCAATTTGATATACGTTCTGCCTCTGCAATAAAGCACTATTTCTTTGTTAGGTTGTGAAAGAAAACAGACCAAACAGAAAAAAAAGAAAGTTTAAAAAGTGTGCTTCCGACTCCATTAGTTCTTTCTCTGGAAGTCAATAGCATTTTTCTTCGTAAGTTCTTTGGAATTGTCTTAGATCATTGTGTCGCTGAGAATATCCGTCATTCACAGTTGGTCATTATACAATATTGCTGTTACTGTGTTCTGGTTCAGCTCATTTCCTTGACTGATTGTCGATGTCCTTGAATGTGATAATTCTCAGTACCTTTGATCCATGTCACAGCAATGGGAAGCACCCTGTCTACTCCAGCTTGGAGAGAGTGGGTGCAGGGTGACATGTTTCCTTGTACTGACTTCATGGAGTTTTGTTCTAGGGGTACAAAAAAAGAGCATCTTTTGGTCATTATAAAACCAGTCGTGTGCCAGTAGTCACTCAATAAATGCTTGTTGATTGATTTTTCCCCCCCATCTATACACTTCCATTCATTTCTTCTCCCACACCCCTATTGAGGTAGCCAACCTTTCAATCTATGGGATGAAGATTATAGAGCATTCAGCTTTATCAGCTTTGTGCTTTGGAGCTTAGTAAATTTCAAAGTAACAAGATGATGAGGCCATGACATTTACAGAAGAAGTACAGTTCTAGGAAATCCTTCATGCCTGGGAGCTCTCTGCACCTGCATGTTTAAACAGTCGGCATTAGGCCAAGGAGAATTACCTTCCTTTACAGATAAATATTAAGAAATGGAAAGATGTCTCCAGTTACTCTGTATCATGATGTGTTCTCATATCCCCCAGGAAGGTGTGCTCTAAGATATATCCTACCTAATTAATCTTAAAGGCACAGTCTACAACACTGGTGTTGAGTTCGAATCAGTCAAAAAGTGTATGTTAAATGCTTATTATGAGCCAGACATCATGCCAAATGCTAGGATAGAAGTACAAAGAATAAAATAATCCCTGCTGTCAAAGAGTGTATATACTAATGGTGGAGGCAAATACATATGCAGTACATATACAGCTTTCATTGGTATAATGCTGCTAGAAAATGACATGAAAGTCCAAAAAGTAAATTTTGATGCATTAAACCTAGGGGAAATGGGGGGAAGAGATTCTTTGACTATGAAAAACTATAACGTTTCATTAGAAATTGGTGAAAATACACTTTACTACATATGATTCTTTATAATCAAATCTTAGTTCTGACAATATACAGTTTTCCTAACACAGTAACCATGAAGAGGAGAAACATAGAAGAAAGGTAACCCCAGACAGGACAGGGAGGGGCAGAGGTCAATAGGGAAAGAGGCAACCCTTGCCATCTCTAATCGCCCTTTTGGCTCAATGACTGAACTGTTCCTTTATGAAAAGTACATGCCTTGGGGTGAATCCCTAGCTACCTGGACAGTTGGGACAGGACCTAGTGACCCAGGCTGGATGCTCCCTCAGCCTCAGGTGACCAACATCTCATTTACCCACAAATTTAGCCACTTTTCCATTTTTCAATTCCCTTATCACTCTCTTAAGAGGTTGCTTTCTGGAGTGAATTTATTCATGAGCACTTTTATGAATACTTTCCTCCTTTTTATGGCTATAAACTTGTATATCCACTTTTCATTTTTTTCTGTACTACACATAGCCATGATTGTCGACTTGAAAGTAAAAATGAGATTACTAATGAAATATTGATAATGCTTAAAAGTCATGAAAGTTAAATACTCAAATGTTGAAGATTGATTATACATATACATATGTGTATATGTATGAATGTGTATATGCACATGTATGTATAGCTAATTTAAAAAGTTTAAATTAATTAAATCCAAGATAGTTTGAGTGGAGAGCATTAGCAGGTGGAGGTTGTCAGGTAAAGCTTCAGGTAGAAGATGATGCCCAAGCTGCATTGTAAAGGAAGAGAGGGACTCTATGAGATGTGCATTGTTGACATGAGGACCAGCCAGTGCAAAGGCATGGAGAAGGGAAATGGTATATTGTCTCTGAGGAACAGAGAGAAGAACAGTTTGGCTAGGTCACAGAGTGAGGAGTGAGGCATAAGGCAAGTTAATCTGCTGCAATAATCTAGGTATTAAATAGTGATCATTTGGACCAGACTGTTATAAGTGTGAAAGTAGACTACAAGGAATAAATGCAGAGGACAGATCAACTGGACTTGATAATAGCTGGCCCACTAATGATGGGGAGACAGACCATACTTGTCTTGTAATGCCACTTCTCTTTGATTGTCCTTCCTCACGGTGTCTTGTTTCCTTCTTCCTTTCTAGGAGCATGTGTAAAATGCAATAAGGGCGTCTTTGGAGCCAACCAAGCCTGTCAAGCAATGGGGAACCTCTACCATGACAGCTGCTTCACCTGTGGGGCCTGCAGTAAGTTTGTCTCCTTCCCTCAAAGCTGAGTTTAGGGAAGTAGAGACCGGGGGAGAACAGAAAGAAGAAGAGGAGGAGAGACAATCCTAGTCTATAAATAAAGCTAATATCTCTGTGCCCTTTCCTCTTGGCTCTTAATTGCATACAGACCCTTGCAGGGAGGGGGAGTCAGAAGACAAAACCTCCAGAACCTGAGTAAGGAGGGCTCTAAGCAGTCGCAGAATCATCTCTTTGAAAGCTAAAAAGGACCTTAGAGATCATTTGGTCCAACCTCTGCATTCTATAGCTGAGGTCCATTGGGATGAAGTGAATTTACAAGGTCACCAATTGGGTAGTAGTGGTAGAAATAGTAATGGTAGTAGTAGTGGTGGTAGTAGTAGTGGTAGTAGTAATAAATTTCAAAGTCTGAAGTTGACTCTCACAGTGACATGTTGGGTCACTCAGTATAGGTTCAGATTTTCCTGCAGGCTCCATGAAATGAATGTCAATTTCCTTCATCCGTTTCCCAACAAGGATATTTGGGTCAGATTTGCTGCAGTGCCTAAAGGTGACCCTCTGGTTGTAGTTTAGGCAACTTATCTTCCTTTGGTCCATAAGGGTTCTCTTGGAGTCTGATAGGAAAGAAGATTCTCCCCTAAGTACTCAGACTTCCTCTCTTCTCATACTTTGTAGAAAATTTGATTTACAGTCTAGGGTTCAGATAGCATGGTAAAGAAGGCCAAGACCCAGGCTTGAAAAGTTCAAATCCTGTGGGATTCAGGGTGGATCCCTTCACTTTGGTGATTTAGGCAACCCCTAGCAACTTGTCTAAAAAATCCCTGACTGATGTGATCTTCATTGAGGGGGGGAGCCTCATTGAGGGAGGGAATTTTTTACCCTGACATAATCACAAATCCCTAATGATATTATCATGGGACCATAGATTTGCAGCTGGAGGGGCTCTTGGAGGCCATCTTCTCCACACTGCACTTTTTATTAAGAAGAAACAGGAAAAAGTCTAGAGGGCTTAAGTGATTTATCCAGTCCCACAGATAGTGAGTGTCAGAGCCCCAGTTTGAACTCCTGGCATTCTGTCTTCAAACAGCATTCTTGCCTTTGCCTCCCTGTACAAATCATATTCATTATAGGTTTCATATTCACTGCCAGAAGAAAGACAAAACAACTGTGACATTAAGACATCACAGAGCACCTCGTTCTGTACCTTTCTAATACACCTATCATATAATATTTTGTATTTTAGATATCTCTTTATAGATTGTTCTTTTTCTAGACTATAATCCCCATGAGGATCTAGCCTGGGTCAGACCTTATCTAAACTTTACATCTCTTTCTGCCTAGTACAGTACACTTATCACCTACTATCCCAGTAGGTGCTTTTTGTTGTCAGGTAACTGTCAATCTGACTCTAGATGTAGGGCTTGGTTTCATATCCTGCCTGTAACACTTCATACATCTATTGTAAAGCAAATCATTTCACTGCCATGGCTCTAAGTTTCCTCCTCTAAAGTGAGAGGCCTAGACTCAGTCTCTGAGGTCCCTTTCAGATGAAGAATTGTGATCTTGTCTATGAACCAAAGGAACCAGTTCCCTGTACCACTACTAAGGTAAATAAACCAAAATGATTTAATAGCCTGATGTTAAGGAGCCCCAATACTAAATTATCAAATGTGTAGTATCCCTGTGTGATTAAAGTTAAAATTAAAATTAAATTCCCTGAAGGCATTTTAATTTCTGGCATGTTGGTCCTTAGGTGTCTTTACCATACTTGATTGTGTTGTAGTCAGCAGCTCCAGTGGGGGCTCTTCTCAACTAAGTGACTTTGATTGAACTGATGGCGGTCACCTTCCTAAAATACCAAAGTGATGTTTATTGAATCCTAGAAGAATTATTTATTGAGTTTCTGAGCTTAATTGCAAAGGTCGTAAGAGGGAGAGCCAGGATTTGAGCCCAGCTCCTCCTAACCAGAGTGTGCTGGTAAATGTTTAACCACCATTAACAACTCCAAGAAAAGTGTATGTGTAACACAATTTAAAATTTAATCTGCATTATTATGAAAATTTTCTCCATCACTTTCTTAAATCTAGACAGTCACCAAAATATAAATCGCACTTGATTTGTGTAATCTGCCGATTTCAAAGGTGCTCACGTCCACATCGAACATTTAACAATTGGCTACGAGCTGGCTCCAACACACCCCTGCTCTGGCTCCCAAAGTAGTGCTTTCTTTCTGGTGCATTCAGTAGCCTTACAGAGATTAATTTGGTTATAGAGATGATTCGTCATCTCACTTTTTTTGTTATTTAAAGATAAAGTTTCACCCTCATTCCCAGTTGAGTCCTCCCTTGTAAGAAAGAAAAACATCTGAGTTAAATCAACCGAAGAGCATTTGATTGTGTGCCTTTCATATCCATAGTGTTCTACTCTCTGTTGAGAAGAAGATTTATTTCCTTCTCTGCTCTCTGGGGCTGTGATTGTTCCCCGTCTTTTACTGCTCTCCAATAGCTAGTTTCCTTTTGTTTGAATTGACCTCCCTTTGTCCCCTGAGATTTGGCTCTTAAAGCAAAACCATGGCAACTCTCCCTTTTATGCGGTCCTTTGTTGTTACTGGTCCTTCCGTGTGTGTTTTATGATTCACTGAGTCATAGATTCTTAGGACTGAGAAAAGGGTCTGCTCCAGTTCTGCCCCTTAATTGTACAGGGGAAGAAAATGACACCCAGGTTGGAACAGAGGTTGCACGATGTGGACAGAGCATTGGACTTCTGAGTCCCCTGATTTGGGTCTGAATCTTGATCTAGGCCAAAGGAAAAAAAACAACAATCCTATTTATTTAAGTTTTATAAGGCAGTGCTCACTGGAACGGCCCTCTGATGTAGGTAGTAATAACATTATTTTCTTAATTTTATGAATAAGGAAACTGGTGCTCAGAGTGTTTCAGTGATTCAGTGACCCCCTCACTCAGGGTCACACAGCTATTAAGTGGCCAGGGAGCTGCTACTCAATCTTGACTTCAGATTCTAAATCCAAGACTCTTTTCACTCAATCACTTTGGTTCTTAGTGAAATAACTTCATTTCCATGAATCTCTGTTTTCTCTTAATTTTTTAAAAATTAATTAATTTATTTTTAGTTTATAACATTCAGTTCCACAAGCTTTTGAGTTCCAAATTTTTTCCCTCTCCCCAAGATGGCATGCAATCTGATATATATGTATATATACACACACACACACACACGCACACACACACACACATTCTCATTAAACATATTTTCACATTACTCATGTTGCGAAGAATAATTCTAACCAATGGAATGGACTACAAGAAAGAAAAACCAAAACAAAATAGAGAGAGAGCAAATAGTATGCTTCAGTCTGCATTCAGATGCCATCTCTCTGGATGTGAGTCCTTTGGAGTTGTCTTAGAACTTTGCTTTGCTGAGAAGAGCCAAGTCTATCAAAGTCAGTCTGTGGTTGTAACTGTGTACAGTGTTCTCCTGGTTCTGCTCTCCTCACTCAGCATCCGTTCATATAAGTTTCCAGGTTTTTCTTGGTTTTCTCTTCTATGAAATGGGCTAATAATATTTGTTCCGCATCCCCTCCAGGGTTGTTATAAAGAAATCACTCTGTAAACTATTAAGCTTTATGTAAATTGGTGTTATTGCCCAGGATCACAAGGCTAATTTTTAGGATGATAGATTTAAACTGGAAGGGACATTAAAGGTCATTGAATCTACCTTGCCCATTTTACGGATGAAGAAATTGAGACCTAAAGAGTTAAAATGAATTGCCCAGGATCACAGAGTGTTATAGCCAGAATTTGAACTTGGATCATAGTTGTAATGGAAATACTCAAAGGGCCTTCCTCTGGTCATTATTCCCTGTGTTCCTTAGGCAAATCACTCTCACTATTCTGGGCCTCAAGATTACTTTAAAAAATCTCTTCCAATTCTAAATCTGTGATTTTAAGTCACCTCTCTGAGCCTCAGTTTCCTTATCTGTAAAATGAAAGGTTTGGACTATATGGCCTCTGAGCTTCCTTCTGGCTCTGTGTCTATAATCCTATGTCTTTCCCATGCTAGCATGGTGCCTCCATTGGTGGCAGAATTGAGAGCAGAAACCATGTCCTTCCCATTTTAGCATGGTGCTTCCATTGGTGGGAGAATCGGAAGCAAAACTCATATCCTTTGACATCTAGCATTGTGCTTTGTCCTCTATATAGGGTCCATAAATCTATTTTTAAATGTTTCAGTAATGGTGTTTCAGTATAGTTGTTTTGCTTTGTAATCTTATTACTATATACCTTTAGAAACATGATTCTGAGAAGGGATCCACAGACATCACCAGACACTGCCAGAGGGATCAAGGGCACAAAGAAATTCAAGTTTCCCTGCTCTCTATGCCCCCCTGGCACTTTTCCTCCCTCCCTAAAGCTTCCTTTTAGATTTACTCACTCCTCACCCAAATGGACTTTAACCATATCGATGATGGTTAATGTCCATAGAGGACACCCTAACAGTTGTCTGATTTGTGGATGTTTTTATTCTTTTCTATTTTTTTCTCATTTCTCATTTCTCAGTTCTGTCCTCTGGCAGGCAACCTCACACCCGCCTGCATGAGGGATGTGAGCTGTGTGTATCTGTGTGTATCTGTGCGCCCTTCCCAGCATGTTGCATGTATATCAGACTGTCACACCACCAGATGCTATTGCAGGAAGCTGTTGGCAAGCCCTCCCGAACGAGAGAGGGCAGGAATTGCTTTGGCAGGAGGCCATGTACATTGTGTTTCTGAAGACCGTGTGTTGAAGGGTGTCTCTTAAGAGACGCTGGCGCCTTTCTTGCGGCTGGAGAAAGAACGAGAAAGAAGTTAAGCTGTGCTTGTTAGGTCAAGTGGAATTCTGCTTAGGCATCATCCAGGGCAAACTCTTCCCAACAGCGCAAGACCACATGCGGTTTGATTCCAAATGGACTCAATTGTTGCTAAACAGTTAGTTGTTTTGGGGGCTGAGGAGCAAATGCAGCTAAGTTTAGTCCATTCACCATGCCGGTGTTCATGGCTTCAGGGTGTTGCTTGGCTTTGCTTTGGAGGTGGTTTTTCATGACTTCTTCTGTGATAACAGTTTGTAAATGGGTTTCAAGGTTCCCTGCCCTACCGATTACCCTATAGGAAGCCTGAGTTACAAAACATAGGAATAGATTCCCAAGAGAAATTGGGTCCTCCCATTTCTGGAGGTCCTTCAGTACAAGATAGATACCACCCTTCCTTGGGGAAGTTAGGGGCAAGAATCAGCCTAAATCTCATAACACTTAAGTGAGTTTTAAACCAATATCTCTGTGATCTGAAAGAAGGGTTCTCAGTGTAGGATTTCAGGAGACCCAAGAACTTAGATGGAAAAAAAATTACATCTTTATTTTTTCATCTCTAACTGAAATTTAGTACTTCTTCTATGAATGTATTCAACAAACCACAGTAGTACAATACACTGAACTTTTTCCAATAAATATGAGAGTACATCAAGGATGCCCATTCTTTGCATTCCAGTATTATTTGGTTCTATGCATGTTTCTGGAAATACTGGTAATGGCAATAAGACAAGAGAAATAAATTCAAGGCATAAAAATATGTAGAGAGGAGATAGAATCACGAAAATATGAGACTTCACCAGCCTCCCAGAGGGGTTCAAGATACCAAGAAATCCAAGAGTCCAGTTAGCGGGGAAAGCAGCATGCTGGGAGTTGTGAGTACTTGGATTCATATCTCATTTCAGATGACTAGTAGCTGTGTGGCTTGGGGCAAGTCACTTAACATTTCTGATCCTTTGTTTTCTCATCTATAAAATCAATCAACATATATTTATTAAGGCCTACTGTACCAGGCACTGTCCTAGGTACTGGGAAAAAAGTACAAAGAATGAAACAGTCCCTATTCAAAGGGTCCTTACATTCTAAATGCAAATGATAATAGCACTGTCCTCTCTAGTTTTTTGTGAGGATCAAATGTAAACCATTTGGTCAACCACACTATAGAAATGTGAGTTATTTAAGACAGCAGGCAGGAAATGGCAGCAGGGTGGTGAGACTTTTCAAAATATTTGAACAAAGATCTGGGTTTGAATCTAGTCTCTCTGTGGGCCTTAGATAAGTCATTTAACTTCTGTGACTCAGTTTCTTCATCTTTAAAATAAATGAGATACACCAGATAATCCCCCCAAATCTAAACCCTATGGTCCTAGATACCATTTTGGAAACGTGCTGACTTATGTGGAACAGGCATCTGGAATCCAAATGACCTTCCCCTTCTCTGTTTTTTAAAATCTAAATAGAGTAAAGGAATTCCAGTTTATACTCCCACCACCTCTGATATACCCCAGAAAAAAAGGGAGGGAAGACCTTTAAAAATATTGAATTTGAGTTGAAGTAGAACTTTGCTGAACTGATCTATGGTGAAGACTTGTTAGAATCAGTGAAAAGTCTTAATTATTAAACATGAAGGATAGTTTTGAAGTGCACATCCTTCCAATTACCCGGATATGAAACCTCTCTCTTTGTCGCTCCCCTTATCCAATCAGGTACAAAGTTCTGCAGCATCTCCCATCTCTGTCCTTTTCCTTTTACTTATCCTGCCTCAGAAGATGTGACCACCTTAAGTAGGCCCTGTCACCTCTTGTCTGTAATACTGTAAGAGTCTCCTAGCTGCTCCCTGCCTCCATTCTCACTCCATCTACCATACATCATTTATTCAGCTACGAAGTTCCATGTCATTCCCCTGTTCTAAAACTTTCTATGAATCTCTGTTGGCTTTAGTATAAAATCCAAATTCCTTGGCCTTACTTTTTAGGCTCTTCACTACTTGCCTGTACCTCTTACTCTTGTCTTGCTCTCTCGAGCTTCCCTTCATACTGTCTACATTCCAGACAAATTTCACTGACAGCTGTTTCCCAAACTGGACATGCTATTTCTTGCCTCTGTTTGTACAAGCCACCTCCCATTGCTGGAACAAACTCCCTGTTTCACCTCTGGCTTTCAGTATTCTCTTTCTTCTAGACTCGGTTCTCATGCCTAGACTGTGGTAATAGATTTCTGGTTGGTCTCCCTTCTTCTGATCTCTCCCTACTCTAATCCATACTCACTCAGCTGCTCGAGCTTTTTTTAAAGTTTAGATTCATAGGCATCACTAGACACTGCCAGAGGGATTGAGGGCACAAAGAAATCTAAACTTCCCTCCTCTCTATGTTCCTCTGGCATTTTCCCTCCCTCCCTATATCTTCCTCTTAGATGTACTCATTGACCGTATCACACCTCTCCCCTCATTCAACAAATTCCACTGGAGCTCCATCCCTTCCAGGAACAAATATCTTCTGTTTGGCACTGAAATCCCTTCACAGCCTGCTTCCTTCCCACCCTTCAAATCTCCTGACCCTTTACTGCCCTCTGAGTAGAATCTAGAGAATTTAGTAGAATCCAGAATCAGCATGACCTGCTTTCTTGATTTTCTTGCACATGATACCCCACCTCCCAACTCTGTGCCTTTTCTCTGAGTGTCCCTCACACCCATCACCTCTGTCTTCTGGCTTTCCTGAGGACTTTGCTCAAATCCCACCTTCTGGAGGAGGTCCTTCCCAGTCACCCCCACACTCAACCTGCCAAACTCATTGAAGACAGAGACTGTCTTGTTTTCTGTCTTTATGTTGCTGGTGCCTTACACATCGTAGATAATTCATACATTTTTGTCTCACTGAATTGAGAACTAAGCAAAGAAAATATTAGGGGACCTATTTCAATGACTAGAAAAGAGTAACATAATAAATATGTCAACTGTTTAGGTATAAAATGATACTTATGTGTAAGTGTTCTACTGTGCTTGAAAGTATTTCCTTAAGTCTAAAAATTTCCCCTGAAACAGTGTCTGTGCTATGTGTTTACTGAACAAAAGACAAAACACTCTAGTCTGAATGAATGAGGTCCTGGTGTACTTCTTTGTGTCTGGTGTAGAGGTGACGCTTGTTCATCCTTTGTTGCCGAAGAAGACTGTGCCATCAGAGAAATGATGACATGACTTAGGTTTGATCCGAAGAGATAGTGAAGAATCTCTAGTAAGCAAAGGCTTTGAGTAACAAAGTAGCAAAGGAAGAGTGTACTGGAAGTCAAGAAAACATAGGTTCCTATCCTGACACTTATTTACCATACAACCTTGGCCAATCGACAGTTTGTTTGTACCTTAGTTTCCTCATCTGTAAAATGTGGACATTGGCCTTAAGGGCTTCTAAGGTCCCTCTAAATCTATCTCTGGTCCTCTGAGTACAAGACTGGTATCATGTGTATGTTGTCCCAGAACTGACCAGCTTCTGTGTTCATTTAATAAGCATCAAGCTGGTCACAGAGTGTTGAATTTTTAGTCATCGTAACTCATGAACAGTTTTGGGACGAGAGGTCAGTACTATCTGCTTTCATGGAGAGACTGCCCATACCAATAGCATCTCAGATCTTTGGGGTATTAACCTACTGAAGTATAAGAGGCATAGTGGATAGACCGCTGCATCCTGAATGAGTCCAAATCCAGCTTCTGACACTTTTGTTGTGTGACCCTGGACAAGTCCCTTAACCTCTGTGTGCCTCAGTTTCCTCCTCTGTAAAATAGGGATACTCATAGCACCTGCCTCTCAGGGTTGTATAAGGTAACTTGGTACAAAGTAAGAACTGTAAAAGTCATTAATATTTACTGTGATTTTTCTGCATTTTCAAACATAATTTCCAAGCAAGTATGCTTGGCCATCAGGTAACCATTGCCAGCTTCCTCTGGTGTGGTAGAGATACTAATGAACTAATAATCCCTAGCAGAGGAGACGCTGAAATGATGACCAAAAGAAGGTATTATAACTGTGTACAAGGTAAGTTGCATGCACACCCTGAGGTTCCCCCATAAAAAGGAAATTAAGCAAGAAAAATCTTATATGCCAACAACTTTGATTATAGGCATATTCCTTCTTAGAGTCTTTGATCTCAAAAATAACACTGAAGTGTCTGATCATTCCTTTTTACCCCTGATAATTTATCACACTCAGTATTTGTTTGAACTCCATGAGTCAGTGAGTCCTAAAGGGAAAGTTATAGACCAAGAATATGAAAGAAAAAAAAAAGAGTGAGTGATGACTTAAGAAAAAAGAAAGGCAAAAAAGAGAAAATTTAAAAGTAATAAGATAGAGGGAAGTTGATGGCCAGGAAGAGAGAATGTGAAAATAAGAACAACGAGCAGATTTACTTTTTTTGCTTAGAATGTTATCATCAGGAAGTCCTGTTAAATTCCGATCATCTTAATAAGCATTTATTTCCAACAACCGACTAAATGGTTAAAATTTAAAAATCAAGCAGAAGATTGACTTAATGTGTCTACTCCTTAAAGGAACCCAAACCTTTGTTTCTCAAACACAAATAAAGAGAACCCCAATGTTTGTTGATGGATGGATGGATGAATTGATTAACTATGTGTCCTGGTTGAAGAACAGTCTGCTTACTATAGTTGGGTCACCATGATCAAGTTCAGATCCTGTGAGATCTTACCTATTGATAGATTCTTGGGTTTCCGAAACCACTCCATATATAAGCAAAGTGACTTCAGAAGGAATTTAAAAAAAACTATTAGTTCATTCCTGTAGTAAACTCAAATAAGATTTTCTTGTGGTCTTTTTGATCAGTTGAGGTCTCATTGTTCTCTCTTTTCTTTATAATCCAATCATCCATTTGGCATTCAGTATTCCTGGACCCCTAAGGCAGTTTGGAGTGGTGTCTGGAAATATTCTTTGCTTTTTTCCTTGCCTCTCAGAATAAAGTCATTAGAATTTTGCAGAACATATTTTCTGTATACAGCCATGATCTACATATTCTAAATTTCTGTGTGCACTCATGATCTGGGTGTTCTAAATTTGGCATATGCCATGAGGTCTTTAACTAGCACAGATCCTGGGCTTATGATCAGACCTTTTCTGGAGCTCTGTGAACCATCAAAGCCTCATGGCATTTCTCCAGACCTTAAGGGAAGGCTGGCATTTCTTTTAAAAATGGACTTGATTGTCATAGAGAAAGAGTACAGATGTGAGTTCCTTAGGGGAACTAACTCTAAGTAATTTGGGTAGCTACAGGAGGAGAGTGCCTCGGTATTCAGAGTATCACTTTGATAGTTCGCAAAGATTATACTTTGACCAGGACTTCTCAGACTTTTTTGATTAGATGATCACTTCAAAGAGCAGAAGACTCCATGGACCACCTATGTCCTTGTGTTCCATTCCATCCCAGTCAAATGCCCCCATGGTATAGCATGCCCTGGCAGCCAAGAAAGTTAACGTTCTCGTAGGTTTAATAAAGAAAAGCAAAGTGGTGACCAGAACAGTGATGATGATCATCTTCCTGTATAGTATCTGTGTCACACAGTAGGTGCTTAATAAATGCTTGTTGACTGATTGACTGATCGTATCTTGGTTAGATCAGTATGTTATGTCCCATTTGGGAAAAATCTTTGTAAAGCTAGGTTATTTTCAGAAGAAGGTAACTAGAGAACTGAAGTCTATTCCATATCTACAATCAATCAGCAAGCATTTATCAGGCCTACTGTGTTCCAGACACTCTGCTAAATGCAGGGGATATGATTAACAAAAAAATGAGACAATCTCTACTCTAAAGTAGTTTATGTTCTGTCATATAAGGATCAGTTAAAGGAATGGAGAGTGTTTATCTTGGAGAAGGAAAGGAGAAGACATGATAGCTGTCTTTATATATCTGGAAGATTGACAAATACACTTGGGATTTGATTTCTTCTGGCTGCAGAGAGGAGAACTAGGAGTAATTACATTATGTAGGATTGCAAGGATTTGAGCTAGGTGGAATTGCAAGGGAGGAAGATTTCACCTTGATGTTAGGTGAAATGTCCTAACAATTAGAGTTGACCAGATGGCTGATCCTGTGAAGTAATGGGGTCTCCCTTTTATTGGAGGTTTCCAAGAGGAGTCTCAGTCAAGACTTGTTGAGATGTTATAGAGTAATAGATACAAGTGAGCATATATGAATTCTCAGTTCCCTTCCAACTCTAAAATTTTATAATTGATGATACTATCTTTTATGAAATAGTTATGATAAAAAGACTGAGAACCTAAGCTGTGCCAAGATTTAAAGGCACCTTAATGGGACACTTGGGACTCAATCCATTATTGATGTCAAGTGATGTCTAGTTTTTATTAACATAAGTAAATTATTGATTGATGTTATTCATTTGATAAGTTCTTATCAAACCTCTACTTTTCTCGGATATCCACTGTGCTGTGTGCTGTGGTCTTTGCCTTCACCATGTTTCTGCTCTACTAGGGAATAAGAAATACTAATTTGCCATTGCTCCATAACCCATAGGGGTGTAAACTCTGTCCTACAGGCTAAAGCATTAGCCTTTGGGTGGTTTGTCTTAGGGGGGGAATCATTTGCATATTTTTCCCTATTAGAAATAACCACCAGAGTTATTTGCATTTGCAGTTTCCCCATTAAGAACAATGACTTCCTTGATACATTAACTGCATGACTTCCACATGCCCTTTGGAGTTCAGTCCAGGATAATGTCAATTCTAAGAAAAAGTACAGGTCTTCAAAAATTGCATTTTGCATGGAGGGGGAACAGTGTGTCCAAAAAAGCTTCTTGGAGCTCACATGCTTTAGTCTAGGTATCCCAATAATGGATAATGACATAGTGACATTGTTCCCCATCTAGGTTTTTGGATTTCAACTGATAGTGATGTTGGAGGCCATCTAGTGCCAAAGTTCTTGATCTTTTTTGCATCATGGATCCCTTTGGTAGTGATTGGTGAAGTCTATGGGCCCCTTCTCAGAATAATGCATTGATGTTTTTAAATCCATAAATGAAATGCACAGGATTACTAAGAAAATCAACCATATTGAAATACAATGATCAAAGTGTATTTTTAAAAATGTTTATGGATTTCAGATTAAGAAACCTTGATCTAGTCCAAAGAGCTTGGGATGCCCCCCAATGTCACCCACCTAGTAAGTAGCAGAACTGAGATTCTAACCCACATCCTCTGACTCCCATACTTTCTCCTCCAAGTACCAGGGGAGAGGTAAGAAATTGTCCTTTGGTTACTTAATTCTCTTTGGGGAGTTTAGTATTTACTGATTAAACATTCTTCAGCCCTCTTTGGTAATTTAGTGGATCAGAGATCTCATCAGCCAATCACTAAGCATTTATGAAGTGCCTAGGATAAGCTTAACATTGGAAATACCAATGTGGATAGGTCAGACCAGTGAGGCAGATCCCAAGGGATCCATGTTTTCCTACTCTGGGCAACTGTCATTCATGTCTTTCTGGATAGCCAACACAAGGGATTCGCCTGTTGTCCTGGGTGTGTTTATTTCACCTTGTGTGGATACCTGAGGAGTGCATGTATTGCCTGTTAGTAACTCTCCAATCTCTCTAGGTGACTGGCTCATCATTTTTACCAGTGCTTCTCCATCTCTCTGATGACATTCTTTCCATGGTTTTTCCTTTAGGCCCCTATTTGCCTGTCAAAACCTTTCCCAGAAGGTCACCTTGATTAAGGTAGGTTTAGGTTGGGCTTAGATCTATGATGATATTGGTCTAGGCAATCTGTGATAAGAAACTCCCTCCACTAAGACAGGTTAACAGCTCCCCTGCAATTTATATTCTTAGGGAATTGCCCAGAGACCTCAGAAGTGAAGTCTTTGCTGAGGGTCATACAGCCAGCATATGCCAGAGTCAGAACTTGAGTCCAGGTCTCCCTGCTTTCAAGGATAGTTCTCTATCTACCACACCATTCTACCTCTCATATCTTCAGTGAAAGCTTTTAAATATAAATTAGACCTAGCCAGCAAAACCTTTCAGAGGTTTAGTCCTGACGTGGGGAGAAAAACCTATTGAAACTCTGCCCAGTCAGAATAGCTTTTGGAACAAGGGAGCAAACTGAGAGAAGAGAGGTGAAACTGCCCCAGTTGAAAATTCTCAGTCCTTGGACTTACTACCTGTAAGGAACTTGGGAAAGGAAAGGAGAAAGAAGAAGCAGTTATATTGTGCTTACTATGTTCCTGCCTCATTTGAGGTATAACCTGGGAGGTAGGTGTTACTATCATGCCCATTTTACATCTGATGAAACTAAGACTGACAGAGGTTAAGTGACTTGCCCAAGGTCACATAGCTAGTAAGTTTATGAGGCTGGATTTGAACTCAGATCTCCTTTGTTCCGGACCTAGCACTCTGTGCACTGTGGTGTCCCTCTGGCTGACTCTTGGTTAGATCACTTAAATGTTCTGAACCCCATGCTTTTATCTAGAAAATGAGTACATTTGAACTAGAGTATCAGTCTTGGTCCCTTAGAACTCCAAATTCTATGCTCCTAAGGTTCACAATGAAAAACAGGAGTGTTGATAACAAAAACCACGTGCAACTACTGATCCCCTGCAACAGAAAGAAAGGATGAAGGGGAAGGAGGAGAGACGGGCTGGTATTCCCAATCCCAGCCATGAGTGGGTGTGAGCAGAGCCACTTCTGATGAGTGCTGCGTTTCACTTTTGCTCCTTATAAAACAAGGAGTGAACATCACTATCCCCAGTCTGCCAAGATTGAACTGTCTTGGACAAACACTGTCATTCATGTTAAGCGCTGGTTCTGCCTTTGTTTGTGGCCAGGATCCAAGAATCCTCATGCATCCAAGTCCCTGCTATAGATAAAGGATTACAAGGAGTCTTCAAGTAATAAAGATAGGACAGCTCCTTCCCTAGAGAAAGGGTCAACTAGTTTCTGATTGTCTAGAGAAAGTGAATCTTGGTCACCAAAGAAGCCATACTCCAGATAGGGTTTGGGGAGGTTTTTGTTTTTTTTGATAAAACCTGGGTTCCCAGCTGATAGGAGAGGATTCTGGATTCCAGAATGCCTTGAGCCTATTTTTTAAGATATGCTTTAGCCCAGTATTCTGAACTCATAATTACCAAGTTGCCGTTGCTGACACACAAACCGCTAGGCACTGATGTGGTGTAAAAAAAAAAAAGAGGCATTTCTCCAAAATGAGAACTGAAAGCTAAGACTAAACTACAAACTAAAACAAAACAAAACAAAAAACCTGGCTGGCATTCCTTGCACTTGTTCTTCTGATTATCATGGGAGATGCCTGTGCTCATGGCCCTAGAATCCATTTCTTGATGTATGTCTGTCATTGAAAGGCTGAGGAAATTGACCAAATACTATTTACTTACCTATTCACCAATTAATTAACTAATTTGTTTATTTAGTTCTTCCTACACCTAAAAAAGTGATTCCCACTACTTGCTATGTGACCTTTGGTAATTCACTTAATCTCTTTTTGGTCCAGAAAACTCTCTAAGACTCTAAATTGCAAAAGAGGTGCCAATTGACATTGATAGAGAGAATTTCTTCCTCTGGAAGTTTCTTATATAAATGAGATGGCAAGTCCAGTCCCTACTCCTATTCATTCATCCATTCATCTTCCTGAAATCTGGCTAATTTCTTGTGCCGTTTTTTTTTTTTAATGTATGTAGCTTATTGAAAAAAAAAACCTTTCATGGCTTTGTACTGTTTCTTATAAAACTGTCACTTCCCACAATCATCCTTACTGCATCCCTGCTCCAGCAACTTCTTTGTTTTATAATCAAGAAAAACAGTGAAACAAAGGAAACAGAGCTAGAAAACTCCACTTGAGGGCAGCCCTGGTCCTGCGGGCTATCACCTCTCCCCTATGGCACAGAAGGTGGACTTCACTATCATTTCCCTTGAACCAAGACTACACGTTATGAATAATCTGAATCTTTGTATTTTTAGTGTTTGTTTTTCCCCAGGCATTTAAATCAAGGAGGAGAAAGCACACACAAAAGAGGGGTCACTTTTCTCATCTCCTCTACCCTTTATCCTCTGTCTGGAAAAATCTTTTTGAGTCTTAAAGAGGCCAACAGGGGACTCCTAGCACTTGGAGAGGTTTGTTTTCTTACAGACTCACCCCAAGTATCCAGAGGTTTAATGAATTGTCTATAATCGTAAAGCATTTGTGTAGGAGAGACAAGATTTGAATTCGAGCCTTCCTGATTCCAACACTAGTCTTCTATCCACTACTCCATCCTTCCTTTCACCAAGAAGAGTATGATACTGATGATGATGATGGTGGTGGTGGTGGTGGTGATGGTGGTAGTGCTTCATGGGAACCTGAAATCTAATGTATAGACTTGATGAACCAGGGAGCTATAGCATCGGGATTTCCAGTCCTGTTAAGGAGCTGAGTTAGGGTTTTGCAGTAGCTGGGGTTCAAAACCTTTGTGTGCTGTGGACCCCCTTTAACAGTCTGGCAAAGATATTGCCTCACTGACAAATAGGAAGGACCCTTAGGGCTGGTTCTCTCCTCCCAGGGATGTGGTGGTAAATACTGGACTACTAACTCTCCAAAAAGCATGACATGCTTTTTAGGTTTATTCTGCATCATTCACATTTTCTCCATCACTTAATTAAGTCTAGACAGTCAATAAACCAATAAACCAAACGCTAATTTGTAGCGTTTGCTGATTTCCAAGGTGTAACTGCTCACGCTGACAATTTAACAATCTCTCCTCACAAGTCAGTTCAAGCAGACTCTGGCACTCTTCTTCCTTTCTGAACAGAAATGGCTCCTGTGAACCCAAGGGCACAATTGTTGACTCTCTAAGAGGTCTTGAATTACCTATTCAGACAATTCCTTTATGTAATTTATGTTTCAGTGAAATTACAAGTTGTTTCCCATCCCTGGGATCCAACCACCTTTCTCAAGTCTATAGGGATCTGCATTTGCTTTTTCCATATTACACCCCACCCCAGTACTCTTCAAGAACAGTTTTGCCAACCTATCTAATAGTCTTTCACACATCTTGACCAATGCAAGTAGATCCAGACATCACTAGCTGTGGCGGCCCAACCACTCCTTTCTGGAGTATGTTGTGGTACATCAGCCAAATCCTGGACCGACCTTGAATTCTCTTAAGTATTCAGTGTTCACCCTTCCATTACCTCCTTTTCCTTGACCCCTGTTACAAAGGAAACCAATTATATTGAACATAGTTAGCCAATTTTTTTTTTTTAAAACAAGGTCATGGACCCTGTGCTACAGGTTAGTCGTAACTGTCATACTGCAGGCTTTCTGATGCCCCCTTCAGCTCAAAAGCTTATATTCCCTAGAGTATCTGAGCTTTGCAAATCTTAAAATGCTATATAATTGCTTGTTCTTGTTGTTGTTAATTAAGGGGAGGCTCCAGACTCAGGAATCTCAGCAGGGAACTTTTCTGTCTTTTTTATTGAGGGTTTGGAAAACCTTCAGTTTCTCAGGGAAAGGTGAAACCTCTGGGAGCATTAAGGGGATGCTACAGTCATCAGATTCCTAAAGTGGGCCCAGAGCTAGCAGGCCCTCTATTCCTTCCATTTCGGGGAAGATCTAGAAGGGGCCTCAAAGGGCCTAGTCCAGTCTTATTTTACAGAGAAGGAAACTCAGGCCCAGAGAGTTGAAGTGATTTGTCCAAAATCCCAAAGGTATTAAGTGGGAGAACCAATATTTAAACCTAGATTCCACCTAGGTTCTAAGTCCAGCATCCTTTTCCATTGCACCCCCAAACCTCCCTAGGTCTTAGAACTTTCTGTAAGTTTGGGACTTTTTCTTCAAGTTGGTAAACAGTAAACTTCCTAGAAAAAATCAAGTTATGCGTCTCTAAGCTTACAGTTAGGAAACCGGACTTCCAGTCCCTGTTAGGAAACCTGACTTCCAGTCCCCATTCTACCTCCGACATTGGCTGGACAGGTCACTTGAGACTGTTTGTCTCCATTTTCTCTTCTCATTCAAGAAGATTATAAGCCCTTTGAGGGCAGAATTTGTCTTTGTAGCCCAGTGCATGGCACATAGTAGGCACTTAATAAATGTTTGTGAAATTGAGTTGAATTCATCTCAGGCCTCTTCCAGCCATAAGGCTCTATTTCTAAGATCTTGAGAGAGTGCCAACTACAAAGACTCAGGCTTCTGAGTCAGAAGGTGTCACTGATTTAAAGCACGTTTTGTCATTTGGGGAGGGCATTGTGGAGTCAGGCACTATTCCCCCCTGAGCCCCTTTCTTTCCCTTCCCTGTTTTTTTTGTTTTGTTTTGTTTTTGCTCCCTGGCCTGTTATTTGATTTTTCTTTCATCTTTGGCTTTTGTCCAGAAGCATCGGCACTTGCTGACTCAGCGGGAAGTGTCTGTGTGTCCTTCCCACAGCTTCCTTTTTGGAGTCTGCTGTAGATGGGCATTGATTCTAATCCAAGATGGTGGTGGCTTTCTTGATGAGGGTCCAGGTTGGCATTTGGGCTTTGATCTTTGATGTTAGAAGCAGCTTGAAAGAGCTGATGAAAATGTTTAGTCCTTCCTGGAATGTGACATCATTAAAAATGTATCATTAAAAAACCCACAAAATTATTTCTTAACATACACTTACTCTATAATATATTTACCATATTATATATATATATATATACAAATATAATATAGTATATAATTTATGAGTTATAATGATAGACATTTATATGGCATATTAAAGGTTAAAAATAATTTTACCTACAGTATATCATCAGTTTTTGCCACAACCCAGTGAGGTAAATACTATAGACGTTGGGATTATTCCATTTTAATAGATGAGGAAACAGACACAGAGAGGCTGGGGGCCTCACTAATTAAGTGTAAGAGGCAGCAATCAGACCTAACTCCCTTCTGACTATGTCTAGGACTCTCTCTTAAGAGCTGCTCCTTGGAACTGACTAGAACTAGCCTCTCTGGTAATAGATTGCTCTGGAATGATGTGATAATGAGCCAGTCTACAAATCCTGGGTATTTACTGAGTAGCGGCTACTGTGCAGGCAATGTAGAGAGATACAAGGGTGAATAAGATAGAATTTATAGACTAGTTAGAGAATTGACCTCTTGAGGAAGGTTGTAGGGAAGTGAGAAGGCACACTTCCATCTCTTAGTTTAATGTGAAGCACGTATTGTACATGGTGAAAATTCAAGTTTCTTTTTTTGAAATGACCAGTGATACTGTTCACTTATTATAGGAAGGGACCTTAGACACCACTGAGTCCATTTTACAGATAAGGAAACTGAGGCAGACAGAGGTGAAGTCATATAGATAGTGTGAGGCTGGATTTGAACTTAGGTCTTCCTGACTCCAGGACCAGAGAGAACTTTGTGCCCTGAGCCCTTCACATCTCTCATCCTGCTCAAAGCTATATTAACAGTTGAATCACAGGTCTGGTACTGAAAGGGACCACAGATGTCATTTAATCCAGCTCCTTCATTTTCCATGGGAAGAAACTCAGACCCTGGGAGGTTATAGGACTTGCCCAGGGTTGGACAAGTAGCAAATATCAGAGGCAGCATTTGAGGCAGCTAGGTGGTACAGTGAGTAGAGCACCAGGCCTGGAGGCAGGATGGTCTGAGTTCCAATCTAGTTTCACATACTTACAATTTGTATCACCCTGGCGAGTCACTTTGGTTCTGTCTGCCTCAGTTTCCTCATCTGTAAAATGCGAATAATCATAGCCTCTATCTCCCAGGGTTGTGATGAGCCTTAAAAAATGATATTTGTCAAGCACATAGGACTTGATAAATGGTAGCAATTACAATTACTATTTTAACCCAGGTCCTCCGACTTCCATTCTAGCACCCTTTCCATTACATGACAAATGCGGGGGAGAGAGCAAGACTGGTTCTTAATATTAGGAAAAAGATTAAAAGGTAAAGGATGACGAAAAAAACCACAGTATCACCCTGCCGCCCAAATACTCGTACTCACAGACACACATATATACCTGCACATATATACAGCTTCTGGTCTTAAAGGAAGTCTGCTTTAAAATATATATCTATATATCTATTTCTTGGTGCAAGTATCCTTTTCAAATATTTGAAGACCACAATCACTCTGTCACACAGCCTCATAACCCTTCCCAGTGACCCGTAGGTTTTCCTGCATCTTTCTGGGGCCCTGGGAAACAGCAGAGTCTGTTACATCCCCCCCATCCTTTAGTGACATCATGCAGATTGTCTCTGGCCCCAAGGAGCTTTGTGAAGTGACCCAACACCATGGTAGAGATAATGCAACTCTCATCAAACGACATGTTCTCGCTTCAGATTCCTTTGGCCTTCCTCCTCCTTGCAGTGAGTGGGTCAAAAGTATCATCTTCCTCCCCAACATCATTCTGAGCTCTGAAGCTAAGCCAAGGTTGGATCCCTAGCCTAGGGTGTTCCATAGCCAGGTCTCACTACACCCTCTAGTGTTCTCCTATGTAACAAAAGGCTAGGTTTACTTCTTGGAAATGCCCTCGCTTCCTTTCCATTTATCATTTACAGGTTGGTTGGCTCTGCTAGAGAGTGTCTGAGAGAGGATTCAAACCCTGATCTTCCTGACTCCTAAGTTCAGGGCTTTTTCTGTGCTCTATTTTTACAGATAAGTAAACTGAGGTTTAAAACTGTTGTGAGCTGGCATTGAAATTCAGGTCTTCCTGACTCCAAGCCCAGCCCTTTACTCTCTGCATCACCTAGCTCCCCATTATTTCTTTATAGAATTAAAAAGTTAGAAGAGCACCATGGAGATTTTGCATTCCATCCCTGGGAACATCAATTCAGTGACCCCTGACCTGGGGACTAGGAAGTTATTACAAGGGATTCATATCTTGTCCTGGATTTTCCTAAGTCGGTTGGTTACTATCAGGGTCATCTGGAGTCCACAAAGTGTGTTTAGGTTTAAAAAATTCCTTATGTTCCATAAGGTTGAAAGTCTCCACCCTACCTGGTCCCCATCATGTAGCCCTCAAGGCTAAGACTAAATCTCCAGTGACAATTAATTCACGACTGTTGCCTGGTGGCTTGCTGGTGTGCACAGAGAGCCTTGGACTTGGAGTGAGAAAGACCTAGGCTTGAATCCTGCCTCAGACATTCCTTAGCTAGGTGACCCTGAATAAGTCACTTCTACTTTCCCAGCATTAGCTCTCAGTGCTGCGGTGGGGACCAATGCTAGTAGATGCCTTTGCTTTGTAAAATTTAAAGTGCTATGCAAATATGAGCTATTATATCACTACTCCCCAGGCCCCCTCTCCACTTTCAAAGAGCTATAATTGTTAGAAAACTTTACACTGAGCTGAAATCTGCCTCCCTGTGACTTTAACCCACAATTCTTTGTCACACCCACTGGAGCACATGTAAAGAGTTCAATTCCTCCTTTTTATTTTGGGGGGAATTGAGGGAGCTGGGAGTTCTTTTGTCTTTATGCATGCCCTGATTTTTAAGGCCTGCCCTTGTCACCAGTCTAGTCAACTAGGCTTAATATTAATTAATGCCAAATACTGAACCACTAAAGTTCTCTGGGTCTCAGTTCCCTCATCTGTAAAATAAGGGGGTTGAGTTAGATGGCCTCTAAGGGCCCTCCTAGCTCTGGCTGTCTAGGAGAAGGACAAAGAACACAGCATGGAGGTGGGAGGCAGAAGTGGGTTAAAGGGCAGCCTCCAGGACATGTGGTTCCAGATGAGTCACCTTAGCTCTCTGGACCTCACTTTCCTCATCTGTCAAACAAAAGAAAAATGTGGAGCAATGGGCAAAATGATCTATACTCTTTCTAAATCTTCTTAAAGAGATTTTTTTAAGGTCTAATATTATTCGTCTGCGGTCCTCAGGGAGGTCCAGGTGGCTATTTTACCACCTTCTGACTTTTCCCAGTAGTGTTTACTTCATCTGAAAAATATTCTTTGCCTTATACCAGGGGTGGGGATCTCTTTTTTCTTTCAATGGCCACTGGCCCATAGGAAAAAATAAGTAAGCGAAGGGCTACACCCAAGTAAAAGCAACTTACAACATTCTTTTTTTTTATTTAACTGGACTGCTGTGCAATAATTATAATGTCCAAGTTTGTCCTCAAATAAGAGATAGGAAAATGTATCTCTTCTCCTTTGCAGAGGGGGAAGATTTTGGGTGTGAATCACTACATACAATAGCAAACCTAGGTCATGCGTATGTTAAATTTGCTGAAAGGGTTTTTTTCTCTCTTTTTCATTCTTCATTACAGTGGATGACTATGGTTAGGGAACGGGCATAAAAATTAAAGACACCAATCAATTATTTGAAAATAGAATCATACAGTTTTTATTTGGGGAAGTAAAACAACAAAATAAGCTTCAGCTTTTAAGAAATTATGGCTAGTCAAGGAGAAGAAAGAAAAAGGGGAAAGATGCACTTAGGAGAAGTTGAAGAGAAGATGGGAAACCCCAAACAGAGAAGAAAAGGTGGAAATACCACAAGATGGAAGTACAGGAGACTGAGAGATGGGGATGGTAGCTAGACCAACATCTGCCTCACCTTTCTGGAACCCCCTACATGGGTCTCTCATTTCCCTGCCCTCTACTCTCCTACTAATCAGAATACTCCCCCATTGACCTAGTAGAGGCCCAAGACTTCCAGAAATCTCCCCAGTGCCATGACCGCTGTTTTTTCTTCCTCTACTTTACCAATGAAGCAACTTGCCAGAAACTTACATCCATTCATTGGCCAAGTGCCTTTCCTCTGTGTGATGCTGGTGTAGAATGCATCATGGAGACAAAAATTCCCTTGCATAGGATGCTGACATTTATGCTTCAAGCCTTCTTTCTCTTCATTCTGTCTTCTGGGTAAATCAACTATTCTCATGTTTTCAATGATCACCTCTTGCATAATTGAATTTAAGGCATACACCCTGAGAAGGCTGTCTTTGTATATTCTAGAAATGGAAAAAAGTGGTGAACAATTACAAATAACTTTTCTTTTCAAGTGAACTGCCATCTCCTAAGTTAGAATCATATAGAGCAAATAGCCATGTCCTTCCTGCATTCTTTTCCTCACTAGAGGATAGAATCAATGAAATCCTTTGCTGGGTTGTTAACTTGGTTAGCGTTTAACTAACCAAGTTAACAATCCAAATTGATGTTGAGCCAAGGGACTAAAAATGAGTATAAGCTTAGATTTGGTTCATAATACAGGAAAGGTTGTGTTTCAGTAGAGAATCTGTGTTCCCAGCTTCTTAAATACAAGGTGACCCATTTGCTTTAAGGTTCTTACTCTAACTTAAGGCAACTACTTGGTTTTCTCATTGGTAAAAATAAATAAATAAAAAGTTGGATAAAATTGCCTCAAAAGGTCCCTTTCAAACTTAAATCTATTATTCCATCAAGGAGGAGTTATAACTGCAACTCCAATAGTCTTTAGAGGAAAAAAATGGTTGAAGGATTTTTATTTAAGAAATTGCTTAATGGGTGGAAACCAATGGTAATGAAAAGAAATTCAAGACAGAGGAGACAGAAATGAATGATAGAACAAGGTTCTGGAAAAGGTGGGAGGGAATGGAATCCAGGGTCAAGATATTGAGAGATGAACTTTGGAGTTGGAATCCAAACTTTATCTTGAGCCAGAACTGAATCTCTCAGCCATCTCAAGTTGACATACATCTGTTCTGTTTATGATGGCAAATGTTTTGCATAACTACCCAGAGCTATCTGGGGATGCCACTGTCTCTCATAGTAGTACCTATGGAGTTGCCTTTTACATGAGCCATTTGTCAGTAGTTGGATAGAGAAACATGTGAACTATAATATTCCATTTTCACCAGAGATGTTGAACACCTTTAAACCTTTTCTCCCTTAACTTAGATAAAGTTAAAAGAGAGGAAGCTATCACTCTTATCACAATGTGTGTTTTCTACAGTTCAATTCCAAAAAAAAAAAATGATGTGAGAATGAGAAAAGCAAATTTAAAATCCTTCAGCTTATGTGCATGACTTTTCATTCAGCACATTCCCTCAATGATAGTTCCTTGGAAAAATGTGTTAAATTTTTACTCTCCCACGTGACGATAAGAAACTGCTAGACAGCAGCAGCTGTTACAAAGGATATGTGTGTTTTTCTGGGCTTCCTTCACCCCTGAGTGCTTCCTTTGGCCCACACAGCTGCTAAATATTTCACCAGCTCCTTTCTAAGGGGAAGGGAGGAAGTGCTGGGAGGATGATATATCACTCTGGAAGGTCTGAACGACAAGGCCGTTGGACCTTGGTGCCAAAATGTTTGTCTGCTTCACTCCAAACCTCAACTCTAGTCTGGTTTCAAAACAGTGCCAAAGGTTGCAAGACTTAATTAAAAGAAAAGAAATAGCTGGCTTGTATCTGAATCTATCTGAGGGATTTCTTTTTCATTTTGCTTAGTTTTCTTTGTTGTGCTTATCCTTCCTTTTTTTTTTTCCCTCTGCTTCTGTGTTTTTTTCTTAGGTCGGAAGTTGAGGGGGAAAGCCTTTTATTTTGTCAATGGCAAAGTATTCTGTGAAGAAGACTTCCTGGTGAGTGAGTCCCTGACTCATAGTCCTCTTGCTTCATCCCCAAGACCTCTCCTTTATCTATTCCTACAGAAACCCTGAGAAAGAGGATGTTCTGAGGAATAAAATGAAACAGAGAAAGCCCCTGTGACCTTATTACCTTCTTATGTTGCCACCAGACAATCCTTAGGAGCTACTTGAAAAGAACATTGGATTTTTAAGTCAGAGGACCTGGGTTCAAATTCTGGCTGTGTGATATTGGACAAATAAATAACTAAACCTCCCTCACTTTTCTCATCTGTAAAATGAAGGGCCTGACCCAAGATCATTTCCCTCTAAATCCTCTCAAATGAAGAACAGGACTGATCATTAGGCATCATCTAGTCTAACTTCCTGATTTTATACATGAGGAAAGGGCATCCATTGAAGCCCCATGGGATCATGGGAAGCTGACTGGGCCTGGAGACAGAAGAGATGTGATTCAAGTCCCATCTGCAGCACTTACTAACTGTGTAAACATGGACACATTCCTTTCATTTTTTTCCAAGATTCATTTTCCTCATGTGTAGAATGGTGATCCTAATAGCACCTAGCTCACAGGGCTGCTGTGAGTATCAGATGGGACCAAGTATGCAAACTTCTCCGTGAACCTCACATGCATCAGCTGTTGTTGTCATTGTCCAGGGCTGCCCAACAGAGTTGAGATTAGAACTCAGTTCTCCTAATCTCCCATCCCCATGTTTGGATAAGGCAGGAGCAGCATAACGGTCCCTGTTATGTCTAAATGAGAGGTGATGCTCCTAGCCCCATTGCCTTTAACCAGCAGCTTGGGCTGAGTGCCTTGCTTTAGACATTGTTCCAAACGGAAAGAAGAATGCTTATACCTTGGTACAGGGGCAGATTGGAAACTCTATCCTGTGATATCCCTTTCTCATGTTAAACTTGAAGTATGTTAGCAACAGTATGACTTACACAAACTGGGCAGCTCAAATGTTGTCTCTTCAGGAAAGAAACAAAATTTTCTTCTACGCCATAGTTTAGTAAAACTGATATAATTTTTTTCTCTTTGAGAGATAATGAGCAAGTTTCTTTATTCCAGAGGAAATTCTAAGTTTGAGAGGTGGTGTAGTATAACAGATAGAATGCTGGACTTGGGACCAGGCAGATGAATTAGAATCCTACCTTTGACACTTGCTAGCAGTGGGCAAATCATTAAAAATGCTCCAGTCCTCAGTTTCTCCGTCTGTAAAATAGGTTTAATAATGCCAGTAATGCCCACCTCTTGGAGTAGAAATGTCTAATGAAATCACGTGTATAAAGCAACTATCTAAAGCACTCTCTGTGTCTGTAATTTTGTTTGTTTCATTTGTGATTTCATTGGGAGTCCCAAATGAGGAAACTGTCTCTACCAGTGCACGAAGTTCATACTCTGGGACCTCTAGAGAGTTGAACTAATCCTCTTAGAAATTTGCCTAAATCATTCAAACATCATGACTTGCCCAGGGTTCCTCAGTGGCATGTCTTAGATCCCATTCCATGCTCTAGGGTTATCCATTGGCACAGGTATAAATTCAAAACACTTACATAGGATAAATGTGTGACCCCATGGAGATTTGAACTCAGATTTTCAAAACCCTGAAGCTGAGTCTCTGTGCACTATGGCATGCTGCCTCTAGATATTATTGTTAAATTTAAGCATACTAGTACTGTGCATTTTATGAAGGCAGGCTTCCTTCATGGAGTCAGACGTCCATTTTCAAATGGCACCTATACCTATTCATTTTATCTATCCTAGTGCAGACATAACTGTTTTCTCTTTCCCTTGCAGTATTCTGGTTTCCAGCAATCTGCCGACAGATGTTTTGTATGTGGACATTTGATAATGGATATGGTGAGTGGTGATGGCCCAAAAAAGACAATGATGTTTGGAATGAACATGCCTCCTGCTCTAACAATATGCAAATGAAGGAAGCCATCCTCTCTTGACTTCTTATTGCAACTGGTTCCATGGAAAGTGTAAAATACACATGAGACTTGTTAGCTAAAATAGAGTCCAGGGAATCTGGCTTTTATCCGAATCCAACCTTACCAGTAGCAGCCATGAATGGTTAGGTCTATAGAGACATTTCCCAGGTATCTCAGTTTGTTCTTTGTCCTTCATTTTCGAAGAAGACCAGTGACATGAAGGGTGATGTCTTGGCTCGTTCATGAATTGGATTTAAGGGAAGCTTGCCTTAGTTGGAATCTGAGAAAGAAAATAGACTTATGTAATTAAGCATTTGAATTCCATTAAAACTTTTAATATTATGAATATGGAAGTGATAGATTGTGTCTCTTTCTCAGGTAGTAGTGCTTTCAAGTAAGAGATCTAACCTGGTAGGTTATCTTATAAGCTCCCTGAAGGCAGGGGCTGGCACATATTAGGTGCTTAAGAAATATTTATTTAATTGAATTTCCCAAGGCTGCCCAACTATAGGCATTTTTGATCATCATAGAATTCTCTACTTCACCAAAAAAATTAACCATTATTTTAAATTGAGTTGCATTCTATTGCAGTCTTTCTGCCTATTTCTAAGATGTCCTTTTTGATCAGATAAAGCAATAAGGCAGTAGGACCTTCAGTATATTTGGGATTATTGTGGATAGTTCAATCCAAGTTTTGGGAGGGTTCAGTAGACTCCCAGAAATCAACCCCTATAAATCCTGGAAAACCCTTACCCATTTTCATACGTTGGTTCCAAACTCTTTCAAAGAAACAGGTTAAAGGAGGAATGACAAAAAGTCATTCCTTCCTTCCTCCTTCTTCCAGGATGAATTCCATTCGTACCATCATTCCACAAACTCTTAATAACAACAACAACGTTCTATTCTTACAATTCCAAGATTCTGAAAGTCCTTCCTAGAGTCTAGTTTAGATGCCCTGGATAATTTAATGCCAGCAACTTTTGCTCTGGGCTTGGGAAGTTAGAAAAGTGGTCTCAGTCATAAGATCCTAGACATAGAGATATGATCTATAAGGCGGCTCTCAGAGGTCCTGTAATCCCACCCTACCCCTTTTACAGATGAGCGAACCAAAACCTTGGAGGCTAAGTGACTTTGCCTAGTCAGATAGACAGTACATTTCAAAGGTGGAATTTGAATTCAGGTCCTCTGGCTCAAGAATTCTTTCAACAAAAGTGAATGAATAAAGCATTTTATGAGCAGGTGAACACTGTTAGGGTAGAGCATATTACTAGTCCATGGTTTTGGGTGTATGTCATGGGTTATCCTAACCTCTAAGACATGGCTGTCCAGTCAAGACTTTCCATAATAGAGTTCACCTCAAAGGCAAAGGTTGGTTGTTTCTTGTTACTAGCATCATGGAAAAGACTTGTAGTATATTGAAAACCAACTACTTCCAAATTCTTTTTCAGTGGCTATATTTGCTTTAGCCAGTGCCTGATCTATAATCCATATTGATCAGTCCTGGTTTTTTATTGATGGAACAAATGAACAATGCCATTTCTTTATAAGAGCAATTTTCAAATTTGTGCCCCTTCCTGTGATTCCCTGGGCTTTTTATGGACTCTGCATATCATATGTCACTTATTTGGTCACAAAGCAGGTGCATAGCTTCATTGTTCAGATGGTAGAAGTGTTTTCTGCATGGAACAGGAGATCTAACTAGATGACCATGAAGGTCATTCAGCTGAGAAGCCTGGCCCCCACTGAGTAACAAACCAGGTCGTCTCAGTCCATCCAAGTTCCAGCTGTTTGTGCAGCTTAGCATCATATTGCCTTTCCTTCCCTCCCCTCCCTCAACAATGTGAACTCTTCCTCAAAGTGAGCTATAAAGACAGGGTCTCCCATGACTCATAACTGCTTCTCATGCCCAATTATTGTCTCTCCTCTTCTTGCTCATTCTCACCTCCTCCCTAATCCTCAACAAATTCCATCATTTTCCCTTTCTCCATCTCTCTTTTTTTTTCTCCTAGATCCTGCAGGCCTTAGGAAAGTCTTATCACCCAGGCTGTTTCCGCTGTGTGATCTGTAACGAGTGTCTGGATGGGGTGCCTTTCACGGTAGACACAGAGAACAAGATCTACTGTGTCCGAGATTACCACAAGTAAGGACCTAGTAGGAATGACTCCAAGTATAAAACGAGTTAATTTCATTAAAGAGAGAAATGGACTGAGCTCAGCATTTCAAAAACACTGTCAGGTTGTTCTTATCTATTGACCCATTTCTGAAAAAAAATTAATATTTCATTTTTTCCCCAATTACATGTAAAAACAATTTTTAACATTTGTTTTTTAAATCTCTCCACCCCTCTCCTTGAGAAGGTTAAGCAATTAGATATACATGTGTGGCATTGACCAATTTTAAAATGTTTAATCTTTTGGGTGAGCAGAAAGGGAGAGGTGATATATGGGGGAGGTGACAGTTGTCTAAAGGCAGTCCCATAGCAGATGGGTTAAACTTGCTTTATTTACTCCCAGAGAGCAAAACCAGAACCAATGAATGGAAATTGTTAGGAAAGACCAATTTTAACTTGATGTCAGAAGAAGACTTCAACACAGGGAAAGCTGTTGGCTAGTAGAATGGCTCCAGAGGCAGTAGAGGCCTTCCCTTTGGGAAGGACTTTAAGCAGAGGCCAGTTATTGCATGTAATCATGGCCTTCCTTGTGACTGGTTGATTTGAGATCTGGGTTGGATTAGGTAATCATTGAAGTTGCTTTCAACTCTTGCATTTTGTGATAAACAGTCCAACCTTCTAGCCGGGTCTTAAACAAGCTTCCTCTGGGTTTTTCTGTCTTTGTTTACCACAAAGGATTATGCTATTTGTATAAAGGATGTCATCTAAGATCTGTAGAACCAGAAAAGAAGAAAGGTTACTCATTTATCTAGAGCAGGGAATAACCAATGGTCAAAAAGTCCAATGTGTGGTCAAGCCTACCCTACTGGGCAGGCCCTAGATGGAGGAGTTCCTGGAGGATTTGGACAACCAGAAGTTTCCATCTCTCCCAGTGGAGGGAGTGCCCACATTGATGAGATAATGGAGTGATTTGTGAAGTGTAGACTTTCAGTTCCTAAACAGGTAGGCAGTTTACTCATTGACTTGCACCAAGGGAGCAGCCCCAGTTTTGGCAAAAGCAAAAGACAGTGAGGGATTTCTAGTTGGATAGGCAGGTCATATATCCACTGAACAATCTAAGAGCACAGGAGAGATGCTGAAATGGGGCAGATCCTATTCATAGATGTGGAAGGACTTTGGAATAAGAGGTCATATGGCATGGCTGCTGTTCATCTGGGAAGGCTTCAAGAAGGTTTTAAAGATTGTGCCTGGAAGATTTGGCACTTGGCCCTTCATTTGCCATTACCGATATTCTGCATCTTGTGTTTTTTAGGGTATTGGCCCCCAAGTGCGCAGCATGTGGACTCCCTATTCTTCCATCTGAGGTAAGATACTTTTAGGAAGAGGGGCAGTGAGGTGGCACAGTGGATAGAATTCTGGATATAGAGTCAGGAAAACCTGAGTTCAAATCAGGCATCAGACATTTCCTAGCTGTATGACCCTGAGCAAGTCACTTAACTTTGTTTGCCTCTGTTTCCTTGTCTGTCAA
Organism: Potorous gilbertii; assembly: GCA_028658325.1. Lineage (NCBI taxonomy): Eukaryota > Metazoa > Chordata > Mammalia > Diprotodontia > Potoroidae > Potorous > Potorous gilbertii. The sequence continues at coordinate 33,868,713 of CM053770.1, read as the reverse complement.
ATGAGCTGGAGAAGGAAATGACAAATCCAGTATCTTTGGCAAGAAAATCCCAAAAGGTGTCAGGAAGAGTTGTACATGACTGAACCAATCCAACCACGACAACTTTAGGAAGAGATAAATACAGTCTACTTTCCAGCCTTCATCTAAGCATCCTCCTAGACATGAAGGTCTCCATAAAGCCCAGCTGTTTTCTTCCTCTCAGCCCTCTTGTCATTTCTTCTTCTTAAACCATGTGGAACCCTAACTTGGTGATAAATAAAATGTGTGTCCATCCAGGAGGCTTGAACACAGGGCTCCTTTCTCTTCCTATCTCCTTTCCCTTACCCGTGAACTATTTTAATTTTCTACCAGCTCAAAGCCGTGGAAAAAAATTGTAGAGAAGGAAGCAGCCCAACTGTAGGAAATGTTAACCCCAGTGGTCTTTGCATCTTGGATTGAATCAAATTCTTCTCCTAGATATTAATACTCCGTTTACTATAATAAGTAAAAGAGAGAAAAAAGAACTGAAAAGATCACATGATCAAAATTAATAACATTAGTTATTGTTATTTTTAAAGTATGTTCATGGCCTATATGTTTGTATCTTTCTGTAGGGAGCCCAGGATTTCTCCCAGAAAGAAAAATGCTCCTTTTATCCTGTCATGCTTCCCATGGTCTATGAACCTCTCTGCTCTGACTCTCTTCCTATATCTAATGTTTTCCTTGCTTCTTCCTGATGCAGGGCTCTGATGAAACCATCCGTGTTGTGTCAATGGATAAAGATTACCACGTGGAGTGTTACCACTGTGAGGTAGGCCAGCCACTTTCTGGGGAAGGGCCAGGGAACCTGACTGAAAAAAAAAAGCAAGAGGGAAAAAAAAGTCCCCCATCCCCCCAAATTAATATTCCAAATAGTGTGGCCAGCAGGAAATAGGACAGAGAAATGAATGTTTGCTTTTGGGAATGATTTTGTTTCCTCTGCCAGCTCACCAGTCTGAAATTCATCATCACTCTTTATATACCTGAGCTGTATTGGCGTTACAGGGCTGTGGTGGCTGAGCCTCAGGATTCAGATCATGTTTGTGAGTTCAGTTTCTGAGGGAGATGATTTTGAAACCCTGTGTGATCCAGAGAGACCCCAATCCTCTCCCTGCCACAGTCTGTATGTTCTCATGACAAGCAGGTCAGATCTCACAGCACAGTCTTGGAATTAACAAAGAAAAAATGCAAAAAAACAGACTGGTTACCCATCTAGTGCCAAAGGCCAAGCGTGTTGAGCCAGTCACTGAAGCACTTAAAGCCTCTCTTTTACACAGGACGCTCTGATGAAAGTAACAGTGAATGAAATTCATGAATCATTTTAAGGTGATATGTATATGTAACCTCTATAAATAATGTAAAACATTTTATATATATTATCGTGTTAGAATTTCACAACTACTCTGTGAGATGGGTATTTGCATATATGATGCCCATTTTATGGATGTGAAAACTGAAGCTTCGGCAGAGGTATTTTGTAGATATGAAAGCAGAAGAGAGGTAAGTGACTTATCTAGGGTGACAGACATAACCAAGGTAGCACAGGTGGGGTTTGAATCTCATTCTTCCAGTTTCCCATTTCCAGGCTTTGCCCACTGCCCTGCACTGCCAGGCATCATTTTGAAAGCCTGGTTTATGCTCAAAGTGGGCCCTTCCAAAGGGAGCAGCCCTTCAGTAGTCACCTAGTAGTCACTAGCTGGAGGAGGGCATTTTGCAAAAGCCAGCTGCAGACTCAAATGTGGCCGGATTCACTCAGTGACCCTCTTTGTGGCATCATTTATCTCAAGCCTGCCCCCAGAAGAATCAACACTGGTGCCTCCAGAATCCAGGGGAAGTAGCGCAACAATGGTCCTTTGCAGCAGGAACCTAGGAGATGATGAGAGCAGTCAGTTAGTGGCATAGTGGATAGAGTCCTCAACTTGGAATTGGAAGACTTGAGTTCAAACCCTGCCTCCTACATTTATTAGATGGGTAATCTTAGGCAATTTAACCTCTCTCTGCCTCAGTTTGCTCCTCTGTAAAATGGAGATAATAGCACCTATCTCACAGAGTTCGTTATCAGGATCAAAAGGGATAATATTTGTGAAGTGCATATCAATGTTAGCTTATTGGCAATTATTATATGTAAGGAAAAAGTGGAAAGATTTGCCAGCTGACCAAAAAGCCAGAAATTCGCAGACACCCAGTCTCTGAGAACTTTCTTTCTTTCCTTCCTTCCTGCTTTCTCTTTCCCCCATCCTTATTTCCTTCCTTCTATTTTCCTTTATTTCCTCCCACCCTATCTTCCTTCCTTCCTTCTTTCCTTCCTTCCTTTCTTTCTCTTCCCTCCTTCTCTTCTTTCTTTTTAAAATTTTACTGTTTTTATTCTGAATTTAGTAAGCATACAAGAAAAAGAATGCTTCCATATACAAAGTAGAATAAAGAGAAGGAGAATTGGCTTGCTTTTATTATTTTAAGTATATAATCAATCCCACATGTTGCTTTCCAAGCTGTCCTGCTCAGCTGTTTCCCTCTGAACCCTGTTCCACTCTCTTCTGCACATTTTTTTGAATGGAGCTTTGTCTCTGTCCTTGTTCTCTCATCAGGCTCCCAGGTCAGGGCTAATGAATGGTTTTTAGTCTCTCCCTTTCCCCCACTAAAATGGCTACTTTGACTCCTTAGGATTGTGGGATGGAACTCAATGATGAAGATGGTCACCGGTGTTATCCTCTGGACGACCACTTGCTCTGCCATGCCTGTCACCTGAAGCACATTGAGAAAGGGGCCGTCTCGGTGGCCACCCACCAGCATCCCTACTAGTCCAATGTAGGCAGAACCGATTCTGGTGCCGTTTCCCTACATTAGCAGCAGGGAATGTCTAGTCAGCGAATCATGGTTCTGGTTTCAGAGACTGGGGTATGTTTGGGTTGAGGGAGGTGGGAGGGTGATAAAGGAAAAGGTTACTTGTCTGTGCACATGGTTTTGTTTTTCCTTGGCCAGGAAAGTGAAACATTATCCATTCTGGTACATTTATCTTCCCCGGGCCTTCCTCCATACTCAGGAGGTCTTCAGAATACTTGGGAGAATGCGTCATTATAAAGGCACAAGGAGGTTCAGTCGTGGAAAGCCCAATTAGCCATCCTGAGACCTGCCTGCTGAGGATACTGTGCATTCTTCTATGTGAGCCTATTTTAAGATCTTCCCCCAATTCCCCACTCAGGACACCAACAGATTGATAACAGACCTTCATAGTCATTCTTTTTCCTTAGGGAAATTAGAACCAAGTATAAAACAACCTTCAGATCTTCCTTTTACCCCAGAAGTGAGATTTTAGGTCTTCTTTAGTCATCTCTGAAAATGTTTGTTGCATTACAAAGAGAGGTAGTCTCTACATTTCAGTGGTGACATAGTTAACATTGGTGACATAGGTGACATTTTCACTGGTGACATTTTTGTCACCAGTGTAAACTAGAGTCAGGTTTTTATATGAAGCCAAGGAAGGTGGCCATAGAAATATTTTGTCCTCAGAGTAGTTTTTTTGGATTGGACCCATGTTTTGGGAGTGTTTGGTGAGAAAACGTCCTGTACCAGTAGAGATCTGCCCTTTCTCTGATCCTTAGGGTCTGGGAGAGTTTCCTGGGGCACTTAGACTTTCAGTGACTTGCTAGACTCAGAGAGCCAAGGATGTGTCAGGGCACCATTTGAATCCAGATCTTCCTGATTCTAATGACAGTTTTCTATCCACTATGACATGTCAACCTCTCATTGGGTTTACTGGCACCAAAATCTCTTTCTGGCACCTAGCACATACACAGTAAATGCTTTGATAAATGTTTTTCTTGTCTCTTCAGATTTATCTTTTTCTCAACTCCCCTTCCTCAAATCCTCCCAACAGGCATGGGATGCATAGGATAGATCATTTCTTCTTTTTTCCTGCCTTGAGAATTTTACTGCTAAATCTACCATGAGTGAAGAGCTTGGTGCAGGCACCATTCAGCTCATGCCCTGTCCTCAGGGTTAGGCCCTGGAGCTCAAAGGCTCTTGTTGGCATGAAATGGATATTGACTAGACAGTGGGAGCATGTTCTTTCTTTGGCTTGGCCACTGCCACCATTTTGTATTTGGACTTACACAGGATTCTGGAGACAGATTGAAGAGCTAATACTTTAATGTATATAACGCAGATCCTCTTTTCTGGAAAACCAGATGACTCAGGAACATGATCCCCATCTTCTTGGAGAAAAGGTATTTAAATCAAGAACTTCAGACATGAAACCATTTACTCTGATATTCAGTACCATAGGCTCAGAGAGGCATCATAGTTTAGTGGATGGAGCCTTACACTTGCAATTAGGAAGACTTGAGTTCAAATGCTGCTTCAAACACTCCCTAGCTCTGTGACCCTTGGCAAGTCACTTAACCACTGCCTGCCTCAGTTTCCTCATCTGTAAAATAAGAGAATTGAATTCAATGACTTCCATAGTCCCTTGCAGTTCTAAATCTATAAGCTTTGGCTTTGTAGAAACCAGCATAGAGAATACTTTTCATATAACTGCTTCCTTAGACTATGGATGACTCCTCAAAAAAATTCAAAACTTTTCTAATATAGCCTAAACCAGATTTAAGGGTAAGTGCCTATACCAGAGTCCTCTGCTCTGGTCCTGTGAACTCTTTGTTTACCTTGTATCATACCCACTAATAAAATGGTGTCTTTTCTTACATAGGCCAATCTCCAGTTTGTGAAATCATTTGCAATTTAGATAGATGGAAATTTGTGCCAGATTTAAATTCAGGCACACTGTCTTTAATAGTTTATTCACATTTCCCAAGGAGCAGCACAACCTAAGAAACAGCTGGATATTGGTAAGATTTCATTTACCTGTGTGTGGAGCTGAGCCTCTCTTGGGGGCCTAGTGCTAATATCATTCAGTGGAAGGAACAGGAAAAAAAGACCATGAAAATGTCTCCCAATTTATTGTTACTTTTGGATGCAGCCTGTGGTAAAGGTCCATCTTATTGCCTGTCACTGGCCTGTCTTTACTCTCAGACCTTGTCAGTCAGGACAAGGACACAGTGAGTTCTGAGATCAACTACCTCTGGCCCATGAAAGCCTCAAGTGCTGAACTTCTGGAGATGTCTAATCAACCTTAGGCTCCAGCACAAGTAAGGGAGGGGCCTGGGAAGGTGAAAAGTTGTTCTAGCAGTTGATCTAGTTCCCACAGCTCTGTGGAAGAATTAAAAATGAAAGGCTGTGGCATCCCACAGTATTTATCTGCCTGTAGAACCTTCGCTGGTCTTTGTCACATCTCCAGGGCTTGTTTGAAATCAGGTAGCAGGTGTGTTCCAAAGCCTGAAAGAACTTGGCCCTTGACTTGGCCCTTGATGAAGTGTTTTACACTTTTGTCAAAATTCACATCCTATAGATGAATTTCAGTTAAGTCGACCAGACCTGCTTCTCATTTTCCTTCCTCACCCTATCCCTGGTTCTGGCCTGGTAGGCCTAGCTTAATTGGTGGATCATGGAGTTAGAGTGGATTCTAGAAATCATCTAGTCCAATGCCCTCATTTTACAGAGGAAGAAACTGAGGCCCGTAAATGTGAAGTGACGTGTCCAACATCATGCAAGTAGTAAGTGGTAACCCCAAAATTTGAGGCCATCAGTCAGCAAGGGTTGATTGATTAAGGGCTGTGCTAAGGAAGCACTGGGGAAAGAATATAAAGAAAAAGCAAGACCAGTACCTGTCCTCAAGGAGCTCCCATTCTAACTGAGAAGTCAACAGATATATACACGATAGATACAGCTCTGAGTCAATGGCACCACTAAATAGCTAGGGGAAGGAATTTTTGTGTCATCCCTCTCCCCTCCAGGGTCATTCAACGCATCTCTAATGAACCCTGGGTCCTTGGTCACTGAAAAACTTCAGGGACAAGCCCTATAAACTCTGCTCTAGTTCAGCAATGCTGACTGGCTATGCAAGTTAACAGGAAGTCTATTGGTCCCCTTCTACTCAGAATGTAGTCTGTTCAGCTGATTCAAGGTGATAGTCAAAAAGAAAAGGAATTTGTCCTTGAGTAGGTGGTCATTCACTTAAAACAGGTGATTTTTTTTTAAATTAGAAATTAACTCAGTAAACAAGAAGGAAAGTCAGGCAGTCAGTCAATAGGCATTTACTAAGTACCTACTATGTGCCAGGTCCCATGTTAAGTGCTGGTGATACACACAGAAAGGCAAAGTGACTTTCTGCTTTCTCTTTGTCCTTCCTGCTTCCAATGCCAACTGGGCTCTGCTGATGCAGATCTTTACTTCCTGGAACAGGAGAATTTACGGGGAGAATTTATAGGAATGCCCCTGGGAAGGGCTTCCTTGGGGTCCCCCAGTTGTGAGGTGCCCGTGGGGAAGATGGAGCTGTGTGACTTGGGGAAGAAACCCCTGCCTTCAATGCTGGACCCACAGGGTTTGGCTTAGTTCATATTCTCTTTCTCCCCTTCTTTCTCTCCCTGAAGAAACCACTGATGATCAGCACCCATGGCTGCTTTTAGAGTTCCAAAAATGGCAGGATGGTCGAGCCAGCCTGCTGCTTTCAAAGCTGTCCTGCTTGTCTCTGCTTCTCACCTTCCTTCTGATCTCTTCTCTGCCTTTTAAAAAAAAGATACCTCAGTAATATTCTTCTCTCTCTCTGTCTCTCTGTCCCTCTCCCTCCTTCCTCCCTCCTTCCCTCTCTTTCTCCCTTCCCCATCACCTGTTGACCTTTCATTCCCTTTCCCACTATAATCAAAGGCCCTATGGCAACTCTCAAGAACTATAGAAGTTGCAGGGCAGGTGTAGACTTGCTTAGGTTTAGGGCATTTCTTCATTCATCATTCCCTATGCCAATAAAATGAAAGGTCCAGTCTATATACATATGTATACAGTGCACATATATGTATGCGTAAATATGCCATCCACCCATACATGCATATACTCACATGGCATTGTGTGTGTGTGTATATATATGACTTTATACATGTATATATGTGCATGCATGTATTGCATACATGGAACATTATACGCATGTATGTGCATCATGCACATGTACCTGTGTATATAGTACATATATGAATACCCATCCATGTGTATACATATATATGTGCTTGCTCTCTCACACACATAAAACATGTAACTATCCTTCTCATATTTATATGTAGCAAAAAAAGGAGGCCGCCAATTGCTATCTGTGACTTTGAACAAATCCCTTTATTTCTCTAGACTTCAGTTCCATCCTCTTTAAAATGAGGGATTAGACTGTAGGCCCCCTAAAGTACCCCCTCCCAAGTTTTAAGTCTCTGATCTATGATTTTATGGTCTGGTATCAGTGTAGGTATTTTTAAAAGTAAAGTAAGGGAACCTTATGGTTTCACCGATACAGTCATTTGTACAGGTGCTTTCCATTTAAATTACATGGAGCTTGTTAATCCCAGATTCTTCACTTTAGGAAACTAACCTTCTTCCTTTGCTTGATTTAGAGCTTGTCACCATCTCTCCTTCTGCTCATTTCGTAGCTTGAGGCATTTAAAAATGATATGGCTGGTTCAAGTCAAATTAATTCTCATAGGAAAATTCATTTAATTGTAGTTTACTGAAGCAGGATCGTACACTCTGAAGTTGACTAACATTTCTTATTAAATGTAGTCTTGCTACCTTCTAAATGTTGAAGCTGGTTCTTCCTGATCCTCGAGTCTCCGCCCCCTTGCATTTTGAGTGCTGACATTTCTGGCATACCGCATCTGAGTTACTTCAGGAGCTTGCTAAAGAGTGCGGAGGCCTGGGCTCAGAATTCTTGGTAGAATAAATTAGGAGCGGAGTCCTCTGCAGGCCATAGGAGGTGTTGATCTGCTCTTTAGATCCATTATTGACTTGCCTTTTTGGATATTTCAGTATTAAGGAAAGAAAAACTGAAATTAACAGGGATGTTAGAATTTGAGTGGACCAGAGTGATCCGTGTTTCTTTCATCCTTAAATGTGTACAAATAGAACGGACACTTGAAATCTCATGGTTCCTTAGGAAGACCAGCACTGCAGAACGTCATCAGGCTGATGGACCCATTGTAGCCTTGTCTATAAACAAAGGTCCTTTATTTACTTCCTTTCTTGGTGCAGGAACAAATCCCAGAGAGCCACCCATGAAATCCAAAGTTATTCTACAACATCTGGAGTCACTCTAGAATGAAATCTTTTTCTTAAAAAAGACAAAATGAAGGGGAAGCAGGAGCAAGCATTTATTAAGTGTCTGCTGTTGTCAGGCATTAATACTGAGCTCTTTATACACATTTTCTTATTTGAGATGCAGTGTCTTTGACATTTTTTTTTCTGAGCCAGAACTTGGCAGAGTTGAGGGAAAGAATTTCTAATTGAGTATGAAAAACTCACTGTGAGAGGAAGTGTTTTCCTCAGTGTTTATATCTTTTGTTTTATTATTATAGCATAATTCAAACTATTATAAAATTAATAACAAGTGTGAAGTGTAGAATCCTAAAGTACTAACCCACAATATTGTTGATGTTATTGTTTTCCTATTGATTATCCCTTCCTGCAGAAGATTGCTCTTCCGCAGGCCTATCTTGGGGCTCTGTGTTCTCGTAGGAACAGCTATCCTATATCTTTAAGGTGTCTCCCATAAATCCCACAGGTCTCTGAAGAGTCAGCTTATAAACTTTCCAGATCTCACTCTAACAGTGATCCTTTCTTTTTTACTCCCTCCCTTTTCCTAAGACCATGGCCAAGACCTGCAATGGGGTGAAGCAACCCAATACCTCTGCCTACAGATCCTGAGTGTGATAAATTGAGGGCAGCTGTTATTAACATTGTCAGAAGGCTCTCAAGATCTCCTGACTCTTGAATATTTCAAACTCTGAGCCTGCTTTTGTAGAGAAGAAAAATATTTAGTTCAGCAGGAAGACCATTATTTGGACAGCTGAAAACAGGGGTGTTGGTAAAAGTTACACCTCTAGGCAAATTATATTGAAGAACACTTCTCAGTCCTTTTCCATCTCATTGATCTTTACAACAATCCTGAGAAGTAGGTGGTTTAAATATTATAATTTCTGTTTTACAGATGAGGAAACTGAGGCTCAGATAGATTTCTCCCCTCCTCATCTCTCCCAGCTAGTAAATGGATATCAGAACACAAACTCATGTCTTCTCATCCAAAGTCAGATGCTCCTTTTACTTTACTACCCCATCACCCTGATGCTTGCTTGGTGAAGGAATGGAAAAATGTTTTGTTTTGTTTCTTAACCTTGAAATTGTTATTTCCTCCTTTAAAGTAATTGGCATTCTTGATGCAGCAGGTCTGCTATATGTACATATGCTCACACTTTTCAAACCCCAACAGCTTGAAATAAGCTGGCCAGGGCCTACAATACTGAATGGTACTCAAGTTGTTTGTTTGTTTCTAGGACATTTCAGTTTCAAAAAATGAAAAAATAAAAAAGCTTGTTAGTCCATCTGGTGACATAACTGCTCTCAGCTAGGGGTGAATGGATGCTGTCTTTTTAAGCTGTTAAGTATTTATGATATAATAGGGCCAGAGCAATGGAAAATCTGGCCTTATTTTGAATTACCCAAATAAATAAATGCAACTGAGTCAAGGTTGAATGTGTGTCCTTTATCTACTTTTTTCTTTTTATGATTCAATTCAACTTGTTTTAATTCAATATACATCAAAACCTTCTATGCTGCAGGGATCAGGCAGGAATATAATAAACACTAATAAATAAAAACAGTTTCGAGAGGGAGAGAGTGCTTATCACTGAGAAAAGCCCTCATGTAGATGGTGGCAAATGAACAATGTTTTGATGAAGTCACAGATAATACTTTTTGTAAAGATATATTTCTAAATTTTTATCCATGTCTTTTGTGTTTACATTCATCTTTGCTTGTATTCCTTCACTTGTCCCCAGTAACAGAGAATTTTAAAAGAAGGAGGGAGGGAAAAGCAATTTGACAAAACTAACCAATATTTCAGATTTTGTGGTTGAGTCATTTCAGTCACGTCCAACTCTCCGTGACTCCATTTGGGGTTTTCTTGGCAAAGATACTGAGGTGGTTTACTGTTCGCTTCTCCAACATTTCAGCTGAGTCTGACCTCATATGCACCCATAGTTCCCTGCATCTGCGGAGAAGGGAGGATAATGTTATTTTCTTGTCTTTTTTGGGAGATCAAGCTGCATTATTAATATCATAAATATGTTGAGTTTTCCCTTTCCATTTATCAATAAACATTTATTAAACTCCTTCTGTCTGCCAGGCACTATGCTAAATGCTTGACTGACAAGTGATGCACATTTAAAATGCCATTTTCTAGCAGTTAGGCCAGGGGAATCAAGTGTCATTGATAAGAGTGCTTCCAAGGTTACACCCGTTTGGAGTATCATGAAGTTGTACTCGGGCTCATATTTTCCTACATCCTTCCCATGTTCAAACTGACTGTGAACTTTGGGTTCATACAAAACCCTGTATAGACCACAGAGGATTCTCAGGACCCTAGCTATGTGCATGAAAGAAACCAGAGATCTGACATCAGAGAAGAGATTTCTCTACGCGAGTTGACCCAGGACTTTTTTCCAGTCTGTCCTAAAGTCCAGGGGCATCTACATTCTCCCCTGATTCCCTGGTGCCAATAAACCTACATAGAGAAAGACTGAGAATAAGACCAAACACTTCCAAGGGGGAACTGGAAAGTCATGGGAATCAAGCTATAAAGATAGGCTTTTCCCAGTGTGGGTTTTTTTTGAGATTGGGTCTATGGATATTGGCCACTCTGGTGATGTTTCAGAGTCGATTCCACTGCAACTTTGAACTAATCCTTTTCTGGTCTGATGCAGTTCACTCCTCAGGCACCCTTGCCCCCTACTCCATACTCCCAGGGGTGCCCCATACTTGTGCCAGATGTAGATTGGACACCTCGTTGGATTTAGTGTTACTGCATCTCGGAAATCCTGAGCTCAAGTGATTCCCCCAGCCTCAACCCCACTCAGCAGCAGGGACTACATAGTTATTCTTGGCTTCTGTGTTGATTAAAAAAAAACATTAAACATATTGTTCCTTCTCCAGGCTATGCCTTCTTATATTTCAACTTTAAATGCAAAATTTCTCATCATCATTCATATGCTCACTTTGGCAGCACATGCACTATGAATTGATCCATTTCACCTTTATCAAAAAGAACCGCAGAGCAGAAAAGGACCTCGGAGGCCTTCTAATTGGGCCTGGGCATGATCAAGACTGTCCTCTAAACATGGTCAACAAGTGACCATCTTTGCTTGCAGACTTACAGTCAGGGAGTGCCCATCTCCCCAGGTCCATCTGTTCCACTTTGGGATAGCACAGAATTGTTCAGAAGTTATTCTGAGACCAGGGCAGCTAAGTGGACAAGTGTATAAAGCATTGGGCTTGGGATTAGAAAGACTTCTCTTAAGATCAAGTCTGGCCTCAGATACTTACTAGCTGTGTGACCCTGGGTAAGTCACTCAATCCTGTTTGCCTCACTTCCTCATCTGTTAAAAAAAAGAGCTGGAAAATGAAATGGACATGACCGAACAAGAAATAATATTCCAAAACCAATCTGGCTTCTTTGCAACATGTACCCATGGTTCCTAGTGGTGTCAAACAGAGCAAGTCCCACGATGGGACAGCTTTGCAGATACCAGAAAGTAATTAACAACCGTGCAGCCATCACTAAACTTCTTCACTTCCTACATACGGCACAAACCAGAGATCCTTCATCACCTGGGGTGCCCTCCTCTGAACTATCTTAACCCTGTCCCTAAAACGCATTACTGCAAAGTGAACAAAACATTGCATCAGGACAGAGCGTAAAGGGGTCTTCCTCTTCCTAACTCCCTTTGCCTGTTTTAATGAAGCCTAAAATTGCATTTGCTCTTAACTGTTTTGAAATTTTAATTTTATTTTGAATTTAACAAACATCAAATAAAATAGATTATTTCCATAGAAGTAGTAGAACAGAAAAAAAAGATTGTACATGAAGCTGCAGGTCTCTCTATTATATATGCCTAGTTTTTCTTATCAACCTGTAGCTTTCAAAGTGGTTGTACTTGTCTTCTTCCTTTCTAGCCTGCTTTCTGATCTCTCTCTCTCTCTCTTTCTCTCTCTCTCTGTCTCTGTCCCTCTCTCTGTCTCTGTCTCTGTCTCTGTCCCTCTCTCTGTCTCTCTCTCTTTCTCTCTGTCTCTGTCCCTCTCTCTGTCTCTGTCTGTCTGTCTGTCTCTGTCTCTCTGTGTCCCTCTGTCTATCTGTCTCTCTCTCTCTGTGTCCCTCTGTCTGTCTCTCTCTCCTTCCCTCCCTCTGTCTCTGTCCCTCTCTCTGTCTCTGTCTCTCTCTCTCTCTGTCCCTCTCTCTGTCTCTCTCTCTTTCTCTCTCTCTCTGTCCCTCTGTCTGTCTCTCTCTCCTTTCCTCCCTCTGTCTCTGTCCCTCTTTCTGTCTCTCTGTCTGTTTCTGTCTCTGTCTCTCTCTCTCTCTCTCTCTGTCCCTCTGTCTGTCTGTCTGTCTCTCCTTCCCTCCCTCCTTCTCTCCATATATATATGCAAAGTCTCAATAACCCTCTTTTAATCCTTAATCCTAATCCCTCCCCTTTACCTTTCACTTTCTGAGAAAAAAGAAAAAAAGAAGAAAAATCCCTTGTAATAAGTAACTCAGAATAAAGCCAAATTCCCACATTGGCTGTTGTTCGAAAATGATATGCCTTTCCCCGCCACTTTCTTTTATTTGTCTTGATTTTCTTTTCAACCTCATTAAGATGGAATCTATTTTGCATGACTTCACCTGTATAGTGGGGATCATATCACTCACCTTCTCAATGGTGAGGGAGGGGCTGGAGAAAGGGATTGAATTTGGAAGAGAGAGAGAGATTTAAGAAAAATGAATGTTAAAAAATGAAATCGATCACGTCTCAACAGAAGGAAAACAAAAAGAATGGCATGACTCATTCTGAGCCTGAGTCCACCCCATCTCTGTTGGTGGTGGGGTGGCAAGAGAGTAGTCTGCCCCATGCCCATCCTTTGTCATCATAGTTGGTCATTGCATTGAAATCACATTGACTTCCTTGGATGCTCGGCATTTTCAGAGGAAACACCAGAATCTCTCCATTTTTAGAGCCACACTGGAGTTGTGTTAATGTTAGTAGCAGTACCAACCCTGAGGAGATCCACTTGTTCCTTGTGTCCAGGGCCAGTAACCATGGCTACTGAACTCAGAGAGACGAATGCTGACGTTCTGGATTTTACTAACAAAGCAGACGTTAACGTGATCCTGGGTTGGTTTCCTGGCATTCTGAATAGCATGCCACACTGTGGGTAAGATTATCTATCTTTCTGGCTAAAGATCACTCAGCTACATGGAATATTAGAATGTCTTCAGATTCA
>CM053770.1:33836262-33854800 GCA_028658325.1 Potorous gilbertii | reverse complement strand
AGGAAATAAGAAATACAGGTAATGGGGAGTAGAAAGTTATCTGGCCGTACAGCACAAAAGAGAAGATGGGATAAGGGAAGGGAGGGATGATAGAAGAGAGGGCAGATTGGTGATATGGGTAATTAGAATGTCCAGTGTATTGGGGAGGGGGGAGGGCACAAATGGGGAGAAAATTTTGGAACCCAAAATCTTGTGAAAATGAATGTAAAAAGTTAAATAAATTTATTTAAAATAAAAAAAAAAAAGACACACAGATATGAGTAAGGTGAAAAAAATCAGTCATGCTCCACCATACCTTTGGTCCTCCTCCTTGGAGATGCTTCCAAAGCACTGACTAATAGGAAAACTCTCCAGCCTTATTCAATGGAGAAACATCATTATGAATGTTAATGACTATGTTAAAGTGAGGGTGTGATGTACACAAAGTTCAAGAGATATAGTTTCTGGGCAATTAATCATTTTATTAATCATACTAGTGGATCGTTAATCAAAGGGGTCAGTGGCACTCTTGAATGCCAAAGACCCATCATGGTACCCACCCAGTGCTTAGGTGCTCTTTAAAAAATAGGGGTTTCTGAAGGGGAGTAATAAACTCTGTTTAACAACTAATGAGAAGAGTGAATATTATAGTGAGAGGTGAACCTATTCTAATGAGGGGCTGGAGGATATGACTGATCAATCTCGCTCTCAGATGATCCCAAGCCTTAGGGAACCTAGATTAAGGCTCTGCCCCCACTCTAGCCTTATCAGAGCATAGTGGGCCATACTAGAATCTCTTTGTAGAGTTTTTATTGTTGGATGAGGCAACAGCTCCACCTAAATAAGGTGGTCTAGGTGGGGGAAATTTGGGAGAAATCATTTGTTATTTAATAATCATCTCAGTGGGAAATGTGGGCATGACTTCTTTGCTGTTTAGTCTGTGTTCTACGCTACTATGAGCATGGTTCTTGACTTGACCCTTGAAGGGGCTCTGTCAAACCCTGATTAAAGCAAACTTCCTGAGGATATTTTTTTCTTCCAGAAACACTCCAAAAGTATCACCCAAATTAAATTGCTGATCTGCCATCACTAGGCAGCTGATTAATAGTTTGCTGAATATTTCTAAACCGTTTTCAAGACAAAGAGGCAGCAATTAATTTGATCAGAAGGATTGTGGACCTAGCATAGACATGTAGGCCCTAGCATAGACCTGTAGGCCTCTTGCCTCTGAGTACTAGCGAAGAAGCTACAAGGCAGAGTCATTCCTGGGATTGTCCCTGAAAATGTGTGGATGTGCTTTGCAAAGTGATCCATTACGCCCTCGAGCTTGGAGGAAACGTTAAGTCCAGTACCAAGGATTAGTGGGTTGAAAGAGAAAAGCTCTGCCTTGCCTTGGCCATGCCCTGTTCTTTTTATCCTTAGTCATCCTTTACCCATTTTTTTTTTTTCATTTCTGGAGGGCTCTTCTGATGTTTTGTTCCCTTAATGTTTTATATTCCAAAGGCTTGACTCTCATCTCTCTTTGGAGAGTAAATAACGGAGCTGGCAGAGTCTCCTTTATGTTGTGCCCAAAGGCAACAGAAAACACCATCTCTGAGGCATGTCTTGTGACAGAATGTTTGCAAAAAGGTGACCAAAAGAGTCATTGCACCCTATTTATTAACATTTGTTGTAGGAGACAAATAGGCAGAGTTCTATAGAGAATTCAGTAAGAACCTCCAGATTAAACCAACACAGTCTGTGTCTACTTTGTCTGATCTCAGGTGCTGATCTACAGTGGGAAGAGGGCAGTTTTCTTTATCAGGTAAATCACAGATCCAGACCTTCATAGATACATACGCACACACACACGCGCGCGCGCACACACGCACACACACCCTCATAAAAGAGAGAAATTGAGATGCAAAAGGTAAACCAATTCAAGGAAAGCTTGGCACTAAAACATCCTAGGCAAAATAAACCTGAGGACATTTAAGAATGAAAATGAAAGGACACCAAACAGAAGAAAAATGTGGGGGAGATTTGCTAAGATTATTTATAGCAAATATTTTCACCATCAAGGATGGACTGTGATATCCCAGTCCCAGGTGGGCTCCCAGAGGAGGCAGAAATGGCACCAAAGACAACAGAGATGAGAAGAAGAGTTGGATTGGACCCAAATGGACCCAGCAGAGACATAAGCCCCAAGTTTGATCAGAGCATGAAGGACTGACCTACTGGATTTCTGAAAAAAGGGGAACTGCCAAAGGCATAGGAAAAGGCCTAGGCCTTACTAATGCTGAGAAAAAGGCAACAGAGGGTTCCTCAACAACTGCCATCCTCAGAGTGGAGCCAAAATGGACTAGATTCATAACTCCCCTCACCCCCCCACAAAATCTGCTCCAACATCCTACATAGGAAAAACCAAACAGATGGAAAATATCTGTTGCCCAGATGATTACTTCTAGTTAGATGAAAAACCTAGAGAGCTTCTATCAGTATGAGTAAGGATGGATGGATGGATGGATGGATGGGCAGAGATAAAATCTGGATTCAGTTGAAAGGTCCCACTCAAGAATTTAGAAGGCCAATGTGGTCTTAAAGCCGCAGGTTCCCTACACCTACCCATGGGAGCAAATCTTCTTTACTTATCACAAACTTCTCCCATAAACGAAAACCTATCCTTTTAATATCCAGATTCTACCAGCCATGTTGTATGACTGCAAATCAAAAAAGAAGGTGATGGAGGGGGAGATGACAGTGAGACAGGCGAGTGTTGCCCTGGTATCCTCTCAGTGTCACAGCAATAGAAGCAAGAGGCAGGCTCATTGGATGAACCCCCCTGTGGTGAATTGACCAGAGTATATGACCAGCGGTTGCACTCGATAGGTCAGTAGGATGGCTTGAAGATGGTATTGTCGAAGGGACATCCGGATCAATGAAGTCCCAGATCCATTAGAGCAGACCTAGTAACAGGAGGCTCAGTCATCAAATTATCTTTTGGCACTTCACCCTGAAAAGGCATAATTATATTCAGTAGGCAACACACAGGCTAATAATTTTCATAGCAGTCCTTTAGTATGAGACTGAAATTCAGATTGGAAATATCCAATGTTTGAGTTTTGTTTTTTTTTTTTTAATAGCTCTGCATTTCTCTGTAGTAAAAACCACATTGCCCTCTAATGGTAGAAACTCTCAAAGCCTCAATTATCCAGGAACAGTGATAAAAACTGAAGATGGCTATAAAAATCAGTGTTCAGTCCCAGGGTGGGAAAGGACCCTGAGGCTCTAGTACAGTACACCCCTGATCTGGAACTGCCCACTCCCTCATACCTACAGCACTCTTGACTAGTGGTCACTAAGTCTCTCCCTGGAGAAGGGAAGGGGAGCCCCCTAGGCTGATCCTAGGGCAGCCCATTCTGCTTTTGGACAGTTGTGGTTGTTAGGAAGCTTTTCCTTACACCGAGCTGAAATATGGTTCTACAACATCCACCTGTCAATCCTCCTTCCTCCTGCTAGGACCAAAGAGAAGAGTCTGATCCATTTTCCGTAAGACAACCTTCTACTATTTGAAGACAGTCATCAAGTACCCCCTGAGCCCCAAATCTTATCTTTGTTAGCCAGTCCTCATGATTGTGGGATGGTCTGGAGGTCTTTTACCATCTTTTTCATCTTCCTCCAGAGCTCAGAGCTGAAAAGGACCCAAATTCGTACACACATACATACACACACACACACACACACACACACACACACACACACGCACACACCCCTTACTTTGTAGATGAGGAACCTGAGCAGATGTGATTCACCTAGATATTCGAAATAGTTTTTCCCAAGACATTTTGGTGAACCTCTTCTCACCATCATGTCACATGACACCCTGTTATCATGAGGGCAAGCAGGACATACCAGCTTATAGAAGCCTTAGAATTCAGAAAGCACCTCCCTAAGACAATGAGCTGTAAAACCCATGATGATCTGAAAAAGAGGCATAGAAAAGTCACATTTCTGAATTACTGGAGGAAGTTTGCACACTGGAAGCTCCCTACCTTGATGACATTTCATGTCCAAGCCTAAAAAGGGAGTGTTGTCATTTAAACTTTAGGTGATCTGTTACACTGGTTAAAATTCAGTCATTCCACTTTAAAATGTGGTGAGAATGAGAGTGATTGCTCAATGACCATTCCTCTTATTAACAAAACTAGCGTTATTAACAAAATGATTAATTACCCTGGAAAATATAGTTAAAAGAACAATATAGTTGTCATTCCTTAATAGAGTTTAATGCAAAGATACTCAGATAAAGTTTTACTTCCCTGTCTCGAGCCCAAGAGTTACTTACACCTGCCCGATAAGCTCACAGTGTTTTTCTATCCCTTTCTTCCAGCCCTTTTAACAGAGCAGTGGCTGATTACTGGATGCCTGTGGATCTCTACATTGGAGGAAAGGAGCATGCAGTGATGCATCTGTTCTATGCAAGATTCATGAGCCATTTTTGTAATGCACAAAAAATGGTCAAGCATAAGTAAGCATTTCAATTTCTTTGGCAAGTCAATGGGAAGTTGAATCACATCCCTAAGTAGAAAGAAACAGGGATATGTGACAGAAAGAATGAAGAAGAGTTCTGTTTTCCAAGTAGACTTAGCATATGAGGGTAAGCATTGCCCGTTTGGTCTGTTACTGCTTGTCCAGTGAAAAGAGGGATGAGTTTGCAATCCAGGAACCTGAGGCAGCTGACTTTAAGTCCTAGCTCTCTACTTACTACCTGGGTGACCTTGTACAAGTCACTTCTACCTCTTGACTCTTGGTTTCCTCGACTCCAAAAGGACAGCATTGAATCTTTGAGTCTCTTCTGGCTCTAAGTCTATGATCATATGACCCAAAGTGAAGCTTTCTCGGTATTTGTGTTGTCCCCAGCATTAGTAAAAGGTTTCAGTACTAGGTCTAGTCTTTTTCCTTGTATGGGTGGAGCATTTTAAAGTTTCTAAGTTGCAAGACAGAGTGGTAAAAAGTTTGCCATATTGCAAGACTTTTTGTAGTTTCTGCGTATGTTATTACCTCCCAGGAGGGCAGCCAGATTGCCCAGTGAGATTCCTCTAGCGCTGTGCCGATAAGAGGACGTAATGAAAGCAAAATGGAGAAGGGGTTTGCTAAAATAGGGATTTGCTGAAGTTAAATCTGTTCCTGTTAGCCTATGCTCACAATGTTTGCCTAACCCATTAATAGGGTTCAAGAAAATAGGTTATTATATATTTTTATTGGACATTTTTAAAACTCTCCAATGAAGATTCAGCTCTGATTTTTAGCATCTTATTCACTACAAATATACCTTGATAAAGTCCTGTGTACAAAACAGCCCACTATGTAAAAATCTGAAAACGGAAATTCAGTAATGATGATTCTTTGAATAGATGTCTGACGCCTGATACTCTTTCACTGGCCTGTGTGACTATGGGCAAGTGCTATAACCTCCCTGGGCCTCCATGTTCTCATCTGTCAGGTGAGGTTGGAATAGGCGATTTCTGAGGTCTTTTCCAGCTCTAGATGTATGATGGTGCTAGATCCCACCTCATTAGATTCATTGGTCAGTCACCTGCAAAAACAGCTACCCCCTGCCACAAAACATCCTAATGAAATCCTAATGCAGTTGTTACAAAAATATCATTAACAGAGATCACAGAAGATTGATAGCTTTAAAGAGAAGAGATAAAAATGGATTATTGTGGACAAAAGTGATTATCATGTATTAGACCTGATTGTAAAGGGCACATAACACACAGGACCCTCATCCCACCCATGTAGCTCTGGGCAAAAAAGAGCGTGGAAAGAGTTTCTGACCCTCTGAGGATAAGGAAAAGGTGTCATTTTTTTTTTTTAGGTAATAGATTTTTATTGATACCTTTTTTGCATCATCTAGATTTCCCCTCTGTCCTTCCCTCTTACCCCCTGGGAGGAATCTCTCATTCCAAATTTTTTTTAAAGGGGAAAGAAAAAATCAGCAAAACCATCTGTACATTGAACAAATCCGAATGTCACCTGTTTTCCCGTCAGCCATGACTCCCAGTCCCTGGCTCATATTATGCACTCCTCTTTGCTGAATGGAACAAGTAAGATATTTTAAGTTTGGATATAGTGTTTTTATATTTTTTTGTTATTTGTGTTTTTGTTAATATTTCGTTAGCAAGCAATGTTATTTATAAAGAATTGATACATTCCTCATTGTGTGTTTATTCCAATTCATTTGAGGACGCTCATTTTATTCCATATGAGTATTTTTTTTCATAGGGATTCAGTTGCAACTTTATTTTCTTTTCTTTATCTGCACCACACTTTTATTGTTGAAGTCTATTTTGCCAATTTTTTGGCATCCTATAAATGTCTCCAGAGAAGGCTGAATTGATGTGTGGTAGGACAGTTGGTCCAGCTAATTAGAGAGGGGCTAAGAGGTGAGAGTGTCTAATTCTTTCATAAATTGGTTGAGTTGTAATAATAATTCAAGGCAATGAAGAGAAACTCAGAGCTATAAAAGAACATTTTGAACAAAACAATTCACAATGGTCAAAGGTGAATGACTGTACTGAATTTTTCATGAGGCTGAACTGATTTACCTGATTGATTTGCTGTAAAAGCTTTTCAAAATAACAAATTGCATGAGATCATAGCCCCAGAGCTTACAGGGCCCTTAGAGGCCATCTGGTCCATTTCACAGATGAGGAAACTGAGACCCAGGGAAGGGAAGAGACTTGGCCAGAGTGGCCCAAGTAGGGCATGTTAGCAGTCATGTCTGACCCAGGTCCTCTGACTGTAGACCCTTTGTCCTTTCCACTGTATCATTCACCTTCATGCAGTAAGTGATTTGTTTTAAGTGCAAAGTTTTAATGATCCTCTGGGAAAAAAATTAATGGATTATTTTATTTAACCAACATGTTTCTGGCAAAGGCCAGTCTGTCATAAATGAGTGAAAATGGCTCACTTTTCTACGCTCACAATTCAGTATTCATCCTTTGAGACCATCCAGCTTTTTACCTGTTGGCAGTGGAGGAAAAAAAGAAAGGGGCATGTTAATCCCCAACATGAAGGTGTACCTCCCTCCTCATACTAGAAAAATGTGTGTGCAAATGTCTTTTTTTTTTTTTTTGGTAAGTGAAATCATTTTTTTTCTTATTGATTACTCAGGATATTTTATCTTCATTTCTGATTCATCTTCCAGTTGGGAACAACTTTCATTTTCTCTGCACTTCACTCACTTTCTCAGATAATTACCTAAAATTCAAGCGCTTAAATATATGCAGGAAACTCCCCATGGGAATCAAGTTTAGAAGGGGATTCTTTTCATCCCTTTGAACGTTCAGGTTTAAGATTTGGGTCTCCTGTCCTGAGAACTGAACCTGTCATTTATGTTTGCTACCACCAGGTGGCTGTAGTTGCCATGATTTGTCACTTAACCCACCAGGCTTAACCCGGAGACATGGTTAACCAATGTGGGGCCACAAGTAGGGGCTGACCTACACTAGCTGTGTGTCTGTGGGCAAGTCATCGTGCTCAGACCACTCTCTAAGCTGCCTAAATTATGCCAATCTGCATTGAGGGAGAGTAGTTCCCACACTGGGAGTGCCTACATGGATAAAATCCTATCTGGACCCAAAAGTATTTTAAATAGAAAGATTGCTCTTTTCAAAGTGAGCAGAGCTAAGTATCACTAGGTACTGTGTTGAAAATGCATAAAGCACATACTTTTCAAGAAAACAACGTATAATATAATTCGGTGCCTTTCTTACTTACTCTTTACCCTCTAGATTCCTACTTCTTTCTCTCTTTTCTCTGTCTTCCTTGAAATAGAACAGTGACCTTCTTGCTAAGATGTAAAACACCCAAGCCCTTGCTTAGCTTTCTGGTTCTGTGGTTTCATTTGGAGTTATTCTTCAGCACATCCTTCCCAGCTATGTGTGGCCAATGTTTTCTGTTCCCCAGCTATGGGCGGCCAGTGTTTTCTCTCCCAGTATCTACCACAGGAAGAATTGCTGTGGCCTGTGAAAGGCAGCAGCCCCAGCTTCCTGCTCCCAGCCGTCTTCCCTGTCATGTACAAGAAAGGCCAGGCTAACTCTTTATTCCCCTGGAAGAGTTGCTGGCCAACACCTGTTATTTGAAACCTTAATATTCAACTTAGAACTTCCTTAGAGAGCCTCTAGCTCCATCCTAGTGTTCATAGGATGACATGATGATAGAAAACTATTAGGCATCCAGTAATAACTGTAGGATGGTAGATTTTAGAGCCAGGAGAAACTTTACAGTTCACTGATTGCAACCCTTTATTCTGTAGGTGAAAAAACTGAGGCTCAGAGATGTTAAGGGTAACACAAATACTAAGGAGTAAGCCAGGTTTTCTGATGACAGATCCAGCATTCTTCCCAGTATTCCATGCTGTCCGTCTCTACAAAGGTTTCCTCTGATAGAGCTGTCCTGCTAGGTGCTGTAGAATAGCGCACTGGGCCTGAAGTCAGGAAGACCTGAGTTCAAATCCAGCCTAAGACTGTGTGGCCTTGGGCAAGTCACTTCACCCTGTTTACCTCAGTTTCCTCATCTGTAAAATGGGCTGGAGAAGGGAATGGCAAACCACTCCAGGATCTTTACCAAGAAAACCCCAAATGGGGTCACCAGGTATTGGACACAACTGAACACCAACTGATAGAAGCCCAGAAATTGTTCTCAGAAAGAGCTTGTATACCACCCAAAAAAGGGTGTTAAACATATTTTAAAAGTACAAAGTTTTTTTCAGGTGATACATAGTAGAGCGAAAATACCACTGACCTTGGACTCAGAAGACCATGTATTAAGAGTCCAGCCCTGCCGAGTTTGCTGCCAGCATGATCTTGAGTGGTCTTGAGCTCCCCGGATTTTAGTTTTCTCATTTGGAAAGTAAGGGAATTAGACTTGATGACCACTTCTGTTCTTTCTGCCTCTAAATCTGGGACCCCATTAAATAGGAAGTGCTCTCAGTGAAAACAACATCATGCACACTCCTAGAGTTGTTTGGTTCTATGTGAGTTGCTTGGTAGGGGATGAGGAACTGGTTTCTGTATTGGGCATCATAATACCCAGATTGCTGTGGGCATTTTTAACAGAAGCTTTTCTTTGAGGAAAACTTCAGTTTTGTTCCTACTAAAGAGATACCATGAAATAAGTGTTCAGATGAGTTGCTGACCTTGTTCTGACATGACATTCAGTAAATGTGATCAAGGGCAACCTTTACCCTCAGACCAGAAATCTAGTCAGCTGCCCACCCAGGCCTAGAAGGAAAGTCAAGTCACAGGTCCTAACACAATTCAGTGTTTTATATAACTTTTTCATTGCAGTTTCATAATCTCTATTTTTAACTACAAATACATGTGCTATTGGCAGATGTTTTCTGTCTTGCGTGCCTAGCAATAACATTAAATGGAAGTGGTCTTAGCTGGGAGCAGAAAGTTTATATTTGCATTTGGTCAGTGAGGTCTGGGCCAAAACAGATTTTTCAAACTTTTAAATAATTTTGACTGCTTGAATTTTCTACCTACCCATACCCTCCACCTACCCTACCCCCAAAATTTCTGAACTATGAGGCTCATGTAGACTTTTCATGTGTCACTCCTCTCTTCTAGGAGGTAAGAAACAAATGAAACTATTGTAGTAATATCCCTGGTTGTTTTTTGTCAGCTTTTTATTCTATTACTGATTATGTTACTTTGAAAAAAAAATCAAAAACAAATGTATTTTGTCTTGTAACACCAGAATCAAAAATCTATGTTGTCAGAGAATTTTAATTATGTGCTTTATGTTCAAAGATCTCAGAGTTAGCTGGTGGAAACTTGTCTCCTAGTAAAAATAGCTGGCAAGGAATAGGATTGCCATTGCCAGGATGATTGATATGGTGAGGGCTCCCCTTTGACCAGAATCTCCTGCCTTCCCTTCAGTCCTTTGAACTAAAGTATCAAGCAAACCTTCACATTACTTGCGCTAGGTCAGTAAGAATGAAGGCCAGGGATCAAGCAGTCACAGAGTCTTTCTAGTTCTTCAGCAGACAAAAGAATGGCTGCAAAAATGAATCCTTGTCACCTTTTGCGTTGAATTTTTTACTTTAATGTGCTTTTTGAGATGAAATTGCAGAATCGAAATGCACTGTATGGAGATGTTTTCCTTTTTAAAGAAAAGCAATTGGCCTTCATTTGGAGCAACCCTGTTACAGTTAATGGCCTGCTCACTATGAGAACTCTCCACCAGCCAGTGCCTCTGACCAGAACAGGAGGCTAGTTGTCTGGAAAAGGAAAGGGAAGTTTTATTAAAATTTTCAGAATCAATGAAGTCTCTTTAAAGCTTTTCTATGCCATTGGCTAGCTGCAAAAGTAAAGAAGAGAAAACCCATTTATTTACTCAGAATGAAGTAGAGCAGAGTTTCCCAAACTAATTGGCAGTGGAACACTTTAAATAGTGACCAAACTCCTGAAGGTTGGTTGGGTTAGGGGCTATCACCTTGCCAGGGCTGCATTTTCTTTTTTTTAAATTGAATTATTTTATTTGTTTTTCGTGTTCAACAATTACTTTTAAAAATCTTAGATTTTTTTTTCCACCACCTCCCCTTCAGTCACCTCTCCCTCCCCACTCTCTCCCTGAGACAGCATACAATCTTATATAGGTTCTACATGTACATTCCTGTTAAATGATGTTGTATAGAAGAGTTAAAATGAATGGGAGAAACCATAAAACAAAACAAAACATAATACAGAAGAAAATGGTCTGTTTCTATCTGAGATCCAATTCCATAGTTCTTTCTCTGGATGTGGAAGGCATTTTGCCTCAAGAGTCCATTGGAAATTTTTTAAGTCTACCAGAAAAATTCCTCACACACTGTGATTGTTGCTGTGTACAAACCTCTCCTGGTTCTGCTCCTTTCACTCAGCATCAGTACATAGAAGTCTTTCCAGGTCTCTCTGAAGTCTTCCTGTGCATCATTTCTTACAGCATAATAGTATTCCATTGCATTCATATACCACAATTTATTCAGCCATTCCCCAGTTGATGGATATTCCCTTGATTTCCAGTTTTTGGTCACCACAAAGAGAATTGCTATAAATATTTTTGTACATGTGGGACCCTTTCCCACTTCTGCTTTCTCTTTGGGATAGAGTCCCAGAAGCAATATTTCTGGATCAAAGGGTATACACATTTTTGTAGCCCTTTGAGCATAGTGCCAAATTGCTCTCCAGAATGGTTGGATCAGCTAAGCTTACAGCTCCACCAACAATGAATTAGTGTTCCAACTCTCCCACGTCCTCCAACATTTATCATCTTCCTGTTTTGTCGTGTTAGCCAATCTGATAGGTGTGATATGGTGCCTCAGAGTTGTTTTGATTTGCATCTCTCTTATCAATAGTGATTTTTAGAGCATTTTTTCATATGATTATAGATAGCTTTAATTTCTTCCTCTGAAAATTCCCTGCTCATGTCTTTTGACCATTTATCAATTGCGGAATGACTTATATTCTTGTGTATTTGACTCAGTTCTCTCTGTATTTTAGAAATGAGGCCTTTATCACAGACACTAGGTACAAAAATTGTTTCCCAGTTTTCTACTTCCCTCCTGATCTTGGTTGCATTGGCTTTGTTTGGGCTGCATTTTCAACTAATAAGCCAACAGCCTCCAAGGACTAGTTAGGAAGGATGGAAGATACGTTTGCCAGAAGCGAACAAGCATCTCTGGCTGGGCTGTGAAGCACGCCTGTGCATGTCAGAAAGGAACCTAACCTCACCTTCAGATGAAGTAAACTTGGGTCTCTTTGATCCTGTCCAGGGAAGGGGCTGAGCTAACTGGACTCTTGGAATGGACTCATGGCATCTCCAAAAGCCTGAGGGTCAGAGACCCGCTGCTTAGAGCCACATACATTATTCCTTTTCTACATTTCATGTTGAGGTTTATTTTAGAAGAAAACGTCAGGTCCTTTTAAAGTCTCTTAGATGTGAGTATGTCACGAGTTTTATAAATGAGTAGGTCAGATGTTGATGTCGTGAGCAGCATTAATACTGTTGTCATCATTTAAGATGACATGATGTGAATTTTGATATCCTATTTTAGACATCCAGCTTAAGCTAGAGTTCTCTGAATGACAGCTGTGTCAGTACAGTCATCATGCAGGTGCTTTCATGTTCGCAACCTCAGGAAATCATCCTCAACTCTTTCCTCTTCCTTGTTTACCCCCTCCCATTAATCTTGGTTGTTTCTATCTCCATGATGTATCTGTTCTCTGTCTCCTTGTCTCTGTTCACATCACCCTGTCTGGACTAGTACAATAGCCTCCTACCTCAGCTCCCGTTCTGATCCATCTTCCATACAGATGACACATTGATTTTCCCAAAGTGCCATCTAAACACATCATTACCTGCTTAAGAAGCTCCAGTGACTCCTGGGTCTAGGAGAAAATTCAGATTGCTTGGTTTGGAGTTTTTCTCCTCCTCAACCCCCATGCCCTGCACCTAAACTCTGTTTCATTTAATTTTTTAAATTAATTCTTTTTACTGTGAATTTAACAATCATCAGCAAACAGACATTTCAATATGCAAAGAAATACAAGAAAGGCTTATATAAGAAACCTTGAATTTCTAGTATGTACAGTAATTTGTTGAGAGGGAGTATGTTGTACATGTGTGTGTTTGGGTATGTGGGTGCCATGCAGTCTGCTAGGCACTGAAAAGATGCTGTCTTTACGTATGTGCCTGCCTGGTTATGCGGCTGCTCTCTTCTGCACTTCTTTTGTTTTCTGTGCATTTTAAAACCTGTTTTATGAATCCCATCTGCATTTGCATTTATCACTTCCCCCCTAGCCTCCTCCGATTAGAAGTCCTTCCTCACAACAAATATGTATAATCCAGCCAAACAAATTCACCCGTCAGACACATCTGAGAGCATGGATCTCCTTCTGGACCTCTCCAGGACATGTGGGAGGTGTGTTTCATCACTGTTATTTACCGCTTTGATCTGAACTCTGAAGTCCTTCAAACTTGTTTTCCTTTGTATCGTTGTCATCACATGAATTATTCTGCTCATTTCACTTATTATCAGTCGATACAAGCCTTCTCTTTTTCTGAATCTGCCATATTTATCATTTCCTGTAGTGCAGAAATATTCTATTACATTCACAGGGCAGCATTTTGTTCCGACGTTCCCCAGCTGATGGGCAGCTATTTTGTTTCCAGTTCTTTTCTACTACCCAAAATGCTGCTATAAATACTCTTCTATCTGAGGCTTTCCCTCTGTCCTTGAATACAAACATCAGTGGGTCAAACTGAAATTCAATGACTTTTGGGTTACAGTACCAAAATTATTTTTCAAAATGATTGAACCTGTCCACATCTCTACCAATGTATATCATTGTGCCTGTTTTCTCAAACAGCAACTGTTTTCCTCCCTTGTCATCTTTGCAATTTGATGAATATGAAATAGAACCGCAGTTGTTACAATTTGCATTCCTTTTTTTTATTAAATGATTTGTTTTCAGTTTTCTACAATCACTTCCATAAATTTTAGATTTTCTTTCCCTCCCTCCTTCTTCCCTCTCTTCTCCCTCCCCAAGATGGCATGCAATCTTAGGTGGGTTCTACACATACATTCTTACTAAATACATTTTCACCTTAGTCATGTTGCATGGAAGAATTAAAATGAATGGGAGAAACCATAAGAAAAACCAAAATAAAACACAAGAGAAAATTGTCTGCTTCATTCTGTAATCCAGTTCCATAGTTCTTTCTCTGGATGTGGAAGGCATTTTGCTTCAAGAGTCCATTGGGAATTTTTTAGGTCCTTGCATTGCTGTGAAGCGTTAAGTTTCCCAGAAAAAAAATCCTTGCACACTGTGGTTGTTGCTGTGTACAAAGTTCTCCTGGTTCTGTTCCTTTCACTCAGCATCAGTTTATATAAGTCTTTCTAGGCCTTTCTGAAGTCTTCCTGTTCATCATTTCTTATAGCACAATGGTATTCCATTACTTTCATATACCACAATTTGTTCAGCCATTCCGCAATTGATGGGCATACTTTGCATTTCTTTATAATTAAAGATTTAGAGCATCTTCAAGTCCTTCACAAGATGACTCTGCACATATCTTGTTTCCATGGATTTACGTGTGTGTTGTCTTCCCCATTAGAATGAAAGCCATTGAGAGACTTAGATGGTTTTGCTTTTTTTTTAAAAGGCCCCAGTTTTTAGCTGTGTTTGCTAGGCAGTGAGTGCTTGTGGATCACCAGGCTCCAGCTTAGGCCTGTTTCCCATTGCTCTCCTCCACTCACAATATGTTCCAGCCAACATGACCTCTGTCCCCGAGCCTTTACACAGGCCTTCCATCCCCTGTACCTAGATGCACTCCCTCCTCATCTTCACTTCTTAGCTTTCCAGGTTTCCATCAAAGCTCAACTCATGTCTCCTCCTGCAGAAAGTCTGTCCTGATCACCCCAGACGCTAGTGTCCTCCCCTCCAGAGATGACTATATACTTCATTTCCTATGTAACTGCTTCTCCCTGCAGTAAAACTGAGCAGGGGCTGTGAGGTTTTGTCTTTGTTCCTACAGTGCCTGGAAGATGGAAAGTGCTAATAAGTGCTGCTGAATGCTATTTGAATTGTTGAATAAATTGATTCATGACATTTATGTAGAGCTTTTATCCAAGCCCAACTCAGATCATTTTAGGGCTTTGCTGATTCAGAAATCCAAACCAGAACAGCCCAGCATCTGTAATCTGACAACTGCAGCTGAAATATTGCCTTGTGTCTCAAAAGACAGTTTTTGATTCTTTGCTAATCGGGTTTGGGATGGTTCACTTTACCCTCTGCCATCAGGGCCCCTTGGCATCTGAGAGGCAGGACTTGGGATATCTCCTGTCAGGAGAGTCCTCTTTATTTCACAGGAGAATGTACCCTTTCTGAAATTTTTGCAAGGGAGGGGTTACTAATGGAACAGTCATTCAGCCACAGATGAATACCTTCCTCTTTTTGACCTCCGTCATCAGGGGAGAGTGAGAGAGGGAGGCAGAACATGGAAGATCTGGCAGCAAGCAGAAGGAATTATTCAAGTGAGTGATGTATTGGCATCAGCATTCCACTCACTGCTGTAATTCCTTTCTCCCAACTCCACATTCCCACCTACTCACCCCAAAAAAGAAGAGAGGTCTGCAGGGAGAGCCTGGACTTGTTTGTGGTGTTGAAGAGGGACTGACATAGAAAATGCTAAGAGAGTTCTTTTTGTCCGAGTGACCCTCCCCTTCCCCAAGACACCTTTCTTTTTTCCCCAATACTCAAGTAAAAAGTTTCATCTTTAATTGCCTCTTTTCTTATCACAAGGATTAAATGAACAGTGACAGTTGGCAGGTCATTCAGACCCACTACTTGTTCCTAATCACAACCTGTAATTAAGTGGCATTGTAAAGCAAAATGAGACTCCTATTAAACTGGCTATGAAATTTCCTTTGATTCTATCCTTGGATTTGATTTCCTACAGGATGGGCCTCTTTGGGGTTAATTGCTTTAACATCTTTTAGTAAAACCCATCCTAGTTAGTGGCCTGAGTCAAGGAAAGGAACTGGGTTTACACATTGAAAAGTACTGTCCTCCAGATGAATGTCAGAACTGTGGCCATTGAGTTCTATCTCATCCAAACCTTTGCTGCCTTTTTTTAAAAGGCATAAAATATATACATATTCTCAATGAATGTCTTTTCTTTGCAAAGTAACTTAAAGCAGTACATTCAGAAATATTTCAAAGCTAAATTGGCTCACCATGCAAAAGAATATACTTAATTTCAGATTAGAATTAAAATAGTTGTAGAATACTTGTTAACATTTTAGCTGTAATAGGAAAAGTATATACTTCGTTATTTGGTTTCGAAAGGATAGTGTTAATAGAAGTGGTTATAAAATAGCAAGAAGCAAGGTGGTGAGCTGCTTAAGGCCAAGGCATGGCTTTGAACTGTTTTGGGGGCCTCCATAGTGGTGTGTCCCTGACTGGACACAAAGGAATATATTTGGAAGGTACTTGAGGGGCAT
This sequence comes from Potorous gilbertii, assembly GCA_028658325.1. NCBI lineage: Eukaryota > Metazoa > Chordata > Mammalia > Diprotodontia > Potoroidae > Potorous > Potorous gilbertii. The sequence continues at coordinate 33,838,782 of CM053770.1, read as the reverse complement.
CTAGTTAAACCCCTTTTTTACAAATGGGGAAACTGAGGAAATAGCTTGCCGAAGGTCGCAGCAGAGGTAAGATTTGCCCCCAAGTTCCAAGTTGGAATCTCCACAGCACCACGGCTTCTAGAAGATAGCCCTCAATAAATCCTGGCTCTTTTGCCTGTTCTCTTTGCCTCTGTATGTGAGGGTTGAGGTGGGGGAAGCGGCTTTGATCACAAGGGTAATTATTATAGGCTTTTCAGAGGGAGCACTGCAGGTATTATCAGTGAAATGCCTTTTCTTTGTTTCATAAAGCCCACTCCTGTTTTGTTGTTGTTTTTGAATGTTTGCTTCCACCACACCAGTTTCCTTTTCCTTTTATCTTTGCTCAGAGAGCCTTTTCATAAGCTGCTGGTTCAAGGCCTTATCAAAGGGCAGACCTTCCGTCTACCATCTGGACAGTATCTGAAAAGAGAGGAAATTGATCTCACCGGTAAGAAACAATTTGGAACTTTTGGTACAGGTGCAGCCAGAAAACCCGAGGCCAGCTCAGAGAAGGAGTGCCGCAAGTCATAGCTGCTTGACAAAGCTACAAAAGCAGCAAAAAGCTACAAAAGCAAATTTGACAGCAACAAAAATGTGTTGGCCTTGCCATCCCCCAGCCTGAGATCATCTCACTATGTGACCAAGGGGAACTCACTCAACCTCCCTAAAACCACTTCTCCCTCTTTATGAGGTGAGGCTTGGATTCAATCCCTGCAGGCATTTCCAGTTCAGAAACTCTTTAATCCAAACCAGCACTCATTTAGAAGACCCTACTGTATGCTTTGGATGATGGATTCAAAGACAAAGAATGGGAATGATGTATTTGTCATCACATAGCACCAGGATTGCTTTAGCACAGTTGTATTGTTTCCCTGAGCTGCATCTGGCCAGCATGAGTAGCACTGTCCAGAGAGCATCGTCATCAAGTAACATTGGACAGCCTAAAGGTTGCCTCATTTTGTCCAGGCCACAGCAGAGCTGAACAAAGAGGTCCCCCCACTGCTGCCACTAGGAACTCAACGGCCCCAACAGGTCTTTATATTCCTTAGAGTCTCAGAAAATCTGAATCTCACGCTTCTTTAAAGCAATTAACAGGGTCCCAAGATAAGCTGTAGCATCAACTTCCTTTAGGTCCCCAGGACCCTGACCAGACACTCTCTCCTTTCTCCCTCTCCCGTCCAGCTGTTTCCCCTTCATTCCTTACCATTCTCTCTGCCTCAAGGAATTTTTATTGACAGCACTTCAGGTGGAAAGAGCAGGGGATGGTTGAATTCTTGCCCTAAATCTAGAACAAAGTGACTTAGAAAACAAATACTAATGCATTCTTTCCTGCTCTTTCCCCTAGTCATTTTAATGGATGGTAAATCAGCTTTTAAAATGAACAAAAGGAAAGTACTTTCTTGCTATTATAAAGAGACTACAATATACTTTTATATTGAAATGACTGTCCTTGTTTTATTTCCTCTCTCTGGGCACCACTTTCCTTCTCTATAAAATGAGGGGATTGGACTGGATGATCTCTGAAGTCCTCTCAGCTCTCGCATTCTCTGCTTCTACATCTTGTCATGGTCTTCACCTCTACCACACATACACTAGCTGTGTGGTCTCCAGTTTCTTCATTCATGAAATGAATCATGTGAATTATGTATTCTAGAAGGTTTGTTTCAACCCTTAATCCTTTGCAACTCTGTGACTCCTGAAAACAATGAGGTAGTAAGGTGGGGGATAGGTTTTATTTGAAAAAGAATCCTTTTATAGTATAACACACTGAGAAAGGCTTTAAGATATGAATCATACAAATAGTGAGGGTTGCAGGTGGACACGTTTGGCTTGTCACACATCCAGTGATCACTTTTATATATTGGTTTGACCAGGTTCTTTATTCCAGGTGATATTATAATTCTTCTCTCTAGGTGAAGAACCTGTTCATGCAAAAACCAAAGAAAAGCTAGAAGTGACGTGGGAAAAAATGAGTAAATCCAAGTACAATGGGCTAGATCCTGAGGAAGTGGTGCAGCAGTATGGGATTGACACCATGCGGCTGTATGTCCTTTTTGCGGCCCCTCCAGAGAAAGATCTCCTGTGGGATGTGAAGAGTATGTCTGCTGCTCCCCCTTGTAGTGGGTTTAGGGGAGTGTGTTCTGGGTCTTGGAAGAGTCAAGACAGAGCTAGGAGTAATGAGAATGAGGAAGGTCCAGCATCCAGGAGTATCCAATGAGGCCAAGAGCTGTCTGCCTCGTCCCCAACCCTCTATGGACTGATTTCATTCAACATTTGCCATAGGGCTGCTCCAGGCCAGAGTTCATTACCTTCCAGAAAGGGCCTGAGAAATCTGCCCTAAACCTGGTTCAGCTTCGCCTAAAGGACCTCGCAAAGGGATGTCATCCCAAGCCAGCTTCTAGATCACCCGAAGAAGAAATCTATTCCTCCCCTACCCCCTTCTCCCACCCCACCCCACCCCAGGTCCTTTGGATTAAAAATGACTTCACAGGAATAATTATC
>CM053770.1:33749292-33835762 GCA_028658325.1 Potorous gilbertii | reverse complement strand
AAGATTATCTATCTTTCTGGCTAAAGATCACTCAGCTACATGGAATATTAGAATGTCTTCAGATTCATGAAGCCAGGTCCTCTTTAGACCTCCATGAGATAGGTAGTATTTGGCATTGTCCCAAGGTGTGGATGTCAGAGGTCAGTCCCAGGAGGGCAAGACATGGACTTAGACTTGGACCCCTTTTATCAGATGCAGGGCACATGCAAATTTAAGAGTTATTTCTTTTTTAAAATTGTTTTTAACACTTATTCTTTAAAATATTAAGGTCAAAATTCTCTCCCTCCTTCCTAGCTCTTCCCTACCCCTTGAAAAGGCAAGCAATAGGCTATTACTAGCTCATGTCATTTCTTAATAGGATGTTACTAAGGTTGTGTGACCAGAGTAAAGCTGATGGAAAAGGAAGTCAGCTGATCATTGAACAAGACAGAGGGATGACAGGTGGGCAACCACATCCAGTACTACTTATAATGTCCAACTAGAGGCAGCAATTGACTTCCCAAGTTCAAGACAGGGGACAGCAGAAGTTGGGGGGGAGGGGAGTGATCTGGAATTTTTAGTGGACCACAGCTCTCTAGGATTTAGCAATGTGAACCAGGAGTCAAAAACACTCATGTAATGGTGCCACTGTGCCCTGCCTTGAGGACTGGGCTCAGTTCTGGGCACTAAGATTTGCTAGATAGTAGACAGGTAGATAGATGGACAGGTTGGTAGATAGACAGGGAGACAGATGATAGAAAGAGAAATAGGTAGATACATGATAGAAAGATAGATAGATAGACAGACAGACAGATAGGTAGATAGATAAGCGCTAAGTGGAGAGAGGCCCCTGAAGCCGTGAGACCCCTGCTCCCTCGGTCCCTCCTACATGACTAACAGCACAGATCTGCAGCTTCACTCCAGCATCGGGTGCCTCCTCTGATAGCTGGTGTGAGGGATACATAGATGGACTGGATGGAAGTTAAGTAAAACCTCTAGAACCTTACAAGGATCTTAGATGATGAAAAATGACCAAGATACTCACTAAGCAAATGGAAACGATCTAAAAGAACACAAGATTAAGTGCTCTAGATTGTGTGGTATAGATCATAAAGCTATTGGAAGGAAGTGAGGGAATAAGCATTTATTAAACACCTGCTGCTTGTGCAAGGCACTGCTAAATGCTTTACAAATATCTCAGATGATCCTCACAAAAACTCCTGGGAGGGAGGTGCTGTTATTCTCCCCAGATGGGGATACAGTTGGGGAATCTGAGGTAGATTAAGTCCAGGGTGTCTGTCTGAGGCTTCTTGACTTCATTCAGGTCCCACACTCTAACCACTGTACCACCTGGCTAATCCAGTAGAGGGACAGGTTTATCTACACGCCTCATCTTTTATTATTATTTTTATAGAACTGCAAACGTCATGAGCTTCCTCAGATTCAAGCTGGTTAGGAGAGGGCAGGTGGAGGGAAAGGGGTGGTGGGCGGACCCAGATGGGCTATCCCAGATGTTTTGCACCGAGGCTGATGTTCAGTGGCTCCGTGTCTATCAGCCAAAGCCTGACAGGGCTTTGAGGCTCAGCCAGGAGTCGTGGTCATGCTGAAGTCTCTCTCCTCTACCCTTCACCACTGTGCAGCGGACTGTGGCCAGGGTGCTTATCCCCATTGTACAGAGGTGGGCTGAGAAGACTCAGCTGCTCCTGGAGGCAGGTAAAGGGTCAGGCCTGAACATCAGGTGGTGGAAAGAGAAGGACGCTGGGCCCCTTCACCTGTGGGCCCTGGTTTCTTCAGTTGTAAAAGGTAGACCTTGGACTTGGTTCATTTCTAAGAATCCCATGCCCGCCTGACTCCTAATTAATTCAACGCACTGGCCCAGCATCAGAGGGGGGAAAGACATGGATAGAGGGGGTGACCGGCCATCTAATCCAACCTCATCCTTTTATGAAGGAGGAAGGAGTCTGGAGGAGGGTCCTAGGCATCCTACAGTCACACAGGCAGTAAAGGGAGAACTACTAGACTGGAACCCAGATCCTCCTCCCCTACAAAGCTGTGGTTTCCCTCCACTCTGCCACAGGGCATAAGGAAATTAAAAGTCAACTCTGGGGAGGGAGTCACTTAACCCTGCTGGCCTCAGTTTCCTCATCTGTAAAATAGCAAATCACTCCAGTATCTTTGCTGAGAAAACCCCCAAAGGGAGCAGGCAGGACCATGGAAGGACTGACCATCCTCAAAGCGGGGTTTGCAAAGCACGGTTTAACAGATAAATCGTTATTTTTAAGAGCCGGAGCTGGAGAGGACCTACTGAGCTCCTCAAGTCCCACGTAACGTTCGTTCTTTCACGGGAGCCTTCTCCAGCCCCTCTTCAATCTGCGACCCGCCCAATCTATCCTGTGCAGAGCCTGCTGGTCTCCCCATTAGAGAGGGAACCCTTGGGGGCAGGGTCTGTCTTTTGCCTCTTTTTATAGTCCCGGCACTTAGCACACAGTAGGTTGTTTAATAAATGTTTATTGATTGATGGACCCGGCCCCCCAACCAGCTGTAGAAAGTAAGCGCCTTGAGGGCAGCCTGTCTTTCGCTTTTTTTTTTTAAACCTCAGCGCTCACCCCCGTGACTGCTTAATAAATGTTGACTGACGACCAGATGCTGCGTCCCAGGGTGCTCCTTGGGGCCAGACTCAGTCTGAGTGTTCTGGTGGAACGAATGAATGATGAATGAATGAATGAACGATGAATGAACGAATGAATGAATTATGAATGAACGAATGAATGTCAGCGGATGAATGAATGAACGAACGAATGAATGATGAATGAATGAGTCAGCGGATGAATGAATGAACGAATGAAGGTACGCAGGTACGCACGTACGCACGCCTGCCGGAAGCAGGGCCAGGGCACCGAGCGCCACAGCGCCTGAGCCTCTTTCCCGCGACCGCCAAGGGCTGCAATTGACCAGTCCCTGACCACGCCCACGCCTCGGGCAGGGTCCCAAAGGGCGCAGGCGGGCGGACGGCGAGTCCTCGATCCTCGGATCAGGGTGCACGTTTCTCCCTTTTCCTGGGACTCGGAGACGGCAAGTTCTCTCCCCTAAAAATGTCCGGTGAAAAAAATCCGCGCCGAGCCAGCTAGGAGTCGAACCTAGAATCTTCTGATCCGTAGTCAGACGCGTTATCCATTGCGCCACTGGCCCTGCACATGTACGACGCCTGGCGGCGGCTCCTTATCAGGCTCCACGCCGCCGCGTCGCGCTCCAACCAGCGGCCGGGCCTCCGGAAGCCCCGCCCCCTCCGCCGGCCTCGGCTCCCCTTCGCCTGAGAGCACGTAACACGTAACCAATCCTCGCCGCGCGCGCGGCTTGCGTCACCGCGCTCTTCGGCCCGGCTAGCGCCGTCCTTTCTCTCCCGCCCCGCCCCGCCCCGCCCCGCCCCGCCCCGGAATCTCTCGCGTTTTGAGATTCTTGCGCAGTTTGTCCCGGTCCGCGCCCCGTCCGCGGCCGGGATGGGCGGGGCGGGGCGGGGGCGGGGCTGAGGAGAGGGGCTGGGAGCCGGCGGGGAGCTGCGGCGGCCGCTGCCGAGGGTGACCGGTAGGACCCCCGAGAGCAGAGCGGCGGCGGACCAGGATGGCGGCGGTAGCCTACGAGACTCTGCAGCTGTGAGTAGCTCCGGGCATCCGGGAGCGGGGCGGCACCGCGGCAGTTGGCAGGGTCGGGCCGCCCTCTCTCATTGGCCCGGCCGGGGACGGCGGCCCTTCCGGGCCCTTCTCGCCGCCTCCTCCTTCGCTTCGTAGCCGCGGGACCTGTCCGCCGAACCGGGCTAGACGGGGCCGGGTCGGACGGGAACGGGCCGTGCCGTCTCCTCTCCGAGGATTGCCCCTGGACGGCGGGTGCCCCGGGCCGGCCCTGATCCCCGCCCTCGCCCCTTTGGGGGCCGAGGGGCTCCCACTTACCCCGGGACCGCGGCCGAGCAGGCCCCGGGCCCGAGGGAGGGAGCGCCCTGCCCGGCGAGGGCCGCGAACGGGGCCGCGCGGGAGCGTGTCCTTGTGCGGGCCGGGGCTGTGCTGTCACCGGGCCGGCCCTTCCTCCCCTCCCCTCCCCTCCCCCTCCCCCGCTGTCTCTCTTCCTAATTTCCTCCTGTGCCTTCCGTTCTCTCGTCCTTTCCCTCCCTCCAGGCGCCGCTTTCTTCCCTCTTCTTTTTCCTCCTTCCTTTCTCTTCCGGTTCTTTCCTCTTCCCTTTCCTTCTCCTCCCTCCCACTTCTCTCTCTTTTATTTCTTTCTGCTTTTCCTTACTTTGCATCACCCCAGAGGAGGGAACAGACTTTTGATTCTTCTGCACCGTCTGCCCACGGCCCCCGGGCCTTGGGAACGTCTTGTCTCTAAAATGCGCTGCTGGTGAGGGGCGAGCCTTCTGGGGACCCCACCCCCGCTGGCAGGGCTGAGCTGGCGCCCCGGCCTCAGGATGCCCCGGGCCGGCCTCTGTTACCGAGGAGGACGCCGAGGCCCGAGGTCACCCGCTGCTGTGTCCGAGGCTGCTTCTCCTTCCATCGTCCGTGGTTTTTGACACTTTGATCTTAGGCTTTTATTGCGTTTACGGAACAAGACACATGGATGACCTCGGGGGAAAAATGGAAAAGGCCTTCTGTGTTCCTTGGCCTGCCTCCCCAAAACTCCAGAAGGAACAGTCCATGGTTTCCTGGCCTGTCACATACGCTGTCTCCTCTTTGGATATTTGTCTTAAGTTTCCTTCCTTGGAAGTCTCTCAGCCACACTGTGGGTGCCGAGGTGCCTGCTGCACAGGACACACACAAGACACACGGGGTGTCAGGAACACTGTTGTCGCTTAGCAGACATCAGGTGCCCCTGCAGGATGGGGAGAGTCCCTCAGCACAGTGAGCCAGGTGAAGTGGAGGGCTGAGAAACAGCAGGGGGGCTTATTGCGTCTTCTGCACACTGGCTGTGATGTGGACGCATCTTCTGAGCCTTGTGTCACTGTTTTGTTAGGACTAGGGTCTTTAAACTGACCCTACCTTCTTTTCCTTCCACCTTGGCTTCTTACCTATTTCCTGATCTGAAAGGTGAGCCCTTTGGTAGTTGAATGAGTTTGTTTATTCTTTGACTAGGACATTGTGCATGGGGAATGTGGTCATTGCTTTGGCCATGATCCTTACTGAGGGATAAGAGAGTGAATGTCATCTAACACCACCTCTCAAAAGTATTTAAGCCTTGTGGAAGCTTTTTTTCCTCATAAAACTCAGCACTGAGTTACAGATTCCATTTAAATCATCGTGGAGTGGCATTGATTTAAAGAAGATGGAGAGACTGTGAAATGCAGTTGTTTTCAATAAGTCTAATCCATAGTTAAAATGTTCTGCATCAGGGAAAGGAGTCAAAAAGGACAAGAGTGTTTGACCCTTAAGTGACAGAAGCTGTTTCTTTGGCCATTGTTGGGTGTTTGTTTTTTCTTTTTTTTTCAAAGTAGACCATAAATACTCTTCATGTTTTTAAAAAATAAGCCCCATACTCAACAAAAGTCATTCTCTGTTTTATCTGTTTTATCAATTGAAGTTCTTTCTAAGTTTTTTTTCTCTGCTTTATAGGTTACCCTCTAATCCCCCTCCAACCCCTTAACTACATTACTGCGTTTACTTTATGGACAAGTTTTTCTTCATCAAACCATTTTGACTATTAGGTCCTCTTCATTTTTTCACTTTGCCCATAATACCCTCTTTCATAGTCTCTTTGGAAGTACAGTATTAATCTTCCCTTATTGAGTGAGGCATCCTGGAAGTAAAACTGGCCCTCTGAACCATAAATAGCCAGTGGAATTGAAGCTCAAACATGGTGGTTTGCAAAAATAAATGTTTATACATCTAGGAGCTTATATTAATCTAAAATATCTAAAAATCTGAATTTACAAAGTAGATAATTTAAAGGATAATTTTTGTTTTATTTTTAAAAACATCACTATTGGTTTTGTTTAAATATCAAGCTAGTTAGCATTTTAAGTAACATTCTGTTTATAGAAATCTTGTTTACTTATAAATTCTACCTACAGCTGTATTGCTAAAAAGTGAAATGTCCCCTAAGAAGTGAAATACATGGGAAGTATTTCCTGTGGAAACCTTTTTTTAAAGAACTTTTGTTTGAAAATAATCACACGTCAAATGAGATAAGAAGTCAAGCTCTTTGCCATCCTGAAAGCTCTGTTGAACTACTTGCCATAGTAACAGTGATGACAGTAACCGTAAGTGTAACACGCAGAACTGAATTTCCCATCTTTCTTATACCGATCTTCACACTGACTTTCTTATTTCCATCATTGGCGCCACCAACAAATCCTCCTCTGATCTGAACCTGTGCCCTGTGGGCTGTTCTTTTTAAAAATGGACCTTGAAGTTAGTCTCATCTGCTTCTTTCATCTTTGTTGTTCTTGTTCAGTTCTGTCTGATGCCTTCTGGGGTTTTTCTTTGGAGAGATTTGTCATTTCCATCTCCAGCTCATTTGACTGATGAGGAAACTGAGGCAAACAGGGTGAAGTGACTTGTCCAGGGTCACACAGCTAGTAAGTTTCTTAAGTGGGATTTGAACTGAGGAAGAGGAGTCTTCCCAGCTCTCTGTGCAGTATGGTACCACCTTCCTGCTCATATTTACAAATGAGGAAACTGAGGTCCCGAGATTGAAGTGACTTGACCACATTCATGCAGTTAAGTAGGTAGTGGTAGAACTGGGCTGGGACTCACATCCAGGTCTCCTGATTTTTTAGCCCAGTTCTCTTTCCATTCCACAGTGTATTCCGTTTCCAGATTTCTGGTCAATCATCTTCTTCATTGCCCATTCCCTACACAGTAGCTTTCTGACTGGTCTTCTAGTCTGTCATTTTCCCTGACTTTCTCATCACATTCACCGATTTTTTATCTTTTTTCCTTTCCTCTGTAAATCTTTAAGTGACTTCACTGCACATCACTGAAAACTCAAACTCTTGCTTCCCATTAAGAGTTCTCCACAGTCCACCTTCTTCTACCTGTCTGTAACTTTAAAAAAAACTTGAGTCTGATTTCCTCAGCATTAGGATCGCCATTAAGAGCACGGAGGCCTTTGATGCTGACTGATCTGACTGGTAGTTTCCTTTCCCAGTGCAGAGCTATATCTTCTCTGCCCCTTACAGGTATGGAGAGCTGCTAGGGACTCTGAGGAGGTTAGGGTCACCAGTGGGGGGCCAGATGCAAGGCCAGCTCTCTCTTTACTCTGCAGTGCTCCTTCTCACTAATCTTATCTTTTCCTCACAACCCTGCCTCTACAGCCAGACTAGTCTCTTCATTGCACCTTCAGTTGGACGTGTTCCTTCTGGACTACCAGTCTTTGCTCAGATCTTTCTCTTGAACAAGAACTGTCTTTCCCTCTCCTGTCCAAATCGTTCCCATCTTTTAGAGCCTAGGCTCATCCAAGAGACCTTGTAAAGACAAACCCACATTGATTTTGAGCTGATTATTTTGCTACTAACATCATTCACATTTTTATATATACATATATATGTATATGTGTCACTTCACCCTATTTGCCTCAGTTTCCTCATCTGTCAAATGAGCTGGAGAAGGAAATTACAAACCACTGCAGTATCTCTCCAAAGAAAAACCCCAGAAAGCATCTGAACAAGAACAACAAAAATGAAAAGAGTAGATGAGACTAACTTCAAGGTCTATTTTACATATACATATATTTATATATATACACACACACACACACACACATATATACACATTTTGTTGTGTGTATATATAACAATGTGAGACTGCTGAAAAGGCTCAGCACCAACAGCCCCTGGAACTACAAGGAATCTTCCCGTCCCCTTTCCCCAGTGCTGTCAAGGCTGGCCCGTGGAAGAACCAGTGCCAGCAGCCCCACGTGTCCTGAGCCTCCCTCTCTGTGGGACATTGCCTGGTAACAAAAAGAATGGTTGACACAGTGACTTCATCTGTCTACATGCCATTCCACAACCTGTCCCCTCACTTCTTAGATAAAGGAAGGATATGTTTCTTCATCTGTCCTTTGGCACCAGAATTGGTCACTTTTTAACCTGGTTTCAGGTGCTTTTAGAATTGTTTTTGCATTATTGTAGTCATGCATTTTATTCTCCTGATTCTATGAATTGACCTCGTGTTTCTCTGAATTCCTCTTATTTATTATTCCTTAGATATTCTGCATTTTCTTTAGTCCCGCCCCAAGCACTGTGTGTTCCAATTTGTTTCTACCACAAATAGTGCTGTCATGAGTCTGTTGCAACCGTTCTTCCTGTCTCTGACCTCTTGAGATACCTATTTAGTGGTGAGATTTTAAGTGAAAGGGGATGAACACTAGTAACTTTTCACATACTCAAAACTTTCACAGTCAGTAATTATCTTCTTCCAACAGACCCTCTTATATTGACTATTTCTGGTTTTTATCCTCCATGCCAACTCAATAAGTTTGAGGGGAAACTTCTATGATAGTGGCATTGGCACTTTTCTTATTAGTAGTTTGAAGCATTTTTTCATATGATTGTTTATTATATAGAATTAATAATTGAGATATTTATTCAGCTCTTTATGTAAACTTTTCTCATTAAGTTTTTTTTCTGTGAAAAAAAGTGTAATATGTATAACTAGATACAGGTAACGAATGATATATAGACTCCTCATAGCCTTGCTGAATTGTGAAGACAGTTGTCACAGGGCTGCCTGAAATAAATGTGAGTATACCTGCACAGCAAAAGGTATCTATTCTGAGGCAGATGCTGTTGCCAGTTATGAGAAGCACGTCCACCGTAAAAGTAATGCTCAGAGTGTGGACTGAAATGAAATAGCTTTTCTAAGGATTAACAATTAGCAGCTAAAAGGGGGTATGGTGTAGTGGAATAAGAATTGGATTTGGAACAAGAGGTTCTGGATTCGAATTCTGACCCTCTCTTAATTGTTTGTATCCTTGAGTAAGTCCTTTCTGTGGGCCTCACTTTCCTTATGTGCAAAATAAAGGGACTGGAAATTCATTTGCTTTTGTGGAGCAACTTGCAAAATTGCCAGAATTATTACTTCTGTTACTGGGCAATAATATATTTTAGTTTCTTCAATATCCTGAAATATTTTACCATAATATCATTTTTTTGTATTCCTTATGATTTTTTGGACCATGTCTGGACAGTGACCCTCAAAAGCTAAACAAAATAATTTACTCTTTAGTGCCATTTGAAGATAATCAGAGGTAGTCGCTCCCCACAGAGAAAGGGCCCATGATCTCCACTAGCTGCCAACCAACTACCATCCACAGGGCAGGCGAGTCAGCCTAGGAGGGCACTTACAGGAAGGGAAAGGGAGCAGTATGTGTCAAGCAGGTCAAACTACTACCACCACCACCACCAATGATGGAGGCAGCTCTAGGGGCCCTGGGCCCAAGAGCCTTTAGAATAGCAGTGTTCCCAGCCCAGTGTGGAGTAGTCTCCATGAAGATACTTCTTTAGGTGCTGCAGTTAACAGCTACTGGAGACCCAGAAAAGAAAGTTCTTGTCACCAAACTCCTTGGTACTGTCAGTGGTTCAGTATCAGGAGGTGATAGGATTTTATCAGTGGAAATTACATTGAAGGAAAGTCATTAACATCTGTTTTGCTGCTGCCCCCTAGGGACCATTGGACCTCTCCATCAGACTTGAAGCTGAAACCTTCTGTGTGTTGTGTTCCCCATTAGAATATGAGCTCCTTCAAAGCAGGGGCTGTTCTTACTCTTCTGTTTATATCCCCATTGTTTAACACACTGCTTTATAAGTAGTAAGCATTTAATAAATTCTTTGTTCATTCATTCAAAATGCTTGTCTAAAGATCAGTATAGGAAAGTCATTAGTTGTATAAGTGAAGGGCAGTTAGGTGGTGCACCTGGCCTGAAATCAGAAAGACCTGAGTTCGAATGCAGCTTCAGACACTTACTTAGCTGTGTTACCCTGGCAAGTCACTTAACCTTGTTTGCCTCAGTTTCCTCATCTGTCAAATGAGCTACAGAAGAAAATGATGAACTACTCCAGTGCCAAAAAAACACCAAATGTAGTCACGAAGAGTTGGACATGAAACAACGACCTATAAGTGATTTTATAGTATTTTGAAATTAATTTGTAACAAAAATTCTTCGATAGAAGCTAGAATTCTGAATTGGTTTTTGAAAGAAACATCATGATATTCTGTTAAGTTTAGACAGTTAGTACTTGGTGACTAATGCCATTGTTTGTTTCAACCAGATATGGGAAAAATATTTCCCACTCAGTTCATGTAATAGTCAAATAACTCTTATCATAATGAAGAACTTCCAGGGGTAAAAAGCCAGGTTTTATTATGCTTAAGCACAAGTTCAGGACTCAGAAAAGTAATACTAAATCAATATTGGGGTTTGGAAAATACTTATAGAGAAAAATTATGGCACACGAAATCATTTTTGATGGATAGCAATCTTTATGGCCTCTTTTATAGAGAAGAATTATGACAGACAAAGAAATCATTTTTGACATATAGCAATTTTTATGGCCTCTTTATGACTTCTAAGTTCACACAGGCCTAGTCCAACAGAATTACAAATTTATGCTTCCTCAAATGTCACTCAAGTTAAACAAACTGAATTGGACCGATTTAGTTATTAACAAATTAAGTTATAGATTTAAACACCGAGTTTGCAAAAATCTATACGTTCAAGGAATTCACAGTAAGCTAACAGAGAGGGAGATTTACATGCCACAAAAATAACCAAAGGGTCGGATACAGGGAAATACTTTCACAAATAAAGTAGCTTAATTCTCTAATTGAAAGGTTTAAAAATTTTTTTAGATGCCATATTCCATTCTTCCATTCTTTTGCTTTCTTATTTCAGAAGTGTTAAAAAAAAATCTTCTCTTACTACTATCATCCTATGACTCAGGTTTTAGCCAGGTGAGGTTAATATTAACAGGAGACAGACCTTAGTCAGCCAGGTATCCAGGAGAAACAGCCATGAGCCCCAAGTAATGAAATTTAATAAAAGGAAATAAAAATTTCTCAGCAGATTTGTTGTAAACTCTCACTGAGTTGGATGGACAAGCCCTCTTACCTGGTGACTTGCTTAGGTCAGGCAAAGGAGAAAAACTGGGTGGGCTATTACTGTCATGAGCTTTTTGGTGACATAGTATAATTTTCTTTGATGGTGTTTCCTTGTCTTGATCTTTATGAAAAATTATGATACTGAGAGCATCCTATGAAAATGTGATGGTATATTCTAAAGGATCTTCATTAATTCTTTACTGGTGTTTTTGTTTCTCTATATCACTTTAATTTCTAGATCTATCCTTCCATCTCCCGTATCCAGCAGATAACCTCCATAGTAGCCATATCCTCGTAAACTGTCTCAGCACACACTTTTATTTAAATTTTATTTAAAGAAAAAAAGTTAAACAAAACATACTAATACATCAGCTATATCTGAAAGTATATAAAATATTTCATTCCCTCCACTCCTCAGAGAACTTTATTCTAATAATATGAAAGGGAATTATTCTAGAATGTTGCATAGGACATTCCGAGTGTGGTTCAGCATCCCTGTTGATCAGATATTTTTGTATATGTATCTTGAATTGCCTTTTAAGTCTTCGGTTTATGTTTCGAAAGTGAAAATAATGCATGGGTCCACAGACTGTAGCTGGGATTTGATGTCATGTTAACATGTTCTTATGGAAGAACACACAAAATATTACCATTAGTGTAAATTTTGACAGTTCTTCTGATGAAATTAAGAAATATGGCTCCATTTTCCCATTTCTCTAGCCACCATACAATTTCAAATCTTGTTTTAAATTGTTGTCAGTGAAAAGATTTTTATCATTCCTATAATTCTTTCTCTTCCCCACACCCCCTACAACCATATCTAATGATTAGTGACTTTCAAAAAAAAAAAAGAAACTAGGTTGAGTCCTTCCTTTAAAAAAATGGAATTGTATGGGGGTTTGGGGGAGCAATCCAAAACCATCTACTAGAAGCAACTTAATTTAAATGTTTTCTTAGAAAAATAAGTCAACAAAAATTTGATTATCTTTATTTGAATCCCATCTTTCAGTAAATCTAGTTTGAGGAAATTTATCACAAATGTTAAAATATTAATATGAAGAAGTATGTATTGATATGAGAGTCCTGGTCATTATATTTCTTTTTTAAATTAAGGATAGGATACAGTGATGTCTTGACTTGTGCATGAAGTTGGATTTAAGTGAGGCAGAGCTGCCCCAGGTTGTCAATCTCACTCTCTCTTCCTGGGTCACTGAAGTGCAGAGGCAGGGCAGAAGTCAAGATGGCTGGTGATGGCCCAGGGTGCAGTGAGTGGCCTTGCCATCTTGGATCAAGCTCAAAGTGCTCCACAGCACCTGCCACCTACATGGCCTTTGGAACAAATGGCTCTTATTTGCCCATTCTGCCCGGGAAAGTCTTCACCTGCTTGGGCTAGATACCTCTTCTATTAGTTTGAGGCTTGTTGGTTAATCTCAGCCTGAATTAACCTGTCTGCTGAGACAGTTTACTAGAATATGGCTGCTATGGATGCTACAGTCTCTTGGAGCTACAGGTGAGACTTCGGTGAAAAGTAGACACCAAAGGTGGAAGAGCAGCCGTCACACCGGAGGGGCTAGTTCTCCTGAAAATCCCATTAGCTCTACCTTTCACCCCATACCTCTACTAAGTCTTTAAGTACTTTATCTCTCTATTCTAAAGTTTAGATGTGACTGGTTTTAGATCATTGCTTCCTGTTATCTATTGCCCTTTCTGTAAGCTTTTAAGATGTTTTTTCCTTATTTTCCTTCTCACTGACTCATTCCTACCCCCCCAACAGAATCCTTCCATGAAAGAAAGCAGCAGATAAGCAGCCTTGGAAGTACTTGAGAAGGAAAGCTATCCTAGGCCACCACCTTTCCCTGAATTGGTAGGAGGTGTCTCACCAACTGGCCAGAGTTCAGAGGTCTTCCTGTTTTATTTTCTTTTTTAAATATAATGATTGTTGTCTGAATTGTTCTACCAGTTGTTCCTTCTTGGCTCTGCATTGCATCATACAAGTCTTCTCAAATGTCTGAATCCTTCAGATTTGTTCTTTTTTTCCTCATCATGCAATATTCTATTACACCACAGCCATTCTCCAGTTGATGAACACCTACTTTTCCTGGGCAGTTAGGTGACTCCATAGTGTATAGAGTACTGGACCTAGAGTCAGGAAGACTCATCTCGCTGAGTTAAAATCTGGCCACAGACACTTGTTAACTGGGTGACCCTGGAGAAGCGGCTAGAAAAGGAAAAAGAGGGCAGACCACTCTAGTATCTTTGCCAAGAAACCCCTAAGTGGCATCACAGAGAATCAGACAACGAATGAACACACTTGAACACTACCACCACTTTCCTTTAGTTCTTGGTTACTACAAAAAATATTGTTATAAATATTTTATTGAATTATATGTGATTTTTCCAAACTCTGTCTTTGGTCTCCTTTGAGGTATTTACTTGGTAGTGCTAACCCTGCTCCATGGATAGGGAGCCTCCTGCTTGGAAATCAAGTTCAGACCAGTCTGGCTTTAAGCTAGAGGTATCCGGCCCATTACCTTCTTACGCCAGCCCATGACCATGGCTTCCATCATTTATTCTTTTTTCTTCTATTACCTGAGCATCTCCTAGTTCTGCCAGAGGATTTTCTACAGTGCTAAGCTGGAGCTGTGAAGCCATGGTGCTTGTGTTCTGAACATAAAACTTCAGACTTTGGCATCACTGGCAACTGGAGCAAGATTCCAAATAGGAAAATGGTGCCAAAGGCCATTTGTTTTCCCTTTGAAAAGCAGGAGAATACACTTCTTAAGAGTTGTAGCTCATTATCAGATTACATATTTGTAGTTGTAATCATCTCAGCTGTATAGACTAAGATTAAGTAAGCTTTATACTCTCAATCAACAGACATTCATTCAGTGTCTCCTCTATATATTGGAATAATATAGATTTCATTTTATGAGTTTTTTTAAATAGTCTTCACTTCATACTGACAATTCTTTTTGGTGAGATGTTCTTAATATTCAGGATAGAAAGTGTTTGAATTGTCTTCTTGTAAAGTGAAAATTTATCCTGTAGAAAAGTCATAAAGTATTGTTGGAGATAGTTTTGAAACACATTTATTAAAAGTGACAGAAATAATGACACTTAGATCTCCGTGAAGTTCCCCCCTCATTGCAGGCTGGCACTTCTCACCCCAAACAGCCTCATAAGGAGGCACTAAGGAGCAGAGCGTGGCTGGGTTAGCCACATCCATCACCTTATTGGGCTTAGTAGTTCAGCTTCCCATGGTGGACTGTTCGGACCATTTTGTAAATGAAGAACAGGTGACAGGGTAGCAACTGTACTTGTAATATACAGCCCCTCAACAAAGTCTTGTTTGTGGTTTAGCAGTTACAAATTCAGTCATTTTTACAGGGGTAGGTTCAGTGGGATATCGTGAAAGAGCTTGTCCTGCACAGCATAATAATAGGAGTTACTAATTTTTGTAAAGTATGGGTATAATTTTTAATGCATTATTAAGTACACCCTCTTAGTCCGTGCTTCTTGGTACTGCCTGCCTGGATGTATCTGTGGTGTTATCAGTGGGAGTATTTTCTCCATGCTTTTCTCATTCTATACACAATCTTGGCCATGTTTTCCTTTTACCTTACATATTATTAAATCACCCTTTAACATAGCATTTAGTGATCATCGTTTTTTGGACAAATTGTTTAAAAGATTGGTAAGGCTTTTAAAGTAAGTGAACTGATTTTAAAGTCAAATTAAAATTGAGACAAAGAAAATTTATGAAAATCCCACTAGTAGGAATTTTCTCAACTGACCCTTAAACTTGGCTCTTCTTAACTGTCTTTCCTTCTGTAACAAATATATTCCCCTTAAATTTCCTAGTGTGATGTGATCTGAGACAAGTATTAGATGACTTTTGTAAAGCCAACTAGGCAAATTCCATGATTCCAGGCTACTAAACAGAATTTATAGGAACAGCCAACCAGTGTGCTTTTCTGGAATGGAGAGAAAGAATCTCCCTCACATCTGTTGGGAAAGTGTAATGGGTATCCTACCTCTGCTAGATGTTTAAAAGTAGTGTGCATGGGAGAAAGAGCCAATAGACTGCTGTAAACATGGAGATGGAGGTCCTGAGGGATAAGAATAATTCCTGTTGTCTGACAGAGGGAAGGAGAAAGGAATCAGGGTGGCCAATACCTAGAGGAGATCCTGCAGGCAGGAGAATGTTGCCCAAAGGAAGTTGGAGGTGCACTACTGGCTTCAGCTACTAGAAGAAAATGCATCATTCCTGGAGAGAGCTTTGCCAGAACAAATTTGTTAGGGGATTTTTCCCCACTTTGGAAACATAGCCCTGTATGATTTTTATGTATGATGAAAATAAATTAAAGTGTAGGATTCACCTTTCATAAATTTACAGGTGAACTTTAGAATGTAGCAATTACACTAAATAACTTAATGCTTATCTTTATAAGAAAGCATAGTTTCCAGTTAATCGACTTCAAATAATAATAATATATTAAGTTAAGAGCTTCCATGCTCTTACACGTACGCAGCCAGCAGAGTTCAGACTTCTGGAAGGACGTATAACATTCTGCTTCAAGCACTATACAGAGCATGTTTTGTGCAATCTTTAACCAAAAGTGTATTAGAAAATAGGTTTCTGATAATTTTAAATAGTCTTTGCAAAGGATAACGGGTGCATAGCCCTGTGTTGAACTCTGTGCATCCATCAGAAACACAACAAAGAACCTGAAAGTGAAGGATGAAGGCCCGGAGGCATCGTGGAGCCTCTATCCCTCTTTAGTTTAATTGGCTCCTGTGCTTATCACTTAGTTATAAAATGGCCTGTGAGAGTCATCAGTGTCCACCTACAGCCATGTGGAGGTAACTAATATTAGTGAAAGGAAGTAGCAAACTCACAAAGCCTGTTAGTCACCAGCTGCTCCCAAGGGGGCTGCCTCATCACAGCCTAGTACTGTCATGGTTGTTCGAAAAGGGGATGCAGGAACAGGCTCGTGGTGTGTTCTGTGTATGCAGTTGAAGAATGCAAGAACATAAAATATTTAGAGGCATGTCCATCAAAAATGATTAAAGATTTTGGCATTTAGAGGGTTACTTCATTTATCTGGAAAATTAATTTCTCTGTTCATACTAGTTAAAAGAAGGATTCATTTTGTATTTGTACAGAAGGGGTTCATAAGAATATCATCAGGTTATAGTTATTTGTACAAAAGTGATTCATAAGTGATTCATCAGGTTATTTTTGTGTGCGTATGAGAGAATAAAATTCTTTCAATGGAATTATATATTCCAAATCTTTGGTTCTATCTAAAGCTCAGTTATTTAAATTTGTATGTTATTCAGGATAAATGTTATGGTAAAAAAAATATGTGTATAACTCCATATTTGAGAATCTTCCTGCCTGCCTGATATGTTAATATTGTCTTTAGCATTAAAGTTCATTTTCCCTAACCCTAAATATACTCTATAATAAGCTATGATGTTTTCTCACATCTTCCCATCTTGGCTATGCAGAACTGTAAGCTCTTTGAGAGTAGAGATGGACTGTTTTTAATTTTTTCTTTGTAGCCTTGGACATAGCGCAATGATTCAGTGGTGCTGTGATGTTGTCGATTTGGGCATTTACTTCAGTGATCAGATTGTAACAGTGGCTTCGCCCAAGCCATCCCTGAAACACAGTAAGCATTACCATGTGCTCCATCTAGACCCTTGTTCTTCATTTGTACTTGCCCATCTTTTTTTCTGGCCATTAATTTCTCTAAAAACTTCTTTTGTAACCACATTTGCATGATTCCTCATTTGTAGTATTTCTGCTCAGCTCATCCCCTCCGTGAACTTCTTTGCCTTGGGGTTGACCCTCAACTGGAGTTCTTTGGAGACTGTAGTGTGTTCCACTTGACTCCTAGCTATGAAGCAGAATATGAATGTTAAAAGATGTGCCCCCCATTCAGGGAGAAATCTGGACTCTTTACAAGTGTGCAGCTTCACAAAGGCAATCCAGCCCGTGTTCCTCCTCGTGCTCCATTCTGGACCCAGCTTACTGTCCATTGCAGTGTCACTCTCAGATACATATACTGACCCCAGTGCATATCATAGTCCAGACGGTAGACATTCTTTATTCATCCAGCTTTTCCTCTGTGGGTAGTAAGGGCACCCTCTTGACTGATTGTGAATCTCATTTAGGACCTGCAGTTTAGTTTTTAACATTCTTCACAATCTGAACCCAACCTACCAGTGTCATGAGACATTGCACTCTTTCCTACATGCCATGGTCTAGCCAGATGATCCTGTCTTTGTTCTTCGCTGTGGTCTCTGGCTTGCACTAGCAGACCCACATGCATGCTGTGCCCTCTTTTCTTACCTCTGCAGTGGGATGCATCATATCCCATTGTTCCTTTAAGACAGAACTTAACTTCCTTTAAGCTCACTTTAACAGCCTTTCCAACTGCTAGTATCTTCCCTTGCATTTAGCTTGGGAATACTTGCATTTATTCATTTTATGGTTATGCTGTATGTTTATAGATATAATTGTCTCCCATTAGTGTAAACGCCTTTGAGTAGGGATTGTATCTCCAGCTCTGTCTGAGCCTAGTGTCTGGCACAAGGTTAATTAGTAACATGTAGAGGGGACTTCATAATAAATGATTATGGAATTGAATTTTGATTTGTTTTTATTTAAAACATTTTAAATATTTCTAAAAGCTACTTGTGTGTTTTATAAGGGAAGGTGTTAAAGTTGTATTCTTCTGTTTTGAAGAATTATTTTGTTAAAACGAATTTTGTCAGTTTGAGAATGCTCTCCATTGAGAAGTCTTTGAATGGTCTAAGGCTCTGAGAGGTTAATTAAAACCAGCTTGAGAATGTACGAGTGGAAAACAAAATTGAACTATCTAATTGCGTTTTTAAACTGATAGAGTTCCAAGACCATAGTCTCTTTTGAATTAAATCTGAAGTAGAGTCTTTTCACATACATTGATGACATGTCTAATGTGTGCAATAAGGGACATCAGTTTATGAATAACAGTAGAAATGTTATACTTGCTTACCCCTTCATTCTTTGTGAAACAGTTTTAGATCTTGTTTCTTATCCTCACAAGAACTCTGTTAAGTAAACAGGAATTTTTATTCCTATTTTTGTAGATATGGAAGCTTAGGTTCAGAGATTAATTCAGTTGGCCCTCAGGATCACACAAGTAGTTAATTATAGAGTTGAGAGCCTAGAACTTTGGTTACCTGACTTTCATATGCAGGTCTTTTCCCCATTAGACCATTACAGTTGAGTAGAGCCAGGTGACTGACGGATAGAATGCTGGACCTGGAGTCAGTAAGACATAAGTTCATATTCGACCTCAGATGCCTCCTAGTTGTGTGACCTTGGGCAAATCATTTAACCCCTATTTGCCTCATTTCCTCTGTCTATAAAATGGGGATGATTATCAGTAGTTACCCAATAGGGCTGTTTTGAGAATCAGATGAGGTAATATTTGTAAAGTGCTTGGCACAGAGTAGATACTGAATAAACATTAGCCGTTATTAACTGATAATTCTTGTTGACTGGAGGAAGCAGTATTTTTTTTTGTACAAAACGTGTAACTTTTTTTTGTTTTTCTATTTATCGTAAACTTTCTAAAACCTACTGTGCACTGGGCATTTTTATAGGAACCAGAGATACAAAGAACAAAAAGAAGTAATCTCACTCCTTAAAGAGTTTATATTCTGCTAAAAGGATACACATGTGCACAGAGAAGTAAGTTCAAGCAATTTGAGAAAGGGTGTAGAGCATGGGGAAAACTTAACTTGGGAGGCAGCAGCTCCATCACTTGAGAAGAAAGATAAAGATCCTTAAAGGCACACCTGGGTGGGATTACATTTCAGGCTTGGAGATAGCTTAGGTGAGTGCAAGGGGCAGGAAATGAGTGTCCAGAAAGAAGAGCCAACCTAGTCCTGTTGCAGTTTGTCCAGAGTGTAGAAGATGTGAAATGAGGCTGGAGAGGTGGATCAGTCAAGCGGAGAGCTGTGTATACTACTCACGTGGATGTGTTCACATTGGGAAAAATTAACAGTCAAGTAACTTTGCCGTGTATTCAGAGGGTCTTTGTTTTTTGTATGTTTTATTCTTTTCTTTGAACAAACATTTTATTAAATACACATATCATATGCAGGAAGCTATGCTAGTGGTTGGGGTTAAGAGATAAAAATGCTGTAATCTGTGTTCTCAGGGAATTGTAGGTGAATAAGTGTACAGATGTGTACAAAATAAAACATTGATGCACACAACAAATTGGGGCCACTTACAGAGACCCTTCACCGTACAAATTGTGCAATGACGTGCAACAGAGTACAAACTGTAGTCTGAAAGCTCCCTCGTAGTGCTTTTCCTGGAGTAATACAAGAGATTTGTTATATCTGGTATCATGACAGACTATTTTGAAATTTCTAAGTTATTTTGATGTTTTGCGGGGAGCGGGGAGGGCTAAGTCTCATATCAAATGTACTTTAAAAAGTGAAAGCCTTTACAACCATACTAGGTCAGAAGACATTGCTTCCTTCTACAATTTTCTCCTGTTGTGTTTTTTTTTCTGTGTGTTCTTACTTTATGAGCTTTTTGAGGCAATGTTATTTGCATTATTGACTCATTTTACCTTATATAGGGCTGTGCAACACCTGGTGTGATCAGTGCAATTTATGCTTACACAAAATATGCTCTGCTAGTGAGTTAACCTCTCTGAGCCTCAAGCAGTTCTTAAAGACTTAACCTTCCCCATTGTAGATGTTTTAATACATGTCATTGGAGGGAGATCCCATACCAACATAAATCATGGATCTTTGACATATTGACCATGTTGGACAATGATGAAGGGTCTAAAGATGTACTCGGCAGTACACTAATTACTGCAGTAGATTCCTAGCTGGTCTTCCTGCTGCCACAGTAAACTTTACTAAAGCTTAGCTTAAAGTGTAGCTTTGGGGATGCCACTCTCTACCACCTCCCATCTGACCTTCCTCACCTTTCTTGTGCTTAGAAATCTTGAAACTAACATGAGCAAAATCGTAAAATCATATATTGCTAAAGTCGGAAGGAACCTCAGACATTATGGAGACCTACCTTCCCATTTTACAGATGGAAAAACTGAGACTTAGAAGGATTAGGCACAATGGTTACATATTTGGTAAGCCACATTCTTCCTTAAGAGGCCCATCATGACATGTCCAAAAGTTTCCCACTGCAGATATCTTGTTCACAGTTACCTCTATCACTCCCTCTCCAATTTTAAATCATCCTCTAAAGCCTCCTTTAAAGACTTTTCTCATCCTATGTAGCTGGGGTAACCTCTTCTTGGAAGTACTTCTTACTTGTGCCCCTTTTACATTCTACTACATTAAATTTATTTATGATAATATCTTGGCTGTCTTAGCCTGTAAATCAGAGGTATCAAACTCACCTGCCTGCAAGAGGGCTAGCAAAACTCTTGAGGAATCAAATTAAAATGTAATTGGATGATGTTTAATAAAATAAATAAAAATATAACACAACATAGATAATGTCCATTTGTGGTTTTCTCAGTTAGTATGTGACCTTCAGGCCTCCATTTCTGTATGACTTGGACACCCCTGCTTATATATATCACCATCTGAGCAGGAACACTGTCTGTTCTTCTCTGTGTCTTCACACAGTGTCTAACACAGTCCAGGGACACTTAGTATTTTCCAGCCAATAAATATTTGTCAAATGTAGGTGTGGTTTGTGTGCTAATAGATTGAGTTGTTGTTCAATTGTGTCCAACTCTACATGGCACCATTTGGAATTTTCTTAGCAAAGATACTGTAGTAGTCTACCATTTCCTTCTCCAGCTCATTTTACAGATGAGGAAATGGAGGCAAACAGGGTTAAATGAGTTGCCCAGGGCCCTACAGCTAGCAGCCAGGTAGTGTAATTGATAGACTGCCTGGCTTGGGGTCAGGAAGACTTATCTTTCAGAATTCAAATATGTTCTCAGATACTTACCAGCTGTGTGACTGGTCAAGTCACTTAACCCTGTTTGCCTCAGTTTCCTCAATTGTAAAATGAGCTGGAAAAGGAAATGGCACACTACTACAGTATCTCTGCCAAGAAAAGCCCATGTGAGTCACAAAGAGTCAGACATGATTGAAAACAACTGAACAGCAAGATTGAATTGACTTGAGTTACTCAAGAAAATGAATCCTATATTAAGCTAATTTCACTTCATGCTTAAAAAACACAATTAAATTTTTAAGGAAATATTCTATTAAAACTTTTCTACTAATAGTTCTGGTACTAAATCACGTTGGACATTAAGGGGTTCGGCTTTGAAGTAAATCAGTACCTTTTCAGGAGATTAAAACCTTGGTACTTTCTGGTTGTTTTAAGTAAGTGAAAGAAAGCTGCAGCCAATTGCAAATCTTCACTTGTTGGGACATTGTAAAAATGAAACCATGAATAAAGAAACTCTTATTAACTGCTGAAGTTCTGGGAAAGAATTTAAAGCACTTAAAATTACTTCCTTTTTCTTATGGGCTTTTAATTTCTTCTCAGGCATGTGACCCCTGAAAAATTTTATGTAGAGCCTTGTGATGACCGGGTAGATGACGTGCTTACCATTGATCGGGTCTCCACAGAAGTGACCCTCACAGGTATGCGGAGAGCAGGGAGGGGGATGGGAGGAAAATTCCAAATTGCTTTGAATTGGATAAGGAAGGTTTTCAGAAGATGCCTTATCACAGTTTTCCATATTTCTTTTTACTTTAGACTTATATTCGTATTTAGATAATTTTAGTATAGTATCTGAAAGAAAAATACTGTTGAGAAGAATTTGATTGTCCCTTTTTGTTAAGTTGATCATTTAAAAATATAATTATTTTTGTGTTTATATGAGAAGGATTATTGCAATTGACAACCATTCCTCCAGTCTAATTTATAGGGTATTAGCTGATAGCATTTTAGTATGTTTTTGTTTGTTTGAACATTTTTATGATCATATAGGACCACTGATGATGAGGTTAGTAAATGAAAATTTGCATCGTTTTCACTTGAATGATACATTGATGTTTCCAAAATGTTGTGTAGGTAGATTTGCTTCTCTGTGCGTATTTCAGTCTTGTATCTAAGAGATGAATTTGCTTTTCTTTTCCAGTGTCAAATGTGCTAAATATTTTATTGGTAGATTAACTAGAATTATTGTTAATAATTTAAAAAATTATTATGAACTCAGACGTTAAAAAAGCATTTCCGTATCAAGAGCAGAATGCAAAAGGATTCTGTGTCAAACTGAATTTGTTAACAAATTAAGCTTTGTAATACAAAACTTAGAGGTGAAAGACTTAAATATGTATACAGGAATGAAATAGTTAAATGATGCTACAATACAAATGTACATCATATCTAATATAAAATCAGTTTCATTAGCACTCAACATTTTCATCTGGCATCTCTTCTCACATCATGAAGAGTATCACCAAATGGAAATATTTATTGTAGACCACAATTTTTTATTATCACAGTCTCATAGGTGGAAGGGAAGGGACCTCAGAGCAACCAGTCCAACCTGTGTCTGAACCCAAAACACCACTACACAATGTAAGTGGTTATCCAACTTTTGTTGGGTGGAGACCTCCCATGAGAGGGAACCCACAGTCTTCCAAGGCATCCTGTTCCAGTTTTAGATAGCATTAGTTATCTGGAAACTTTTTCTTTGTTATCAAACTTAAATCTTCCCATTTTCAGCTTCCCTCTGGGGTGGAGAGTCACGAGGCCTTTCAGAACCATCCTTGTTGTCTAATAGAGACTTTCAAACTTAAAGTGTGCCCAGAACTGAGAATAGTGGAGTGTCATAGGAAAAAGCAGGCTTAACTCTGCTATTTCCCTGCATGACTGTGGTGAGGACTTTCTTTTTGAACCCACAACATCCTGCTCCTGTGACTTGGGTTCTGATAAGAATCTGGGGTCCGAGTGCCTGGTGTCTATTTTAAGCCCAGGCAGGTTTGCCCATGGGTACTACATCATTTGCATGGTTAGATTAAGGTGCAAGCCTCATTCCCATCTATTTTCCAATTGCTGCTGAGTGGTGCGCTTATGGCAAAGCTGATGAATAAACCTGGTGTGAACTTGACCCACAGATTACTGAAGGATGACTGAAGAATTCTTGTGGTTGGCTCTTTCTTCTAGGGTGGTGGAGTTAACTTTCATTTGGTAGCTGGGAAAAAAAAGGGGGCCATTTTAATTTAATGATGATGATTTAATTAAACTAATTTGAAACCAAACTAAATCTGAATTCCAGATGTTTAAATGTTATCTTTTGATTGCATTCTCATTGATCATTCTGCTCTAGAGTCTCCCTTTTTGGTCTGTCGGGCGGTTTTTCTAAAGCCCAGGCCTGACTGACCATGGTTCTCCCTTCTTTACTCAGGAAACTCTAGTGGCTCCTGTGACCTCTGAGATCAGAAGTGAGTCCCTTTACAGTCTGGCCCCTTCTGATCTTGCTACCTCCCCATACACCACAGTCTGTTTGCTGTTCCTCACACACTACACTCTTCTGTCAGCTATCCCCTGTGCCTGGGATCCTCTTCTTTTTTACTTCCACTCCTCAGAATCCCTGACTTCCATCCTTCAAGATGCAGCTCAGATTCTACCTGCAGGAGGCTTTTCCCAGTTCCTTCACTGCTAGGTAGGGCCTTCCCTCCAAAATGATCTTCTGTCTGTTTTGTATGTGGATACCTGTTTTTTTACATCTTGAGGCCAGGGTCAGGTTTTGCTTTCCTTTTTTTTTTTTCAAATAAATTTTATTGATATCTCTTGTTTGTAATCCTCATTATCTCCTTGTATTCCTCTGCTTTCTTTGCTGAGAGTCATCCCATATAACAGAATTTTTTAAAAGAAAAAGAGGAAAACCCATCCAGATGTTTAAAACAGTCTGAAACTATTTGCAGTGTTCCACACCCATGAACTTCTCACTCTTCTAAAAGATGCAGAGAGAGATGTTTCTACTTTGGCTTATCTTTCTTTGTAATCCCAGCAATTCAGAGTGAATATTAATAAATGCTTACTGATCGATTCTTCTCCTTCCTTCTAGTGAAGAAAGATGTTCCTCCATCAGCTGTTACAAGAACTATATTTGGCATCTTGGGCACAATCCGACTGGTAGCAGGTAAGAAAAATTAGCTGAATTGTACAAGTGAGAAGATTAATGGAGGTTGCTGCTAGTAGATCACAAGAGTTATGCTGCATTTTTGTATGGTTCTTGGATAGTCATTTGCCATATTAGATTAGCAGTTTGTGATCACTGTACTGTGAGCCTGATGCCTGAAAGTAATACCACATATAAGAGTTATGCCCTGTTCATCAATCCAAGGCTACATTTCGAGTACATTTTCTTTGGGATTTTAATTTGAATTGGGAGTTTCAGAATTCCTAGGCTGCCGACTTTAAATTCTTAGTGAATCCCAAGATTTTTTTTCTTAATTTAAAATTAAAAAAAAAAAATTATAGTTGTGGG
The DNA here is from genome assembly GCA_028658325.1 of Potorous gilbertii. NCBI lineage: Eukaryota > Metazoa > Chordata > Mammalia > Diprotodontia > Potoroidae > Potorous > Potorous gilbertii. The sequence continues at coordinate 33,811,194 of CM053770.1, read as the reverse complement.
ACGGGTACAGACAGTAAGGATTTGATTAGAGATTGTAGGGGCTTTACCAGCTCTAGCTGTCCCAGCTTTGTAACTTGTTATAGTTTTTGTGTTTACACTTGGAGCTGCTGTACCTAGTTAACCCTGGTAATTTGGATTTATTTTTTAGCCCATTCCAGACATATGGTAACATATCTCCCTATTGAAAGAGAGAAGATCAAGCCCTTCTTCCTTCCACCCAGACTTTTCTTTCCACTTGAAATTTGTACCTGGCTCAGATGGAAAATTCCTCTCCTAGCCAGTGGACACACAGTGTTATTCACAAGCTCAAATACCTGTGCCCACTATTTTGAAAGCTTTGTAGGAGAGGGTCAGCATGAGGGCAGTGGGCTGTTGCCTTTCTTGCTATGCAGGTGTTGGATCACCGACTTGGAGTCATGGGTTCTTATGTCTTAAGCTGTGTTCCCAAACAAACCTGTGTGCCCTGGGCAACAAACTGTATGAAATGAGTGGCCATTCGTGTTCCATGTCTAAGGCTGGAGGAAAGGACAGGTTTCTTTGTCTCTCCTTTTCAAATAATAGTCTGCTTAGGTTACTATATATTGTGCTCTCTTTTGAGAGGTATTGTGACCTTTCACTTGGCATGTAAATGGACAAAATAGATTGTCCATATTTGGGGTTATTTGTCGGAGGGAGATGTATGTTTGGCTCATTCTTTCATCAAGATACAGAGTTACTGATTAGGAAACTCTCAATGCACCTCTTCTGTAACCTGGAGAATTTACTGGGGTCGGTCTTCATTGGAGGGAAAGTGACTCACCTGGTATCCTACAACTGGCAGCTATCAGGGGCCTCTGCTCCTTTCACTCTACTATACTGTCTCTCACATGTTCATAAACATACAATCCCTATGATCTTTTATAGGCTTCTTATTTCTAATCATTTTTTAAGAAAAATTAAGATTGTTATGCTCTGCTTTGAAATTGCTTTTTGAATTTGTCATGTCTTTGTTTTTATAGGCAGTTATCTCATTGTAATTACCAAAAAGAAAAAAGTAGGCGAATTTTTCAGTCATGTAATATGGAAAGCAACAGATTTTGATATCCTTTCCTATAAGAAGACTATGCTGCACTTAACTGATATTCAGGTAGGAGCCCATTGTTAAAAAACTTTCTGTCTTTTTTAAAGACTGGGGAAGTAGGAAAAGCAGTGAGAAACAGTTTCTGCGACTTTTTAATCTCATTATCAAGTGTTCCCTAAAGTTAAATTTTAAATATTTGGCCTTTGGGCATTTTTAAGATTGTTTATAAGAGACTGATTTATTGTCCTGCTTTTGTGCCACACACTTGTTGTACAGCAGTAGCTTTCACATTCACACACTCATTCACTTAACCATGAAGAATAACGAGACACTGTGTAGTTGCTTGCTAACCATCTTCATCCCAGATTTAATCATATGTAATATCTGTAGTTTTACAACTATTTTGAAGTAAATCACATTTTTATTTGAACTGAGGTTATAGAGCTGCTTCTTGTTTTTCATTATTGCCTTTTTTAAAAGAAAAATCACTCCTAAAAAAACCTTGGTTTTAAATAGGATAAATTTTCAGACTTTTTAGCTTTTTTAAAAAAAATCAGTACTATTTCATTGACAGTGAAATTATTGGACAAGTTAAAGACATCTTTGGTTCACTTCTGAATGATCTCCCTTGTGACCTTCTCTAAATGACCACTGTTTAAGAATGAGTAAAATAGCCATGTCTTACTAATTACGAATGGGGTTTGTCATGAAGTAAATTACTGTTAGAAAAACATTTCCCTTCATTAGACTTTCAACATTGGACCTTAAGATTTTATTATTTTTGTGTTTTAAATATTAATCTCAGATTTTTTAATATATGCTCTAAATATAGGACTTGAATGAATGAAAGAGCATTTATTATATGCTCACCGTGTGCAGATCTCTGTGGTGAGTGCAGGCCCAGTGCCTTCCCCGAGGAGGTCAGTCTCATTGGGGTGATGGCACCAGGAATAGAGGAGGCCATGTTCATGGAGCTGCTTAATAGTGCTTCATTTCCATTATTCTCAAGACATTAGATGATCATTTCTTTTTTGACATACAAATTTATAAGGTCTTGCCACTGTGATCATTAAAATCTAGGTGCCTTTTCATTTTTAATATGTCATTTAGAAAAGTATAGGCCCTCAGGTATACTATTAGCATATTAATTATCTTAAATGGAACATCATAAGACAATTTTACCAGTTATGACTGAAATAAAGATCTAAATGCTTAGGGAGTTATTCAGTGTTTGTAGATAGGTCAGATTAATATGGTAAAAATAGCAGTGCTTCCCAAATTAACTGACATTTACTATAATGCCAGTTCAAATACTAGGGAATTTCTTCATAAAATTAGATAAAATTATAATAAAATTGCTATGGAAAGACAGACAAAATTATCAAAGGGAAAACAAGGGAATGGAGGGTAGGTTAAGATCGTGTTGCACTCTGACTTTAAAACCTGATTTTTCAAAAGTGATTATTGAAACTATCTTGTACTGGACAAAAAATAGGAAAGTAAGTCAATAGAATAAATGTACCAGAAATCCAACCAAATGCATACACCAAAAAATAATGTTTGGAAACTTAGAGAAAATAAAAGCTAGAGGAAAGTTGCATTATTTAGCAAATGTACCTGGCAAAAAACATTAGCAAGAGATAGATTGAGATTCACATCTTGGACCACATACTTTAGTCATTTCCAGGTAGGCGACCAACTTCAACATATGAAAGAGAAAGGATCATTGGATTTTGTATACCTTGTTTTTCTCTTTTTAGGCTGCAAATGTTTGTCTTTTCTCTGCCTGATAGCATTACAACTCCTGCTTTCTGGATTCACCTGATGTGTAGTAAATTTTCTCCTGGCTCCTCTATTTTTGTCCTTTGTATGTCTTACTTTTTTCATGTGTTTCTTTTAGGCCATAAGCTGTAGTGTTTTGTTTTCCTCTCTAATTTTGTTACTGTTTTTTTTTTTGTTTGATTGTGTTTAATCCATTCACGTTATGAGAGTCAGGTTTATATTTTCCTCCAGGTGTCTCTAATACTATTTTTTTCCTGAATTAGGATCTTTCCCTTCTCTTCCTCTGTAAACACAATACTTTGTCTCATCAGTTATTTTAGCTTAATCTATTTTAAGGCGACCTTGTCCCCATTGACTCTCTTCCCCACTTTCTCAGCTTCTCCTCCCTTCCTCTTCTAGATTGTTTTGGAGTTTTACCTACTAGTTCCTTTGTCTTCCTTTCATCTAGTTATTTGGTTCTTCCCCTCTTTTCCCTTCTCACTTAAATAATCAAGTAAAATCTCCCTTCTCCTCCTCCCCTTCAACTTGTTTTGCTCATTAGATTCTTAAATATAATTTTCTTTACCTTTTTCTATAGGATTTATCCTTGTTCACTCTGTTATTTATCTTACCTTTTTATCTGTTCTGAACTTTTTTATTTCTTTAGTCTCCATGTTCTTCATGGAATTAAAACTTCTAAAGTACCTATTTTGGGTTTCCTCTTATAATGTCTGTGTTCGTTCCCCCACCTCACCCTCTTTTTCTATTATGCTCTACCCTTAAAATAGCAGTTCCTGAAGGTTTGAAGAGGACACTGCCCCATGGTAGGAATCTTTCTACGTTCCTGATTATATCTATCATAATTATCCTTTGCCCTGTCCATGATAATTCTCTCCCCTCCCCCCTGCCTTTCCCCATTTGCCATGGAATCTGCTTTCTGGGTCTTTGTCTTCTCGTTCTTCCGAGTGTCAGTTGCCCCTAGGAGCTCTGATGGCCCTTCTTCTGAGGTGGATGAGTGACCTTTCTAACTAACAGATCCCTGCAGATTATACCCATTACAAAGTCCCAATCTTCCCTTATAGGATCTCTTTCTCTCTCTTTGTTTCTTTCTTTCTCTTCCCCTGGAAGCTTTCATCAGAGTAGCCCTTCTCATTACTGAAATAAAATTTTCCTCTTTCTGTCCCCTATTTCAGTCATTCCCTTTGCCTCTTTTCTTGTTCTCTTGTAGACTTTCTTCTTCCTGAGAGATTACAGAAGTTATTGTTGCTTCATTGTTAACCTTTGATTTGATTACTGTACATCACCTGTTTCCCTCTGTCTTCTTCCTCTCCCCCTTTTTTGCACACTGCCATTCTGTAATTTAATCCCACAAAAAGTATTGATTCATTTGTAGACTGAGTATCTTAAAATAAAAATTTGTTTAAAGATCCCTTCCTCCTCCTGAAACATTCTTCTTTAGACATAATGAGAGTCCTTTATCATCTCATTTTATCCATCCCTGTCTCCAGTTACAGGACAACAAGACCTTCCTTTCAATGATAAACCATGTCTTGAGCATGGATGGGTTTTACTTTTCAACAACATATGATCTGACACACACTTTACAGAGGTTATCCAATACCAGTCCAGAGTTTCAAGAAATGAGTCTGTTGGAAAGGGTAAGTTTCTTGTTGAGTAGCAGTTTTCTCTGGCATGATCAGTTTATTTTGTATAATTAAGGTGAAGATGATTGGAAATCCAAGTTTAAAATGCATATGCAGGATAGCCAATTAGAAGAGAACCATTCTCAGTATTTTTATTTTCACAGAAATGAAGTGAGGTTACCAGTAATGTATTCTTTAGCCTTCTGGGAGTTAAATCTAAACATACCACTTCCAATTTTTCATTTGTAATGCCTACATAATTATACATACATAATGACCTTACATAATATGGCTCTTTCTTCCTATCTCCTGCCTTTAACTTTGAAGTACTTTAAGCCTGTCATTTCACAGTGCAGTTTGTTAAACTTGCAATGTAATTTAGAACTCTTTATCTGCTTAGTCTGTTTAGGGCTTCTGACATTCTGGATGGCAGAATACGTGATAATTACATTACACTTGTTACCAATTATGAACAGTACTAATGATATAAATTTTAAATTATATTTAAAACTTACTCTCTATATTACATGCAGCTGAAACAGCTATAAAATTTGCTTTCATTTTATAAAAAGATTATTCTTTATCTGATAAAATACTATTCAGGTAAATTTTAGGATTTGTTTGAGGAACCACACAGTTCAGAGTTTTAACTATAGAGAAGTTTTTAACACTGTAACTTTTTTTTTTTAAAAAACCCTAATTTCCATTGTGCCATAAGATTATGGTGGAAGTTTGGCATCCTCTTTATTAAATTATTATAAGTTTTTCATTTTATGACTTTTATCTTCTAATAGGCAGATCAGCGATTTGTATGGAATGGTCACCTTCTCAGAGAATTATCCGCTCAACCAGAGGTAAACGCCTGCTAGGAATATTTGTAATAATTCTGACACGTTTCTGAGGTGGTCAGTAGGTAAAGTCTATCACTCTCATATCTAATATATAGAATATGATCTACCTTAGAAACTTGGCAGTCTACTTCAACAGTAATGAGAAGCACATATCATGTAATCACTGGAAAAGAATAATAAGTAGGAAATTGGACTTTTTCCAGTATCAGTGAACTCAGTGGAATCCAGATACAAGAGCAGAAGAAAATGGAAACTGAGTCTGGCCAGTGCCCCTTTCAACTGAGTACTCTGCTTTGACAGCGACCTGAGGCGCTTGCTTTTTGTACTGTTGACCCCAAATATCCGTGATTTCCTGTGATAATCAATATTCCATGAATTTCTCTAAATTCTTTTCAAACCCTTAATATACTATGGTAGCAAGTTCTTTAAATTATCACATCCCTGCTCAGCCTTAATCTTTTTAAGCTGAAGATTTAATTGTTTTAACAAGCTCTGCTCATTCAGAAACTTTAATTATAAATGCAAGCTTCCTATGTGTGTGAAGTTATTCCTCTAATTGATGGGTATCAATAGGTAGTAAAATAAATTTTAAAATTTTGGAATAAAATCCTTGGGTAACAATTGAGCTTAATTTTACATTTTTTAGAACATAATGTGTATTTGTCCACTTGATAGTGGAAATGTAGCAAGGCTGTGTCACCAAGAGTTTCATCAGACCCATTAGTTATGATCAGTCTATATGGACGTGTCAGCACAGCTGATCCTTCTGTACTTGGGCTGTGGAATGTACAAAGGGTAACAGACCAGTTAAATGGAAAGTTATGGTTAGAAGGGTTTTGTAACAGCTTTGTTGCCACGGGTACATCTGCCCAGGCATGGATGTTTTCTAAGGAAAATTCACTCACAGGTATTGAGGTATTCAGGAAAGAAACTTGGCCAGATGGAAGCAAGATGTCCATGCTGTCCCCCATCCGGAACAGCCATGTCCTTCTTTGTAGATCATTGATTTTGTTGGTCTATGCTGACTGCAGGGCCTGAGTGGCAGAAAGAGATTTTTCGTGACTTGCCATGACTCAAAAGATTGCTGCTAGTTGGCCTCCTTAATGACCATGCCAGTCACACCTGCCCCACAGGGCAAAGGGCATTCTCAAAAGAGATCACACACTTTGCAAATTGTAGTCTGCTGCATCTGTTGTAAAATGCCTGTTGTTTTTATTGTTAGCTAGACATGTTCCTAGATGGCACTGTAGATGGTGCTAGCTTGCTTGCCAGAACTCAGGGTAGCCTCTGTTGTGTGATGAGTCATCAAAGTTGAACTTCAGTGGGCAAACTTTAATGATAATTGAAACTCAGTGACCATAAAGTCCACCTTTTCTTGGGGGCTAACTTTGATTTATTCTAGACTCTCTCAAAGCCTACTGTTTTTATATTATTTTATTTTGCGGGGGAGGCAAACCGGGTTAAGTGACTTGCCCAGGATCACATAGCTAGTAAGTGTCCGAGGCCACAGCAGAACTCAGGTCCTCCTGACTGCAGGGCCAGTGCTCTCTGCTGTGCTCCCTAGTTGCCCCAAGCCTATTCCTTTGAAGTAATATTTATTACTGTTATAAATTTGAGAGTTGAAAAACCAGTTATTCCAAATCTTTTTTAACATTGTTAGCCCAGGGCCAGGAATTTCATTAAGCAACACTGCCTGGGAATTTGAAAAATCATTCTTTGGATTAGAGGCTTCACTGGTGTTCCAAGAGTTTCTTTTACTTAGTTTTGCTGCAGTCCTTCCTACTTTCTCTACTGTTATGTTAGCTCAACATTTTTGTAAACTCAAGGTCATCTGGAGGAACACTGTGTGTGTGTGTGTGTGTATCTGTGTTTTCCTTTCAAGTATAATCAATCACTATGATAGTTATTTAATTTATTTTATTGAATTTATTTGAACCTGAATTTGAATTTAATTTATTTGAGAAAAAAACAAAACCTCATTTAGCTTCCCAAGTTTATTTTGTGAATAGTTAGCTTTTCTTTACTAAATCACAAGTGATCATCAGGGCACCAAGGACAACCATTTTGCTTCCTGTGAAAGCTCACTATTTTCAGTCCAGAACCTTCTGACTTCAGTGATGGACCTGGGTATTCTAGAACAGGAAAGATATTAATATCAGAAGGACTGGGAAATGGAGCCACTGAGGCAACATCGAAAGCCATCATGTGCCCCTCTTTATGTCAGCACTGACTTAGTTCTGGAATTGACTAATTCCTCATGCCTAAAAAGGCAGAAGGTGCCTTTTGGCAACAGCCAGAGCATTTCCGGTCACAGCTGCCACAGTCCCTTTAGTCTCCGAGACTGCAGGCGGACAGCCGTAAGCTGTAGCTGCTGCGAGGGAGGCTACTGTCAGAGTTAGGGTTGGGGGAGAATGAGTTTTATTAGGTTGTGCTATAGGTTCAAAGTAGAAGAGAGAAGCAGTGGAAGTTCCTGCATCTTTTAAAGGACCTGGCAGCACCTTTCTCATATTGGCTCCAAAACCTTTCCCTCGGAGGAGACAGTGATAGTGTCTGTCATCCCTTGTCCTCACTCAGATAAAGTCAGGTGTAGACAAGGAGGAGCACAGTTGGGGGAAGGTGACACTGTCCTGCCAAAAGATATACCTGATTGCTTAATTTATTTTTCTTGAAAGAAGTGATTTGACCAGTAAAGAGCATGCTGGGTGTGTTTTCTAATAATGTTCAGGAAAGGCAGAGGGGAAGAGAAGCTAGGTATAAATAATGTACAGCTTTTCCATCTCATTTGAATGTTAATCTCTGTATTGAAAACTGAGCTACTGTATTATATTTTAGAATATAACTAAGACCATTATTTTTAAACTTTCAGGTCCATCGGTTTGCTCTCCCTGTCTTATTTGGATGTATCCTTACATGACTGAGATTTTAGCAATCTAGAGATTTTTACCCATGTCGTCCCTTTAAAGAACATATTATAAACCTTCCCAGCTTGCCCAGAAGGTGTTGCTGGTTGGGCAACATGAGCGCGCAGAGCTGGGGCGCCAGGCGCTGAGCAGTAGGCGCGGGTGCACTGGGTCTTGTTCTGACGGCTCATCACAATTGTTGCATTTATAGAAAAGGACCTGGAAAAAGTGAAGAAAAATTTTGACTGTTCCTTAGAAAGAAACATCTAGAATTGTAAAAAAAGCCCAAACATTAGCTACCTTTTTTCCCATCTTCGAACTTCTTTCAGCCTGGCAGAGCGTTATTAATCTCATTGACTCTCAGAGAGTTAGTGACCAGATCACATGGTTACTAAATGACTTGGTTTGTTGTTATCGTTCAGTTGTTTCAGTCATTTCCAACGCTTCATGACCGGATCACCATTTGGGGTTTTCTTGGCAGAGATACTGGCAGGGTTGGCCATTCCTTCTCCAGCCCATTTTACAGATGAGGAAACTGAGGCAAACAGGGTTAAGTGACTTGCGCAGGGTCGTGCAGCCAGTAAGTATCTGAGGCTAGATTGAAACTGGGGTTTGTGTTCTCTCTCTCTGTCTCTCATCCTCATGGGTATATACGTATATATAAACTTAATTACACATACATGTGTTTATCTACATGAGGATTATGTTTCATGTTTAATAGAGCAAATCTAGGTTAAATTCCTGTTTCCACATAGTCTGGCCTGACTTAGAGCTTGCTCCAACTTTCCTTTGCTTTGCTCTTATGTACACACCGGAGTGTGTGAGTAGTGACCTAGTTGGCATTTTTATGTTCAGTAGCTAGGTATGTTGTTTACCATTTTTAGTTTCATATCGGATAATCCATTTTTTTCTTTTTAAAATTGCTTTCACATTTTCCTGAATAGGTATACTGGAGCTAATGAACTGGTAGCTGGATTTTCAAAATAGGGCTCATTTCTTCAATGAATTTAGTATTATAGTCTCTTCTAGGGTATTTAGGCAAGCAGATTGCATGTTACAGCTCTTCCTTTCTGAAAGCCTTATCCCTCAAAGCAGACTATATAGTAGCCATTTCACACAGGTACACTAAGATAAGAAGGCACAAGTAGGGAATTGTGATATTCTGTAGGTAGAAGAGTTACCCAATTGCTGATTCTTCTTTTATTTGCAAATTAATAAAGAGTTAAAAAACAAACCTGAAAACATCACCTCTCTTAAATGGTATTTTGAAATAACTATTACTTGAGTTAGGTTCTTTAACATTTCCTTGTTTAGCTATAAATGCATAAGCTGGGTTGTTTAATTTACTTTCATGCTTAAAAACAAACAACTAACAAACAAAAACCCTGTGATTTGATTGGTGGGGTGGCTCCATCCAGTGAGTGGCACCCTGAATGGGCAACCATCAATTGATAAAGCTCTTTCCACTCTGTGAAACTGGCCACTGGATATTATTCTAGCTTGTTGTTCTACCTGGAAGAACTTGCATGTTGCTCACGTGGCCTTGAAGAACCTGGGCTCACCCTCCACCCTGGGAGGAACTGTCAGTGTAGGATTTGAGGAGAAGGCAGGCCTACCAGCTTCTCCAAAAGAGGCTTGCAATGTTTATCACAAAGAGAGTAAATAAAGAGTTGTGACTTTGTAAGGCATTATGCAGATCTGCATTTTTTCTGAGTTTTGAAAATAACGTCCTGTGCTAACAACATCAGAATATGAATGAAACCTGAACGTGTTCATGTGTCATTTCTGTTTTGTGTTTTTCTTAATGCTTTTAAGTCATCACTATGCACTCTTGTTCTATTAATGGAAAATATTTTGATTGGATTCTCATCTCACGGAGGAGCTGCTTCCGAGCTGGCGTGCGCTATTATGTGAGAGGTAAGATTCATCTCTCTGGCTCTTCCCAAACTCACCCTCTACGGGGAGGAAACCATGAGGAGACTCTTGGGGTGTTTAGAGCTGACAAATTTAACTTTGCACCTTCAGCTTGTTTTCATTGGTATTTGGTAACTTCTCTAGTTCTTTGTGTTGTCCTTCAGTGTCATAATTAGGTAGATTCTCTAATCCAGTCCCATAAACATTTATCAAGTGCCTGCTGTGTACTTGACACTGTGCTAAATGCTGTGGATACGATTAATAAAAAGAAAGGCAGGCCCTGCTCTGTTTATAATCTAAAGGGGAAAACAACCAACAAAAGGAGGAGGGCAAGCTGGCTAGGAGAAGAGGGGAGGGCCCCCAGGAAGTATGAGGGTATCTTATCCCTTGGAGGTGAAACCAGGCATGGCCACAGATAGAGTGGAGGAGCCAGGGGTCCAGACAATGGGAGGAGGGAAGAGGTGGCCAAAGGATGTGGCCTCAGTCAAGGGTGGACTTGGCATCTGGGTGGTGAGATTAGGGGTGACAAGCTTATCCTGAGAGGGCTGGCTTGTTCTCTGGAGCTGAAACCAGAAAAGGCAGCAGATGTAGGCTGGGGATAGGGTCAAGGTTAGGTCCATGCCTACATCTTCTGTGCCTATGTAAGGCAGAAAGTTTTGTGGCAGGAAGTTTTAATTTGTATTTTGAGCATCTAGCTCAGTGGGTGCTTAATAAATGCTTGCTTGTTTGTGTGGTTATACTGCTAGCTTGAATGTTCAACTGTAGGCTCCCTTTCACTGTTAGAAGAGAAAGGTTCTTGTGTTTTACTGTGAGCATAAAAGCAGAATCAGAACTAGAATCAGCTTCTAAGAATTCAGCTGTTTACCAGAAAAGAATTGCGTTAGCCTTCCGTTAGGACTTGGCTTTCAGTTACTGGTTGCTTTGGCCCTTGCCCTGTGGAGATGTCTTGTGCTGTTGGAAAGATCAGTTGTATCTAAGTTTCCTCAGTGCTTCAGTGTCCTGGGAGCTCACCCAAGAAGTGGGGAGCTCCTTCCAGGTATGCCAGTCACAGGCCAGTCATGACTTTGTGTCCTTATTTAGGACATTATATGTTTGGAGGTATTTAAAATTCCAGCAAAATTTCCCTTGTGTGTCATTAAAAAGAGCTGTAGAACATTAAGAGGAGAAGGGGCCTTAGATTACCTGGCATGCCTTCTTATTTGAGAGATGAGGTCATGGCTCTCTAGGAAGGAAAAGGGACTTGTCCTGAATGAGTGGGTAGCGACCTGGCACCAGACTTACACCGGCATCATTCATAGGTTTTCTTCACTGAAATATTCTGTCTTAAGGAAAACTCTTAAGTCAAATTACACATTCTTGGCAGTAATTTCAAAAAGTTACTAAAAACTATTTCTGCTCCTGACTTAAGTCAGTCATTTAACACTGTTCTTGGACTCCCTTTTAATTATGTTTAATTTACCATAGTTTACCACAAATGGATTTTTATGTGTTTTAAACGTGTGTTTTCCCACCTCTACATTTTTGTAATTTGATAAATTCTTTGAGCATGACAGTGGCATATCCAATCCAAGGTTAAACTAGGAATATTTTAAGTGTGCATAATTCCTACTAGTTACTTAGTAATATGGGATGGGGAGAACATTTCAAGCATAGGGGACAATGTAGACAAAGACACAAGTGGAAAAACAGGGCCATGTAGCAGAGATGGTAAGAAGGCCATTTTGTCTAGAGTGTAAAGTATGGGGGGAGGGGGCGGGAATTTTGTTTAATATTGGAAAGGAAGGTGATACACAGGGATGGAGGACCTGGATCCATAGACTTGGGAGCCCTGAAGGGGTCTGAGCAGACAAGGAGTGTGCCTGAGTGAGGAGGAGGAGGATGGCTTGGAGGGGATGGAGAATGGAAGGACATGACCAGTCTGGCCACTGTGACTGTGCTCAAGTGTTGGTTATGGGAACAGCAGGGATGAGGCAGGGACCTCAGATTGACTTGGGAGAGGGAGAGAAAAGAATCAAAGCAATCACATACATAATTATGCGTTATATCTAGACTTCACTCTTGTATTTGTTTAAACCGGCCACTAAGTTGAGACAGCCATATTCCAAATGCCATGCTACATTGTCCCTGCAATCCAAAAGACCAAAGACTCTTTGCCACGCTGTGTGTTCTTGGTTCAGAAAATGTGGCCACTGTGTTGGTACCTCTTTAAGACTTAGAGAAATGAGGTTTTTAGTTTAATTTCCTGCTTGAGGTACTGTACTAACTAATAAAATTATATTTCTCAAAATCAGTTTTATAATGAATACTTTTCAGACTGATCCTCTCTCTATTTTGTTGAGTTAGCAGGGTTCTATGGTGGTTTTCTCATTAACTCTGTTTTTTCTAATGCAGGAATAGATTCTGAAGGCCATGCTGCCAACTTTGTTGAAACGGAGCAAATTGTGCACTACAACGGGAGCAAAGCATCATTTGTCCAGGTGGGGACACTTTGCTTTGTCCTCATGTCATGCATGATGCTTTGTCGTTTTATCCCTGTTTGATTTAGTGTTAACAAAGCTACGGAAACAAGCCACCCCCTACCTACCTTTCACTTCCCTGTCACTGAAATTGGAGTCTACAGAGCAGAGTGGGGCTGCGGGAACTTTGGAGACAGCAAACATTTCTGTTTTTTCAACTTGAGCCTTTTAAAACTGAAGTGACGGTGAGCAAATAGCTAAGAGAAGGAAATGGCTAAAGAGCAAACTAACTTAACTTTGACTTTCTGTTTACTCTCGGTGACCCAGAAGTGTGCAATGAGGCACTGAGTTTCATTTATTACAAATGAACCCTAAATGTCTTGTTGCTTCAGAACTGTGATGAATAAGCCTGAGCATTTATGTAAGGATGCTAAAACATGCCTTTCATGGACTGCCACTCTTCTAAGCATCTCCTATAAGAATCAGGCATAGCTTATCCTCCCCAACTTTTGAAGAAAGTGATTTATTTTAGATAGAAAACAGGTAAATCTCTAACATATGCTGAAACAAGATAAGACTTTATTAAAAAAGATACATCTGACATTTAAGAATACAGTGGATTTACTTTAGGAGCAACTCTGCTGGAATCCTTGTCCTGTTTTCTTAGGTGGTTGATTTGACCAGGACTATGTTGAGGTAATTCTGGCATCAATGTTGAATGAGAAAACCACCTTAGGGATGTCAAGGATGCCAGTCACAATTCCTCCACAATTCAGTAGATGGTTTTAAAGCTTGTCTGTGGAAGACACCTGTCCCCTATGACCAGCCTATTTGCCTTAGACATACGGGTCCTTAGACCACAGGCATAGAGGCCATCATGAGGCCGTCCCTCAAGGTTTCTCTGGTGAGGGAAGACTTGCTGACTCGGCCTCTCTGACCATAGGTTTGTCTCATGGGAGGTGAAGGGAGGGAAATGGTGGAGTAAGTGGAGAGAAAAGAAAGAGAATCAGATTTCCCCATGCCTACCCCCATTTCTGTTTTTATTTTTTCAGACTAGAGGTTCTATGCCCTTTTTCTGGTCCCAAAGACCAAACCTCAAGTATAAGCCAAAGCCACAGATCAACCAAGTGGCCAATCAGGTAGGCGCCTACCTGCTCCACTCACTGCCAGAAAGTGGGAGTCTGACTGGGGGGGAAGGGGAATGGTGTTTCCCTTTGGCCTAGAGGGGAGGGTCTCTGTATTCCCTTAACACTTACACATAGTAGAAAGAAAAAAATAATAGAATATGTGACTAGACCCTAAATCCTCCTTCCCTATAATGATAACACAGTCCTTAGGACAGTGAGCTTTTGCAACAGAACTAGCATAGTGTCACGGGAAATAGCCCTGGAGACTTGGATTCTAGTCTTTTCTTGGGGATGAGAGGTGTCACAGGGAACAAGTGACTTAACTTGTGTGAACCTCAGTTTTTCTCTTCTGTTGATTGGGAATAGGATCCGCCCCACCACCCCATGGTTGTGAAAGGGTCCATTGAAATAATCTGTAACAGCAGCAAGCCACTTCAAGAAGGCACTGTGCTAACAGAGTAATCATAGAGGATTCCAGCCTGGATCTCAGAGGCTGTGGAAGCTCAGAGCCCACTACCGTTTGCGTCACTTAGTGTCTGCCATTCAGGATTAGATGGAAGATGAATACTACATCTTGCTTATCAGTGTTAATTTTCTTATTAGCCACTAATTTTTAATGAGATGATTCTCTGAGCTTTTAGAATATAGACTTAATTTAGAATTAGAAGATAGGTGCTTAATTTAGCCAGTGTAATGTAAGCAGAAAACTCAGAGATACTTTTAAAAACTTACTGAAGTAATTTCTGTGAAGAATCTTACCACCAGATAGTCAATTTGTTATTCTTTTCCTTTTTCCTTCAGATGGATGGTTTTCAAAGGCATTTTGACTCACAAATAATTACTTATGGAAAACAAGTCATCATTAATCTGGTACGCGTCTAGAAAACCTTCAGAGAAAAAATACGCATCTGCTTTTAAGCAAACTTGACAGAAAGCTATTGGTGTTTAAATCTTTCACAGGTCAACCAGAAGGGCTCAGAGAAGCCACTTGAACAGACATTTGCAAAAATGGTAACCTCTTTGGGAAATGGAAATATCAGGTACATGTCCATTGAAACTTGATTTTCTTTCGTATGTTCAGTGGTTGCGCCGAAACAAAGATGTTGATATTGTTGATGTTATGCTTCGTTTCTCGTTTTATGACTGTCTTTTGAATGGAAGAGGGAAGATAAATTTACCTGTTAGAAGGTTCAGACATCTTCACTGCCCGCCTGCAGCCTTAGGTTCTGTCATTTAGACTTGGCGCTGCTTACTGAGTTATGAAAGGCAGAGAGTTAAGTACATCATCATCATCATCACGGATACAGGGAAAAGATAGGTACAGAAATCACAGTTCCCACCCTCTGTGATCAACTCTTGTGATAACCACTGATAATCTGGTGGCGAGGGGACTTCGCTCATTTTCCCGGCTCACTGCTTGGTGCTGAGGATGTTAATAGGCAAGCCTGCAAACCTGGCAGGTGGGGAAAAGCCAAAGAGCCCATCTACTTCACATAGTCAGCACCTAAGAGTTGACCGTAGTCTGGTTTTCCTTGGTAGTTGATCTGCTCTGTTAGGTAAAGGCAGGATTCCTCTCTTGCAATACATGTAAAGCACCCTTCGTGTCCTTTTTGTAAGGTTTGCATAGCAAAGTTAGCTTGTCTGTTATTAAGTCATACTTCCTTATGCTCTGTATGGCCACGGGAGAGGGACACACACACACATGCATGCACATATGCACGCACATACACATGCATACACACGTATACACATACATACTTGCGTTTGGGTGTGAGGCAGTCATGTCCCTGCCTGAGGTATGTGTTTGACCTGTGAAGGTCTTAGGAAAGGGGTGAGCTTCATAACATTTAATGCTTCTCTGCATAATTTCAAAATAGATATGGAAGCAAATGTAGTCTCTTTTAAGCAAAACTCCAAAAAATAAGCTATTCCCTGTTTTTCTTTCCTTTTCAATTCAGTGAGTGGGGAGTATGGTTATATGCTGTCTCTCAGCACACCCTTTCCCCCAAAAGGTTTTAGAAATGAGGCTTCAACCGGTGTCTCTCTTTTGTGGTGTTTCATTCAGGCCTTTTTAACATCTTGTAACCACTTAGTTTTAGGTTTAGACACGTAGAAAAGCTTCTTCTTTCTAGTTATTCATGTTGATTTGTGATCTTTATACCTTCATCCAAGATCTCCTGGAGAACATAATGATACACCTTAGTTTGTCTCTCATTTTAGTCAAAATTTCACTCCTGCTTAGAGAAGGAGTGAATGGATCAGCAGAAGCCCAGAATCATAATTGCCCATAATTTGGGGTTCTTTGGCATTGGCCTGTACATCAGTACCCCGCTGGCACAGTTTGGGTGACAGGCTTACCTGGGATCCTGAGTGCATGCTGACTTGGTGCCTCCATCTTGTCTCTGGGCCAGGCTGTTCCCTTTTTTTCTTGGGCAGACAAAGCAGACAGTGGGAAGGGGCCAAGCACTGTGCTGGCTGCCCCACAGCCGGAACCAGGCTGCTTACAAGGGCAGAAAACAATGGCGAGAGATTGGCGCATTTAGGAAGAGCAGTGGGTTGGCAAGGTCCAGCCAGACTTGAGAGCAGCTTGAGGCACATTGAGGACTGCAGTGCTTTCCTTGGGAGCAGTGGCAGCTCCCTCTTCAGGGCCTCGTGGTGTGCCCCATAGCTGGGTCTGAGGCTTTCAGTTCCCAGGGGGCTTCACCTCTTGTGCTGGAAACCACTTTAATAGCTTGCGGGAGTCTGTGAGCCCTTTCTCAGAATAATATCTTAAACAGAGGTGGCTCAATGGATGGAGCTGGGCCTGGAGTCAAGACCAGAGTCCAAATGGAGCCCCAGATACTTGCTGACTGTGACTTCGGGCAGGTCACATAACCTGTCTCCCTCAGTTTCCTCATCTGTAAAATGAGGGTTATGAAAGCACCGACCTCCCAGGGGTGTTGTGAGGATGAAATGAGGTAATAATTGTACAGTGTTCTGTGCCTTTCACATAATAAGACACATGGAGAATCTGAATGTTCTAGAGTAGAGGGGGCCACCTTTTGGAGAAGGTGGGTGAAGACTGGAGGCAGAGGGATGAAATGGGGACTATTGTGATGGTGAAGGGACAGGTGATAAGAGCCTGAGCTAGGGTAGTTGTGGACGGCAGGGGACAGATGTGAGAAATGGCAGCTAAACCCAGGGAGCAGAGGGCATCCAGAAAAGGGGAGGGAGAAGAACCATCCACAGATCAGGAAGAATGAGAAGAAATCATTGGATTTAGCATGACCTTGGGAAGAGTCATTGTGCTTGAGTGATGAGATTGGAAGCTAGAATGCCTGAGCTTCATAAGTGAGTGGGAAGTAAGGACATTAAGACAAGGAATTCACATTCATTTTAGTTACAGCCCTTATATTTTTCTAGTGAAATAATGGAAAGGTCAGCAGGTACCTTTTGGACCATTGAAAAACATGCATAGGTAATCACGACTGAAGGGATTTACTTGAACTGTGAAAGCTAGAGTTTGAGGGTCAAGTCACGGTGGTGGTGGTTGTTGTTGAAGCAAGAGAATGGGTATTTGTCTTCCTCAGAATCAGATGCCACCCTCTGTTCTAGCATTCCTTAGACGACTCCCCTGCAGTTATTAGGGTGCTCTTTCTTCAATGTCTTTGGGTGGTATTTATCACTCTTGGGTCAGTGCCCTTCTATCCCCCAGGCAGGTGGGGACAATTTCAGCTTTACCCTGGTATCCCTAGTGCCTAGCATATTTAGTAAATATTTAATTAATGTTTATTTATTTGCATAAAATAAATTTCCAGAGGCAGCATGTGTATTTATAGGGAATAAGGGGAATCTGCCTTATTCAGAACCAGAATTTCCTAAATCATGCAGTTGGCAGTAGTTGCTGCTGCTATAAGGTGATCTTGCTCAATTGGTAGCATAGTCCAAATGGATCTCCTTTTGCAGTAAATAAGATAAAGTAGAAACACAAATAACTTTTACTTCAAGAAAATAAGGTCTTTATTTCAAAATATACATTTCTACGTTATGTAATTAGTTATTAGAAGATAAAAATATTTTGAGTAGGAATGAAACAAATATCTGATCTCAGTTAAGAGCTGGTTAATGTTCTTCATACTTAGCTGGACAGGATGTTGTAGACAGAAGCCTTCTCACTTTCTTGTGCTTCTGACTTCATTTCCCATGGCAGCCTGAGAGATTATCTAAGTGGCCCCTCATCTGACTGGTGGAAGTCTTGGAAGTTCATTCTCATTAGCTCCTCCACGTGTCAGCATCTCAGTTACATCAATTATAAGCTAACTTATGAAAAAGCCTTTTATGCTGTAGACATTTATGAAGGTGGCAGGACTCTGTCATCATTGCATTGTGGAAACAAACACCATGTCTTTATCTCTCTTCAGTGTAAGGTCTTCTAGAGTAGACCCTAGCAAGAGAGAACAAGGTCCTTCCTCACATTGGCCTATCTCCCACTGGACTTTAATTCCCTATCAGAGAGAACTGGATACACATTGGTCACTGTGCCTGCCCACTGCCCTTCCCTTCTGGGACCCTCAGTTCCTTAAAGAGGCTTTTGGGTACAGATAGGAAGCTGTTACCAGCACTTTTAGCTGCTTTTCACCAATTAAAACTTGCCAACACTTATCAGATTTGATTTTTATAAATATAATTCTACATATGAAAAATTTTACAACAAACAATGCCATTTTCTCTTACAACATGTATTTCTGAAACTTAATTTTTTTTCACAAATGTTTGAATCTTTGATCAGTCTGTTTGATCCGATTTTAAATTCTTGAGAATAAGAGCCATCTTTCTGCACCCCCTGCAGCACCTTGCATGATACTTATTGTATTGACTTGAATCTGATTTGTTATGAATATTTTAATGTATCTCTTTTTTTCAAATGTCCTGGAAGGGAAGAGAACCACGTGTATGGCAGAGTTGAGAGACTTTCTTTCCCATAGATATGGGCCTCCCCACTGTGCATATCCCTGCCTAGTATCTGGAGGCCTCGGGCCCAGAGGCTCCAATTGAGCCTTCTGCTTTGGTTCTCCAGGGCATCACCTCACCAGGGTCTTCTGCCTTTATGTGCTGTATGTATGCACAAGTAAAGGGGAAACATACATCCTGGTCATGAGCACGAGGCTCTTTTTCCTCAGGGGTGAATGTAAGGCTAGGAGGAGAACTCCCTTTACCCTTCTTTTCCCCAGAAAACATGTAGTTTGATATAAAAGGGACATTAAGAGATAGTTTATCTTCTGAATATCTCCATCTTTTGCATAGATACGTTGCATTTGACTTCCACAAGGAATGTAGTAAAATGAGATGGGATCGTTTGCAGATTTTGCTGGATCAAGTAGCTGATCTTCAAGATGAATTTGGGTAAGCTAGTATTGCCTTGCATGCTGTGATGTACCCAGTGCCATGACTTCCTGTTAGCAGTCAGCTAGCAGATTTTCCAAAGTCAGTTACCCTACTGTACTGTCAGATGGTGGATGAGGGAGGTGCCACACAGCTAATGGATATAGTGTTAAATTTGTTGGGAGGCAGGAAGACTTGTGATCATATTCCACCACTGACACGTTATCTTTTTTGACCTTTAGTTTCCTTATCTGTAAAATGGGGATAACACATGCAATACCTTCCTCCCAGGGTTGTTGCAGTGTTCAACCTAGAAATGTTAAGCAGAACATTTTGCCGGCTGTATAAATGTCAATTTATAATTTCCTATACATATCTACTGCTAGGTAGCACCATAGTGTACGGAGCACTGGCCCTGGTTCGTCTTCCTGAGCTCAAATCCAGCCTCAGACACTTATTAGCTGTGTGACCTTGGGCAAGTCACTTCACCCTGTTTACCTCAGTTTCCTCATCTGTAAAATGAGCTGGAGAAGGAAGTGACAAACCACTCCAGTATCTTTGCCAAAAAAAAACAAAAACCCAAATGAGGGTCACGAAGAGTCAGAAATGCCTGAAAAAACGACTCAACAATAAAATCACATATGTTTTTAAACTATCTAAAAGAAACTATCTGTTGGTCTTTCCACAATTTTATTAGATAATTAGATGCGTAACTAAAATATACCCTTTTATTTGCATAGTGTGCTTAATTGAATAGTTGCAGGAAAAGTTTGGACATGAAATGATTTTTATATGTGAAGCTACCATTTAAAATTACTTAAATCTAATTTTCTTTTAAACAGTTTAACTTTTTAAAACCCTAGTGCTTACATGGCATTTTCATTTTCTGGTGCTTATATGGCATTACTTTCTTCACAGTGGGTAGTGCAAGTGTCCACATAGATCATTTGTGGGAAGGACTATAAACTATCATGACTTTTAAAATTTTAAATGCTTGTGACATCTGTTATGACATGGGATACAGTGCCTCTTTTAAGCTTGGGTTCCTGCCTCACTGCTACCACAAAGTTGTGAAGGCTTCTCCGTCAGAGACCACAGCCCTTCTCACTGCTTCCTTTTTCTATTGCAGTCCCACTTTCTCTCCTACAAAATCATCTTAGCCTACCCTCGTGGACAACTGAACTTTTATGAAATGTTAGGAAACATCAGAAGTCAGACCATATTTATACAGGATAATTATCCAGCTATAGAAATGTTTATACACAAATGTTTTAGTTATTTTCTAGTGGATGCTAATGGCAAAGTGGTGACAAATCAGGAAGGAATATTCCGTAGCAACTGTATGGACTGTCTGGACAGGACCAATGTGATTCAGAGCCTGTTGGCCCGCCGCTCTCTGCAAGCCCAGCTCCAGGTAGGGCTTCTCCAAGTAGTGATGCCTGACTGTAAAAATTCTGTATTTAAGGAAAGTAAACCTCTGTCTTCTGTTGAACCCTGGAGAAGTAATCAGCTAGACCCTGACTTTCCAAGTTGCATTAGCATTTATCATGAATGCACATCAAATATATTTCACATTGATCTCATGACTATCTAATCACAAGTAGTAACTTCAGTTATCCTAGTCACACCATCCTGTGAGTAGTAAAGAAAAGTATTTGGGGGAGAAAATGGTGCATTCCTGGAGGCATGGTCATAACTGTATCACACTTGTGTTCGTTTCTTTTCTCTTACCTGCAGAGAGAGAGAGACAGAGAGAGAGAGAGTGTGTGTGTGTGTGTGTGTGTGTGTGTGTGTGTGTGTTATTTTGTTGAGACATGTACTTTTTCTCCTGAAAATTCCATGTACCATGTTTTGCTTGTATGGAATCCAGAGAATTGGTGTTCTGCACGTCGGACAGAGAATTGAAGAGCAAGCTGAATTTGAAAAAATTTACAAAAATGGTAGGTAGCCTCTTTGACAGAAGGGAAAGTTGTTTACTTTGAAATATAATTCCCTTTGGTAGATGGAAATTTCTCTTGTCATTTGAACTTGTCTTTTTCTTTTCTTTTTTTGTTCCCAGCGTGGGCTGATAATGCAAATGCTTGTGCCAAGCAATATGCCGGAACTGGTGCCTTGAAGACTGATTTTACCAGGCAAGTCAGGGCCTAAACATCACACTAAAGACAACTCCATTTGGTCCTGTAAGGTCACATACTTGTTGCGTTTTATGATCTCCTCAAGAAAGATATGGATTACTTGTAACTTTCAACACCAGAATCTTTTTTTTTTAATTTATTTATTTTAAGTTTTCAACATTCATTTCCACAAAATTTTGAGTTCCACATTTTCTCCCCATCTCTCCCCTCCCCCAACCCAAAGTGCTGAGCATTCTAATTAATCTGCCCTCCCTTCTAACATCCTTCCCTTCCCTTATTCCCATCTTTTCTTTAGTCCTGTAGGGCAAGATAAATTTCTATACCCCATTACCTGTATTTCTTGTTTCCCATTTGTATGCAAGAACAATACTCAACAGTTGTTTCTAAAATTTTGAGTTCCAATTTCTCCTCTTTCCTCCCTCCTCACCCATCCCCATTGGGAAGGCAGGCTATTCAATATAGGCTATATATGTGTAGTTTTGTAAACAACTTCCATAATAGTCATGTTGTGTAAGACTAACTATATTTCCCTCCATCTTATCCTGCCCCCCATTTCTTCTATTCTCTCTTTTGACCTTGTCCCTGCCCAAGAGTGTTGACTTCAAATTGCTCCCTCCTCCCATTGCCCTCCCTTCCATCATCCCCCCCTACCTTGCTTATCCCCTACACTTTCCTGTATTGTAAGATAGGTTTCAAAATGAGTATTAATTTTATCCCTTCCTTGAGTCAAATGTGATGAGAGTAAGCTTCATGTTTTCCCTTTCATCTCCCCCCTTTTTCCCTCCATTGTTGAAAAGTCTTTTTCTTGCCTCTTTTGTGAGAGATAATTTGCCCCATTTCCCCATTCCATTTCTCCCTTTCTCCTCCCAATATATTTCTCTCTCTCCCCTTAGTTTCATTTTTTTTAGATATGATCCCTTCCTATTCAACTCACCCAGTGCTCTGTGTGTGTGTGTGTGTGTGTGTGTGTGTGTGTGTGTGTGTGTGTGTAACCCCACCAACTACTCATACTGGAAAATGTTTCAAGAGTTACAGATATAGTCTTTCCACATAGGATTGTAAACAGTTCAACTTTACTAAGTCCCTTATGATTTCTCTTTCCTGTTTACCTTTTTATGCTTCTCTTGATTCTGGTGTTTGAAAGTCACATTTTCTTTTCAGCTCTGGTCTCTTCACCAAGAATGCTTGAAAGTCCTCTGTTTCATTGAAAGACCATTTTTTTTCCCCTGAAGTATTATACTGAGTTTTGCTGGGTAGGTGATTCTTGGTTTTAGTCCTAGTTCTTTTGACTTCTGGAATATCATATTATACTGCCTTCGATCCCTTAATGTAGAAGCTGCTAGATCTTGTGTTATCCTGTATTTCTTGTAAACAACATATTGTTGGATTATGGATTTTAATCCATTCTTCTGTCCGTCTCTGTTTTATGGGAGAGTTCATTCCATTCACATTCACAGTTATGATTACAATCTCTGTATTTTCCTCCAACCTCTTTCCCACTGTTTGTACTTTTAGCTGTCTCTTCTCCCTTCCCCTCCTCAATAGTTTTCACTTTTCACTACCACCTCCTGCAGCCTTCCCTTCCTTCTTTTAGTCCCCCTCCCTTTTACTCCCCTTTACCCTTACTGCTTTTTCCCTCCTTTTTGGCTTCCCCTCCCCTTTCTTTCCCCTTCCCCTCCTACTGCCTATAGAGGTAGTTAGAATTATATACTTAAGTTTATTGTTCCCTCATTGAACCAAATCAGATGAGAGTACCTCTCAAACAATGCTCATCTCCCTCCCCTCTTTCCCTCTACTATAATTTTTTACTTCTTCCTGTGATGTAATTTGCCATTTTCTGCTTCCTCCTTTTCACACCTCCTGTTCCAATCTCTTCACATGCTTAATTCATATTTTTAACTTGACATCATTTATTTATACCCGTTCCCTTTATGTATATACCTTTTATATTTCATAATAGATGTACAATTCTCTTTTCTTTTTTCCCTCCCTGCATCACTTTATTCTTTTTTTAAATTTTTTTAAATGTTCTACAATTACTACCAAAAAGCTTATATTTTTACCCCCCGCCTACCCCCCCCCCTCTCCCTCCCCAAGACACCATACAATTCTGTATATGATCTACATTTACTTTCCTATTGAATACGTTTTCACTATAGTAATGCTGTATAGATGAACTAAAATAAATGGAAGAAATCATATTTCAAATCAAAACATAACACACACACACACACACACACACACACACACACGATCTGCAAATGAATTCCATAGTTCTTTCTCTGAGTGTGGAAGGTGTTTTGCCTCAGAAAACCATTGGGAATTGTTATTATTATTTTTTTAAGTTCTTGTGTTATTACGAAGTTCCAAGTCTACCAGAAAAAACTCGTGCACACTGTGGTCGTTGCTGTGCACAAAGTTCTCCTGGTTCTGCTCCTTTTGCTCAGCATCAGATCATGTAAGTTCTTCCAGGCCTCTCCAAAGTCTTCTTGTTCATCATTTCTTATGGCAATAGTACTCCCATTACATTCATATACCACAACTTATTCAGCCATTCCCCAATGGATGGGCATCCCCTTGATTTCCAGTTTTTGGTAACTACAAAGAGTGCTGCTATAAATATTTTTGTACATGTGGGACCCTTTCCCATTTTTATGATCTCTTGGGAATACAGTTCTAGTAGTGATATTGTTGGATTAAAGGGTATGCACATTTTTGTAGCCCTTTGGGCATAGTTCCAAATTGCTCTCCAGAATGGTTGGATGAGCTTACCGCTCCACCAACAATGAATTAGTGTTCCAATTCTCCCACATCTTCTCCAACATTTATCATTTTCCTGTTCTGTCATGTTTGCCAGTCTGATAGGTGTGATGTGGTACCTCAGAATTGTTTTGATTTGCATCTCTCTAATCAGAAGTGATTTAGAGCATTTTTTCATGATTATAGATATCTTTCATTTCTTCTTGTGAAAATTGCCTATTCATATCCTTTGACCATTTATCAATTGGGGAATAGATGTACAATTCTCAAGATTAACAGGTATCATCTCCCTTATAGGGAGGTAAACAGTTTGTCCAACTTGAGTAACAAGTTTTTTTTCCCCCCTGTTTACTTTTTTATGCCTCACTTGAGACCTGCATTTGAAGATCGAATTTTCTCTTAAGTTCTGGTGTTTTTGTCAGGAAGGTCTGGAAATACTTTACTTCATTGAATGACCATCTTCTTTCCTGAAATGTTATGCTGAACTTTGCTGGGTAGTTGATCCTTGGTTGTAGTCCCAGCTCCTTTGCTTTATGGAATATCGGATTCCAGTTCCTTCAGTCTTTTAATGTAGGAGGTACAAGGTCCTGTGTGATCCTGACTGTATCTCCTAGATACTTTAATGTTTTCTTTCTGGCTGCCTGTAGTATTTTCTCCTTCACTTGATAGTTCTGGACTTTGGCAACAGTATTTCTTGGGGTTTTGAGTTTGGGATCCCTTTTGGTAGGTGAACAGTGGATTCTTTCGATGACTGTTTGCCCTCTGACTAGCACTTCTAGGCAGTTTTCCTTGATGATTTCCTGAAAGATATTGTCCAGACTCTTTTTTTCATCGTGACTTTCTGGCAGGCCAGTAATCCTTAAATTTTCGCTCCTGAATCTATTTTCCAGGTCAGTTGTTTTTCCAATTAGATAGGTTACATTTTCTTCTATCTTTTCACTCTTTAGATTTTGTTTGACTGATTCTTGCTGTCTGATGGAGTCATTAGTTTCTACTTACCCAATTCTGATTTTTATCAAATTGTTTTCTTCAGTTAACTTTTGCATCTCCTTTTCCATCTGTCCAATTGTTCCTTTTAAGGAGTTATTTTCTCCAGTTAGATTTTTGTGTTTTCTTTTCCATTTGTCCAATTTTCCCAGTTAGGTTTTGTGCTTCCTTTTCTGTTTGTTCAATTTTCCTTTTTAAAGAGATGTTCTCATTGTTGAATTCTTTTTTCATACTTTTAAAATCATTGGCCAGTTTCTCTTCTATTTCCTTCTTCAGCTATTCCAGGAGAGCTGTTTGTGCATATGAGCAGTTCATAGTCCCTTTTGAAGTTTCAGATGGAAGTACAATCTCAATACTGACCTCTTTGATATTTGTGTTTTGGTCTTTGTCCCCATAGAAAGATTCTATGGTTTTTTAGCTCTTCTTTTGCTTTTTCTTGTTCATGATGGTGATTATGTGTTGTGACTTCTGGTTCTTTCAGTTAGAAGCTGCAGGACTTGATGTTGAGCTGACTGGTGTAAAAAAGCTAAGAGCAGGTGTCTTTTTGTCTTTTAGTTTTGTGTTTCCCCGATCAGCCCTGGGGTTAGTTTGTTAAGTGTAGGGGTGAGGTGGTCTGGTCATGGGAGATCTCCTCAGCTGAGCTGAGGCAAGGGCAAGCTCAGGAGATGGTGATCCCAGCTGCCCTATTGTCTTCCCATTTCCCCTAGAGTGCTGAGGCACGCCTAGATCCTAGTGCAAATTTCCACTCCTCCTGGGTCTCCTAGCACTGAGGCTTTCCTGGGTCCTAGTTCAAGTTTCCATCACCCTGGGTCCCCTCTCCTTCCAGTTTGCCTCTGCCACAGTAGGAGGAATCCCCCCCAGCTATTTTCCTAGCCTCAGGTGTTACGAGACTATTTGCCCCTTCTGCTGTTTCTACTGATCCAGGATTTTTCTGGGGAAATATTTTATGGTTCTTTCGAGGTCATCAAGCAGGGAGGAGAGAGCATTTACTGATCACTCCACCATCCTGGCTCCCAGAAGTTCAAGTAGGTGACTTACAGATGTTTAATCCTCGGGCTGAAAGGCTCAGGAGCTGCTGCGGCTGATACCTGGTGCTCAGCGGCTGTTGCTCGTTCAGCTCTGTTGGTCTCTCACCCTGGGCTGCTGCTCTGCTGGTTCTGCCCTCTGCTGTCTGAGGTCTCCGCAGGGCCCTCCTGCTCTGCTGCGTGTGCTGTGTGTGTTGCGCTGTGTGCTGTGGGCTTACCCCCGTAGAACAGACCCTTCACATGGACCTCCTAGTCTGTCCTGGGCTGTGAATCTGCCACAGCCTATCTTCTATTGGATTCTGCACCTCCAAAATTTGGTCAGATTCTCTTTTTAGAGGCATCTGAAGGAGTTTGTCTAAGAGTTTAAGTGAATTGTTGCTCTCACTCGCCATCGTGACTCCGCCATCTGGGCTCCGCTTCACCCTGATTGTATTTCCACAAAACTCAAATTGTTTTTTTCTAGCTGCTTGCTATATTTTCTCCTTGACCTGGTAACTCTGGAGTTTGGCTATAATGTTCTTAGGAGTTTCTCTTTTTGGATCTCTTTCAGGAGGTGATTGGTGGAGTCTTTCAATATTTATTTTGTCTTCTGATTGTAGAATATCAGGGCAGTTTTCCTTCATAATTTTATGAAAGATGATGTCTAGGCTCTTTCTGGTCATGGCTTTCAGGTAGTCTCATAATTTTTAAATTGTTTCTCCTGGATCTATTTTCTAGGTCAATTGTTCTTCCAATGAGATATTTTATATTATGTTCCATTTTTTCATTCTTTTGGTTTTGTTTTGTGATTTCTTGGTTTCTCATAAAGTCATTAGCCTCCCTCTGTTCCATTCTAATTTTGAAGAACTATTTTCTTCAGTGAGTTTTTGGACCTCCTTTTCCATTTGACTAATTCTGCCTTTTAAAGCATTCTTCTCCTCATTGGCTTTTTGAACCTCTTTTTACCAATTGAGTTAGCTTATTTTTCAAGGTTATTTTCATTAGCATTTTTTGGGTGTCCTTTAGCAAGTTGTTGACTCACTTTTCATGATTTTATTGCATCTCATTTCTGTTTCCAGTTTTTCCTCCACCTCTCTTACTTGATTTTCAAAATCCTTTTTGAGCTCTTCCTTGGCCTAGGAACATTGCATATTTATTTTGGAGGTTTGGGATGCAGAAACTTTGACTTTTATGTCTTTCCCTGATGGTAAGCATGTTTTTCCTCATCTGAAAGGATGGGACAAGGTATCTTCACCAAGAAAGTAATCTTCTATAGTCTTATTTTTTTTCCCCTTTTTTGGGCATTTTCCCAACCAGTTACTTGACTTTTAGGTCCTTTGTCAAGAGTAGGGTATACTCTGGGTATCTGTAAGATCTCAGTTCCTCCAGGGTGGCACAGTCAAGTATGTACACTGGTCTGGAAGCAACCAGAAACTTTTGTGCCCAGACACCTGGCCTCCAGTTCCACCAAGCCACCACTGGGGGCTGAGACTCAGAGAAGCTGCTCAGTTCCCCAGGGTCTTTTGTTGGGGGCAGGGTTGCCATTCAGTGTGAAATAAAGATCAGCTGCTCAATTCCCCCAGGAACATTAGGTGGGGGCAGGGCTCCACACAGGGCTGAGGAAAGGATCGATTATTCAGTTTTTATAGGAGTTTTATGATCCAACAATGGATTTGCACTGCTGTGGGGGCTGCTGTGGCCAGATGTGGCCTCTGCCCCTGCCTGAGAATGGAGCAATGGGAAGACCCTGCTCACTTCTCAGCCAGCTGAAGAAACCCTCTCACTGACCTTTGGCACCTGTGAGTTGAGGGATCTGTGAACCCATTGCTATTGCCATTGGGGATTTTGTCCCGAGGCCTGCTCACACCCTCCTCCCGGCTCCATGCCATGTGGCCAGGGCTGGGCTGGCCTTGGCTCCGTGACCAGTCCGACAGACCTTTCTTGTTGGCCTTTCAGGTCACCCTGGGCTGGAAATCTCCACTCCATTGTTCTGTGGCTTCTGCTGCTCTAGAATTTGTTGAGAGTCTTTCTTTACAGGTATTTTATGGACTGTGGGGGAAGAGCTAGTGTATGTGTGTCTTTCTACTCTGCCATCTTCCACACCAGAATCTTATTAAAAAAAAACTTCACATGGAAAATTAGATTGTCTTTTTTGTCTTCATAGGCCAAGCTAGGAAATTGTTGACTTTATTTTGATTTTCAATTTTTTGTGTTATTTATGGCAACTTAGAGTGTCCATACCCTACTTACTCCTTTACTTATGACTTAGCTGGATCCTAGTCTGCCAGCAAGTTGGATGTAGGAGCCTGAATATTTCTCCCATTTTGGGTAGTGGTGTGTGTGTGTGTGTGTGTGTGTGTGTGTACACATACAAATTCTTTATAAACTAAATTATGGCAATATTGGTCACTTGGCTTATAACTCATATCTTCTACCTACTTTTATGACATAATAGTTTACTACCTAATGTTACGTGTTACAAATGTAATCCTCCAATCTCTTTTCTTACCTAGAACTGGGAAGAGAACTCAGTGGGGGCTGGTACTGGACGGCTGGAATTCTCTTGTGCGCTACTACAAAAACAACTTTTCAGACGGCTTTCGACAGGTAGGGAGGGCTTTGAGGGTATAGCAGAGTCCATGAGCAGGACTCAGGGATCTAGATGGCTGAATGATAATGGGATTGTTTTGGGCATGTATATGAAGGCACTAATCCACGTCTCTCTTCCAGGACTCCATAGACTTATTTCTTGGAAACTATGCTGTGGATGAAGTAGAACATAACAATCCACTACATATACAGAAGGACTGGAAATTCTTGGCTGTAAGGAAATTAACATTTATCTTTTGGAATTTGTCTTTATTTTTCAGTTTCTTATGTAACTCCTATTCAGTACTGCCAAAATCTTGATTTCAAAACGTCATCTGCACGAAAATGTATTTGTATATAAATTCCCTTTATAGGATTATACAAACCCTGTATTTTGTCTTCATTCTTTTTTTTTCTTGCCCCTCTTAAATACTTTTGGTTATGCAGTAGAGGTGTGCATGCTTAAAGGAATTTTGTGTTGGCTTCTTACATTTTGTGGCAAACAGCATCAGTCACCCACGTTTGTCACAGTTCTGTATTGCTGAGGTTAAGGAATTTTAAGGTTAAGGAAGTTTTTCTCTGTCTAGGAACAATATTTGATACCTCTTCCCCTTCTTTTCCCCTCCTACTCCACCTCATGAGCATCTGGTTTGTGCCCTCCTCTCCTAGGCTCTTCCCCTTTCAGCATGCTGTCATTCAGCAAAGGCCTAAGTTGGCATCCTACAGCCTGTAGGCCACACATGGCCTTCTGAATTCTTTTAAATTTTCATTGAATTCAGTCAAAAGACCACATTTAAGGATCTAGAAGGCCACATGTGGCCTCTAAGCCACAAGTCCCTACCCCTGGATGGTCACCCTTACCAAGGGTATTTGCATTCTAATGAAGAACTCTTAAGACTCAAAAGCCAAACCAAAGGAAAGGATGATACTCTGACAGTAGAATTTCAGTCTTCTGAATTTAGAGCACCAAGACAAATACTTGGAGTGGTGGGCTTTTCTTGTTGCCCCTCATGTTATTCTCCATTTAGTCATCTCACACAGCCAGGCCTCTGTGGTTCTGTGTGTGCAGGAGGGTACATCCCTCTTGATTGCTCTCAGCTGATTCAGACCAAGCACACCCAGTAAGAAGGGAGCTTCTGATCCTCAAGGCTGAGGCAAACAAATCATTTTATGGTAAACGTGTCCTTTCCCATTGTCTTATGGACAGAGAACTTGGTGAAAACGATTTTCTTAAAATATTATTTGGAGGGATGTAGTATAGAGAATTCTAAGTTAGGAGCCAAGAGGTGTGGGTTTTAGTCCCAATTTTTCCTTTAAATCATTTAATCTGAGTCTTTGTTTCTTTATCTGTAATATGAGAGAGTAGTTGAGAAGATTTATCTTTTCCAGCATTAAAATCCTTTGATTCTTTTGTAGGAGATCAGGACAAACCTCCTCAAATTCCAGTTCTTAACAAAACCAAAAAACCTTGGGAGCTAAGATTATACACATCCCGTTGGTAGAAGGGTTTTTAAGAGCAAGCTGTTAATTGACTGGTCTCAGACTTAACAAGACTAAGTTCTCTTTGGGAGGAGGGAAGGAAATGTGGGCACAGCATAAAATGTGGGTAGTTGAGCTCACACCAGATAAGTAGAGTTCTTAAATAATAAATTTTTTTTTCCCCAGTTGCCTATTATCATGGTTGTTGCCTTTTCAATGTGCATTATCTGTTTGCTTATGGCCGGTAAGTCCATTCTTCTTCCATCTTTAAATCTTTAAGTCATTACATTAATATATATGCATATACACACACACACATATATGGATATATTTTGCCGCATCTTAACAGAAGTTAAGTCTATTCTAACTTTGACTAAGTTTAATAAGGTTGTTCTTCAGCTGTAGTAATCGAAAAACAATTCAGCTATGTCAGAGACCCACTTTTATTATGGCTGATGTATTGCTAGCAGTTCATCATTTAATTTGATGCTGCCCTTTTATCTAAATAAGCACATAAGAGAAAAATGAGGGGTATGTTTTTATATTTACGATTACATTGTGTGTTATGTATTCTTCACACATATTCATCAGATGTTTATTAAGTGCCTACTATGTGCCAGACACTGTGCTAAGCCTCAGGGGTACAAGGGAAGGCAAAAGACAGTCCCTGTATTGGAGCTCACAGTCCAGTGAAAAGCAAAAGCAGACAAACAACTGCAGACAACTCCATGCAGACAAGCTGCAGATGAGATCAATAGGAAATAATCAATAGAGTGAAGGTTCCTTGTAGAAGGTGGGATTGTAACTGGGACTTGACAGCCAGGCGGAATGCCTGGAGCCAAGGGATGCAGTGTCTTGTCCCCGGTGGGAGGGGGAGCAGCAGAGGCAGTAGAAAGCCACCGGTGTTTATTGAGTGAGGGGGAAGAGGTGCCGTCAAGTGACCTGTGCTTTGGTGGCAGAATGGAGTTGGGAGAGACTTGAGGTAGCTATTGCAGTGGTCCAGTTGTGAGGTGATGAGGACCTGTATCAGAGTAGAGGCAGTGTTAGAGGAGAGAAGGGTGTGCATGTGAGAGATGCTGCAAAGGTGACATTGACAGACCTTGACAGCCTGGTTATGGGGGGTGAGAAAGAGGAAGGAGCCCAGGACGATTCCTAGATTGTGACACCACGGGACATAGAGGACGTAATAGGAAAGGTTGGAATGGGGGCTGGTTTGTGGGGAAAGACAAGTTCAGGTTTGGACATGTTGAGTTTAGGGTGTATACAGGGCATCTATTTTGAAAAATTTAGTAGTCAGTTATAAGTGAGAGACTAGAGGTCAACTGAGAACTTAGGGCTGGATAAATAGATTTGAGAACCATCAGCTGATAATTGAATCTGTGGGAGCTGATGTCGCCAAGCGAAATAACACAGACAAGAAGAGAAGAGGGCCTAGGACAGGACCTTGTAGATGCCCTTGGTTAGCAGGCATGGCCTTGATGAAGATCCAGCAGAGGAGCTTGGGAAGGCACGGCCTGGAGGGAGGAGGAGACTCAGAGGGCTAAGGAAGGTGATGGACAATGTCAATTTGCACACAAGTCAAGGACGGGGAGGGAACGTTGAGAAAGCCCATTGGACTGGGTGATTAAGAGGTGATTGGTAACTTTGGAAAGAGCAGCTGTGTTTGAATGGTGTGGCTGGGAGCTGGACTGTAGAGCATTAAGAGGAGAGTGACAAGAGGAGAAGTGGAGGCACCCGCTGTAGATGGCCTTGTCTAGGAGTTTAGCCACAAAAGGCCAGAAAGAGAGGGGAGGAGAGTTAGCATGGACGGACAGATCCTGTAAGGGTTTGGTCTGTCAATCAGTTTGCCTTAGGCACATGACGGGATCTTTGTGGATAAAGGATATTTGCGGGCACTATCTGTTTAGATAGGTCTTTTTTGGTGGGAGAGGTGTACCTGTGCATGTGTGCGTGCGTGTAGGTGTGCATAATCTATACTAAATTTAACAAAATTGATCAACCTAGAAAAAATGGGGTGTTTTGTAACATTTTTCTCTCTTACTTGAAAAACTGTTGACTTGTCTAATGAGAATTTATTATAGGATGGAGTAACAAGAAGGAATTACTCTCCTCAGAACTCTAGTAGAAGCATAGTTTTTTTTGTTAGCTCTTCTCAAGTTCCTTTGTGGTTCTTTGCCCAGAAAGGTGACATCACCTGTGTTGTTTGGGAAAGAAGAGCTCTGGGTCCTGCACTCAGGCTGGTTCTCTCTTCTCTCTAGGACTCACTGCTTGCTTCATGCCACTTGATGTTGGCCATCCACTTCACTCTTTAAAAGATAATGCCAGGATCTCTTAGCCCTTCTGTGATGCATTCAGCAAATCCTCTTGGTAGCTGATCTTTAGATTAGGCTAAACCTAAGCCAGATTTACCCCTATGTGCAGGGAGAGAGGGGCCACCTGAGCAGCAATGACTCCATCTAAGAACATGAAGCCTCCGGTCATTACCCAACACTGTACCAGGTCCTGTGCAAGATAGCAATGGAGGGGAGGAGATGCAGACCCAACCTTTTCATTCTGGTGTGAAGGATGAAACATGAAACATCCAGAGAAAAATGCAAGAAACTAACTAAATGCTAAGTTCCTATAAACATTATAGGATTTGGGTAGAAAGAGACATATGGGCCGCAGTGTCTGGAAGTGTCATTAAGAAGATGGAGTTTGTAGCTTAGATGGGGTTTGGAGGTTTGGAGAGGAGAAGCCATTATGGAACAGTCATAAAAGAAGGAATATAGAATATGTGAAAGAGAGAAGAAATGGGCCTGGCAGGGCAGTCCTAATGAGGGGGAGCAGGAAGCAGGGAATGGTGCAGGCTTGGGAAGACCTTGTGAGTACTTGGGGCTTTTTCCATATGGAAAAGTAGGGTTCTGTGAAAAATTCTAAGCTGAGGAATGACAGCAAAAGGAATATTTGAAGACTCTTAGTGTAGCAAAGAGAAGCCAGAAACAAGGAGAACAGTTTGGGTGGCAGCTGCAGCATCTGTATTGAGATGGGAGAGGAAAGAGCAGATTAGGGTAATGGCCATAGGAATTGGGAGGAGGGGACGGGAGGTTGTGAGAGGTGACACCAAGGTTTTATTTAATCTGTGAAGTTAGAGGAATGGTGGGTGTGATTAACATATGTGTGTTCACCCTTTGTTGCTGAAGAAGACCATGCCATCAGAGAAATAGTGACGTGCTTTGCCCTTGACTTTGTTTTGAGTGAGGGAGGGCTGTGCAGGTCACCAGCCCTACTTCTCCAGAGCCATCTGAATCCAACGACCAGATATTCATCAGGATGACTGGAGATGACCCAGGATGAGGCAGTTGGGGTCAAGTGACTTGCCCAAGGTCACACACTAGTGTTTGAGATTTGAACTCAGGTCCTCCTGACTCCTGCTCTGGTGCTGTATCCACTGCACCACCTAGCTGCAGGTTGTGATTATCAAAAATGGAGAAGAGAAGCAGCCCGAGGAACCTTTGGAATCTTTTGCATTTGGGAACTCTGTTTGGAGTAAGGATACCTTGTAGGGATTGGGTGTATGGGATTAGAGCTAAGAGAAGAAATAAGGGAGGTGGGTTTACATGTAGAGAGATAGAGATGGAGATTTGGAAATCCTTTGTGGTGGGGAGACAACTCTCAGCTGGAGGAAGGACTTGAATTCATTCCAGAGCAAATCATGTGGGCATCAGGCACTGAATTTGGCCTTGCTATATATAATGTGTTGATTGCTAGGATCCAAAGCCATGTTTTATCAGTTGTTGGTTTTAAAAAGAACAAGGTACAGGAAGTACCACATGATGGATAAAACCTGCTAGGTGCAAAACCAGAATATGCAGCTGTCCTGTCCTCCCCTCTGTGTACAGATGTGTGTGTGTTTCCTTAGTTTCATGGTCAGAGCAACAGTAGTTTCGATCTCAAATAGGAAGCCAAATAAAACAGACCTTCTCTACTTTGGGCCTAGTATGGCTGTTTGATTGTAGTTTATACATTTTATATTTTTCAGGAATACATATATAAGGTGAGATGCATCTGTTGACTTTTTGATAACCAGTCATTACCCATTATGTATGAAGTAAAATTATTTAGTTTCTTAGAATACCTTCTAAAAGTGGTTGTTTTAAAATGTAGTTTTAAATCTTAAAAAGACTGTGTAATTAGTTTTTTACTAGATGTGCTTATTATGACTGTGCTAATAGAGTTTTGATTGGGTAGATATCCTGGACTGACATACAACATAGATCTGGTACTAATGAAAAGTGACTTTATTGTAATAATTTTCTTTCTTTTTAAAAATATAAACAGGTGACACATGGACAGAGACATTGGCCTATGTACTCTTCTGGGCAGTTGCAAGCATTGGAACATTTTTAATTATCATTTACAATGGCAAGGATTTTGTTGATGCTCCAAAACTGGTCCAAAAAGAAAAGATAGACTGAATTTGTATCTGTGGAAAGCGGCTTGGCCTGGAAGATTCCACAATTCAGAATTGGAGTCTTTACTGATCTGCTTTCCACACCAGCAAGGTGTCTTCTTAGCTTTTTTATCTTTAGAAAAAGCAAATCCTGTACTTTATTTAGAGATGATGACATACAGTTGAGGTCTGGTGTTACAGCTGTCTTCTGAATGATCTTTTAAATAGCGCATCAGTTGGAAATGGGACCTTCCTAAATTGAACAGTGCAGGTCCAAGCCATGGGGATGTCTTTGGCTTCAAGCCTGCCAGGATTTCAAACTGGATTCTACTGAACAGAACGGGGAGGTAGAGGAGCCTCTTTGTCCAGCTGGTGCAGTGTTGGTAATGTATAAACTCAATGGAGCTTCTTTCACTATTTAAAATAGTAAAATTATTTTTCTAGCTGAATTTCATTCTCGCCGTCTCAGAACCAATCACAGTTGACAAGCATATGTTTGTGGACTTTTGTTAAAAGCTAAAACTTGTTAAATGCTAATAATTTCTATGAAAAGGTTAATTTTGTTTCATCTCATAGTTTCCTTGAAATCTTCGAAGTCTTCATGTCTGTGTCTCCGGAGGTTCCCGTGCTGCTTTCCTGCTGCACGCTCCTGGCAGTACTTTTGTCATTGCAGTTAGACTGACCACGTCAGTGTGATGAGAAAGTTTAGCTAGAATTCTCTTTTCTTTCTATAGATGTAAATGAAATCAAAGAAGAATGTAAAGCCTCTTTTCTTTGTGGTGTTTTACCGTTGAGCTAAAGGCCCAAAGTGTCCTGTGTTTGAGCAGTTGCCACAGCGGGGGAGATATGCTCCCCGAGTCTTGCCTGAAGGTTTCCTAGAGGCCTCCTCTTTGCATTGGGGGTAGCAGCCTTGTTTCCATGCATGGTACTGTTGACACCATTGACTTTTCACGTAACTTCTGCTGGTTATCAGTGTGTCTCAGATTTAGAACTTCCAGCTTCTCTTAATTAAGGTCCAACTTCAGCTTTGATTCATGGGCAAAAACAAACAGGAAATATGCTTTCAAAGCTATGCGTAGTTCTAATTGTGAATATAGCTGCATATTCAAATTGCAATTATGAAGTCCTGCATTCTAAAGCTAGCTATGTAAGATAGTAGGACAATTGCCACCACTTAAAAAATAATTCATTTAATGCACTACTACAGTGTATCCGTGTTGTGCTTAAAAATATGTACAGTTTATTTGTTTCAAGAGTACTGATTCATTTTATCTTTAAATCTTTCTAAAAACCCCTTTGTTTCAAGATTGCTTTTTGTTAACACTCATAACAAGAAACTGTTGCTTTTAGAATGCATAATGGAAATAGTAGTTGAAAAATCTTGTGTAGTTTAAAATCAGTCATCAGAGCGTATAATGACTAAGATACAAGGGGACTACCTGTTCTTAATATGTAAATAAGTGTAATTTGCTCCAAAGACCGATGGACTATGGGATCTGCCTGTGTCTGTTGTAGTACATAATCCAAAAGCTTTTAGCCATTTCATGCTGAAAACTCGTTTCACCAACGACAAGAATGACCAAATCTGAACTGCAAATCTGGCTGCTTTAAAGAGATGGGTTGATTTAGATTTATTAGTTTCTAGGGTATATCTTTCAAAATTCTACAGTGGTTTTATTTCATATACTGTATATCTGCAAGTAATAATAAAACTTCACTTCCTTTTCTAACTCCTGACATTGTCCCTGTACTATTAATTTGAAGGTCTGTGTGTTTTTCTTTCACCTTTAAATTGTAGGTAGAATCACGATGATACTGGAGAGACTGTAACAATATTTTCCTTTGCTTCTTTCAGCTACTCCTTCTGTAAAATGTATTTGTTTTTATTTTTAAACAACCTAGGTTCCAACTGATAAGTTACAAATGCATTAATCCTCTAGTTTGTGAAGACACTCCCCCTGCCCTAGGCCACATACTAGAAGGTGAGGACTTAGTAAATGTCTTCGTGACCCTAAAGGCTTTCTTTTTGCATTAATAAAACCATACAGTGATTCCTGCTGCTCTGAAACGAAGTTCTTTCTGTGTTGTTTGTGCAGAATTGTGCTAGCTCTTTGGAAGCTGTGCTGACAGTTCTTGTGACTTAACAGTTTCCATTCAGCTCTACATGACAGAATGACTTGGAGGCATAGTTGCTAAGTGACAATTCAAGAGAACAAGGTCAGGCCTCCCATCTTGAGGGCCCACAGCCTCCTCTTTCCAATCTCATTTCTTTCCTCAGTACTAATCTCTCTCCTCTCGAGAAGCCTCTGTCCTGCCAACCCCATTCTCTGTCAAAATAGATGTGATCTTGATATCAAACATTTACCCTGATTAGTTGTCTGACTGATTCAGACTCTAGAGTGAGTCTTAGTGTGTTACCTCAGCCAGGCTCCTGCCTTTTAAAGAGCCTCATCACTGCCTCGTCAAATGAAATGTGGTACCACCTTGTTGACTTTGAGGCCTTAAGCACAAGGCCAGGGGAAGGAGGAAAAATCATAGCATGCAGAACAGCCACTCCAAAGACAAATCTGATTTCACTTTGCCCTAATGGGGGCTTGCTGGATCAGAAGGGACAGACATTCTTTTTATTCTCACTCCCACCAGCTGGCTCCCTGTTCCCCAGGAAGAACTATTGATCATATTACTGAAGACAGAAAAGGATTATACCTGACAGCTAGGACCTGAACCTGACTTTAGTCTGGATCTGTTCCCCAAGATCCTTCTCTTCTTATCCTAATTTACAAATTAGGCCTTGTCCCCTCCAGGTGCCCCTTCCTCTTGCCTAAGACTCCCAGATTCATGTTTTATGGCTGCCTCATTACCAGTTGGTCATAGGTCAGGAGACTGTGTGTTGTAGAGATTGTGATTTATAGTGAAAGAACTATCCCTCAAGGAAAACCCCTATTCTTGAGGCATTGTCTCAAATATGCAATCATTTTAGGAGTAATCTGGTTGTGATTACATCTTGAAAATGAAAATCTAAGCAGGTCAGGGGAGGAACTTTAACAATTTTTTTAAGGCAAAAATTTCCTCCACAGCAGTACATGTATTTCCAGAAAGTTAAGATTCCCCTAAATGTTATGTAAATATGTTGAACAGCAATGAAATTTAACTTGAAATGATCCCTCTACAACCTGACCCCTTCCTTGTTCCCAGAAGACACCCCAGACTGACCACTTTAGGGGGGTACAGCAAGGTTCAAGAGAAAGAGGGCTGGATTTGAAGTCAGAGGATCTGGCTTGAATCCCAAGTTCTGTTACTTGACTTGGGAGGGTGGATAGGAGATCCTGCCACAGTGGTCACGTTGATAGAAACTAAAAGAAAATGGAGGCAAAAAAAATAATGGGGGGGCTGGTGCAATAAATATAAAAGTCTAAGGGACCATTTAAATTTGGGGGAAATTCTGTGTAATTCATTAATGTTATTTTATAGTAAAGATGGATGGAAACAAAAGCATTTGGTTCTTGGAAGAGTAGCTTCTAGAATTCTACACTTGAATGATGATTCTTTTAAAAATAAGTTTTTGTTTGTTTTAGCTATGCCAGGGGAAAGATTGCCAAAGAAGGGACACAGGCACCTCCCGTTCCAGTGGGTGGGATTGGATAACTTACAGTAGGGTGGAGAGAGAGCCACTAGAATCATTTCTTCGTCTCGTACCAGAGGATGTTCTTTCAGTCAGAGAGGACAGAGCAAAGATGGTGAATGGGAAATTGATACCCAGGATAAGGAGAGAAATTGTACGACCATCCCCAGCTGCCTTTGGGTTAGAATTAGCAGCCCCAGCCCATTGAGGCCAAAGGGAATGTGGAATAAGTGTGAACTGAAAAATCATGGAGAACGGGAGAGGCCACAGAGAAGACTTGAACAGGTGTTCCTTTTTTTTTCTTTTAAGTAAACAAACTATAGGCTAGTGATCTTGACCCTGATTCTTGCACAAATTCCAGAACCTTTTATTTAAGGAGTGATTATTGAATATATAGAAAAGAGCCAGGGTCATGGCTTCCACAAGAAGAGGCTGTGCTGTATACCCAAGGACATCAAAGACAAAGAAAAGTCTCACATATACCAAAATATTCGTGATGGTGCTTTTTGTTGTAACGAATTGGAAAGTCAAGTCAACAGGCATTTATTACATAACTTCTATGTGACAAGCACTTGCCAAGCATTAGAAAATGAACTGAGAAATGGCCACATTGTGGTTCGTGAATATAATAGACCTCAGTTTCCCTCAGTCCATAAAATGAGTGACTTTAAAGTTTCCCTTCTTGCTCTGAGTCTGTGAGTACCTTCTGTACCCCCTTAGAATTAGGCTTATTGGAGGAGCATTATCTTGGATGATTCCCCTTCATAGATCAATTTGAGTAGGGGCAGGGGGAGAGAATGGCATAAATAATGAATTCTTGGATATACGTGTTCAAATAATATCCCAGATTAACTGATCCAGATGCTTTATTAGCTTTCGGCACATCTTCTTGCCAACTGTGGATGATCTTGGTCATGAGCTCAGGTGCACATTGTCAGTATCAGTTACCCATTTAGTGCTCTAGTTGCAGGAGGTTACAAGAAATGGGTAAAATGGCATTCGGAGTTGTCATTAAATATTTTATTTCCTCATTCCTTCACTGAAGTCTTCTGGCATCTCAGCACCATGTGGGGGTGATCCAGTGGTGTGTGTGTTGAGTTCTGATAGGCCCTACCAAACTGGAAAGACTACTATGGTCACCTTGAAGAGAGGTTCACCACCAGAAGGCTGGCTGTCAGGTGTTGAACTGTTTGGGTCACAGCATCTCTGGAAGAGCGCCTCTAAAACATGGAGGAAGGGGTCAACCTGTCTTGCTTAAGAGTGCCCCACAGCCAAGAAAGTAGAGATAATGCTTTGAAGTAAAAACTTGGATTTATCTAAAAGATCAATCAAAAAGATTCTTTGTTATGTGGTATGGCTCTGAGTGTGGGGATGGGGAAGGAGAAGGAAAAGGGCACAATGTCACTGGAAGGACAGCCATGCTCCTGAGAGAAATGGAGACGTTTGGGAGAAGAGTAGGATCCAAAGACTATAATTTTCACTGGATTCATAATTGGGTTTAAATACCAAATTTGACCCATAGCTTATAAGGGACAGTAATACTATCTAGCGCGTATATAGCACCTACTGTGCACTGGGCACTGTACAAAGCACTCTGCAGATTAGATCCTTAGATCTCACGAATATCCTGGGGATGGGGGTAGGTGCGTGTGTTATTTTCATTTTACAGTTGAGGACGTTGAGGCAAGCAGGTTTGTGGCCCAGACCAGCTATGGACTTACATGAACCAAACCAATTTAATTCAATATAACAGACATTAAGTACCTACGTAATAATACGCTTGCTGGCCTAAAATTACCTAAAACTTACGTTCTGTTAGGGAGACATCAAGTATACATGTGATCTTAGGAAGGGAGCACCAACATCCAAGTCAGGGAAGGTTTCCAGTAGGAGCTGAACTGAGCCTTAGAGGATGCTGAGAATTCTAGGAGGTGGAGGTGAGGAAGGAAGGTATTCCAGGAACAAGGGGATAGAAGTCCTGATTTCAAAGAATAGTAAGTTAGGCAATAGTATGATTCAGTGGTTAGAGCATTGACTGGAGTCTTAGGGTTTGAGTTCAAAAGCTACCTCTGACCCAACTTCTTTGGACCTCATTCATCTGTAAAATGAGATTGAACCACATGGCTTCTGAAGTCCTTTCAAGAGCTTTCTCTTTTATCCTATAAGTCAACCACCCTGGTTGTTATGCTCAGTTAGTGAAGGTTCTGATGTTAATATTTTGCATAATAAAAATAGTTCATAAAATAATCTAACCAGTGTAAAATGTCTGGAGCCATATCATTAAGGGCTTTAAAGTATGTATCTCAGAGGCTTATCAAAAATTATATCTGGGTCAGCTAGGTGGCACAGTGGATAGACACTGACCCTTGAGTCAGGAGGACCTGAGTTCAAATATTGCCTCAATTATTTGGCACGTGGTTGTGTGGTCACATAACAAGTGGGCAAGTCACTTAACCCTGATTCCCTTGCAAAATAAGTTTAAAAATAATAATATCCTCTGGTTCTTACCCTGACCTATGGTGTCACCTGGGAATTTCTAAACTTGACTGTTTTCTAGTTGCCTCTGGCAGCTTTCAGTTACATCCTGTAAATAACCAAAGCAACAAAGACATTTGAAGACATTACATGGCAGATAAAAAGTTGGAAAGGAAATGGTTATACATAGTGTCACTGCTACCACTACATATTCCTGTTGCTCTCCAAGACATGGAAAATGGGTTGTTTGTGGTTCTAAGGTCAAAGTGTCCCATCTGCCTTGTAGTGTTGAATTAAATTTCCATCTAAAGTAGGAATAATAAATCTGATTTCTCTCATGAAGCATCTTGTAAAAAATGACTTTAATTCAATACGCTCTTGCTGTGTTGTGTTTCTTTAAACTAGTTCGGAAATGAATTTGTTGAAGGCACACCTAAAACCATTATTGTTTCAAGTGACTCATCCATTAAAAAAAAAAAGAGACATGTAGGTTTTAAGGATCAGCTTTCTGGCTCCTCAGAAAGCTGTATAAATTCAGAGTATACCATCTTCTATTTAAAATCATCCAAGGCAAACCACCCCAAGTTTTAGTCATGCCCTTAATACACCAACCCCTAAGCAGTAATTTTCAGATACAATAAGTGGTTTTGTCCAGTGTAATTACAGGGACAGACAAATCTTAAGGTCAAGGCTGATAGTGTGCAGTGCAATCAGTGGATGTCAGGCATTTCAAAATATTTATATAGAATTTATTTACAATGTCAGTTGTTAATAAACACAAATTTAGGAAAGGCCTCTCTGTAAGGTTTCTTAGAACTAAATTGAAAGACAGGTTATCCCCTATGCCTGAGAAGCCAGTACCGTCTGCTGTAGACTTGGGTTAGAATGTGCCTGGGGCGATAATATTCAGCGCAATAAAAATAACAGCTCATAGAGCAGTTTAGGCAACTTACAAAGTGTCTTCGCATACATTATCTCAGCACAAATAGTATTAATTATCCCCGATTTAAGGAGGAGAAAACAAATTTTTAAGGTCACACGACTGATAATCAACCAGTGCTGGCATTTTCTTTTCCCATCTTCCATTATCAGGCAAACATTTTTGTCTTGCCATGACAGAAATGATTACAGTTACCTTGACCATGGCCACTATTGTGTGGTATGGAAAGCATTATCAAGTACCTTCTAAATAAGCATTTCTTGAGGAAGGTCTGAGGATTCTTTGCTTAGTGTTGCTTTAATCTCAGTCTTTTAAAGCTGTTACAAATGGCTAAGATCAAATGTCAAAATTGAAGCCCCAGGCATTTTTATCTAGAATCCATAGGAGGGAAGTCCAGGATTTGGCATCAAAAAGGTGTGAGTTCAAATCCCAATTCTTCTGTTGCCTTGGGCAAATGACTGAACCTCTCTGAGTCTGGGTTACACTAGGTGACCACTAAGTCTTCCCCCCTCCATGATCTACCTATCTTGAACTTTTCGAATTTCAAATTTCAGTCAATTATATTCAAAGCACTTGGGCAGGCAGATTAACTCATGTCTGTTTGGTTTTTGCTGGACTTGTCTGCCACAGATCTTGCCCTTGGTGCCTGGTCCCTTCACTTCCTTTCCTACAGAGTACCTTGGCCACTTACGTATGCTACCACAGTGCTCTCCAGTTTGGCCAGGGGAGCTACTGACTCAAGCCTGATGTTGGAGAAGGAAAGGGTAGTAGACAAAGTAGACAAAGAGAGTGAAGGGAGAGAGAAACTTGTAGTATTCAAAAGAGGAAGACCAGAATGGTAAGGTCTGTACTGAGATTGACTGGGGGATTTTAAAAAGATATTTACAGGACTTTTAAGGTTTACAAAGCACTTTGTTCAGATGATGCATTTGACCCTCACAATAACCGTTTGTGGTAAGTGCTGTTATTCCCATTTTACAGGAGATGGCACTAAGGCTAAAGAGGTTAAGAGACTTGCCCAGGGTCACACAGCTGGTAAATTTCTGAGGCAAGATTCAAACACCAGTCTTGCCAACACCACCTCCAGCAGGACCCAAGGCTGGTTCTCTAGGAATGTTTAGTTTGGAGAAAAGAAACTTAGAAGGTTCATGATAACTGTCTTCAAGTTCTTGAAGGATTGTTATGAAGATGACCCCAGAAAGCAGAACTAGGAGCAATGGGTGATAATTACAAAAAAAAATTAGGTTTATTGAAAGGAAAAACTTCCTAATAATTA
This sequence comes from Potorous gilbertii, assembly GCA_028658325.1. NCBI lineage: Eukaryota > Metazoa > Chordata > Mammalia > Diprotodontia > Potoroidae > Potorous > Potorous gilbertii. Next base: position 33,768,422 of record CM053770.1, on the reverse strand, counting down.
GTGCTAATGGACTTCCACAGGAAGATGAGTGGCTCATCTTCACTAGAAGGCTTTGTTAAGCCAAGCACGTTAATAGTGCAGATTTTTATTCAACAATGGATTAGAATTCCAATTGGCCTCTGAAATCTCTTTCAGTTTTGTAGACTACATAAAGGGAGAAGAAGAGATTGGGAGGAGAGAAGGAGATGGGGGAAAGCAGAGAAAGAGGAAGTGATCTTCAAATACTAAAACTGATTTTAATTATCCAAAAACTTCAGAGTAGCAAAGCACTCGAGAGAGACTCTAGTTGAACCCTCATTTTCTAGCTGAGAAATCTCAGGGCCTGAATGGATCCCACAGCTAATAAGCAGCTAAGCTAGGCCTAGAAGCCAAATTTCCTGACACTTCTATCAATCTCACTGGCAAACTCTGCTGGCAATTCCAGGATGGGTTTTTATGGAGGTGACAATTTTGGAGGGCAGTGCTTATTTAGATGTTGACATATGGATGTGGTTTATAAACAAAACACCATTTTCCTTTATACTTTCAATTTATGTCCAGTCCTTGACAACAGCTGATGGAAGGAAAAGACCATGATTTCAGGTTGAATGGGATCCCCCAAGACAAAGCAAATTGCAGGATGTGTGGATGAGCTGAAAAGACTTCAGTGGATTCCATGTCAAATTGTGTTGTCATGTTCAAAGCCATCCACCCAGAATGTGAAACTTTTTGATGCTTGATGTGACAGCATGAAATAGAATCAAGGAAAGGACCAAAGGAGGGAAAGTTGGCACAAGAAAGGATTGGTTCATGTATCTTTAAAGGCAGATGTGCTTGTTATATACCATCAAGGCATTGGCCCCAGGAATACTGATGAGGTAAGCATCCAAAGAGTAGAAAATCATTTAGCTCTCAAACACAGAAAGACCAAAACTTGAATCTCTAATGCCTCTACTTGCTTCAGAGGAATATGCCATGAAAAAAAGAAGACACCAGCAAAATAGAGACACTCAAATGCCCTCCACAAACTGATTTCAGTCTCCCCTCTAGAGTTTTTCTCACTTCCCCTTCAAACTGCTTATGCTACCACCACATTGGATTACTCGCTGTCCCCTCACACGTTTCATTTTGCAATTTTCACTGCTTGTGCCTTTATTTGTTCATGCAGTTTCCTCTACTTGGAATGCCTTCCCCTGTATCCCTCATCCTTACCTGTTGAAATGCTGTCATCCTTCAAGATCTAGCTCAAATCCTCCAGGAAATTTTTCCTGACTCCTGCACCCTCAAATGGAATTTTCTTTCCTCAGAGCTATTACAGTGCCCCTCTTGTGTTTTGAGACCACTCTACTTTATCTTGTGTATATCTATGTCTCTCCTAACTGAGTTTAAGCTCCTTGAGGGCAGACATCATGGCTTGTTCATATTTGGATACTCCTTACTATCTATGCACATAATAGGTTCTCAGCAGATATTTGCTGTATGAATGTTGAGTAAATTTTTCAAAAAGTTGTCATGTGAACTTTGGTCTCCCCCAAAGTTTCAACCTCCTCAACAAAATCTACTCATAGAAACCTAGGATCCTAATTCTATAGTCATTCCTAGTTCATCACAATAAAAATGGAGCAGCAATGATGATGATAAGAATTTTAGTAAGTGCTTAGTAAATACTGGTCAATAATTGGTTTGTACTACATTTTGGAAGGCCCCATGGCTGTCTTCTTTATTTGTATTAGAGAATGCTTTATGTCATATGACTAATAACTTTCTCTGATGCCTAATCATGATATGGTTGGGTTCTATGGCACATCACCCCAAGTGGTTAAGGATGGTTTGCAGAGTCAGACTTGTTAGAGATGGGGAGCACTCTGTCCAGAAAGGGACTGAAGACTGAAGACAATTCTCCCACCTCTTCAAAATAAAAAAGGCTGTGGATTTAACTAAAAGAATCTGTATTAAGAGGCTCCCGATGAACACCCAGATGGATACCTTCTTCTAGCTTTGTGTTCCAGCTGACCTTGCTGTTGGCACCATGTTGGTAAATTCAGAAGGGCAACTCCTCAAAGAGTCATCCGTGTCACAAGAGAGAATCACAGTCGTGAAGACCTAGGCTCAGATCCCACCTTTGGCACATAATGGCTATGTGACCCTAACCTCTCACTGCTCTAGATCTCTAAAACTTAGAAGTTACAGAGATGCCAACCTGCCAAACCTGGCAGTTCCTGATAACATTGAAATAGTTTCCATCTTCATCTTAAATCTTCAAAAGAAATAGATGCCATATTACCGAATGGAAACTGTCCATTTGTTTTTATTCTAAAAGATTTTATCCCTGGGACACCTGTATTTCTCTTGACTACTCTTAAACATGCTAACTTGATCAAAGAGCCAGGGCTCCCCTCACATACGTTTCCTAGGGCTGTGTCTTTTTCCCCTGTAAGAAAATAATGAAAACTTGAATTCAACTGCATCCCATATACACAGACACCAGAGGATAGTGCCACAAATGATAAGGAAGTCACTTTCAAATCTCTTCTCTTCGCAGAGATTTGTTTTCCTTTAGATGCTTTGGCTAACAAATTAGTCTTAAGTAACCTTGCTGGGAAGTGGAAGTCATGAGTAGATTGTGGGATTTCTTGAATGGTTGTCTTTTGGCCATATGGTCCTATTTCTTCCTTAAAGTCCTGGAAGTTGAGAGACTTTCTCCAGAGTACTACTGGCATATTTAAAAAATAAAAAAGCATTCAAAGAAAGTAAATCTAGAAATATGGACTACGCAAAAACGGACATCTGAGTACACAGTTCTTTCAAATGCTCCGAAGACATCTTTGGGAGTCCTGCTGCTCACACCATAGCAGATGTGTTTTCCCTTTTCCATCTGTTCTTGATGAAGGTTCCCAGAGCCGCCAAGGGGATGCACATGATGGAAGATGCCACAAGAAGACCAATCACTGCCAAGGCATAACCAGGATAATCTCTGGTTACTAGCTGACCCTGAAAGCAAGAAACAAAATGTGAGCAGGAAACAAGGTAGAGAGGAGAGGAAACACTGACATCCTTCCACCACCCTCGATAATGTGGAAAGGGCCTTGGCAGCTGACATGCTTGGTAACTGACATCTTATACCATGTGGAGAGCCCGTTGGGAATCTGGTGGCTGAAATCTGAGAATTTCTGCTCAGAACTCTAGTGGGAAATATTGAGGAGCAGGAAACAGTGAGAAAAGTGCTAGATTTGGGTTCAAATCCTACAGGCAGTCCCTAGGGCTGCCACTTAGCTGTGTGTCCTTGTGACAGTGGTTTAACCCCCTGATCCCATTGTAAAATGATGAGGATTGGTCCCTAAGGTCTTTCCTGACTTTAAAATGAGGTTCCTGCAATTAGCTTGAAATAGGCAATTAGATATGTGATTGTGGCAGAATCAACAAACATTTATGAAGTGCTTACTATCGTGTGGTGCTGCTGGGGAAACATGGATAAAAATGAAACAACTTCTGCCCTCAGAAAGCTTATATGTTATGAGGGGGAAGGGGGAGGCAGCAATATGTACATAAATGAACACAAAGAAAATAAATGCAAAGTAAAGAAAATTTAGGGGAAGATTGTTAGGAGTTGGAAGTGAAGGAGGAAAGGCTTTTTGTGGAAGGCGTCCCTGGAGCTGAGTTCTGAAGGAAATGAGAGATTCTGCAAGGACACGATGATGTGGTTGGTACTTTGCAGGCAATGCAAAGACTCAGAGATGGGTAATAAAATGCTCTGTGTTAGGAACAGCAAAAATGAGGAGTAGCTAGGTGGCACAGTGAATAGGGCACCAGCCTGGAGTTGGGAGGACCTGAGTTCAAATCCTTGATACTTGACAGATACGTGACACTAGCTGACCTTGGGCAAATCATTTAACTCTAGTTGCCTCAAAAAAAGATGAATATGGGGAGAGGGGCATAATATATGATAAATTTTAAAAGGCAGATTGTGGAGAGATTTGAAAAACCAGTCTTAAGGCCGTTTTAAGTTTGAGGTTAATCCTTAATCTTGATGCTAGAGGTCTCCGGAAGCCACGGACTTTACTGAGTAGTGTTGTAACACCTTCGGACTAGCACTCTCAGAAAAGCACTTGGGCTGATGTGTGGAGAATGAATTGGACAGAGAAATGATTTGAGGCAGGGAGACCTATCAGGAAGCTATTCTAATAAACAGTCCCAGGGAGAGGAGATGAAGGCTTGAATCAGGGTGGGACCTATGTGAGCACAGAGAAGGGAACAGGATACTAGGGATTTTGGAGAGCTATGAATGGCAACATGAGTTCGTTGATTGGCTATTTGGGGAGAGGGAGAAAGGAGTGGAGAATCACGTGTGAATCTGAGTAACTAAAAGGATGGTGCTGCCTGAGACAGAAATGGGCAAGTCCAGAAAAAGAGGTGTTTGAGGGGGTGTAGAGATAATTAGCTCAGTTTTGGATGTTTTGAGTTTGAGATGCTGGAGTTTGGAATATCTATTAGACAGTCGGAGATGCATGGCTATATCCAAGGAGAGAGTCTAGGGCTTAATATATAGATCTGGGAATCATCTGTCTTAAGATAAACTCTAAGGAACTAGTGGGGATACCAAGTAAGAAGGTGTTGAAGGAGAAAAAAATACGCCCCAGGACACAGCTTTGGGATACAGCCACAATTAGGGGCCTTGATATAGATGACCCAACAAGAGACAGAGAGGGAACAGTCAGACAGGAAGGCAACAAAGGGAGATCAGAGGCACAAAATTCCCAAAAGGAGAGAAGCAAGTGTTCATTGACCATCTACTATGTGCCAGTAACTACAAAATGTTTTAGCAAATAAAGAAGACAAACAAGGATTTATTAAATCCTACCATGTGCCAGGCACTGTACTGAGTGCTTTACAACTATCATCTCAATTGGTCTAACAACCTTGAGGGTTGTTGCCCATTTTACAATTGAAGAAATCAAGGCAGGCAGAAGTTAAGTGACTTGCCCAGGATCACCCCATTAGTAAGTGTCTGATGCTAGATTGAATTTAGGTATTCCTAATTACCAGCCCAGTGCTCTACCACATAGCTGCTTCTTTGCAAATATTATCTCATTTGAGGAGAGATGGATATGATCTAAAAATGTGAGTACTTTCCAAAAGCTTATATAACAAAATATTGGTCTGAAGTGTGAGGGAGCAGAGAAAAGTGACCCTCAAATGGAGCTGATCTTTCAGAATGTTGGTTGCTTAAGCCATTGATCTAGAGGGAGAGGCTGCCTTAGAATATCACTGTCCCCTGCCCCCTTAAAGGGGGCAGGTTAGAAGCTCTCTAAGCCACCCTTATTCATTTTCTATATTAGTAAATGGAAACTCAACAAGACAAAGTGATTTGCTCAGCATCAGTCAGGTAGCAGTAGATAGCGAAGACTGACCCTCAGTCCTTGGACTCCAGTATCCCTGCCACTATAACCATGAAGCCATTCCTTGGTATCATGACATGTTGCCTGGTATACCTTGTTTCACAATTTATCTATGTCCTTATGTGAAGCAGAATCCAGTTTGTGAAACCTTTCCAAAGTTGGGAAGACCTATCCTCACTGAACCACTGATGTGTGTTCATCCTTCGTTGCCCGAAGAAGACCATGCTATCAGAGAAATGATGACATGACTTGCACTTGACTTTGTTTTGAGTGAGGGAGGGCTGTGCAGGTCACCAGCCTCACTTCTCCTCCAGAGCCATCTGAATCCAGTGACCAGATATTCATCAGGATGACTGGAGATGACCCAGGATGAGGCAATTGGGGATAAGTGATTTGCCCAAGGTCACACAGCTAGTGAGTGTCAAGTGTCTGAGGTGAGATTTGAACTCAGGTTCTCCTGACTCCTGCACTGGTGTTCTATCCACTGCGCCACCTAGCTGCCAGTACCACTGATGTAGGGTTCTGCTTGAAAAATTCTTGCAGAAATCCAGATTGGTCAGTAGGTGGCAGTAGTACTATGCTCACTAAGAAGCTCTCCTTCCTTTCAAAGAGTCATTCAGGCTTAGAAAGGCATTTATTTATTTTAAAACATTTTTAAAATACATTTTATCCCTCCCCACCCCCCTCTCACAATTACATGTAAAAACAATTTTTGCAAATATTTATGTTTCTTTTTTTTTTAGTATTGAGTTCCAAATTCTATTCCTCCTCCCCCCTCCCTGAGATGGTAAGCAATCAGATATAGATTATACACATGCAATCATGTAAAGCATTTTGGAATCTCTCTATAAATATATCCATGCTTAATTGCAGCCTTCTGGGGAGGGGGGAAGAAAGGGAGAAAAAAGAACACAGTAAAAAGTGCACAGCAGACAACAAAAGAAAACTTAGGAGGAAGCAAAAAAAAAGATGGATAGCTCATCACAACATGTATTATTGATTATATAAGTTTTCTTGAAATGGAAATTTATTGTTATGTATTTTGAATTCTCCCTTATGGTCTGCTGTGTATGTGACATTTTTTTTCTTTTCTTATTTTGTATTTAAGTTTTAATATTTAAATATATGTTTCTTTTTCTTTTCTTATTGTGTATTTAGATTTTAGAAAAATAAAAAAAATAGAAAAAAATTTTAGAAAGGCATTTAGACAGACTTTAAGGCCCAAGGCTTTTACTCTGAAGACAGAAAGGCCAAATCAACAGTTCTCCCTTTGTATAAATTCTCATTACACAAATTTGATTTTATATTAAAAAAGTGTAAAAGAAATCTGCATTCCAAAAAAAAACCCCTGTTAACTTGACAGTGCAGAACTATTCTCTCTCTCTCCACTCCTGCCCTTGGCTCAGCACTCCATGGGTGCAGGGTGCCCTTCTTTTTTCTCTCTCTTCCTTTTCCAAGTTGCAAATTCCCATTACTAGCACAGAGGTCAATGGACTTGTCCACTTATATAAAGTGAGAACTGTCTGTATTGGCTGAAGTTAATTCAAAGGCCCTATACCCCAAGAGAAAAGGCAGTTTATGGAAAAAAAAAGACTCAAATGTCCTAGTAATTGAGTAAGAGGAAGGAACCCCATCTAAAACCAAGCCATCCCCTGATTCTGGGTTAAAGATCACAGATTTAAAACTGGAAGGAACTCTTAGAAGTTGGCTAGCCCAGCCATTTATTTTCCAGAGGGGAAAATAGACTCAGTGGGGCAAGGCTGACTTGTTTCAGGTTATATGGGTATTAAGGGACAAAGTCCATATTTAAAACTGGGTCCCTCACTCCAAATCCAGCCTTCTTTCCACTGTATTATGTTGCTACCACAGAGCCACAGTGACAAGAGACAGACCATAGTGATATTAAAGGACTCAGCAGAGTAACAGCCAGGAGACATGGTGTGGCAGTGAGAAAAATGATGAATTAGACCAGGGCTCTCATTTATTCCCTGCCTGTGTGTAACCTTGGGTGGGTCCCTTGACTTCTCTAGGACTCAGTGGGGCTGGGGGCTAATTGATCACCTGGACCCACTTGGGAAAGGGACATTTACCTGTTTTGCATCCCAGGCTTGGTACTGAAGGGTTCCTGTGAGGATATAGTCCGTCAGGTAAAAAATAAATAGGCTGATGATAAGCAAGGGACTTACAAACGACCACATGATTTTCCAATACCAGTTTGGCTTGCGCCCAGTCATGACTTGAAGATCATTTTCAAATCTATTAAAAAAAAAAACAATGAAAATAAGGGGTAGGGAAGAGAGAAGGTTCTGAACCATCCCAGCTAAGGGAAGGGAGAAGAGGCTTAGATAGCCCAATGGACAATTCACAATCACTTATACTTGTTTTGGAAGGCACCACCAAATGTTTCATTTTACTTGTGTCTCACACACATATACAAGGATCCATGCCCAAGTTTGTTCAGTTATCTACGTTTAAGCCCAGCTTCTATACATCCCTTCCTAGTTTGGCATGGGGGTGGGGCATGCGGGAGGTGTTGCACCCAGAATGTGACGCAGGGTTTATAACCCAAATAATTGATGAATTGTCTCCTTGGGGACATTCAAGGGGAATCTGCCTACTGATAAAGATGAATTCTGAATGGGACTCTGCAGGAGCTCAAGTGGAAAACTATGGCTTGAAAGGGAAACGGAGAGAGAAAATTGGCCCTCCTTAGTGACCCGACGCATCATTAGCCAAATGGTAGTTGGCTCAGACCTCAGCCCTTTCTTCTCTCTTGTGACCCATGATACCCTAACCATATCATGCTCATAAACAAATTCACCAAGGGGCAGACTGAGAAGGGACACAGTTTATTACTTGAGAATACCTCTGGCTTGGGGAGTTTGGAGGGGGTAGAGAGAGGAACAAATAGGGAATTAAAAGCATTGATGAAGAGTTCTTGAAGTTACCATCATCTATTAAATTCAATCACAGGATTTTGAGCTGGAAGGGACCTCAGAGATCCTTCAACCAGTGGTTCTTAACCTGGGGGTGTGAACAGACTTCAAGGGGTCCTGGATGGGAAAAATGATATCTTTACTTCAATGTAATTAATGGTAACTAATATTTATATGGCACTTACTTTGTGGCAGGCACTGTGCTAAGTGCTTAACCATTATTCTCTCATTGGATCCTCACAACAACCCTGGGAGTTAGGTGCTCTTGTTATCCCCATTCTGCAGATGAAGAAACTGAGGCAACCGGGGGTTAAATGAGTTGTCCAGGATCACACAGCTAGTAAGTGTCTGAGGCTGGAAACTCAGGTAGATGAATCTATCCATTGTGCCACCTAGCTGCCCATCATGAATGCTGGCTCTACTTAAAAGGAGCATAGTACCTTTCTAGAGTGGCCACAGAAAGTTGTTGTGTTGAAGTAAAAAGAGCCTCTCTGCTGGGGAGGGGCTGTGGTCACAAAGTCATAGGAATTTGTATAAAGGAGGTCTCCAGTGACATTTACTACCCTGTACTGGAGAACTCTGCCCCGACTGCAATTCATTTTGGCCATAGACACAAACTCATCAGAAAGCTTGGTACTCTATATAAAATTTATCTACTTTATGGCATGAAGAGTTCTAGATGCCTTCTCCTCTTCAAAAATCTTTCTTTTCTTCCTCCTTGTATATGTCTATATATATTTGTATGTTATATTAAATGTACTTCTTTATTTGTATATTTACATGTGTATAGATAGGAGAGAGAGCGAGAGCGAGAATGGGGGAGAGAGAGAGAGAGAGAGAGAGAGAGAGAGAGAAAGAGAGAGAGAGAGAGAGAAATACAAGAGGCAGTGGTGGATAGTGGAGTCATGTAGGAGTTAAGAAGACCTAGGTCCAGGATTGAAATCTTGCCTCTGACACATATCAACGGTGTGAACCTGGACAAGTCACTTGTTAGTGTTCCGGGCAGCCCTTGAAGATGATAAAATTGTAGAGAATGTGCCCCTCTTGACTGGAAGAGTAGAGAATCTCTCTACTATGCCAATGGAATCATAGATTTGGTTTCCTTCCTTCCTTCCTTCCCCCCATCCACTATCGTTGTCCTTATTGCCTTCTGACTACCCCATCTCTATCTTTACCTAAAAAAATCTTCCTTCCTCCCTTTCTCCTCCTCACCCCCTTCTTTTCTCCCTCTCTCCCTCTCTCCCTCCCTTTCTTTCTTTCTCTTCCATATAAGTACACATGTGGTCTCCCCTGCAAGAATAGAAGTTCCTTGAGGGCAAGGACTGTTCCCCCTTTTATCTTTGTAGCCCTAGTGCCTGGCACATAGTAGGTGCTTAATAAGTTCTCATTAATTGATTGAACAATTGCAATAACAATGATACTAATAGCTAGAATTTATTTGGCACTTTATGGTTTCCAAAATGCTTAATAGTTATTATCGAATTTCTTCCTCACAGCACCCATGGGAGGTAGGTGCTCTCATTAGCGACATTTTACAGGAAAGCTGGCAATGGTAACAAGTTTAAAGAGTAAGTGAAACGCAAAGGGGCAATTAAACCTGGGGAATGGAGTGAAATAACAGAGAATGATTTGGATATAAAGTTCTTCAAAAACAGTGTTAGTGTCTATTAGACAAAAGCTTGTTTTCCTCCCTGAGATATTGAGGAATCCCAAATCCTGGTGCTTTAGAGGCAGCAAGGTATAGAGAGAAAACTTTGGACCTGGAGTTAGGAGAGGGGATTGAGCCCAACTCAACTCTCTGAACTGGGTGATTGTGGGCTTCTCTCTACTTCTTGACCCACAGGCTGTTTAGAAGAGAACAAAAGGAAGAAAATCCTGTTCTTTGTATCTCCTTTCCACCCAGATTAGCTGATTAGTCTGGGAAAGGGGTTTAGAATCTTACCTTCTTAGACCATAAATATAACAAACAGCAATTGCTTCCACCAACACAATGAGCAGCAGAGAGAGAGTGGCGGCATAGTCATTGAATATGTCAAACCAGTAGTTTCCTGATTGTATGGTGAACAACAGCCCGATGATACAGTTAATGAAGCATATAAGACCTGGGGGGAAAAGAGCAGCTTCTCAACTTTCTGGAAGTCTCATTTTACTGGGCATCTCTCATCAGTTTTGGGGAGGGAGGCAGGTCCACTGAATGAATGGATCAGCTGTGATCCATCCAAGGATGGCTGGCATGAACATCTAGGTAACATCTGTAGTTTTATATCCACTACTTCTATCTATCTATCTATCTATCTATCTATCTATCTATCTATCTATCTATCTCAATATCTATCATCTATCCATCTATCCATCTCTATATCATCTATCCATCCACCTAACTCAATATCATCCATCCATCCATCCATCCATCTATCTATCTATCCATCCATCCACCTTGGCATATTATACCAATATTTTTGTAGAGGTAGAGAGGTTAAAACTGACCTGCTCACCTAAGACTCACTGGTTGGGATTGTCTCATCAGAGTTCTTCCCCTCTGAATAAATATTGGCCTCTTTGGAAAGTGTCCTTTGTTTACTCATGTGAATGGATGACATTCAGCTGCAAGGATCTAGCCCTAACATAAATGAAGTCCCAGCTACTTTTTTCTGATAATTCTGGACATCATAAATCCAGGAAGGGACTGAAAGGGACCTCAGGGGCCATTTCCCCCAACCCTCTTATCCTACAGATGAGGAAACTGAGGGTCAGAGAGCATTTTGCCAGGTGACACTCCTGACTCCAGAGAACTTTATAACTTTCTCAAAGAAACCAGCGACCTCTCCTCCCTGGAGGTTCACCTCACCCCAAACTAGTGCTGATATTGGAAGTACCCCCTGCCCTGTGGCCTTTCCCTCTGATTGGCTTGTGTCTCCCAGAAACTTCACTGTAGAGAGGACACTCAGATCAGCCTCTCTTCTCTGCCACAGCCCCACACCCTTGTCTCTCCCCCACTCTAGTTTCCCTTCATGTCACCTTCCATCCACTACATTAAATTTCTTGAGGGTAGAGATTCCCTTTCTTTCTGCTTGGATTTGTATACCCAACACTTGGCACATGCATGGATCACCCTAACTGCTGAAAAAATGACTGTTAATCACTTGAGAGGACTTCCCATCTGGACAGTTCTTTATGGTGTAAGCCCACTGGTCTGCCCATCCTTAGCACATTGTGCCTATTGAAAAGCTAACCTGAGATGGCCTCCTTGGGCAAGCGGCTTGAAATAAACTTGCTATCTGTCAGAGGAGTGAGGATGGCAGCGGTGTTCCCCAACATGCTTCCCATCCCCAGCATCAGCAGCATAACGAAGTATAGCACTGACCACAGCTGGGACACCTCCATGTTTTTAATGGCTTCAGTGTAGACAATAAATGACAGTCCAGTGCCCTGGACAGCCTGCCAAGAAGAAGAAGACACCATGTTATATCAGGAGTGCCAACTCTACTTATCGTTCTGATGGGCAGGGGTGGAGCCAAATGCACAGGGGCCTGGGCTTCTCTGGGTTCCTAGGACATTCCTTTATGAGTCCTTGAGCTACATGTCTATTTTGTCTATTTTTGAATTATTACCAAACATAATCATTCAATGGCACTGTGCGTAAGTGAGCCCATCATATGAAAATGAGAATTAATTGTGCATTGCAGAATTCTGAGATGCTAGAAACTCAAATTTATTTATCATCTTGAGAACTCTTAGGTAGAAGCATGGCATGATCCTAGGTCTTGAAAACCAGGAAGACAATATACCCAATGACTGCAACAATGTAAATAGAAAGAACACCATCAGTGAAAAAGTCTGAATTCTGAGTTATTATATTGACCAAGGTTGGCCCTCCAAAAAGAGATGAAAAAATGAGCCTTCCTCCCTCCTTTGCAGAGGTGGCAGTCTATAGGTATAGAGCATTGTATATGCTGTCAGACTTACTTGATGTGTTGCTTAGTTTTTCTCTCTGCCTTATTATTTTTTTTCTTTGTTATAGAGGATACCTCTCTGGATAGGGAAGAGAGGGGTGAGGGACATTTATAGATATTAAGCTGATACAAAAGTAAAAAATAAATTTTTAGTATGATGGGGGTGATTCTTTTTTATTTTTTAAAATTCGTTTATTTTTAATTTTCAACATTCACTTCCACAGGATTTTGAGTTCCAAATTTTCTCCCCATCTCTTCCCCCACTCCAAGACGGCATGCATTGATTACCCCTTTCCCCAATCTGCCCTCCCTTCTATCACTCCCCTCTCTTAATAAAGGATAATTTTTTTAAAAAAGAATATTACTGAGAAATTTCTAGTCTTTCTTGATTCACAAACATCGAATCAATCTCTTGAGCTCATGATTGATAGAGTTTGCCTGTTCTCACAACAGTCTATGAAATTTTGCTTATGGCCACAGGCATCGTGGAAAAGATAGCAAAGAAGCTTTATCAGCAACACTTACAGTGTCTAGTTCTGATTCCAAACTACAGTTTTTAATCTGCGGGAACACTTCCTGGTATTCCTTTGGGTAGGCAGATGCTAGGTGAGCTTTCATCTCCTCTAGGTTTCCTGAGGTCAGAAAGCCATCTTCAAGGTCAAAGGTGTTAGCCAGCAGCAAGATCACCCTGAGGAGTCAAGTTCACCATGTTAGTTGCCACTTAAATGAACTTTATAAAGTCTACTATGGTGGAAGAGTTGGTTGAAATGCCTGAGAAGATGAAAAGGACTTTTGGCTGCTGTCACCAGCCTTCTCTATCTTTGTAATGGGGAAGGGGATGTATGATTTTTATACCCTCCCCACTGCGATCTGATTATTGGTCTATTTAGATAAGAAGTACCTTCAAAATGTAGGGAATTTGTATTATGTGACTCAGGAGACACATTCCTCCTCCTCCCCCATATAAAGGTATATAATCAGAGCTGTGACATAAGATTATAGAACCTTAGATTTGGTGCTGGAAGGACCTCAGAAGATGCCTAATCCAACCCCCTTATTTTTATACATGAGGACTTTGGTGTCCAGGGAGTTAAATGGCTTGTCCAAGGTCACATGGGTAGTAAGTATAAGAAGTAAGATGTAATTAGGAATCCCAGCCCCTGGGGATAACTCATTTAGAATGGAAGAGGGTATATGGCATGATTGAGATAAATTGAAGACAGGTTTTGGAGGTAGAGGAGGATGAGGGACTGGGAGACTACATTTTGCAAGGGGATAAAGATTGGAATAGGAGACAGTGAGTTAGGTAGTGAAGGGACTAGAGAGGAGAGGAAGTGACCTAGAAGGTGCAAGATGTTAGCAACAAGGATCTGACAGGTGGAGTAAACTTCAGAAGTGGTTGTTGAGAGGGAGGGTCTGAGAGTGGTCATGGGACACATGGAGCATGCCAACTGGTTAGCCAACATATGCTAAAGACTGGGAGAAAAGAAGTAGCCAATTCTGAAGAGCATTTCAGGAGACATGATTTCTGCAGGGGAAGGCTGGGATTCATTGAACCCTAGAAAAGAGAAAGAATGTGAAAGGAATGAGGAGGACTTAGAGATATAGGGGACTTTGCGGATAGAATGAAAGCACCCTGAGGGCAGGTACTGTTCCATTTCTGTATTTGTTTCCTCAGCTAGCATAGTGCCTGACACGCTGATTGGAAAGAAGCCTAGCTTGATAGATAGGACACTGGATTTGGTGTTAGAAGACTGGAGTTCAAATCTCAGTTGAGTCGCTTATGTGTGATGCTGAGCAAATCTCTTAACCTCTCTAGTTTCCTCACTTCTAAAATGAAGGGGCTATACTCAATGACCTCTTAAAGTTCCTTCTAGCTCTAAATCTCATGATGCTAAAATTAACAAGGAAGAAGGATCTAGTGGGTTCAGTAGAAAGGCAGGAGGGGAAAAAGGAAGGCTAGAATTGAGTTTACTATTGTTATGGAGGTTGGCAACCATCTCTAGGTGGTACATGAATACAATAGTTAGAAGTCTGAGACAGAATAATGTAGTGGAAAGAGTACAAGATTGAGAGTCAGGGAACCTGGACTGAAATCCAGAATCTGTTACTTATTGACCATGTGACCTCAGAGCAAATCACTTATCTTTAAAATGGGTAAAGTAAATCCAATGACCTCCAAGGTCCTTTCCGTCTTTCAGTTTATGATCCTATGATCCTAAGTTGCTTAGCCTCTTGGGTTTCAGTTTACTAATCTGTAAAACAAAGGGATTAGATAACCTCTAAGGGTCTCTTCTTCCTCTCAGTCTATGACCCTATGACCTACCCATCATTCTTACTTATTGATGCAGCTCTCGTAGTTGAAAGTGGCCTTGAAGCCATAGATGGAGAATGTGACGATACTGGCAAAGATGGACGTGCAACTGTTAATCAGGGACACAATGATGGCATGCTTCTGGCAATTGTTGGATGGCTCATTGTAGCTGGCAAAGGCAATCAGGCTGCCGAACCCGAGGCCAAGGGAGAAGAAGATCTGTGTGGCTGCATTGATCCAGGTTTTGGGGTTCGCTAACTGCTCTAGCTGAAAAGTCAAAGTTGGAGGAGAAACTGATCAGAGCATCAGGGCATATTGGCTACCCTGGAACCGGCGTTTGTAATATAGAAATACATTAACAAGCAGTTATTAAATGCTTACTATGTGCCAGGCACCACACTGCTGAGGACACAAGAAAAGTCAAAAAAACAAAACCAATCCCACCCCACCCCCCAAACCAATCCTTACTTTCAAGGAACATCTATACTCAGTTATAGATGTTACTTGGATAGTATGTGATAAATTTGGAAAGCTAAGTAGGGGTCAGATGTTGGAGAGTGTTCAGTTCTCAGCTGACAAATTTATATTTTATCCTAGAGGAAACTGGGAGCCATGGAAGATTTTTGAGTAGGAGAGTGATTTGGTCAGATCAATGCCTAGGAAGTTTATTTTGGTAGTAGTGTGGAGGATGGATTGGCAAAGAAGACTGGAAGTAAAGACCAGTTGGGAAACTCTTCAAATAATCCAAGGGAGATGGGACAAGGATTTGAATTAGGGCACTAGCAATGTGAAAGGACGATGGAGTGGAAGTAGAATGGGGGGGATCTGGACACTGATTAGATAGTATGGGTCTGCAATCAGTAATCCAATTCCCTCATTTTGCAGATGAGGAAACTGAGTCAGAATTAAAATATTATTCTGTTTATTTTATCATTGAGAAAACTAAGTGAGTGATAAAGGTCCAGAGATATTAGGGGACTAGCCCCAGGATGAAACAGCCAGATAGAGACAGACTTCAAGCAGATATCTAGGGCTTTTGATTCTATGATCCAGGCTCTTTCTACCACACACCTTTTTTCCTCTTTCTAACCACAATGAAGGTAGAACCCATAGCAAGTGAAAGAGTTATGTTCTAGGACTGCAGAAGACAGTCCTCACAACCCCCTTGCCACTGTCCTTGGCTCTTGGGGGCAGAATGGAGCTCTGTGGAGCTCCTTCCCCTGGGGCTCTATATTCCAAAGAGGGGATCTGCTAAGAACAAGGTAGTCTAAAAATGGATTTGGGATGTCTTGTGAAGTAGAGTTCTCTTCCTGGAGGTACAGTGGTAGCAGCTAGATGATCCCACACCAACAATGTTATGGAGGGAATTCCTACTTTGTGTGGGAGTTGAACCAGGGGCTAGATGACAGTTTGCCAAGGATGCTGTACTTTGGGAGTAAGTTTTGAGTTGTGAGATTTCTTTGAGATCTATAATGCTGATTCTCAACTGATCTTTGCACAGAGGAGAGGGGTAGTATTCGCAAAAATAGCTAGCGACTAGGTAGTGCTTTCAGATTTGCAAAGCAAATGTGTTGTCTCATTTCATCCTCACAACTACCATGGGAAGTAGATGCCATCATTGTCTCTATTTTACAGAAGAGGAAACTGAGGCCAGGACCTAGTGAGTGACTTCGTCAAGTTCACACAGCAGGTAAGTGTCTAAAGCAGGATTTCAACTCAGGCCTTCCTGACTCCAAGTTCAAGTCTATCACTGAAATACTTAGTTATTTAGAGCACTAGTTGAAACACCAACTCGATGAGGTTTGGATTGATTGCCCTGTCGTCTCCCTTTCTGTATTCCTCTTCTGTTTTCTGTATCTTCTCTCTCTCTTAACTCCATAGCATACAATATCTATGTAACCATAATGATATGGGGGAAAGACCACTAGACTTGGGGTCAGAAAGCCTGGGTTCAAATCCTATGCAAAATCACTTCATTTTTCTGGTCCTGTTTCCTCATCTGAAAACAAAAGAATTGGACTAGAATTTCTTTAAGATCCATTCTATGCTTTAGGTCCTAGGATCCTGTGATCATTTATTTGCCCAACTCCTCCATTTATTGAGTGCCCCACACAGAGGAGGCTGAAGAAAGTAGAGAGGCCTTCTCTCTGCTGGAAATCCTAAAAATGGAATCAACTTGGCCCCTTGATTTTTGTTCATTGACTGGCTTCTCAGTGCCACAAATAATATTTAATATAATAAGAAGACTGGAAAGATAGAAAGAGTAATGTTGTAAAGTACTCAAGTGCCAAACTGAACATTTGCTATTTGGTGTTGGAAATAATAGAGAACCACTCCAGTATATTGAGTGTGTGTGTGGGGGTGACCTGATCAGATCCAGCCTGGTGAAGAATGAATTGGAGGGAGGAGAGACTTGAGAAAGGGAGACTAATTGGAAGGCAACTAAAGTAGTCTCCTGGGCATGAGGTAATGAGGGCTTGCACCAAAGTGGTAAGAAAGGGATGTTCATGAGAAATGTCATGAAGATAGAAATATGACTTACCAATAGTTTGGGTGTGGAGTGATTAGGAGGGAGGGGTTAAGGATAGTACCAAGGTTGTAAGCCTAGGGGACTAGGAGGATGATGGCATCCTTGACTGAAATAGGGAAGTTTGGAAAGGGGTGGGATCTGGGAATAAAGGTAATGAATTCTGTTTTGGATGCAGCGAGTCAGGTGCCTATGGGACAAGCATTTAAGATGTTCAAGTGGCAGCTGGTGATGTGAGCCTGAAGCTCAGGAGAAAGGTTAGGACCTGTGTAAGGATCATCATTGGGAAGACAATATATAAAAAGAAGTTAGAAAGGTCTGCTTATGTATGTGTGGGGAGGGTGGGCAACTGGAAGGCTATCAAGGGAAATGAAGGTTCATCCTTACCTTGGGTGTGAACATGTACACAAGGCCATTGATGGCTCCATGCAGGGTGAGACCCCGAATCAAATAGATGATGAGAACACAGTAAGGCAGAGATGCAGTTACATAGACCACCTATGGGAGCCAGAAGATCTAGGTTAGCCTCTTTAGAGACAGGAGTCTTGCCCATTTCTCTATTACCAGCCCCCACCCCTTTAGTCATTGGAGAAGGGGAAATGAAGCCTAGCTATACCTGCAGCGAAACCCCCTCTGACCACCTAATTGCTGCCTATAGAGTGAATTTTGGTCAGTAGAGGTCTGTTTCCCCCATGGACTTAGATTTTCATTGCGAGCCTATTTTATGTTCTGCTTTTGGTGATTTTCATTTAGTAGTGGCACCAATATGCATGAACAGGTGGTTAGGATAGTGGATAGGATACTGAAATTGGAGTTAGGAAGACCTGAGTTCAAATTCCATCTCAGATAACTTACTAGCTGAGTGATGCTAGGCAAATCTATTAACTATTTTGTGCCTCATTTTCCCCTTTTGTAAAACTCTAAATCTGTGACCCTACAAGAAACACTGGAATAAGGGAAGCTCTATTATTTACAAGAACCTTTTTGTAATGTTACCAGCTGTAACCTTCCAATAAATGCAGTAGTTTATTAAATAAATAATTCTTTTGTAATATTAATAATAGTAATTTTGTAAAATATATATATATAAAACAATGTAATAATTTGTAAAGTAGAGAATCCTTGGGATGTTAACAATGGCCCAGAATTTATATGGACCTTTGGGTTTTCTTGGATAGGTTTTTTCAAAGAAGGGTATTGTGAAAAATAGGGCTTGTGGGTGGCATGAGTTTGACCATAACTCTGAACTACTACTATTACTACCACTACTACTACTACTACTACCACTACTACTTCTACTACTACTACTACTACTACTACTACTACTTCGGCTATTGCTGCTGTATTACTTGTGATTCTGTAGTGGAAATCTAGCCTGACTAGTGTAATAGAATTCTTTGAGGTAATGAAGTCACTATAGGATTGGAGGAAATTTTTTGTCAGGAATAGGAAAGTGGTTTAGATCTAGGAAAGAGATGTCAGGGATAAATTTTAGGTATATCTGTAGAGAGAAGGCTAGATTGGCACCTCCTCCAGTATCAAGATGATTCTTACTTAATGAATTTAATGATGATGTGGAAGAAGATAGAACTATAAAAAACTCAAGAACCCTATGTAGTTCTTGGAATGCCCTATGACCCTTTGAGGGAAATAATACATTCAGTAACATCTCCATTTTGCAGATGAAGAAACTGAGACTTAAACAGGTTAAGTGACTTGCCCATAGTCACACACACCTAGTAAATATCAGAGGTAGAATATGAATCTAGGACTTCTTGTTACCTAGTCTTTCTGGTTCCAAAGCCTCTATTTACCATGCCACAGCTAATTCACATTACAGCTCCAAAACAGATTGTTAAAGGAGGTGATTAATATTTCTGGGGTCACTTCACAGACAGCAATCATGACATCTCATAAAATTTCCCTTTCTGCCATTATAAACACAAAATAAAGGATTGGCTAGATCATTGGTCTGCCCCCTCAAAATGAAAAATCTTAGCTTCTTTCATTGTTTGTTGGGTGATG
>CM053770.1:33732689-33748792 GCA_028658325.1 Potorous gilbertii | reverse complement strand
GGCAGTTGTGCTAAGTACACATAGAAGGACATAGAACCAGCCCAACTGCAAATAAAGGGCACATAATAGTCATTTAGATAAATAACTATTGACAAGTTTAAAGAGAGAAGAGATACCAGTGTAAACCCAAGTGTATGCAAATCTATCTCATAGTAAATCACTTTTACTAGATCTGTGATCTCTGTGTTAAGACCTCCCAATGAGGATGCACTCCACTGATGCACATCTGCACTCCATCGGTTAATCCTTTTGAAGACTTGACTGAGTCACTGAGAGATTAAGTAATTTGCTTGAGGTCAGTTGTCAGAGATCCAATGTAAACCCAAATCTTCTAATTCCAAAGACAGTTCTCTAGCTGCCAGTCCATTAACTTATGTTATTTAATAAAAAGCTGTGTTTTAGAGAAGTAAAAAAATCCCACTGTTTCTATGCCTGGAGGATAGATAAGTTTAATTATTGAAACGACACATCTCTTGAGAGTGCCTCAAAGGCAGTAAGGGTGTGATATTATTGGCAAAACTATTTGGTGACAATATATACTAGGGGTTCTCAAACTTTTTGGTCTCAGGACCCCTTTATAACCTTAAAAATTATCAAGCAACCCATAGAACTTTTGTTCCTAGGGCTATATATAGCAATATTTGTCATATTTGAAATTAAAACTGAAAATAGGTATTTTCAATAATAAAATGATTACATGTTAACATAAGATTTTAATGAAAAAGAAACTGTATTTTCCAAAACAAAGACAATTGATGAGAAGAGTGGTGTCGTAGGTATTTTTAGAAGTCTCTTTAATGTCTGGCTTAATAGGAGACTCCTGGATTCTCATGTCTGCCTCTACATTCAATCTATTGTAAAGTAAAATGTAGTTTCATTTCAAACGGATGAAGAAAATTGGGTCTCATATAGATAAATAATTGAAAAAGGGAAAAGGCAAATAATATATTAGTATTATTATGAAAATAGTTTTGACCTTGGAGATGCCATGAAAGGGCTTTGAGGACCCCAAGGGATTCAGGGTCCATACTTTGAAAACTGGGGGTATACAAAGCATTGCACCCAGAGTAACACAGGTACTCAGTTATTACAAGAATATTTTCACCTAGGACAAAAGTAATTGAGGAGTGGGGAGTAATCAGAAGGCACTCTGATAAGAAGGTGTTTCAGTAAAAGGACAGTCTGGTTCTTCTAACCCAACCCTTGGAAAGGAATTAGAAAAAAAAATTAGAAAGAAGCAGAACCAGTATTTGAAGTTGGGTACCACCCTGGCATGTATTGAGCCATCTGCTCTTTCACCAGGTCCCCTTCATGACCAGGACACACATTTGTGAAATAGTTTATTGGGGTTGGAGAAAGACCCTTTAGCCAAGGACTGTCAATCAGTCAATAGTCAACAAACATTTGTTAAGCATCTATTATGTGCCAGACCCTTTGCTAAGTACTAATGAGAGAAAGAAAGGTGAAACAAAGTTCCTGCCTTTAGGAAGCCCATATTCTAATAGGAAAGACAACATGTAAACAACAAATAAGATATACATAGGGCAAATTGGAAGTAACCTCAAAAGAAAGGCAACTGAGGGTGTTGGGGAAAGGCTTCTCTTTTTTTATTTAAGAAAAATTTCATCGTTCCCCAAATGATCAGTGGTCAAAGGATATGAACAGGCAGTTTTCAGATAAAATTAAAACTATAATTATATAAAAAGGCTATAAATGATTATTGATTAGACAAGTGAAAATTAAAACAACTCTAAGGTACCACATCATACCTACCAGATTGACTAACATGACAAAACAGGACAATGATACATGTTGGAGAAGATGGGGGGAAATTGGAACACTAATGCATTGTTGGTGGAGTTGTGAACTGATCCAACCATTCTGGGAAACAATTTCAAACTATGCCCAAAGGGCTAAACAACTGTGCAATACCCTTTGATCTAGCAATACCATTACTGTCTGTATCCCAAAGAGATCATAAAAAAGAGAAAAAGGACCCACATGTACAATAATATTTATAGCAGCTCTTTTTATGGTGACAAGGAATTGGAAATCAGAGGATGGCTAAACAGACTATGGTGTATGAATGTAATGGAAAACTATTATTTCATAAAAAATTATGAGTGGGCAGATTTCTGAAAAGCCTGGAAATATTTGCATAAATTGATTCTGAGTGAAGTGAGCAGAACCAGGAGAACATTGTACACAGTAACAGCAACATTATGTAAAGACCAATTTTGATAGACTTAGCTCTTGCTATGATCTAAGACAATTCCAAAAGACTCACATTGGAAAATGCTATCTACATCCAGAGAGAACTTTGAAGTCAGAATGCAAATCAAAGCAGACTATTTTCCCTTTTCTTTTTTCTTTCTCATGATCTTTCCCTTCTGTTCTGATTCTTCTTTCACAACATGACTAATGTGGAAATATGTTTAATATGATTGTACATGTGTAGCTTACATCAGATTGCATGCTATCTTGAGGAAGGGGGAGGGAGAGAGGGAGAAAAAATTTGGAACTCAAAATCTTATAAAAGTGAATGTGGAAAACTAAAAATTAATTAATTTTTTAAAAAGAAAAATTTTACTAATGTATTACTATTTGGGCAAAGTTATTGCAATGAATGTGAAAGGCAGACAGATTGTTAAAGGCAAAAAAGGCAGAAAGCAAAAAAGGTTTAGGTAATTAAAATATTAAAACAAACTTCCTAGATTTATGTAAATGACTAAAATATCCATAAAAGAAATGAAATCTGAAGATTAGATTCCAAATTTGATCCCACCTACAACATCCCTGGTAGAGGAACTTTACTTTCCCCATTCTTTTCTAATCGGTCCCTTACTTAGCTCTTTCCAAGGAACAATGCTCTCAAACCATAATAATTAACTTAATTTCAAGGTCTCGGGAAATATTGTCATGAAAAATGCAGGTAGCAGAAAAACAAATATTAACTTAAATTTGGGGGAATTTTACTCAGGAAACATTCATATTATTTGACCCAAGCTAATTACAAGAACTATGGGCATCCTGAATACTGAATTCAAGTAAGGTTTATGATTCATAATTTTTGCCAGTGGAAATAGTTAAAAATGAGCACATACAATACTATTTCTATCAAAATTTCCCCCATAAGTTATAATTATAATAAAGCAATAAGAAAAAATTTCATTATACTAACTTATTACACATTAAGGGACAGAGCAAGGATGTCTATAGGTATGATGGTTTAACATTCACTTTCTTGTGAATTCATAGTTTTAATAAAACAAGCAACATCCTCCCAATGCTCATGAAAATGCAGTAATGATATAAAATTCTCCAAGGAGTAGCAAGGTCAGTGGAAATCACATGAAATACTGGTTCACTTAGTAATAAGTGCTACATTAAAAACATTGAGCTTTGGTATGAGAAACTAACAGTAGAAACAGATCTGGCTATCCTGTGAACTCTGAGGTCTGGGAGGTGTGTCAGCTGGCCACAGACATGGCTTACTCCTCCTCAAAAAATATGTCTGGAAAAAAAGGTGTTCTTCAATTCAGGGGAAATGAAACCAAACCTAGATATGACTTGCTGAAATCAAAAAACCACCTGGCAGAGATGACAGCATAAATATTGAGCGGAACCCTAGTCCTGGCGGCAGATAAGAAATGAATTTTGGATTGGGCTGATTTACACAGCTCATTTTCTTAAAGTGTCTTGAATTTAAAAAGTGATACTCTTCATTATATCTTCTCAGAAATAAATACAAAGACTAAAGAATCCTACATAGTTTAAAGACATAAAGAGGATACTGAGCAACTAGATGTCACCCAGGAGTGGAATTTTAGAAAGTTAGTCCTTGCAGCTTGGGCTCTGGTAGTTGATACAAAGGAATGATGCTTGGAAAGGAGGTAGGGGACACTCTGCAAATGATCAGAGGATAGAAGAGTGTCCCATTACAAAACAGACTCTTAGACTCCATCATTTATCTCTCACTGCTTATGCTTCTGTCTTCATAAATGGCAATTTTAATAACACGAAGTCCTCTCTCACTTGGGTCTGTCAGAAGGAGGCCCTGGGGGGTGTTATATGTAGCTTCTCATTCTGTTTCTGAATATATTTGATGATTTTCTAAAGAATCTTCTCATAAAGTGTTTCCATGCACAAAAAGTATATACCATCAAACAAGACTTCAAGGGGAGATTGGCTCCCACGCTTTTCTCCTTCCGCACAAAGGTTATTTAGAGTATAAACAGTTTCTTCAAGCTGCTGAGCTCAATCCGATTCTCCAGCCAGGTTCTCCATCTCGGCAGAGAACTTAGTCAGGAACTGGCACCAGGAATCCCTGCTGTGGTCCCACTGAATGAAGACCTTGCCAAACAAGGGCACGGGCTGAGGCCTCTTCAAGGACTAGAGGGCCAGGGTGGGCCAGGCTGGGCCAGACTTCTAGGGACAAGACAACACAGGTCTCCTCAGAACCAGGCACCCACTCCAAATCTTTGCTTTCAAGACTCAGTGAGAACCTCTTTACTTTTCAGGCACCCAGTGCCCTGCCCCTCATCCAATCAAAGTCTTCTCTCAAGAAAGGAGCCGACAAGTCATTTATACTTCATAAGAGTCAAGCAGTTTGGACCAGGAAGGGATATTAGATATTATCTAGTCCTAATCTCTTCTTTTTATATTTGAAGAAACCAAGGCCCAGAAAGGCTGATTTTGCCTAAACTCATTCATCTATTTACTGTCACAGTTGGCATTCAAACCTAGGTTCTCCGATTCTAAGTTCGGGGATTCTTGCGACTGGTGAATGCCATGTCTCCTAAGGGTTTTTGCATTTTGAGTCCATCACAGAATCAGTCAACACAGAAAGGCTCAACTAGGATCATCTCTGAGCTAATACCAAGTAGTAAACACCTATTATTGTCTAAATTTGCCTGAGCCATGAAATGTAGCAAACCTAAGAGGCCAACCTCGTGTTTGAATGAATTAATTTTCCCTACAAACCCATGGCTCTTCCAAAGTTCCATATACTTACGAAGACACCACCAATGCTTCTAGTTTTTCAGGTTCATAACTTTGGTGTTATGTTCTTCTCTCCCCACGTATCTGATCAACCCTCAAATCCTGCTGTTTCTGCCTCCCCATCCAACCCCTTGTCTTGACTCACATAAACACCTTTCACTTCTCACCAGATTATTGCCACAGACTTTCAGTTGGTCTCCCTGCTTCATGTCTCTCTCCTCTCCATTCCATTCTCCGCACATTCACCAAAGTGATTTTCCTTTCCCACATCACCCCTTTATAGAGCCCAAAACATAATAGACACTCAGTAAAGGCTCATTGTCCACCGATTGATTAATCTAGGATCCCACTGGCATCACACTCTAGCCACCTGACCTCAACATCTTTGGACCAATAATATTCTGAGTAGCCGAGAGGTGACTTCAGTTTGCTGATGTAACAACAGCAGAAGTTGAAACACTGAGCACTGCATGAATATCTCTTTTTTTAAAATTGGTGATTAATCTCCTGCCTCCAAGACTTTGCAGAAGTGATTTCCCCTTAGTGCCTCCTTGTTGCATAGTAGAAGCTCTCTCTTCCTTCCAAGTACAGCTTGAGGCCACCTCCTACAGGATTTTCTCCCTCCATAGTGGGAAATACCTTTTCCTGCTGGAAATTACTTTGCACAGTTTACTCCTTAGCCTAGCATCAAAGGCTTTCCCCAACCTATTCCTCACACCAATGCTACCTTTCCAATCATGTATTGTATAGTTCCTGCACACAATGAATTTATGTCCTTCACATATTTATATACTATTTCTATATCCTTCCCCTTGATATAGCTTCCACTCTGCCCAAACTAGATTACTCACTGTTCTCCAGACACAGCTTTCCTTTTCTCACATCCCTGTCTTTGTTTATGCTGTTAAATGTGACCCTTGACCCATATTTTTGCTAGTTGAAAACCCCCAGTTCAAATACTGACTCTCCCATGCTGCCCTTTTCCCTGCTAATCAGAAGTGATCTCTCCTGCTTTGAACTCTCATTTCACTGTTCTCTTGTATATTCTGATGTTTTGTGTTATATCCTTTCTAAAGACTGTAAGTCCTTTGAATTCAGGGACTTCATCTTCCTCATGTTTGTATTTTCCTCAGTACTTAGCAGAATCCCATGAGGTCAGTGCTCAATAGGGGTTCTATCACTTGAGCAGCAATTAAATTCATGTGGTCATTGCTTAGAGCTGGAAGGAACCTTAAATGATTTATTATCAAATCCTCTAATTTGACAAATGAGGAAACTGATTCCCCAGAGAGGGGAAGTGATTGAAGTCAGAAACATCACAAATAACGGAGTTGGTATTTGAAATGAAGTTCTCTGCCTCCAGAGGAAGCCTTTTTTCCCAGGACACTATACTTGCTTCTCCTAACTGAATGGCAGAGGTGACTTGTGATTATTTTCTCCTGCAGGTGGATTTCTGGTCCCTTATCTCATCATGCTCATCGTTGAAGGGATGCCCCTTCTTTATCTGGAGCTGGCAGTGGGACAGCGTATGCGGCAGGGGAGTATTGGGGCATGGAAGACGATAAGCCCCTATCTTCAAGGAGTCGGTAAGACCCCCATTTCTGCGTTCTTGTCCTTTTCTCCTCATCATGGTGGTGTATCTTGGGGAATGCCATGCTTAGTCTAACATAGAACATTAGGTTTCCTTATAAGTTTATTTGTTAATGGTGGGAAATCCCCCAAAGATAAGCTTGGTTATAATAAAGGGAACAGGGAGGGATGAGAATGGATGGGAACGGAAGGGCTGCACCAGAAGAAAAAGACTAGCAACAGAATTGCTGAATGAAGCAGTCATTTGGATGGTAGGTGAGGTTATTGGGGGTGGGAGAGAATGTGTGATATACTTGATAAACTCAACCTCCCAATGCACCTGCTATGGAACTTGTAGTCATAGAGGGCTCCCTGTGTCACTGAGGAGTTCAGTACCTTGCTCATGCACAAAATTAGCATGTCAGAGATAAAACTTGAACCCATGTTTCCAAACACTGAGGAAAGAAAGAAACAAGCATTTGTTAGGCTCCTACTATATTTTAGCTGCTTTATATCTTATATGTATAAATATATGTATATAAACATATATATAAAATTTATACCTTATACAATCCTCTCCACAACCATAGGAGGTAGGTGATATTATTTTACAGTTAATGAAACTGAGGCAGGCAGAGATGAAGTGATTTGCCTAGGGACAAACAAATAATAAATATCTGCGGCCAGATTCAAACTTGGGTCTTCCTGACTCCAGGGCTAGTGTTCATCCCCACTCCAGTGGCTTCTATACTATGTGCCAATAATACTAACTCATATTTCATGTAGCACTTTAAGGTTTACAAAATACATTTCTCACAACCCCCATGTGAAGTAGACAATGTGAGTTTTAATCCTGATTTTACACATGAGGAAACTGAGGCTCTGTGAGCCCAGTCACTGTGCCTGGGATTACCTAGCTGTTATGACTTGAATCTGAGTCTCTTGGCCATGGCTCTAGTTTTCCTTCCCCTTACATGGCTTCTCTTCCCAATGAGAAAGCAGATTGCTACAGTGGGAAAAGAATGCTGGGTCTGGAATCAGAGGGCATGAGTTCAAATCTCAGTTCTGCTACTTGCCAGTCACATCTTTTCTGGGTCTTAGTGTCCTCATCTCTAAAGTGAGGAGATTAGACAAGGGATTTTGGGGCTCATTCAAGCTCTAGATTTGGCATCCTAGGATTTCCTTCCAGCTCTAAGTCTAAGACCCTAAGTTTCTATAAATGCCCTCCTGGGAATGAAGCTAGTAGATATAAACAAGTCAGTGAAAGAGCTCTAGCTGCCTTGGCTGAAAAAATCTGCTTCCACATTGAAGGTAAAGCAAAGTCATTATCCCCTCTGTCCCTGCTGTTCTGAGTGATCTCTCCTGAAACCAATTTCTCTTCTATCCTGCCACCATCTTGAATAACTAGCTCATGGTCCAGAGGCAAGGTGGAAGAGGAATATTTCAGGTGGATCCATGATTTTCCAGTATCAGAAAAAAAGTAGGTGATCCCAAGTTAGCTTGGAAGGACTAGTCCAGTCAATAGGGGAAGCCACCAAAATCCTTTCTGAAATCAGGCTGCCTGCCCTTCACCATCAGTGGTCAAAGTTGATATTCTGCTTACCCTGTGTTCTAAGAAAGAGGGTAAAAACAAATAGTTATGCACATCAACATCCGAATAAAATATTCAAGTAGAAGGCTGCGTCAGCTCCTGCGTCTGCTGCAGAATAAATCTATCTCTGTGGCATTGGCTCCTGAGAGATGAAACTGACTCTCCTCTGAATGACTGTTAATTTTTAACACTTGGGATATGTTGTTTTTCAGCAATGAGTAATTATTAAAAATAATCCCTAGAACAGAACTCTGTATTTTTCAAAGAAATTTGCAAATACTATTTCATCTTGATCCCCACAATAATTTTAAGAAGTAAGATGGTACTATTTTCATCATTTTACAGTTGAGGAAACAAAGGCAGTCAGAATGTCTTGCAAATGACTTGACTAGGATTGCACTGCTAATAAGTGTGTCTGAACTTTGAACTAGATCTTCATGATTCTAGGTCCAGCACTCTATCTGCTGTAGTACCCAGCAGCCCACCTAAAGAAATCAGTAGAATGAGTGCTATGATAGGAATTCTTACCAGGAACCTATATCTCTACTTTGGCAAATTCCATTCATTATTCTTAGATCTGTTCTTTGGAGCTCAGAAAAACAAACCAAATCCCTCTGTCATGTGACAGACATTCAACTACCTGAAGATTTCCCTAGTGCCCTCCAAACATTCTTTTCTCTTCATTTCTCATTCCCTCCACTAGTCCTTGTATATCACATCCCCCAGATCTCTCACCATCCTAGTCACTCTCTTTTAGACACATTCTAGCATAAAACAGGGCAATTGCAACTGAACCAACATTCCGGATATAGTTAGTCTTGGACAGAGTGCAGCGGGACAATCACCTCCCTCATTGTAGACACTAAAGTTTGATGACTGTAGTTTCAGATTGCCTTAACTCTTTTTGGTTGCCCCATTGGATGCCTCTGGTTTCATTTGCCATCATGTTTGCTCCTTCTCCTACAAACTGAATAAGTATGACATCTCTTCAAAGTCATTGGTAACAATATTGAATAGAATGAGATGGAAGATAGGTTCTTGGAGCACTCCTCTAGAGACCTCAACAAGAAACCATTAATCACCATTCTTTGGATTAAAAATCTGAATCTATCTGTGTTATCATCTAGCCCATTCCTTTCCATTTTGTCCACAAGAATAGGAGGTGAGGTTTTCTCAAATGCTTTTCTGAAATTCTGGTACACTTTGAGTGATCCTTTAACTTAGCAGTTTAGTAACTACCAAATGAAGGTGGCTAGGTTGCACAGTACATAGAGCAATGGGCTTGGAGTCAGAAAGACTCATGTTCATGAGTTCGAATCCAACCTCAGACACTTACTCGTTATGTGACTCTGGGCAAGGCACTTCACCCTGTT
This sequence comes from Potorous gilbertii, assembly GCA_028658325.1. NCBI lineage: Eukaryota > Metazoa > Chordata > Mammalia > Diprotodontia > Potoroidae > Potorous > Potorous gilbertii. Next base: position 33,739,258 of record CM053770.1, on the reverse strand, counting down.
TCTCTCAATTTCTTCATCTGTAAAATGACCTGGAGAAGGAAATGGCAAACTACTCCAGTATCTTTACCAAGAAAACCCCAAATGGGGTCATGAAGAGTTGGACGCATCTGAACAACAAACCAAAAAATGACAGTTATAATGAAAATAATAAAATCTAGTATTTATATAGAGTTTTAGGACTTGCAAAGAGCTTTACATATTGGATACTCACAATAATCCTGTCAGGACTCTTAGTATACCCATTTTACAGATGAGGAACTTGAGGCACCAAAGTGACTTCTTCTGAATGAAGCCATGTATTTTGCTCTTAGTGCTCACTGCTTTTCTTTCTGAAAGCTCACAAACCACTCCTTTAATAATATGATCAAGAGGGAGAAGGAGATTGGCCAAAGTTTCAATAAACCAATATTTATTAAGCACCTGCTGGGTTGCTATACATGAAGAACTAAGCAAAGCATTAGAAAGTTAAGAAGAATACAAGAGAGGGTCTCTGTTTTCCAAAAGCTCGTGATCCCATGAGGAAGATGTGACATCATACAACAGAAAGAGTGTTAGCTCTGGAGACAGAGGGTTCACATCCTGCCTATAATGCTCAGTACCCATATGTCTTTGGGCAAGTCACTTTGGGCCTCAATTTCCAACTTGTAAAATGAAGGGGTTGGATTAGACAGCCTCTGATGTCCCAGTCCTAGAGATATAGATCACATAACATGTAAAAACTGAACTAAGAACATGAGGTATTGTGTATAATGTCCAATGGGCAGCACAAATATGGAGTGGGATGGTGTTTTGGAAAATTGAGAAATTGCCATGAATTGGGATGGTCAGACTGCACAGAGGAAGAGTTGTTGGAGCTAGGCCTTAAAGGATGTATAAAAATGATGCTGGAGAAGAGAGAGAAGGAGAGGAAAGGAGAGAGAATCTAGGGAAAGGAAATGGTGCAAATGCTGGTACAGTACAAGAGAAGAATGCATTAAGGTGTGTTTGGAGTAACAGGGAGTAGACCCCCACTTTGACTATATTTCATTAGTTATGTAGCTTACCTATGAACTGACAAGTTCTGTAGGCTCACCATGGCCCTAAGCCTCATAGGACTAGAGCCATGTGCTTAGCCATCATCATGCTGGCAGAGCAGAAAACTGTCCCCATCAGAACTTTGTCCTTTGTTTTGCTTTCAGGCATTTCCAGCGTGGTCGTCTCATTCTTCCTCTCCATGTACTACAATGTGATTAACGCCTGGGCCTTTTGGTACTTTTTCCATTCATTCCAGGTAAAGAGGGAATTTTTGGCATTTGCACCAAGGCTTGGGGATAGAGTTACATGGAGGCTGAGATCAGGGTCTATCCTTAATTTGCCCCCTGAGGAAAGGGAAGCACAGAAAAATGAACCGCATAACATTCATCTGAACAGCATTAATATATTAGCAAAAGAACAAGGAGAATACTCCAAAACTTCCATTGCAACAGACTGAGGGCCAAACACAATGTAATGAGGGGGAGGGATCATGGTGGGAGATCTGGGAGTCTCCATTTGAGGATGGCTGAGTCCCCAAAGAAAGACCCCCTACCTACCCAGTTACATTTTTATTTTCTCCATAACTTCTGGGGATTCACTGGAGCAGAAATTCCTGCACATGGCTTCATAAAGGATATTTTAAATAAAGGGGAATAGGGGTGAGTCTTTATGAGAAGATATTTGGAAAATACATTGAAATTTCTGTCACCAAAGGGATGTGATAGCCTTTGCTGCTCCTGTGCTTTTCTCTGTTTTCTGACTTTGGGTAAGATGGGCTTGCTGTCTTTTCTGTCTCCTTCCAGAGTCTAAAGCCAGTTGTCAGGGATGATATTTCTAGTTTCTGTGGGCTCCCATCTGGCCTCCCCGTAGGTGTTCCTTTTTGACTGAACCTCTGCTTGTTTACTTCTCTGCCTTAATACTGATGCTTATTCTTCACCTTAATTCAACAAGGCATTTGTTATTTCCTATAGTAACAATAACAGTGGTGTACATTTCTATAGTGTTTGGTGAAATATTTTGCATGCATTCTCTCTCTTGAGGTTCACAATAACCCTGGGGGGTGGGTATTATTATTCCTCATCTTACAGAGGAGGATTTAGAGGCTGAGTGATTGCTCATGGCCACACAGCTAGCAAAGTATAATAAGGAGGATTTGAATTCAGGTCTTCCTGACTCCAAGTCCAGCACAAAGGCACTTCAACATCTCCTTCCCTTTTCTTTTCTCTTCTTCTCACCCAGCAAGAAAACAGACAGGAAACACACTATAATAGTCACTTGGAAGAAAAAAAACTAGGTCCCCTTTCCTTCAAGCCTGCTCTAGTGAAAAAATGGGCCAGTCTTTGGGCTTAGTGAGCCCATCAAGGATTAAGGGTTAGACATTGTTGTGTGTAGCCTTGAGTCTTCTAGTGTCTTAAAAATACCCCTGATTCAAACAATTCCTACTTACAATTTAGATATTTGTCTCTTTGACCAAGTGATTAGGTCTATACTCCAAAGAGGTCAAAGAAAGAGAAAAAAGATTCCATGCATACAAGAGTATTTATAGTAACTTTTTTTGGTGTCAAAGAATTGGAAACTGAGGGGATATTCATGAACTAGGGGAATGAATGTTGATTAAGTTATGACATGTGACTGTGATGGAAACTTTTGTGCTGTAAGAAAATATGAAGGGGATGATTTCAAAGAAACTCATGAAGAATTATATGAACTGATACAGAGTGAACAGAATGTGGAAGACAATTTATATAATAATAATATTGTAATGAGAACCAACTTTGAAAGACTTAGGAACTCTGATCAATACAAGTCAAACCAAACACAATTCCAGAGAACCCATGGTGAAACTTGCCAGCCTTTTCCAGATACAGGGGTGATGGACTCACAGTATATATAGAAGTGCATATTCTTTTACATACACACACACATATATATTCTTTTTTTCTTTATTTTGGACACAGCTAATGAGAGAATTTGTTTTGCATGACAATACATATTTGTAATAGGTCTTGGGTTCTATTTTTTTTTAACTTCTCAATGGGTGGAGGAGGAAGGAGATTTCAGAACTGAACATAAAATAAAATTGAATGAAAAATGAATCTCTATTTATACAAAAGTGAGCTTGCCTCTCTGGGCCCCAGTTTTCTCATCTGTAAAATGAGAAGGTTAGATTAGGTGATCTCTGAAGTCTCTTCCAGCCTTAGATCTATGATTCTATAAATTCTTGGGCAACACTATATAATAGAAGGCACACTAGATTTGGAGTAAATGCTAGATCTGCTATTTGTAGGCAAGTCCCTTGATCTCTGTGAGTCTCAGTTTTCTTATCTGTAAGATAGGATTAATAATACTTGTTCTATGTATCTCACAGGTCATGATGTGTCAAATAAGAAGATAATATATCTTTTACAAGATAATCTCATTTAGTAACCATAAAGCACAAATATCATCTATTTGATGAGTCTTGGTCAATTGGAGTTTCCATTTGAGCAGAGCCTCAAAAAGAAATTAGCTAATTTGAGGGAATTTTCTTTGAAGCTGTTTTTAACCTTTTCATCGATCCACTAATTCAAAATGAAATCTCATGATAGCGAGCTACCATTCTGAGAAACGGCACACTTGAGCATACACCTTACAAGCACTGAATTGTTGAACTTTGTTAGTCACTTTAATAATTATTTATTCAGTCAGTCTGTCTTAAGTAGAGTCTTTGTGGAGGGACTCCATGTTCCTGTGATACTTGGAGTTTTGTTGACTGGGGCAAATTATTTGAGATACACTTCTCAGAAGGCTGTGTATGAGATTTATGTTATAGAAGTGTCATCCACAATGAATGCTTCCAGTGTGCCCAGTTTAAAAAGAGGATGAGAGTCTTTGGGGGAAATAAGATGCAGTTTTTAGTAGCTGGAAATGCAAATGAGAGAGGTGTAAACACATGGCAGGTGGAGTAGCAGGAAGAAATCCAGTCATGTTCTCTTTCATGAAGATCTAGAAAATGTATCAGACCAAGTCCTGATAGAGAAATACAAGAAGTAATCACGGTCATTTCATTGACCACACAGGTTGGCATAGGAAGATAGTGAGGTCTATAGTCACGGCAGACAGGATCGAGCCAAGAACGGCTATTGAGAGCACTCCAGAACGGAGAAAGGCTGGATGTCTGGGCAAGAAGGGGCAGATAACAGCACAGAGGAGTCCAATTGTATAAAGAATGCAGGAATAGGTACTATCTTCTAGCTCTGTCCTTGACTACCCAGTTCCAGAACACAAATGCAGAGTGGACTGAGGAGGGGACCTGTGCTAAGGGTGGCATTCTATGGTGAGAAGGAGTTAAAGATTCTAGGCAAGCAGCAAGCCCAGATACAATCAGCAACTGTGTGGTTATGCTGCCAGGAGTGAATTGAAGTATCATTTTCAGCTTCCAGCCCAGTCGTGAAGCCTGTACAGGGATAGCCTAGGCAAGAATCTTAGACCAAACAAGAACCTCCTCTTCTGTCCCCTGAACAAGCAGAGTCTTTCAGTTGGCTGATAATGACTGAATTCAACCCCTGCCTACTGAACCTCCATATGACTTGCAAACCCACGGACATGTTACTCCAAGCAACTTGCCGAGCTCAAACCAGGAGGTTAGAAATTCACCTTTGCCCTGCATCAGATCACTTTAGGAGCACTGAAAAAACTGTAGACCATCAGCAAGAGCTAACCCTGAAATCTTGGAATAACACAAAATTCAATATCCCAAGAAAGAAGCAGCAGAACCAGCTCGAGCATTTCTGCTAGAAGTGCATAACGCTTGGCCTTAACATAAAGAAACTCATGAAGAATTATATGAACTGATACAGAGTGAACAGAATATGGGAGACAATTTATATAATAATAATATTGTAATGAGAACCAACTTTGAAAGACTTAGGAACTCTGATCAATACAAGTCAAACCAAACACAATTCCAGAGAACCCATGGTGAAACTTGCCAGCCTTTTTAAAGTCAGGTGTAGACAGGAGCAATTAAAAAAAATTACAAAAAGCTATTATGGTGATAGGAATACTCAGGACACCAAATCAGAAGAAGAGAATGATGCCCAAATATATACAAATAAAGCCTCAAAGGAAAAAAAAGCTCAGGCACAAGTTCAACTAGAATTCCTAGAAGAGATGAAATGAAGATTTTTTTTAAAGGCATTTAAAATGCTTTTATAAATAAAATGGGGATGCTAGAATAAAATATTGGAAAAGAAATCAAATCTATGGGAGAAAGAATTGGAAATAAAATTAACAGCTTGTCATAAGAGGTTTCAAAACCTTATCCAAGCAACAAACTCCCAAATTAGAATGGACCAAATAAAAGTTAATGATTCCATGAAACAACGAGAGATATTACAACACAGTCAAAGGATTGAAAAAAGAGAAGAAAATGCAAAATATCTTAAAACAAAAAGAACTGACCTGGAAAAAAACAGAGGAAAGATAATTTAAGAATCATTGGTCTATCTGAAAGCCACACCCAGGTCAAAAGCCTACACATTATATTTCAGGAAATCATAAAAGAAAACTGCCTAGATATAAAACCAGAGGGCAAAGTAGGAATAGAAAGAATGGTGTAGTCACTGGGAAAAAAAATCTCAAGAGCATTATATCCAAAATCTAGAGCTTTCAGGTCAAAGAAAAATACCGTAAGCAGTCAGAAAGAAAGGTACTGAGGAGCCATAGTCATGATCTTACATAATTTAGCAGTTGCCACTGTGAAGGTGCAGAGAGCTTGGAATACAATATTCCAGAAGGCAAAGGATATAAATTTACAATAAAAAATAAGTGACCCAGTAAAACTGAATGTAATCCTATTTGGGGGTGGTAGAAGGGTGGGAATTGGTCTTTAATGAAATAGAAGATTTGCAAGCATTCCAGATGAAGAGGTCAGAGCTGTGGTAGGAATTTGGAAGTATAAACACAGGAGTCAAGAGAAACACAAAAAGGTAAACATGAACAAGCAATTATAAGAAACAAAACATGGGTAAATTGTTCACATTTTAATGTGGGGAGATGGCATATGTGTCCCGATCACAGAGGATGTCTAATTCAACAGAGCGCCTGAGTGAGAGTGGTTGTATTATGTTTTGATGATTTTAAATTTATTTATTTAACTTTTCAACATTCATTTCCACAAAATTTTAAGTTCCAAATTTTCTCCCCATTTCTCCCCTCCCCCACCCCAAAACGCCAAGCATTCTAATTGCCCCTATCACCAATCTGCCCTCTCTTCTAATACCCCTCCCTTTCCTTATCCTCATCTCTTTTGTCCTGTAGGGCAAGATAACTTTCTATACCCCATTACCTGTATTTCTATTTCCTAGTTGCAAGAACAATACTCAAGAGTTGTTCCTAAAACTATGACTTCCAACTTCTCTTCATCCCTCCCTCCCCACCCATTCCCTTTGGGAGGGCAGGCAATTCAATATAGGCCATATCTGTGTAGTTTTGCAAATGATTTCCATAATAGTTGTGTAAGATTAACTATAATTCCCTCCATCCTGTCCTGCCCCCCCCCATTGCTTCTATTC
>CM053770.1:33717000-33732189 GCA_028658325.1 Potorous gilbertii | reverse complement strand
TATTGCAAACAGCTAAAAAATAAGTTGCCTTGGTCACATAGCTACTAAATGTTGAGATGGATGTTGAACTCAGATCTCCATGACACCACACTTAATACTCTAACCTGTGGGTCCTTGGGAAAGTTACCTTTTCTCTTTGGACTTCAGTTTTTTGATTTGTAAAATAAGAGGATGGACAACATGATCTCTAAGTTTTCTTCCAATTTGAGATCTTATGAAACTTTATCCCTACAGAGATGAGGAACTAGAGTCATGAAGCTAGTTAGTGGGAGCTGGGTGGTGCAGTGGGTAGTGTGTTAGGATGAGAGTTGGAAAAACCCTAGTTCAGATACTAAGACATTTAAATAACTTCAGGCAAGTGACTTGAAAGACTCTTAGCTTCAATTTCCTGAATTGAATAATCAGTCATGGCATCTACCTTACAGCGTTGAGGTCTGGGGAACCATATGTGGTTTGGGGTGTTCAGAACCCCAAAATACCAAGACGTTGGGTCCTGTCAAATGAATTCAACTCAGGACTTCTTTGAGCCGAAGTAAAGCAAAGTTTATTAAAGGTTCGCCATGTTGGGATGACTTTTAAGGAGCCTTGCCATTTGTGATACTTGTATTGACAAGAGGGTCAGATAAAATCTCAGCTAGACAGAACCAGAGCTGGATTCAATCTGAGCTCCTTCATGGAGGGGAGATGGAATTTCTAGAGGTGGTCTAGTAGTCTGGAAAGAGGGTTTAAGGAGGATCTTGATGAGACTGGGGTTAACTAGTGATATAATCACAGGTGGGATATAGCAGGAGGGATTGGGAGATATCAGACAATGCAGGGCTTGGATGGGAAGCAAGTGGGGCAATTCAGAGGCAACAGAAAATGGAGGGCCAGGCTAGGCCAAGGGCTACAGATTTGAGTGTGAAAGTCCCGATTAAGTAGGAAGTTTCAAGGGGAGTTCAAGGAGGTTCCCAGAGTCTGAAGCGCATCATTCTCCCTTCAAACAGATTGGACTCAAATTCTTTTGGGGTAAAGGACGGAGGTCTCAGCTTCTGAAACTGCCTCCCGCTGGGAAGGGGCGTAGAGCTGTCCCTGCCTTCATGAGTCCTGTTCAAGGGGTACGCAGCCTGAGTTGCCATCTGGAAGTTGGTGACTTGCATTCTGGAAAAGACAAACCTGGCAAGGAAGTTGGGCAAATACAGACCAAAAAGGCACAAAAGGAGTATAAAGAAAAGATAATTTCCCTGGTATAAAACACAACTTCCCTGGAAAAAATTAAAGATGACTATGCAAAGTAAAAACATATTAGGGCATGTTTGTTAGGGGAGTTTTTGCGGTCAGATGTCCCCTTTCTTTCCAAACTGCTCCATAAGCAAAGTATGGAAAGCATACTTTGAAAGAATAAAAACATTCCTGGGGTCAGGTGCTAAGGAATGGGTTAAGACTCTCAAAACCTGTTCACTCCTTTCATCAACGTACCTAGGGAAAGGTTTTTCTAAATTGGATAGAGCTAATGCTGGAGTAATGGTCAATTTAGTTTTCAAAGTCTCAAAAGCTTTATCCTGCTTGGGGTCCCACTCTACGGGGGTGGGTCAGTGCCATGTGTAGCAATTAATGGCTGCAGTCCCTCCCAGGCCTTGGGCTTAATTAGATATTGACTTCAATGGGGGAGCACTTTAGGGTCTGAGAGGCAAACAAGGGCTGGGGTGGCAGAAGTAGCTAGCCTAGGAATTCCTGGATCCCAAACAACTGGCCTTACTGTCTCCCACACTTTCAAGCGAACATGGGGAGATCTGGTGAACAGAGGGAAAAGGGAGATGGGAGGTTTAACTAGAGAAAACTGACTCCCCAATTTCACCCTCAGGTCCCTTCCCAACAAGGGGGTTGGTTGTATTAGAGGAGAGCATAAGGAAGGAGCAATTAAACAACAGATCCTCAACTAGGCTGGGGAGGGGGTATGTTTGGAGACATCTCTTAATGTCCCCTTCCATGCCCATGACCCAATGGGTTAATGGGTGGGTAGGGCCAGAGTTAAAACAGAGAACTTAGCCAAGTTAAAGTGGGTAACCTTACCTTCAGCTTCCGTTTTTGCCCAGGGCTTGGCAAGAGAGGTGGAGAAAGTGGGAGTGCTGTCAGCTCCCAGGCTTTCCTGTCATTCAAAGTCTTGAGAAGACTGGAGGACAGGGTACTGGGGGGCAGCTCAACCACTTTTCCAACCTAAGGGACACTCATTCCTCCTGGTCACATGAGCAAAGCTCCACAGGCATCCGTTCCTGGGGCTCCCTCTGGGGGTCGCCCTGGAGGGGCAATTCTTGGACCAGTGACCCTCCTTATGGCATCAAAAGCAGGCTTGCCCACTGCCCAAGTAACCAGGCATCCTCCAAGGTGGCTGCCTGGAGGGGTACTCCCTGGGTCTTTTCCTGGCCATGGCAGTAGCCAGTTGAGCATATTCTCTTTCCTTGGCTACAGTTAGGTCTCTGTTGTTAAAGAATCCAAAGGCCATCTCCAGTAATTAAGCCTGAGGTGTTGGGTCCGACTGCCAATTTCTGCAGTTTCCTACTAATATCTGGAGTCGACTGATTAATAAAATACATGCTAAGAACTGCTGCCCCTTCTATAGAGTCACGATCCAAATCCAAAGATTTTCTTCTTCTCCCTGAGTAATTTCCCTAATTTTCTGAAAATTGACTTACTTGTTTTTGAAATGCGGATCTCAGACATTCTAGCAGGCAAATTACTACATAGTCTGTCTTTCCCCTCTCCTCATTGTTCTGATAATTCCATCCTGGGTCACTAGTGGGAACAGCAGCTGCTCCTGGGGGATATTTTGTGGGATCATTGCTAGCCAAATGACTCCCAAACTTTTGGGTGTGCTCCCATATAGTCCTTTTCTCCTCAGTAGTACAGTAGGCAGAGAAGGAGCTATGCAAATCATCCGAAGAAAGCTCAAATTGTAGGGTTATGTCCCTAAAACCCTCAGTAAACCTAGTGGGATCTTCCAAGTGTCTCCCCCGTTTCTCTTTGACCTGAAGGAAGTCTGAGATGGAAAATGGGACTTAATTGTCCCATTAGAGGCAGGCACTTCCCTCAGGGGAAAGAGCCTAGAAGGGGCTTGGCAAGAGAGGTAGGAAGTCCCGTTTCTTGTGAGAGAGTGGTTGGGGAATGCTGCCTGAACTGGATTAGGTTGCAAGCCTGGGGGATCCACTGGCAGTGGGAAAGATCAGCTGGCACCTGAGGAGAGGAAGGCATTAGAGGGGGAGACACTCCCGAGACTGCCATGGGGATGGGGCCTGAAGTCCGGGTGAGTGTCACCTCAGGGAGAGGGGCCAGAAGAGGGAGGCCCTCCGCAACACCCGTGGCTAGGGCCTGGGGAGTGGAGGGGGCCAACACCCTGGGGGCCATAAGAAGGGGGTTGCCAAAAATGTCCGGTTGACCCCCATTTCCACTTTTGGGGCAGTTCTAGCTGCAAGCATCTTACAATCTTTCCTGAAAACAGGATTCTGACAGAGCTCAACAAAGGTCTTTATGAAGGAAACCTCTCCATTTTCCTTTTTGGTGGCAGTATAATTCTAATTGCAAGAGAGTAGTCATTTTTAAAGTCCCAAAGATGGGCCATGCTTCATGGTCCTCCCGTTGATATAGAGGCCAAACAGTATTACAAAAGAACATAAACTTTTTCTTTTTAAGTTCTTTAGAGGAACTAAATTTTTCCCAATTTTGTGAAAGACAACTCAAAGGTGAACTTTTGGGAATTGCAAAAGAGTGATCCATTACAGGCATGGGGCTGGAAGTCCCTTCCTCCATAAAGGAAGATCTGGGAGTAAGCCTCAAAAAACAAATACAACAAACCAAGGCAGAACAACCACAGAAAGGTATCTGAAGCTTTCCTGACTCCCTTGCGTCAAGAGAATTGAAAGAATCTGTCATACACTTCCAAACAGGGCCTCTGTCCCTGTCCTCTGTTTCAGGAAGTGCGCCCAGGTCCATGGCTTCCAACATAACCACTGGACCGAGAATCTATACCAGACAGCTTCTTAGCTATCTAACCTACCAACAGCCTCTTAGCTGCCTAATCAATCCAGACCTGAGAGGTCAGGCCTGAAAAAACTCTTCCAAGGTATTTGGAGAGGGAGAAGGGGAGGCTTACATATCTTCCAGTCTTGACTGAAGAAGAATTTGAGATTATCAGTGATTCCCCATCAGGGAACCATATATTGAGGTCTGGGGAACCAGATAGAGGTTTGGGGTGCTTGGGACCCCAAAATACCAACATGCCGGGTCCTGTCGAATGAATTCAACTCAAGACTTCTTCCAGCCAAAGTAAAACAAAGTTATTAAAGGTTCACCATATTGGGTTGACTTTTAAGGAGCCTAAGCATTTGTGATGCTTGTATGGACAAGAGGGCCAGGATAGAATCTCAGCTAGACAGAGTGTGAGCTGGATTCAATCTAAGCACCTTCCTGGAGGTGAGATGCACCTTATATACAGAAAGTCCTTGGGACAGCTCTAGAGGTGGTCTAGTAGTCTGGGAAGAGGGTCTAAGGAGGATCTTGATGAGACTGGAGTAACTAGTGATGTTGGTCGTTTTGTTCTTCATTCTTGAAGAGGACCCAAATGACATCACTATGATAAAGTGAAACTTCAGTATGTCCAGCTGTGGCTGATCAGACCAATATGAGCTCGGAATGGTCTATTACAGGTTGGGCCGAGAGAGTCTATGTGGATATTTGGGGAGGTTACTCCAAATTTGCGCATCCTATGTTTACTTTGTGCTGCCTCAATTCTTTCCGATGTGGGCATGCCATGCTGAGCAGTCCTGTGCCAGTGTCTCCCACGTTACACAGTCAAATCCAAAGTTCTTGAGAGAGAGTTTGACGGTGTCCTGTGTCATTTCTTCTGGTCACCATGTGATCGCCTGCCCCATGTGAGTTCTCCATAAAATAGTCTTTTTGGCAAGCGTACATTTTGCATTCGAGCGATGTGGCCAGCCCATCGGAGTTGTGCTCTCTGAAGTATAGTTTGAATGCTTGGCAGTTCTGCTCAAGCAAGGACTTCAGTGTCTGGTCCCTCATCCTGCCAGGTGATCCTCAGAATCTCCCGAACTAGTGACGTGATCACAGGTGGGAGACAGTTGAAGGAACTGGGAGGTATCAGACAACGCAGGGCTTGGGTGGGAAGCAGGTAGGACCATCCAGACTTAACAAACGATGGAAGGCCAGGCTAGGTTAAGGGTAACAGATTTGAGTATGAAAGGCCAGATTAAGTGCAAGATTCAAGGGAAGTTCAGGGAGGTTCCCAGAATCAGAACCCCATCCACAGGGCTGTAGTGAGGCTCCAGGGCCTTTAAAAGGCTTGAGCCTTTTAAAAAGTGCTACATAGATGCTAGATATCATCATTACTGACCAAACAGAGTTGTGGTAAGGGAAACCTTAAAAGCTGCTGGAAGAAGCACTAGGCTTGTCCTTTTTCTCTGGTGCTGTGTGATCAGTTTCCTCATCTCTAAAATGGGTGTCAGCAATAAGACTTGCACTATTTGTGTTATAAAAAAAGTGGAAGGGACATGCATCCCAGAAAGCCCTTTCCATATGATGAAAAGCCACAGAAAAGTGAGCCTCCAAGGGGGGCACCGCTGCCTCCAGGCCCTCTCATTGCCCGGGTGCTGGAGGAAAATGAACTTCCCAAATCCCTGCCTATGCTCTGCAGCGCCTTCAGTACCCGGTTAACCAGGCCATTGAGCAACCCAAACTCCAAGTGGCTCTGGAAGTGTTTTTTTTTTCTAGGACAAAGTTGGGGGTGGGGGGGGAGAGGACGGAGCTCACTCTCTCATCCAAGTGTCCCTTTTATAGCAGTGGTGGACCAGCCTGGGGTGGGGGGTGGAAGGTACTCTATAAACTATTTACCAGCATTCCTACTAGGGTGCGTGCCCGTTAATAAGATTAGTAATTAAAATGCTTGATAACAATTGGCAAGTGTGTTTTCCTCTCTGCGGAGTGGGTTGGGCTGGCCGCGGTCTCAGGCTGGGCAGGAGGAGCACCTGGGACAACAAGGACGACACGCAGGCTCCCAGGAGCCCAGACAGCCGCGAACACCCGCACGGGCATCCAGGAAGGTTGGGGTCCGTGCTGAGCGCGCAGGAAGCCGCGATGGTGGAAATGGAGAAAGCCCGACCCCAGTGGGGCAACTCCTTGCAGTTCGTGTTCGCCTGCATTTCCTATGCAGTGGGACTAGGGAACGTCTGGAGGTTTCCCTACTTATGTCAAATGTATGGAGGGGGTAAGTGATCTTTTCGCTTCTCTGATCCGTGTTGGAAGGTTCCAGACATGATCATGCTGCTGGTAGTTTATATGCCATTTGTTGTGTTGGTTTTCTGGGGTTTTTTCTTTCTTTTTTTAAGCCCAGAAGTACAGGTGTCCACCCTCCATCCCCCTTTCCTGGTGGCTCTGTCTCCCCTTCTCCTTGAGTTCTTTAACTTCTCTGAATTAACGCAGACCAGACAGCCGCTCACCACTCTTCCCTTTCTTCTCAGCTAAGCTGTCAACAAAGAGAACGAAGAGAAAACGAATCTTAATGAGGTTCTCCGTAGGCAACTGACGCTTCCCCTTTCCCGCAGGAGATCCAAGTTACCGCTGTTCTTGATATAAGTGGCTTTAATGAGCAGAGTAAGGCGGCTGATATTTAAGTTACAATAGAAATACTGGATAAACTCTTACTTTCAAGAGTAAGGAAAAGAATACGAGTATGGTCTTGGCTGCTATGCCTTCCCCATTTTGAAACTTGGTCCCTGGCCTCCAGGACCCTGGCCAGCGGGCACTAGAGCCTCCTGCCGGCCTTTGAAGAAGAAAATAAATTGCATTGATCTTAATCCAATTTTTAAAAATGCAGTAAAGAGTTTGGGAGTTTGGTGGGGATATGGAGTTCTAGAACACTGAGAAGGTAGTGATTCTCAAGTTTCTTCCATGTATCTCCCTTCTTTTGCATGTTCCAGGAGGAACCAGCCCTCCCCCATGAGGAACCAAAATAATGTTCTGACATTTCATTGAACAACCTATAATCTAAAGTAATCTTAAACCACAACATTCTCCAAAATTAAAGCATGGAATCTAAACCCCAAACCTATACTTTTGTATTTGAAAAGCAAAAATGATTGCACATGTCTAGGAGGTTGTATGGTACATTGGAAAGGATGCTGGATTTGGAGTTCATAGTGTATAGGTTCAGACTGTGCCTCTGGTATTTATCATCTGAGTGATCTTGAGCAAGTCATAAATGTCCCTGAGTCTCAGTACAGGAAAATGTAGCTTTGGATTAGATTAGGGATTCTTAATATGGGGTCCCTCTGTTCTTAGTTTCAGGGTGTCTATGAACTTTGATGGGCAAAAATGTTTTCCTTTGATTTCCTTGCTATATTATTTTGTGCATTTCAAAACAATATTCTAAAAGGTCCCTAGGCTTGACCAGACTGCAAAAGGCTTCCATGAGACAAACAAGAATAAGAACTCCTAGACCAGATGCCCTCTGAGGTCCCTCCCAGTCTAAATCTATTATTCTATGATTTACTGTCAAGATAGGAAGTTATTCTAGGTCTTGATGGTCCAGCAACATAATAAAAGGTCTTGGGGTCAAATCTTAAAGTCAAAATACCCCTCCCTTCTAGTCTTCTCCATCTCTAACCCCACCATGATAGATCAGACATTCCCACAATGCAGTTATTGGAACCAAAAGGATGTGACAAAAAACACATTTTTTTTTCTAAATGCTCCATTACCTGCTTCTGTGGGTTAATGAGTCCAGGGAGATATAGCTGTATTTGCCCATCTTTGTGAAGCATTGAAGAAAAATTCTGAATAAAAATGAAATACTACCAAAGAAACTTCAGGACATTGTGGCCCCTCCATGGGAAAGGACCTGAGATTTATACCTGTGTACAGTAAACCAAATTATTTTACTGTTGTTGATTTGTTTTTGAAAGTAATCTGAGTTTATGGAAAATAGTCCAAGGATCAACCTCTGTTCTGAAATGAAAGGAGATTACCTGACCTTTGTACAAGCAATTAGTTCTTGCCTAGCTTTGGAGAGAGTAATACAGAATGGATGAATCTGTGCCACTAGATAGGGAGTTAGGAGACCTACGTGTGAATCCTGACTCATCTGCCTTGTGACCTTGGGTCACTCCATTTCTCTGAAGTGACTTCTCTGAAAAATACTTCTTTGAGTTTTTAGTAATTCATCTATAGAATGAAGGGGATGCACCAGTTCAACTCCCAAATTCCTTCCAGCTCAAATATTCTTCAGTTCTGGGGGGAGGAGAGGAAGAGGTAGGGAAGTAGAGCTCATCTTCAGAACAAGTCTGAGACTGTCATCCAGTGCTTGCTAAGGAGTAACTTTTTTCATGCATAGTTGTTAGTTTTTCAAGCACCATCTCCTGCAGGAAGCCTTCTCTGATTTTCACTGCTCCTGCCCTACCTACACCATGACCTCTTCCTCTTCAGTCTCTCATTCCTTTTCACTTCTCTATACCTATGGCATTCTATAGCTTGTATCTACTTACACCCTCTTGTTAGACTGAAGTAGAAGGCAAGGACTTTGTCTGAATTCATCTCTGTCTCTCCAGCACTTTGCATAATGTGTTGCATATAGGAGGTATTTTAATCAATATTTGATGGATTTGAATTTTCTGGCTTCACTGTAAGATCTAAAATTGTACCATGTTGATATGGAAGTATTGGCCTGGTCATAAATGCCCCTTTTTCCCTCTCATGCCCATCCTTGTATATAAATGTCTTCCAGAGTATTATTTCCAGACTCAGAGGATCTGAGTTCAAATGCTACCTGTAAGGCTTATATGACTTTAGATTGCTTCACTTGCCTGGGTCTCAGTTTCCTCATCTGTAAAATGAGAAGGTTAATCCAAATGGCTTCTGGGGTCTCTTATAGTCCTGGATCTATGGTCCTGAGATTTCTCTTTCCTCAAAGTGAGGGGAAAAAACCTTTGCAAAGCTTAAAAGACTATTGAAATGTGAGTCATCATCCCTGATCTTTCTACCTCATGATTAAATAATATGCACATAGCTGGTTTGCTTGGAGAGGTAGCCACAGGATAGACAGAAAGCTGGACTTGAAGCTGGGAAGAGCTGGGTTAAAATCTCACTTCAGACACATGGTAGTTGTATGATCCTCAGCAAGTCTTTTAGCCCCTCCAAGCCTCAGTTTCCTCACGTGTAAAATAGGGACAACAGTTCCTGAATTATTTATGCCACAGGGATGATGTGAGGATGAAGTGAGAAAATGCTTTCCAAACAAGGTGGTTCTTAAACTGGGGTCCATGGATATATTTGAGGGGCTGGTATTTTGTTTTTAAATATTTTTGACAATTGCATTTCAATATAATTAGTTTCTTTTGTATTTTACTTTATACATTTAAAAACATTAGGGATCCATAGGTGTCATGAGTCTGCCCAAGATATCCATGATATGCAAAAAAAGATTAAGGACCCCTGGGATTGAGACTGAACCTGAGATTTCACTGATATAAGGAACTTGTGGTTTAAAAAAACGTCTCTCTCAATACAGGTCAACACTTTTCTGCTATCCTGGCTCACTAAGAGGTTCAATGACTTGTCCAGGGTCACACAGCCTCAGGATGGAACCTAAGCCTAGGTCTTCCTAGCTCTGAGACCTGCTTTTTCCATAGCATCAGGATGCCTTTGTCTTTGTGAGCTATTATTGTTTCACACTTTGCGAACTTGTAACTTCACTCTTTGCCAGAAAGGCAAAAAACTCATGTAAGTGTACCCCAAGAGAGACTGAGGAAACCTTGAAGTCCATGGCAGGCAGCTGTCTTCCAGAGTGGGCCTGCCCCTAACACTACCCTCTACACAAAGGACTTGTTTGTGAACCACACAGCCAGGACATAATTCCCAGAATAATATGGATTAGAGCTCAGGGTTCATTTCTTTGGGTTTCCATCCCTTCACAGGCCTTCCAAGGGCCAGCCCAGTGGAAGGAATGTTAATTCTGAAGATTAAACTCCAAATAAAGAACATCAGTGTGACCTCCAAAATCAACTAGCCAAAGCTTCATCAAATCCCTTTTTGGTCAAGTCAGCAGGTCTACAGGACATGGGCCCAAGGTCTCCAGCAAAGGTTACTTCCAAAGAAAAATATGATGGAACTGTCCGTGTTGGAGTCACTGCTGGTTACTCCACTGCAAAGACCTGGGGAAGAGTGACATCCCTCTCCCTCTAGATCAGAGGTTCTTAATCTAGGGTACGAGTAGAGATTTCAGGGCCAGCTAGAGGGCACCATAGTGCATAGAATCATGAGCCTCAAGTCAGGAAGATTCATCTTCATGAGTTCAAATCCTGCCTCTGAGACTTTACTAGCTGTGTGACATGAAGGGATCTTTGCCAAGAAAACCCCCAAAAAGGGTCATGAAAAGTCAGATACGACTGAGAACGGCTGAACATGAACCTGGATGGGGAAAATGACATCTTTATTTGTACTTATCATTGGTTTCCTTTGGAATCTGATGCGTTTTGTTTTGTGCACTTAAAACATTATTTTGAGGAGTCCAGAAGCTACATCAGAATCTGCTAAAGGGGCCCATGACACATGAAAAGATGTCTAGAGCTGAGATACTCAATGAGGAAGGATTATAATATTGAAGGCTAGAAGAGCCCTGAGTGCTCATCTAGGCCAACCTTTTCATTTTACAAATGAGGAAACTGAGGTCCAGAGATGGGCACTCTGAACCAAGCAGTCAGGCTCAAACCCATCTCTTCTGACTCCAAATCCACTCCAAATCCTATACTCCTTCTACTACATGTTATGAAGCCTATCTTTACCGATAAGAATGATTGCAGTATCCTTTCCCTCTCTGAAGATGTGGTTCATGGTATGGTCAATAGAAAATGCATGTGTGTGAGATAGACAGACAGGTAGAGAGACCGAGAGAGAAAGGAGGTGAGAGAAATCAGAGAGAGAAAGAGAGGGAGGGAGAGAGTGGGGAGATAGAAAGAGGAAGAAGGGAGAAAGAGAGAAGCAGAGAGTTGGGGACAAAGAAAAGAAAGAAATGGAGGAAGAGGGAGGAAGGGAGAAACAGAGGAGGGGGAGACAGAGAGAGAGAAGGAGAGAGAGAGAGTGAAAACAGAGAGAGGGAGGAAGGAGGGAGAAAGGGAGGGAGGAAGAGAGGGTAGGAAGAGAGGCAGAGAGAGAAGAATCAGGGATTTGGAATTCTTGGTCAGATTTGGGTTGAACTGGGTGGGGTCCTTTCCAACTCTAAGATAGGTGAGAGTCATGTGAAGGTATAATTTCAATCCAAACTAGTAATAAATCTAATCTAATAATTGAATGATTAATTAATAACTAATATTAATATTTATTAATGATAAATATTAAGTATATGCTAGTGGAGATATAAAGATGATACCAAAAATAGTCCCTGCCCTCAAGTAGCTTCTCTTCTACTGGGACACACACACATTTGTATGTTTATATTTGTACTACTATATAAACACACCTATATCATAATATATATCAATGGAGAAATGGGGACTTGACCTATGATTTTATTGATATAGGAAACTTCCAGATGAGGAATCTCCCTCTACCAGAGCAAATCCACACCATTCTGGAGTTTAGAATTTTGGAGAGTGGCCCTTGAGGATCTAGGTGTCTTACCCAGAGTCATACAACTAGCCTGTGTCAGAAGCCAGGTCTTCTTTTCTAGAGTCAGCTCCTCCTCTGCCCCCCCACCTCCCCTACCTCTTTCTGTCTCTTGGTCTCTCTTCTCTCTGTATCTTTCTGTCTCTATCTTTGCCTCTCTGTCTCTTTGTGTCTCTTTCGATTCCTATCTATGAGTCAGCTAGGTAGAACACTGGGCCTTACATCAGGAAGACCCAAGTTCAGATCTGTCTGCAAATACTTACTAGTTGTGTGACTCTGCGCAAGCCACTTAACATCTTCGTGCCTCATTTTCCTCATCTGTAAAGTGGAGGTAATGAAACTACCTCCCTCACAAGTTTGTTGGGAGAATCAAGTAAGTTAATAATTGTAAAGTGTTCAGTACCATGGAACAGAGTAGACACCATATAAATGTTAGATATTGGCTATTAAAAGAGGATGTTGTTTTTCTTGTTGTTAGACCTCTTAGTACTAATAAAGGCCACATGACCCTTGTGGGTATGTAGTAGAGAAGCGGAAGATGACCTCTGTCCAAGGTCCCTTCCAACTGACCCCAGAATAAGCGAGAGCTGGCAGGGGGATAATCTAAGCGAATTTCCTAGTGGAGAGTCTTGAAGGAAGCGTTGTCACACACCTGTGTACACATAGACCCATCCTTACACAAGAAGGACTTCGTTGAGCCTTCTTTATTTAAGCGGCTTCCCTAATCCATAGTCTGTACATCTACCTGGTACAATTTTTTAATGACAAGAGTGATAACAGCAATTATAGAGCTTTAAGGCTGACAAAGTACTTTCAAGAATTGTCCCTCCAACCTTGTATTATCCCCATTTTATAGATGAAATTGAGGTTAATAGACTAAGTGTTCTGCTCATGGATAATAAGGGCCTGAGGCAGGATTAAAATTCAACTCTTCCTGACTACAGGTCAGTCCAACAGTCTATTCATTGTTGTTTCAGACTCTTCATGATGCCATTGGAGGCTTTCTTGGCAAAGATACTGCAGTGGCTTGACATTCCAGCTCATTTTACAGCTGAGGAAACTGAGGCCAACAGGGTTAAGTGACTTGGCCAGGGTCACAAAGCTAGTAAGTGTCCGAGACTGGCTTTGCACTCATTCCTTACTTCAGGCTGAGCACTCTATCTACTGCCCCAGTTTGCTCAGAATCACTAATATTATAATATAAAATTATAATTACAAAAATTGATAAACTAAATAATAGTAATGAAAGCTAGTAATAAAATCCAGATGTTTCCGATTCGAGGTCCATCCTTTTGTTCACTACACCACCTGGCTACCTCTAAATAGGTAGAGTGCTGGACTTAAAAGTGAGGAAGACTTGAGTTTGAATCCTGCCTCAGGCACTTTTGCTAGCTATGTGACTCTGAGCAAGTCACTTCAAATCTCTCTGTGCCGTGGTTTCCTCATTGTAAAATGAGAGGGTTAGAATCCAGACTTCCTTTCAGGACATCATCCTCTTGACTTCCTGGAGAAGTCCATGAAGGAGATTCGAGAATGAGCTGAGAATATAGGAAGGGGACACAACCTTGGGATACTGGTGATTTCTATCTCTAGAGGCATTTTCTATGGGGATTGATATCAGATTGAGATGTGCAGGTCTCTGAAGCATCTTTGGGTCATTCTGTGCTTTGGAATCTATGGCAGAGATCTAAAGTAGGGTTACAGTTAGTGACTCGGTATAGATACATCCATTAACCCTGCACCCATCTCCCGCCCTTCCTCATCACACACAAACACACTGATTCTGGATAATTAAACCCATACCCAGAATCACCACTAGGGATGTGAGTGGCTGGATCCAGTCAGACGGCTCTGTCTCCACTTTGGACTCACTGAAATCTAGTTAAGGTAAACATCTGGAGCATGCTTGAAGGAGGCAAGGAAGGGAGGAGAAGTCACAAAAGAGTGACAGGCAGTCTAAGAGAAATGGTAGAAGGGGATGGAGGACCTGACTGGCAAGGATATTGGTCCTGTCTGTATGGGGTTAGTTACTCTCCTTAGCCCCACCTGTAAGTGATGCAATGCCTTCTCCCTGGAGCTGCTGCCACCTTTCTATGTCACTCCAACTGCCTGCCTCCCAATAGTAGTACGTGGTTCCCCCTCCTGAAGCATGAGGTCCATGGGGACTTTAGTGTGTATGTGGGTGCAATAAGCCAGTGAGTTGGAGGTCAGAAGACCTCATTTCAATCTGTGCTTTTCCACTTTCTAGCTGGGTGACCTTGAGAAAGTTGCTTCCCTTCTCTGAGACTGTTTCCTCAACTGTAAAATTCAGATAATGATGCTTATACTGGATTTATCTCAAAGGGTAGTTGGGGGAAGGGTCTTGGTAAGTTCTAAAAGCATTAGAGAAATGGGAGATGTCATTGGCCACCCTCCAGGGATAATTCTATCTGGACTAGACTGACTGGACCTCTAATTGGAGCAAGTGACATTACTTGAGACCCCAAGGGAGAGAGTGGAGAGTCCACCTCATTTCTGCCACACTCAGCCCAGACTTGGATCCCTAGATCAAGGCTCAGAACCAGTGCCATCTAATTTCAGAGGACTCTTGCTTTTTCTTCCTGTTGTTAGAAAGCTCCCTCTCACCCCCACCCACCCACCTTCCTGCCCTGATTCACCAAGTTTTTCTCAAGTACAGAATCAGTCCTGGAAGGGAACTTGGATGCTATCTAGTCCAGCCCTGTCCTTTTACAGATGAGAAAACCCAGGATTAAAGTGAAATAGTTTGCGTAAGATAATACAAGATATACCAGGATTCAAATCCAGGACCTCTGATTTCAAACCTAGTACTCTTTCTACTGTACCCCACTGACTTTTAATTTTTATATACCTTTTGTTTCTTTATCTACAAATATGTTTTATCCTCCAAGCAGAATGTAATCTTCTTTGAGAGTAAGAACTGATTCGCTTTGGTATTTGTATCCCCCGGGCTTGACACGTAGGAAGGAGCACTTAATAAATGCTTGGATTGCTTTGTGTTAGGCCTGGTCAAGAAAGATGTCATTCTCAGAGTGGAATGAAGCGATGATGGGCTGCTGCATATGCTCAGAATCAAATAACTCCACAGGTCAATTGGGCACTTATCTTGTGACCTTTGGCATGCTGTGACTTTGGAGACTTTTAGAGGAGTGGACAAAACTAAGGCAGGGTGAGTAGGACTTCGACTCAGGATGCTAAAATTTAGAAGACAGCCCTTAAAGTGTTTCAGCAATGCAAAAATAACTGAGCTTAACATCTAATTAGTGAAATTAGTTAAAAGCATGAACTCCCATGAGCTTTCTCCACTGACAGCTGTCTTCCCCACAGGCTGTACCCACGTGAGCTCCTCCATAACCCAGCTGTGTCCCCTCCCTGTGGTGATTTGTGCCTCTTGTTCCAGGCACAGAAAGTACTAACTGCAGCTCTTGGCATGGGGTAGTGGTGATCTGTAACCCCTGGACGCTCCCTGGTGGCAGAGAGCTTGGAATCCAGCCAAGTGCTTGGTGGACATTGTCCAGCTCCTCATCC
>CM053770.1:33681733-33716500 GCA_028658325.1 Potorous gilbertii | reverse complement strand
TTTTCCCAGCCAGTTACTTGACTTATGAGAGTCCTCTCCACCCCCTGGTCCAGATCTGCCCAGCTAGTGCTTGGGGTCGGAGATTCAAATGCTGCTCCCCAGCCTCAGGGCTATTGTCGGCAGGCCTGACTGCTCTTCAATGGAAGCTTATCTGCTGGTTCTCAGGTGGGGGCAGGGCTGCCTCTCAGGCTCAGTTCCCTCAGGGGGTTTATGCAGAGATCTTTTGTAATGGAGCTGGGGTGGAGCTCCTGCCTGCCTCTGGCTCCAGCTGCCTCTGCCTCTGCCGCAGCGGCGGCCTCCTGAAGGGGTCCGAGTCCCGGAGATACCCCGCTCCCCTCTCAGCCCGTCTTTCTCACTGACCTGTGCGTCTGTGGATGGAGGGACCTTCGTGGCTGCTGGAGATTACGGACCCTGAAGCCTGCTTGGGTCTGCTTGTTCCTCTCAGTGCAGTGCGGCCAGGGCAGGGGGAGGGGAGGGCTCCGCTCCCGTCTGGGCCTCGATGGACCCCTGGGGTCGGTTTTTCAGGGCTCTCTGCAACAGAAATCTCCTTCACTGTGTTTCTTCGTGGCTTCCACTGTTCCAGAATTTGTCAGGAGTTCTTTTTACAGGAAAACCATGGGCTGTGGGTTCGGAGCTAGCAAATGTGAGTCTTTCTACTCCGCCATCTTGGCTCTGCCCCCTCGCAACTTATTTTTTAACCCTTGTGAACCTTTGTTTTCACACCTGCAAAATGGGGATGTTCATACTTGTCCTATAGACCTCAGAATCATTGTGATGGTCACATGAAGTGATATGATGCTGAAAGGAAGTAATTTCTTTGCATATTGTTGTTGCTATTAAGTCATTTTTGATTTTTTGTGACCCCATTTGGGGTTTTCTTGGCAAAGATGTTGGAATGATTTATCATTTCCTTCTCCAGCCCAATTTACAGATGAAGAACTGAGGCAAGCAGGGTTAAGTGACTTGCTCAGGGTCACACAGTTAGTGTCTGAAGCCAGATTTGAACTCAGGAAGATGACTCTTTCTGACTTGGCACGCTATCTACTGTATCACCCTTTGCAGATTACACAGTGCTATATAAGGTGTCCAAAGCTTAAAATCTGCACTAAGACTTTTGGGGCACCCATTGCAGGTAGATAGGACAGGTTGGAGTGTGGAGGCAATAAAAAGCTGTAGTAATGAAGAAAGGCAAATATTATAGCCAAAAATTCAAGGTAGACAGGACTAGAGATTATTTTGTCCAACTTTTGCACTTTAGAAAAAATTTTTTTTCTGATATCTTATATTTCTAGATGGCCTCCCCTACTCAGCATTGAAACTTCTCTTGTAACAAAGAAAAATAGAAAAATTGATTGATACTATGATGGAGTCTTGGTGACTTTCCAGTAATCTGCATCCCTCGCCTTAGCAATGACCACCTGCTCCAACATAGGGCTCTGTTTCTCTTGGTGTCAGGCACATAGTAGGCATTTAATAAATGTTTACTAAATGATCATTTAATAACATCTGCAACAAATTCACCCAATATTGTGTTCATGGCCTCCCATCTCTTGGGCAAGAGGAGAGAAAGGTATACTTCACCTCTGTTCTCTGGGACCAAGGTTGATCATTAAAATTACTCAGAATTCACTTTCATTTAACTACCAAACAAATTCAAGTGCAAGTCATGTCATCAGTTCTCTGATGGCATGATCTTCTTTGGCAATGAAGGACGAACACAACCCTTTTCTAATAAAACAACACAATAATAGTTTCTTCCCTTATGGTTTTGATTTCTTTACCTAGTCATCAGTTCATTTTATTTCTCCTCTTTTAAAAAAACAACTCTCATACTCACAATGTCTTACAATTAACTTTATTTTTCAGATTAGGAAACTGAGGCCCAAGCAGGAAAAATAACTTACCCAAGGTCAGTCAGTGAGTTAATAAGCATTTGCTGTGCTAAATACTTGGGATACAAAAAGAGGCAAAAGATGGTTCCTGCCCTCCTCCAGGAGCTTACAAGCTAAGGGTGGGAGGGGGCAGAGAATATACAAATAACAAAGTACCAATAAGCTATGTACAGGGTAAAGGAAGTAATCAGCAGAGGGAAGGTGCTAGAAGGTAATGATAAATGCCTGGGGTAGAAGGTTGTAAGTTTTGGATCAAGACATCCAGGGGTGGGGGGTGATGCCAGGACTTAGATGTGAACTTAATTTAAAGTGACAGAGGGCTGTGCAAAGTCACCAGCCTCAGTGGTGGGTTATAGATCAGGATGATTGGAGATGGCCTCAGGGATTTTAGCTAGGACTTGAAGAAGATGGGAAGGTTAAATCATTGCTTGCAGATCCCCTGGGGTTCCTTCCTCTGCTCTGTGCTGTGCTGCTGGGGTGAACAGCTTGTTCAGAAGAGAAGGTCCCTGCTGGGGAAATGAGAACAAACCCTTCCCCACTGTTCATGTGGGCCACCAAGGTTGAGGATAAGCGACTTTGGACATTCTCTCTGGCCTTTCTGCCCACCTCAGGCCTCATAAAGGATAAACAAGCAGATCTTTGTTTATAAAAGCCAAGTTTTTGTGGATCATCTGATTCCTAACAGAGATAGGGAAGTCGAGGCATTGCCTTTCCCCTACACTGTATATAGCATCCAGAATCCTTTGATCTTTCTTATATATATATTCCTATTGCTCAGCACACTGGGCAATAAACTTAATAAATGTATTTTCCTAGTTTTATCTGATCTAATCTAGATTAATGGCAATAATCATGAGTCATCTGTGACAAGGAGTGGTGAATCACTTGAATACTGTCTTAGGTCAAGTTTCATCTAGGAACAGATAAGAAATCTGTGGGAGTTTTAAAGGATGAGTTCATCTGGTTCTTTTCATGTATTAGTCAATCAATCAATCTGTAGTTCAGTCATGTCCAAATCTTGACTCTTCATGACCGCATTTGGAGTTTTCTTGGCAAAGATACAGGAGTGGTTTGTCATTTTCTTCTCCAGCTCATTTTACAGAAGAGATAACTGAGGCAAATAGGGTTAAATGACTTGCCCAGCGGAACTCAGGAAGATGACTCTCAGGCCTAGCACTTATCATCTAGCTACCCTTACAAAACAATTTGCATTTAAGTGCCTACTGGGCAGCTAGGTGGCACAGTGAATAGACCGATAGAGCTTAACCCATGAACTGAGCTTTGCAGAAAACTAGGAATTCTCAGAGGTGGAAGCCAGGAGGGAATGCATTCCAGGTGTGGACAGAATATGGAATGCTCATTCCAGAGTTGTACAAAGATCAGGGCCTGGGATATGTCATCCAAAGGAGTCATACATCCAGGTTCCTCATCTTTCACATACTACATAGAACGTTTGGTCTTTAAACTCTCCCATCAACTACGGTGACCCTAACTCTGGGACCATCAGAATACTTTTCAATAGACTCATAGACCTAGTGCTGGAAAGAAACCTGAGCGGTCATCCTGTCCAAATCCCTCACTTGACAATTGGGAAAACTGCGGTACTGACTTGTCCAAGGTCACCCAGGCAATACATGGCAAGGGTAGAATTTAAAACCAGGTCCTCTAACTCCAGACCTGGAGCTCTTTCTATATATGATGATGCTATAGGTCCTCAAGGCATGATGGGATATAGCTTTGGGCATGTTCATTCCTGCCCTTCATATCTAATTACAAGTAACAATGAAAGAACCGTTCTTCTCAGCACCCCTTCCCACTTGTCTGTTTTTCTGGATTCTGTAATGTTGACCTTGATCATTTCCCCATTTCTATTGAGGGCATCACCCTTCCAGTCACCCAGGTTGACAATTTCTTCCTCACCACCCGTAACCAATTAATTGCCATAACTTATTTTCTCCCTCCAGAGCATCCCTTGCATTCATCTTTCTTTTCATTTGCTACTGACATTCATCATCCTAGCATAAACCTTCGATGTCTTTAATTTGGACTTCTCTATTGGCTTTCTAATTGATCTCCCTGCATCCATTCCCTTTAAACAATCTCTCACACAAATGGCAAATTTGTATTCTTTTTTTAAAAAAATACTATTTTATTTTTCCAATTACATGTAAAGATGATTTTTAACATTCATTTTTACAAAATTTTGAGTTTCAAAATTAACATTCTTAGAGCAGAGGTCTGACCATGTCACTCCCCTCCTCTAGAAACTGTTATGGCTCCCTATTGTTTCTAGGATAAAATACAAACTCCACTATTTGACATTTAAGCCCTTTATCATCTAGTTCAAAGAATTTCACAATACATTTCCCCATATACTCAACATTCCATCCAAACTGGACATTCCTACTTGACCTACCTCAAACACAGCAATCCATCTTTTGCCTCCACAGCTTTTCCCCATGTGAAGAATGGAGGGTAATCACTGATTCAAAGGCAAATGGTAGGAGATGGTGCCCAGTGAAAACTTTCTCATCCCTTGCGTCCAGATGAAGTTGTTGCTTTAATTTTTCATTTGATAATATTCGATGCAGTAACATTTTGCATTAAAACGGATGGTAGATGCAATTGATCCAATTAGGCAGCAAAAAGCAGAAACTCAGAAGTAACCTAACCAGTTCTCCTCTAGTCTTGGTGTTCCTATCTCCTGATTGGTGGCTGATTGTTTCATACTGGTTTTTTGCAGAAAAAACTCTACCCATGCTTCATTTCAGTCTAGACTATCTGGTCAACTTCTTCACAACCTTACAGGTACCCTTACCAAATCTTGAGTGCTCTCCCCTGCTCTAATACTTTCCTCCTACCCTATGTCCTAGAAAAATGATTGAATCAACTCTGCCATTTTTCCTGGATGAAGTGTGTCAATCTACTCCCTTATAACCCCCTTGACCATCCTTGTAACTTTCTGACCTCTACTTAGAATCAGTGGTGATTAAGTGGATGGAGTCCAGGGCCTGGAGTCAGTTTCCTCATTTAGTATAGTACCTTGACCATAGCAGATGCATACTAGATGTTTCAACCAATCAGCAAGCATTTGTTTACTATGTACCATGCACTGTACTAAACTCTAGGGATATAAAATTCCTGTCTTCACAAAGCAGACATTTTAATGGGAGAAACAACATATGAATAACTAGGCATAGATATGCTACCTATAGAGTAACTGGAAAATAATCTCAAAGAAGAAGATATTAAAGGTGTGAGGGTAGGGGTGGGAAACAAAGACTGAGAAGGGTAGAAGGTGGGATTTGAGCTGAGTCTTGAAGGAAGCCAGAACAATTGAGAGCAGAGGTGAGGAGCTGGGGGAAGAGTTTTTCAAGCACAGGGAACAGCTAATACAAAGGCAAAGACATGGGAAATGGAGTGTTGTGTTCAAGGAACTGCCAGTAGGACAGTGTAGCTGGGTCATAGCTCCCTGGATGGGAGTAAGGTATTAGAAGGTTGGAAATGTAATTAAGGACTAAGTTGTGGCGAGCTTTTGGTGCCAAACAGAGGAACCTGGAGATAATAGGGAGATACTGGAATTGTTGAAGCAGGAAGTGTCTTGGCCAAACCTACTCTTTTTAAAAAAATGCTTTTATTTATTTTATTTTTAATAAAGCAATCACTTCCATAACACAATATAATAAAAAAATTGCACATGAAACTGCAAATCTATTATATACCACTTCTTAATTCTTTTAAATATATATTAAAGTTATCATGTAAATTTCTTTTTTTCTCTCTCTCCTCCCCATAGATGGCTATCATTAGACATAAATATGTACATGCACATATATGTGAGTATGTATGTATGCAAAAATCATTCTATCGTCAGCTCTCAAAATAAATAACCGAAGAGCCACAGAGGTTGTGCAACCATGGTTAAATATAAAAATACCAAAGAGCTCACAGATGTTGTATATCAATTGTTAATTAAAAATTAAAGTAAAATAAGCCAGACTCACAGAGATTAGAAGCAAAAAGCTTTCTTTATTTCACTGGAGATGGGAAACTACATGTGCTTGCAGGGTCTCCCCTATGAGGAGACCCAAGGCAGCAAGGCTAAGCCTTGATACCTATAGTAGCAGCTGGACAAAGATCCAGGTATGGCAATGAGAGCTAACAGTAACAATAAGGCAAGTTTGATTCATAGCAGGGCTTCATGACATGGTTCCTGCATGTGCTTGTCCAAGCTTAAAGACCACCTGGGGCTAAAGTAGACCAATTTTGTGATTTAGCTACAGTTGGATTCATCCAGAGGGTGAGTGCAAAGGCTTGTTATGAAAGCTCAGGGCACATCTTACTTGCTGGGTCCTAGTTCTGAAAGACAGGGTGTCTCCTAATAGTAAAATGAGAGGAGTGAAAAGAGAGGGGTGATCCTTAGCATGAGAATCTTGACTGTATTATTTATCAGTTCTTTCTCAGGATGCAGATGTGTCTTCTTTCATATATCTTTTGTAGTTAATTTGGGCATTTATAATAGATATACAACTTAGTTGCTCATAGTTCTTAAGACAATATTGCTGTCACTATATACAACGTTCTCTTGGTGGTGCTCATTTCACTCTTTGTAGTTTTGTGTAAATCTATGCATGTTTTTCTAGGATCATTGAGTTCATCATTTCTCATAGCACAGTGGTATTCCATCACAATCATACACCACAGCTTATTCTGCCATTTTTCCAATGAGCAGGTATCCCCCAATTTTCCAGTTCCTTGCCACTACAAAGAGAACGGCTATAAATGTTTTAGAACATATAGCTTCTTTTCCTTTTCCCTTGTCATCTTTGGAAAGGGTATTTAGCAACTCTTTGGACGTAATTATAACTTGACTCTAACATAGTGATGTCATTTCAATTCTCTTCAAGAATGAAGGACAAAAACCAGAGTATTGTCTAAAATGGCTGGATCAGTTCACAGTTCCGCAGCAATGAATCAGTGCCCCAATTTTTCCACATGTGCTCTAACATTTGCCACTTTCGTCTTCAATCATTTTAGTCAACCTGATATAAAATGATATCTCAAGGTTGTTTTAATTTGTATTTCACTAATCAATAATGGACCCGACTAGTTTTGATTTCTATATCTAAAAACTGTTCGTATTCTTTAACCATGTATCAATTGGAGAATGATGTGTATTCTTATAGATTTTACAAATTCTCCGTAAGTTGAAATATTACCCCTTTATCTGAGAAACTGTCTATAAACATTTCCCCCCAATTTTCTTATTTCCTTTTGATTGTTACTATATCTATTTTATTTTTCAAAATCCTTTTAATTAATGTAATCAAAATCATCCATTTTATCCTTCACACTTCTCTCTATCTCTCGTTTATTCATAAAGTGTTCACCTATCCATAAATCTGATAAGTAATGTTTCATGTTCTTTAAATTTTCTTGTCATGTCTTACATCTATATCACATATCCATTTTGACTTTATCTTGGTAAATGGTATAAGATATCAGCCTATGCTCAATTTCTGTCATACTGCTTCCCAGTTTTCCCAACAATTTTTTTTTTACCAAATAATGAATTCTTATCTCAAAATCTTAAGTTTTTATGTTTGTCAAATACAGGTAACTATATTTATTTTTTGCTGTAAATTGTATGTTTACTCTGTTTCATTGATTTACCTTTCTATTTCTCAGCCAGTACCAGATAGTTTTGATAGCTACTACCTTATAATATAGTTTAAGACCTGGTTTTGCTAAACCTCCTTCCTTTAAATTATTTCATTAGCTCCTTTAATATTGTTGGGGTTTTTTTTGTCCTTCAAAATGAATTTTGTTATTATTTTTCTAATTCAGTAATTTAATTTGGATAGAATTGAATATATGAATTAGTTTAGATAAAAATCATCATTTCTATTATATTGATCCTGCCTATCCATGAACAATTAATATTTCTCCAACTACTTAAATCTGATTTTATTTGTATAATTTTGTTTTTGGTAATTTTGTTTATATACAGTTTCAGGCTTATTTTGGCAGGTGTACTCCCAGATATTTTATACTGCCTAGAATTATTTTAAATAGGGTATCTCTTACCATATCTTTTTACAGGATTTTGTTTGTGATATAGAGGAATGCTAATGATTTATATAGATTTACTTTATATCCTGCTACTTTTTAAAGATTTACTCTTTAAATTGCTTTTTGAATTGAGTTGGGTTGAATGACACTGAGAACGAGAATGTAATCCCTAATCCAGTGTGCCAAACTCAAATAGAAATAGAGCCATAAATGGTACATAAGGATCCCTGCAGCTGCACATTGACCTCCATAACTATCACAAAGAACAAGAGAAAAAAGAGAATGAAAGAAAAAAAGAAAGGCCAAAACTCCCAAGTGAAATCAATTCCTTTTGAGTTCACAATCTAGCCCTTATTCTTTCACCTTTCCTGAAGGCTTTTCAGCTTTAACCCTGGGTATGAGATAGGGAGAGGTTCTACAGAACTGTTTCACATTCCCATCCTCCTTACTTTGGAGCCTGGGAATTTCATGTTACAATTTTATTACTATAGCTTCCATGTCACAGAAATAAATACATAATATTTCTCCTGTCCTTCTTATTTCAAGAGACCAAAAACCTCCCTCAAATTCTCTTTACTAAACTCCAAACCCCTTTAACTTTTGGACCCTACTTACCTACATTTTTCTCTTCCTCTCTCTCCTCTATCCCTCCAGTGAACTTCAATTAAAGCCCTTCAAAACAGGACTTTTCTCATTCTCCTTTCATATTTTGATTTGAAACCATTTCTTTACTTGCTTCTATTTGCTCAATTACAGTTTATATCCCAAACATATCCCAGACTCTCTCTCTCTCTCTCTCTCTGTGTATATATATATATATCTTCTCTCCACTGAATTATTTTCTTAACATATTTCCTTCTACATAACCAATTAATTGCTGACCTTTTACTTCTTAAGTTTCATAGTCTTATAATTCAGGCAACTTAGCAACTAATTTACTCAAACAATTATTTCAGGCCAGCTTCAAATTTGTTTATTCTCTAGGAAGTAAAATCATCTCCTTAACTAAAACAACACATCTATTGCCTCCAAACAAGGAAGGAGTTGTTTTGCTTTTCATCTTAATCCCACCTGCAAACCTCTAAAAATCCATTAAGATATTTTTAGCAGTTATAAAAACCTTTAAACCATAACATGAAATTTACCATAAAGATATTGCATTTCAATTACGAATCCAAATTTCTAATTCCTTTATAATGCCATCAGAAGGCGTGGCAGAGGTGATGGTATCCACCTCTGTCTAACACAGAGCATGAAAGAGGAAGTCTGCAGTGGCACAGGAGAGGGGGGTGTTCTAAGTTCTCTCAACCCTAGTTAACAACTTACAAATGCCTGATCTATTCAGATAACAATTAAGTTCTCTTATACCATTCACAGAAATAATACAAAGCATTTTTCCAAATTAAGTTCTATTTACTCTTCAGTTGCTCCCTGATTTACACAAACCTTTATCTTTTTTTGCGAACCAGGAAAGCAACCTGCAATCTCTTTTTTTCCCTTCACTTTGGAATTTCACTGAGATTACTTTCAAACTAGCTTCAGTTTTCTTTTCTCTAATCAATCCCTACACTAAAACAGTAAGTCTGTCACTTTCCAGTCAAAAAGTGATAGATCTAAGTATTGTTTCTCTACAGCTTTCAGTTGAAATTCTTATTTTTCCTTAAAGCAAATTCTCTAAGAAGTTAAAACTCACTAACATATTTCAGCACTTAGAATAACATTCAAAGGTTAATTCACAGTAGAGAACTTACACATTTTAGTCTCTGATTAATCTATAATGCCATAAATTTCTGCAGATCTTCTTTTGACTGGGAAGAATCCATTACCAGTTTATAAGTCACCCACCAACTATGGCTATTTGTGACTGCTGGTTCTGCCACTTGCCAATAAATGTTTCTTGTGACAACTTTTCAATGGAACTGTCCATCGTCCTACTCACCAATTACCGTGAGAGGCCCAGGACTTAATCACCTCCTCCTGCCAATGGCAATGAGTGGTCTGGGGCTTACTTTATGATTTCCCAGATGGGGCATCACTAACATATGTCTTTCACTCCTCTGCCTGAGCCTGAGATCTCCCTTAAAGAAAAGTTCTTCAAGGGGCCTATCCTTTAGGGGAGGTTCCCAGGTTTTCTACTGCTAATTTCAATTATTGCCGCACAGTCATACCAAGACAGATAAAGTTGTAGCTTCCCTAACAGTGTGGGAGCTTACCTTGGCTTGGAAGAGGTGAAATTGAGGAGAGAGTCAGTGCAATCCTCCATGGAGAAACCCTACCTCTTGGTGCAAATGCCACCTGAGCACTCTGGAGAGGTTGCCCTAATCGATTGCTCCAAGTACTATCCTCCCACCCCCGCAAATCCTTCATGGTCACCACGGTGTTATGGTAGAAATAAAGAGAAACTGAGGCACAAAATTCTGAGCACAAAATTCTAATCAATTTATTAGTTAGGCTAGCAGTAACCAATAAATTGGATTGATGGAATTTCTTGATGACCAAAGACCTTGAATGAGGGCTGACAGGGTCTTCTGTAACAATTAGCAAGATGACAGAGCAAATCTAGAATAGCATATTGGGATCAATGAAATGGTCAGAATTGAGATTACACTTGTGCTACAAGAAATGATGAACAGGAAGATTTCAGAAAAACCTGGACTTACACAAACTAATGCAAAGTGAAGTGAGTAGAGCTAGGAGAACATTATACACAGCAACAGTCATATTGTACAATGATCAAGTATCATCGACTTAGTTCTTAGCAATGCAATGATCCAAGACAATTCCAAAAGACTCCTGATGGAAGAAACTATCCATATCCAGAGAATGGATGTCATTAATGGATAATGGAGTCTGAATAAAGATCAGAGCATAATATTTTCATTTTATTTCTTTGTAGTTTTTCCTCTTTTTGTTCTGTAACTTCTTTCACAGCAGGACTAATATGGAAATTTGTTTTACATGATTGCACATATATAACCTACATCAAATTGCTTACTTTCTTAGGGAGGAAAGAGGGAGAGAGAAAATTTGGAACTCACAACTTTATTAAAATGAATGTTAAAAGCTGTCTTTACATAAAATCCTATTTAAAATAGAATTGAGAGCACATCTTTGGACCTCCCTTTCTGAAATCCCCTTAACCACAACCAAGACATGTGCTTTGAGTCTTAAGACAAAGGTTTTCAGGCAATGGTATTAGTTTTCTGGTATGGGAGTTGCTGTGATAATTTAAATTGATGAGATTTGACCTTTTGGGTTACTCAAGTTTCTCCAGAGAGTGGGTGATGGATGAAATCTTCACCTTTGGGCAAGTTAGGCAAGTGCCACCAGAACATGGATGGTGGGTGAAGTTTACAAGGGGAAAAGAACTGGGAAAGGGAATGTTAAATCTAGCCTAAATCTTATCAAAATAGAATTAAATCAATTTTTAATTTTATAGTGACTTGCCTATGATCATAGAGCTGGTTAATAGCAAAGAGAGAATTTTAATCCAAATCATGAAAACCTATAATT
The DNA here is from genome assembly GCA_028658325.1 of Potorous gilbertii. Classification (NCBI taxonomy): domain Eukaryota; kingdom Metazoa; phylum Chordata; class Mammalia; order Diprotodontia; family Potoroidae; genus Potorous; species Potorous gilbertii. Next base: position 33,705,023 of record CM053770.1, on the reverse strand, counting down.
TTCATCCTAAGTACATTTTATCCTAAAGTTTCATCTTTATTGCTGGATTGGCCTTGACTTGAGACAGAATTGCACCATAATATGAGATGCTCCTCCTCAGAATCTAAGAGATTTCTGACTTCATTGCAAGAGAAAGAAATGTGGAATAGAGTTTGGCCAGCTATCCAGACAAGGGTAAGCATACCCTAAGATTATAGGGCTACCACTCATCTCTCACTTCAGTCTTTCAGATCAAAAGAATATACTGCAAAATTGGAGATCCAAGGTAAAACCTCAGTTTGCCATCATGCTTCCCTTCCTTTCTTCTTGAATTCCCTCTTTGTTATCAGTGAATCAACAAACATTTATTAAGCACCTACTGTGTGCTAGGATCTGGGCTAAGACCTACAGATACAAGATTCACAGAAGTAGATAGTTGAAAAGGATCTCAGCAACTATCTAGTTGAACCCATACACAAAAGAAATCCCCACAATAACGGACCTAGTGGTATCTAGCCTCTGCTTGAACACGTCTAAGGAGAGGGAACTCACCCCCTCTAAATCTGTCCACTCCACTTATAGATAGCTCCAATTGGTGGGAAGGTTTCCTGACATCAGGTCTAATTTGCCCCACTTCTGGGACCAAATAGAACAAATTGGATTCCTCCTTTAGATGATGAATCACTTGAGGACAGCCATCATTCCCTACTCCCCACCCACTACAGTCTTATCTTATCTAAGTTAAACAATTCCAGGTTCTTCAGCCAATCTTCATACGACAAGCACTCAAGGTCCTTCACCATCTCCATTGACTTCTTCTGAACTCTCTCCAGTGTTTGGATGCCCTTCTTAAAGCATGGAACCAAGAGTTGACTGCAATCCTCCTGAGGAGGGCTGGTTGGTCATTCTTCTCAAAGGGGACCCAAGTGACCTCATCATGTTAGAGTCAAGTGGCTGATCAGACCAAGATGAATTCAGAATGCTCGACCACAGGTCAGGCACAAATAGTCTGTGTGAACATTTGGGTTGGATACTCTCAATTTGCACATCCTGTGTTTCCTTGGAGCTGTTTCAATTCTGCTTTACTCACAGAGCACAGCACCTTCTCCGATGTGGGCATACCATGATAAGCGGTCATGTGCCAGTGTCTCCCATGTCACGCAATCAATTCCACATTTCTTAAGAGAGACCTTGAGAGTAACCTTGTATCTCTTCTTCTGGCCACCATGTGAGTGCTTACCCTGGGTGAGTTCTCCATAACATAGTCTTCTAGGCAAGCATATGTTAGACATTCAACAACAGGACCAGCCCATTGGAGTTGTGCTCTCTGAAGCAGAGTGTGAATGCTTGGCAGTTTTGTTCAAGAAAGGACCTCAGTGTCTGGTATCCTATCCTGCCAGATGATCTTTAGAATCTTCATAAGATAAATTAAATGGAAGTGACTCAGTTTCCAAGCATGGTCTTAGTAGAGTGCATACTACACACTACCAAGTAGCATACAACAATGAGGTCAGCACAACTGCTGTTTGGTAGTCAGCCAGTCTAATGCCTCTTCTCTTCTATTACTTCCCCATTCTTGGGGGACGTGTACCTCTGTATCTCTCACGTACACTGTAGCCCAAGATCTCATGAGCATTTGGGGAGCTTCATCACACTAGTAATTTGGGGGTTTTTTTATGAGTCAGTCGAAATTGAGTGACTTGTCCATGGTCACACAGCTCGTAAGCGTCTGAGTCTGGATTTGAATTCAGGTCCTCTTGTCTTCACTGTGCCACCTAGGTGCCCCACTACTGATTTAAATTGATCTCATAGTTCATTAAAACCCCATAACATTACCAGAACAACTATTCTCTATCCACACCTCTCCTATACTATACTTGTAAAGCTGATTTTGATGAACAATGAAAAGGTGCTACCCTCTAGGAGTTTCTATTTTATTGGGGGTAGACAATATGTACGCACATAAGGGATGAGTAATGGATTGATGATGTGACCTAGAACTCCCAGGTGAGGAAAATTCCTCTGCCAAGGTAGATCAGCACTTTTTCTGAGACTTTGAATCGTAGAGAGTTGCCTCAAGCAGTGTGATGTTAAGTGATTTGCCCAGGGTCACTGAAGGGATCCGAGGAAGGACGTCAGGTCTTCCTGGCTCTGAGACCAGCTTTCTTTTCCCTCTCCCATGCTATCTCTGATACATATAAGTTTATAAAAATAAATACAGTGGGGGCAGGGAGGAGAGTCATTAGTAACTACAGAATAGGCTAATGTTGAATATAGAGCTTAAACTGATCCCCATTTACACTTCATCAAGGTCAAAGATCCTGAGGGACAAAGAGAGACAACCAAATTATGCAGCTGAGGCTGTTTCAGGTGTGAATGAATCATTCTACACTATGGAAGCGGTCTGAGGCTTAGATAGCCCAACTTTATAGGAATGGGACAGTAAAGACAATGAACCTGCCCAATGAACAAGTTGCTTCAATCTCTGAGACCCCAACATAAATGAGGGAAATGATTACTAATTACAATACCAGGAAGAGTAGATTCCCTCTCTAAGGGGTTCCAGTTCTGAACCATGTGGAAGCATCCAATAAGAGAGACGAGAATCCTTCCCGGGATGTGACTAACATCAGAGTGGAGGCCCTGAAGGAGTCAAACAAGAGAGGATTCAGCCAGTCTCAGACTAAGATCCTTGTCCTTTATGAAAGAACATCACAGTGGAAATTGTACAGTAACACCCGGTTGTACCAAAGGTGATGAAAACTGCAGTCGCCCATCAAAGAAGTCCAGGGAGTCCAGCAGATAGACCTTTCTGGAAGAGATGCTGTGTCGTTCCAGGTTCCAGGAGGCAGTTCAGCTAAGCAGCAAGGCTATTTCATCCCCAAACCACTCCCCACAGTGAGTCCTCTATGGAGAAAGAAAGGATATTGAGACCCTGCTGTCCTGGGGTCATGAGTTTCCATGACTGTGTGTTCTCTACATATGTCTTACTATTATTACTGTATCTTAAATTTGTTCCTACCTTTTCTCTACAGACTCACTGTATTATCTGGGAGAATGTGCTCCAGGCTGGAGGGAGGAGGGGAAGGAAAGTTTTATAACTACTGTTCTTGCTATACTATTCAAGTAAATGTCTTTTCCAAGAGCTAAATGAGTATTTTGATTTTCAGTCATATCAGTCATGTCTTATTCTTTATGATCCCATTGGGGTTTTACTTGGCAAAGATGCTAGAGTGGTTTGCTAGATCCTTCTCCAGCTCATTTTATAGATGAGGAACTGAAGGAAACAAGGTTAAGTGACTTGATCATGGTCACACATCTAGGAAGTATCTGAAGTCAGATTTTAGCTCAGGAAGACTTCGGGACCAGCACTTTATCCATTGTGCCATCTAGCTGTCCTAAAGTATAGTGTATGTTATTTAATGGAATATACACTGATGGGGGCTCATGAGCTATAACATTAGAAGTGGTCATCCACAGACTTACCCCTAGGACCTATAGTAGCAGTCACTCTTATTGAGATCCAACCTGCTAATAGCAGTATAAATTGGGGGAGCAATCCCAGAGGGGAAGCTATGAAAAGAAACTAGGAACTGTGAGAGGTAACAGTAAGGAACCAGAACATTCGAGGTATAAGCAAAAGCATAGAAATGTAAGATGGAGTGTCACATACTCAGAAAAGCAAGATCAGTTTGGCTGAACCACAGAGAATGAGAAGGGGAGTACTAATTCAATAAGTCTGGAAAGGTGGGTGGGGGCCAGGTTGTAAAGGGCTGTAGAAGGTAATATCTGCGTCCAAACAGAGTGGTTATCACACTGAGGCAGTTGGGGACATTGTGCTGTTCTAGAGTGACCATGTTGCAGCTGCAAGTCCCACCTCCTATTCAGTTATTTCATCTTTTCTGATCTGACAATTATATCTATGGATCCTCCAGTTCAAATTTTCTGCACCTATTTGGGATTCCATCACATTTTTTTCAGATGGCCTGGATGAAAAGATATGTTGGAAACTGACCACTAGAGGGAGATCATGAAGAGTACATTGCTTTGGGGATTAATTACATTTCTGGACTATTTTATCTACTCTTGGGATATCCAGACCACATTCATATGGGGGAAAAGACAAACCACTTTAGTGACACAAACATAAATCCTTCTCTACCTACGTCCTTCTGTATACACATACATATCTCTTGGGGGACTATTTTTTAAAACTGCATTTTAAAATTTTTGTTATTTTTCTTTTTAAATGACTCCTTATGGACTTAACTTTAACTCCTGAAGATCCTTTTTTTTTTTAAATTAATGACTTGGCTGAAGGCATGCTTATCAGATCTGCAGATGGTATGAAACTGGAAGGAATAAGAAGTATGTTGACTTACAGACTTGGGATCCAAAAGGGGCAGGACAGGTTTGATCAACACACTGCATTTGAAAAGGTGAAATTTAATAAGGGCGAATACAAACGTCTACATTTTGGTTTGGTAAATGCAGTTCATTGATGCAGAATGGAGGAGACCTGTCCAGAAGACTCAATGGTCTCTATGATCCCTTCAGATTTCAAATATACACTGTGACACTACTTTATATAGAAAGGACATGGGGAGTTCAATGGACTTAAATTTCCTCATGAGTCATCAGTAAGGTGCACACAAAAGCTGATAAAATTATAGGCTACAATGATTGCGTCACTAGGGATGAAGGTGATATCAGCAACCTAGGGCCCCTCTATAAAAGGATCCCTGGGATGGTGACAGTACTGGAGACAATTAATACAATGAAGACATTTTTTTTTAAGGAAATAGATTTATTTAGTTTTATTAGTTGTGATTTTCTCATCTCGAGCCCCTGTTCAGTCTTACGGGGAGGCAAGGTGTTTTCTTAATGTGACCTCTGACAAAATCCCCATATGGACACTCAGAAAGACCGAAATTGATGAACTTGAATTGGACTTCTAAAGCATCTTCTGGCTCTAAGAATCTAGGATATTACTGGATTTTTGACCAGTTTCCTCCAAGATAGGGACAGTATGACAGTGCCTTTCTAGACACATATAAATAGAGCAGTTGGTGTTCTCCATTATCTCCATAACTACTTAAGAATACAAATCTAAACTCAGAGAAAAAAACCCAGATACTATAAATATCACCTTTTCTAGAAAATACATCCATAGTCACTTAAAAACTTAAATTCTCCAGTTCTAATGCAATTTTGACAGACATTTATTAGGCACCTGTTGTATACTAGTGCTAGATTCTTAGGATGCAAAGACAAAACAATCCCTGACCTCAAGAAGCTTAATTCTACTTGAAAGATCACACACACACACACAAACATACACACATATATACATAAAAGCATATGCAAAATAAATATAAATGAAGTGATGGGAGGTGGTAGCCTCTAGGAGTATCAAGAGAGGCTTCATTCAGGAAGTAGCACTTGACATAAGCTTTGTAGGAGGCAAACGGAGAGAGGAAAGATACAAAGATAGGGAATTGGGAGACAGAGTACTAAAAGCAAAGAAAGGGGGCAGTTAGATGGCACCATAGTGCATACAGCATGCAGCCTGGAGTCAGGAAGACTCATCTTGAGTTCAAATCCAACCTCAGACACTAACTGTGTGACCTTGAGCAAGTCACTTTACCCTGTTTGCCTCAGTTTCCTCATCTGTAAAAGGAGACAGAGAAGGAAATGGCAAACCCCTCCAGCATCTTTGCCCCCAAAAAATCCAAATGGGGTCATGAAGAGTCAGACATGACTGAAAATGACAAAACAAAGAAAATCATGTTTCTTTTATATTGTCAGGCTGTAAATATGATGAAGTGCTTTACACATAACAACTCTATGAAATAGGTAATATAAATATTGTTACATTACTAATCTTGTAATACAAATATTTCCATTTTGCAAAACTAGGGTTCGGTGTGGTAGTGTGATTTAGCTATGGTCACAAAGTCAGATTTTGAACACGCCTCTCTTGATTTCACATAGCATTGTGCGGACAGTTAGGTGGCACAGGGGATAGAGCATTGGCCCCGGAGTTAGGAGGACTTCAGTGCAAATTTAGCCCTGACACTTATTAGCAGTGTGACCCTGGACAAGTCACTTAACTCGAATACCCACTTAAAAAAAAAAGACAAAAAAATAATACACCTTGTGGTTCCTGTTCACCAAAGGGCCAGGAGCTGTCTTAGTCCTAAATATACCTACAAGTTTCTTTTCTATACTAACCAGTCTCAAGGTGGGGGAGACTAATCAAGTCAACATGCATTTGTTAGGTGCTTACTGTGTGTCAAATATGCTAAGTTGGAAATACAAATACAAGAAGAAAAGATAGATAGATAGAGAGACAGATAGATAAATAGATATATTCTCAAGGATCTCAAATTTTAATGGGAGAAAACAACACAGAAAAGGAAGCTGAAAAAGATGGAAGGAGGAAATATCTGAGATGGAGCTTAATAGAGAAAGAAATTCAGAAAGTCGGAAATATAGTCTGGGAGAGGAACCAAGGCACTTCCTTAACATGGAGGTTCTGGGAAGAATTACCAGTCAAAGTAAGAAGCTAGGAAGGCAGAGGGATATTCCAGGGTGAGAAGACTATTGGAGAAAGAAGTCCAGAGAGTCAGGAGCAAAGCTCAGAGAGGAATGAAGGAGTAGAGAGTGCCTCTGTGGAACCCAGGACTTGGGATCAGGAGACTGGGGTTCTAGACTTATCTTAACCCTCAATAACACTTTAGTCCTCTGCCTTAATAAACGATTGTTGATTGACTAAGTGTTGTGGGGTCCAGAGAAAGGAGAGACAAAGCAGGACCAGAGATCAGGTCCTGGAGGACTTAACACTTTCAGCTCCAGAATTTCTGCTCTGAGACCTCGTTGTTCAGTTTGATGAAGGTTTCCATGTCCTACTTTATTTAGGCAGAAAGTGTTTGTGTCTCTGTGAGTTCTGGAGTAGTAGTGTAGTAACGATGACGATGATGATGATGATGGCTAGCCTTTCTATAACACTTGCTCTGTGCCTGGCACTCTTCTAAGCATTTTACAATGACTATTTCATTTGGTTCTCACCACAACCCTGAGAGGAAGGTGCTATCATTATCCCTATTTTACAGTTAAGGAAACTGAGGCAGACAGGGTTTAAGTGACTTGTCCAGGGTCACAGTTAATAAGTGTCTGAGGCTGGATTTGAACTCAGGTCTTCCTGATTCCAAGTCCACCAGCTACTTATCACTTCATACTGTGCTTGGCACATAGGAAGCGCTTCATAAGTGTTGTTTCATTTGTTTCTCATTAGCTTTGTGGAAATAAAAATAACTGTGAGGGCCGTAATATTCGCACGGCCTCCCATGCCATGGTATCACAAAGAAAGAGTGTCCTAAATAAAAGGCTCTATAAACATTAGGGCGTCTGGAGGATGACTCATTCTCACCGACTCTGAAGGATCTCATCAATGTGGTTCATAGACGGAAGCCCAGATGCTCCTTCAGGTGGTAAGAGGCAAATCATCAAAGCCATGATTTGTGCAGGAAACAGTCATTTCTTTAAGATATCTGACCCATGGCATTTGCGTGTGTGCCTCTCCTGACCCCTGACCTATTGCTAGTGTTTCTCCTACTAGAATATCAGACTTCTTTAGACAGCGCTGGTTAGAAACAAGGAGAGCCCTCAGAGAAGAATGTGGGGGGAAGAGAGGACAAAGGAGTGGCTGGATCATTTGTGGTTTCTAATGCTGGTGATTTGGGGTTGGGGTCAGTTCTGGGTTGACTTCTTTCCAGAAACCCAAAGCATCATCACCGACTGCCCGGGGGATGAAGGACTTCCAACAAAGGGCAACCCATCCAATGAGAAGTGTTACTGACAAATGGGAAGGAGCATTTAAACATGTGACCAGACATGATGGATCTACCCCTCAATTGAGAAAAGGATCCCTTTAGCTTTGGGAATAGCCTCCTTCGGATAGTGGGAGTCAAACATTCCTTCATTCAATATTCATTAAGCACCTACTCAGAAGATAGATAGCTGAGGTGTCATAGGGGAGAGAACGCCAGACCTGGAGTCAGACTGGCCTGAGTTCAAATGTAGCCTCAGATACTAGATGTGTGGCCTTGGATAAGTCATTTAACCTCTGTTTTACCACATGTAAAATGGAGGTAATTACAGCTCCTACCTCTCAGGGCAGTTCATACAAAGCATTTTGTAAATCTCAAAGCTCTACATAAATACTAGCAACTGGGGATCATGATAGAAGCTGGCGTTGGGATAAAATTTAGATCAGATACTATCCCTGCCTCATGGAGTTTCCAATTCTATTGTGGGGTGAGGGTGATTTAGGATGTAGCCTTCCATGAGAAGTGAGTGCAAATAGAAGCATGACTGAAAATAGACTCTGCCTGCCATGGGCGAAGGTGGTTCCTGACAGATGCGGGGATGAGGGAAGGTTTCCTGAAGGAGGCAGCTTTTGGGTTGGGCTCTCAAGGACAGTCGGGTCAGAATCCAGCTGCTTCACACACCTGTACAGTCGCCATTTGCAACTAGGGATAAAATGACATTTTGCTGTTCGCATTCAGCTCTAAAGGATTTATACGCTGTGCACATCAGTGATCTTTGGGTTGAATTGTTTCCAATTTCTTGAGGATGCTCTTGCAAAAACAACTTACTGTGCCTGTTCATTTTCTTAGCAAAGAAACTGTAAAACTCACCAAGGTTTGGGGGTCTGAGTGTTTCAGAAATTCCAAGTTTGTTCCTTCCCAGGTTTTACCTCTTTGCTACGTCCCATTTCTCCCTCTGAAGTCTCCCTGCAACCTTAGAATTTCACATATCAAAAGTACGTTCTGTCCCCTCAACTTTTCCCTCTGATTCAGTCATGTGCCGATTTTAAAAAAATATTTAACAACTGGCTGTCCAGGAAAGAAGCATGCAGGAAACACTTTTAAGTTTAATCTGCATTTTTAACATTTTCTCCACTATTTTCCTAAGTTTAGACAATCAACAAACTGATAAATCATTCCCTGATTTGTAGTGTTTGCCAAAGTCTGAAGTCTATAGGTTCACACTAAAAATTTAACCATAGGCTCTCTCTAGCTGGATTGAACTATTTTTATTCCAGCATCTAACGAGTCTTCCATTTAAGAATGGCTCTCAAGCCAGCCATGTCTCACTCCCCTTGAGGTTGCATTCTTCCAGATTCCTCTATTTTGGTCCTGGGGTAGGTATCTTTTTCTTGTCTTAACCAGTTTTTCAACTATTATCTTATCCCATTAAAATTAAGCTTCTTGAGGGCACGGACTGTATGCCCCTGCCATTCTGTTATTGAGTCACGTCTGACTCTTCTTAGACGCAGGATTGGTTCACCATTTCCTTCTCCAGCTCATTTTACAGAGGAGGAAACTGAGGCCAACCGCATTAAGTGACTTGTCCAGGGTCACACAGCTACTAAGTGTCTGAGGCTGAATTTGAACCCAGGTTTTCCCGACTCCAGCTGTCCATAGTAAACTCCTAATAAATGCTTTTTGGTTGACTGAGCTTTCCTTTGGCTCTAATATAGAAATTACAATTGTAACCACAAGTGCTTCCAAAAATGACTCTAACTTTAGTATACAGAGCTGGAAATGAGGATAGGATACTGATCAAGGCTTCTCATTCCCTCTTCAAAGTCTTTCTCCTCAATTTTGCCTGGAGTTCTTGGATTTCTTCCTCGTCTTTCTCCCTATTTTATGTTATGCTCATGTGCACATGTTGACCTCTTGTCTCCCTACCTCCCCTTCAGAAGAAAGGTACGAGATGTTTTGATTTCTGTGGCCTCAGAGCTTAACCCACCATTTTTCGTTCAGTAGGAACATAATATCTATTTAATCAAATTGATCCAGGACAATTTAATTTATATTTTCCATGAGACACATTTTTTCTGGTGTTGCCTGTCTTTGTCATATACAAATCCAAGTGGATTTGTGATTAATAGTCATTGATTTTCCAAAAGTGAAGAAAGAAGAGGGCAGGATTTGGAGTCAGAGTATAGCAGCCCTGTTGTGGCCACCTCCAGGGGGGTCGAAGTCTCCAAAGACCTTGGAAGTTGTCTTTCTATCCAGACAGTGGGAAGGCAGGAAGCTATCGGGAAGTGAGGATGGAGTGTGGGCTTTTCCAGCTAAAGTTAGAGCTTCAGAGGATCTGTAGATAAAGAAGAGGGAGGCCGGGGGCGGGTCTTCCTCACCTTCCCCTCCCCCCCAAATTTAAAGGGGTAAGTGGGAGAGAGGACTTTTTTTTTTTAATCACACATACTCTCCGGCTACTATAGCACACTGAAAGAGACAGAGACAGAGAGAGAGAGAGAGAGAGAGAGAGAGACAGAGACAGAGACAGAGACAGAGACAGAGACAGAGACAGAGACAGACTATTACAAAAAGAAACTGGCTTTACCATTTACTGATCATATGACCTTGGGATAAGTCACATCACCTCTCTGGGTCTCAGTTTTCATATTTATAAAATGAGAGGACGGGGCAAGAGATGATCTCTTAGGCTCTGATCCTCATGAGTACAAATTACTTATAATTTAATTTCTTCCTCCACCAAGTGGTATGGAGAAAATACTAATCTTTTTTTTTTTATATAGAACTAATAGACAAACATTTTGACCTGAAAGCCCTGGGAGGAGAGTCTAAAATTAAGGCTCTGTGGCCTTTGATCAGTGAAAGACAACTGCAGCCTCGCAGGAACTGGTATTCACCAGCGAATCCCTGGCCGGGAAGCTATTTTTGACTTGACTCCTGATTTTTCCGGGAGACTAGAAAAATGAACAGACAACTTCATTCGTTCTACTTACATTAGCAGGAGTGCTATTTTGGGGAAATTTTTTTTTAACAATCCTAGCCAAAAAATCCTATATGTGCAAAACATTAGGGAAAGACTAAAATAAATGCTTCCAACAGTCATGAAAGTAAGTGTTGTCCTGGATGCCCAGGGCCTGAAAGATATCTGGGAGCTGGCTAAAGAAAAATTCAATTCACTTCGATCTGATCTAATCAATATTTATTAAGCTCCTTCTGCTGCTGCACCTGAAGCCTACCTACTGTACTAGTCTCTGGGCACAAAGACAAAAAGGAAACAATCCTCAAGGGGTTTAACTGGGACAGGAGAGAGAATATATTTATTCACAGATAAGTAAAAAACAAAAATAAGGCCCTGAATCCAAAAGAAATTAGAATCATCGCCTTTCCATCCCACTCCCTTTTCATTTGTCCTTAATCTGGACATCCCTTATTCTCACCCCCCCCCCGCCAAAGTAATATAGCATGACCTTGAATGTTTTTTACATAAAGTGATGCTTATGTTCCCATAAATTACTGGTGGAAACAGTAAACAGTGGGGGCTGCTGCAAGGGGTCTGTATTGCAGGCCAGGGAAGCTCGTCTGAAACTTGTGGACAAAGTTGGCTTAATTAAAACCTATTATGACTTCTTTCTAGGTCCACTCCAAAGACAACCTACTTTAACTGGATCACAGCCACTGGTGAATAAATTTGAAGGAAACAGCGGGTAGCAGGGAGAGATGTTTGATTAATCCTTAAATTCTTTCCTTAACTTTGGCTAAATTTCTGATTTTTTCCCCTCAGCATAGGCAATAAGAATTAACTGGAAACTGTAATTTGTACAAGAAAAACAGATGTCAGAGACCTCCGAAAATATTTTGGAGGGTCAAAGTGCACTGAACCATGTAACTAAATGGTTCAGGCCCTGCTGTGATGCTATGTCTGGTGAGGGACCACCTGAGGGACTCAGACAAGGCCCTATTGTGGAGCTCAGGGTTCATTCCCTCTTTAATCCAAGGGAAATGGCTCTCAGTCCCATGTTTGCAGAACACACACACACACACACACACACACACACACACACACACGTGCGCACGCACACACATGTCTCATTTTGCAAGCACAAAAGTAGTTCAACTGAGATTTAATGTCTTGAGACTGTGGCATCCAGAAAAATCTCTCTTTCCTTCCCTCCTTCCATCTCTCTCTCCCTGTGTGTCTCTCTCCTTCCCTCTTTCTTTTCCTTTCTCTCTCCCTTTCTCTCTCCTTACCCCCTCTCTTCCCCATCTTGCTCCTTCCCTACCTATCTCTTTCCCTTTCTCTCCTTCCCCCCACTCTCTCTCTTCCCCTCTCTCCCTCTCTCCCTCTCTCTTTCTCTCCCTCTCTCTTTTTCTCTCCCCCTCCCTTTCTGTCTCTCTTTGTCTCCACCTCTGTCTTTCTCTGCCTCTCCTCTCTTCTCCCCCTACACCGGCCCCACAGAGATAAAGAAACAGTGAAGGAACTGTTGCTCTGAAGGAAAACGAGCACTTCTATGTTCAGTACTCTACCCAAGGTGAGAGAGCCTTTCCAGCTGTCACTCAGAGGTCATTTACTTTTATTTTAGATGTAATTCTAAAGAGATTGATATGAATGGGTTAAATACTGCAGGGTTAATGCCATTTCTTTTTTTTAATCTGTTTTCAGTTTTTAACAATCACTTCTGTAAGTTTTAGATTTTCTCCTTCCCTCCCCTCTCTCTCTCCAAGACACCATACAATCTTATATGGGTTCTACACATAAGTTCTTATTAAATACATTTTCACATTAGTCATGTTGCACACGAGAACTAAAACGAATGGGAGAAACCATGAGAAAAACCAAATCAAAACAAAACATAACACAAGAGAAAATAGTCTGCTTCATTCTGCATTACCATTCCATAGTTCTATCTCTGGATGTGGATGGCATTTTGCTTCAAGGGTCCTTTGGGAATGTAATCCTTGCATTGCTGTGAAAGGCTAAGTCTACCAGAAAAATTCCTCGCACACTGTGGTTGTTACTGTGTACAGAGTTCTCCTGGTTCTGCTCCTTTCACTCAGCATCAGTTCATATAAGTCCTTCCAGGCCCCTCTGAAGTCTTCTTGTTCATCATCTCTTATAGCACAATAGTATTCCATTACATTCATATACTACAACTTGTTCAGCCATTCCCCAATGGATGGGCATTTCCTTGACTTCCAGTTCTAGGCCAGCACAAAGAGAGCTGCTATAAATATTTTTGTACGTGTGGGACCTTTTTCATTTTTATGATCTCTTTGGGAAATAGCCCCAGAAGCGATATTGCTGGGAAGGGAATGCACATTTTTGTAGTCCTTTGAATGCCATTTCTAATAGAGATCAGCAGAAACAGGCAGTCTGATGAAGCTGAATGACCCACCCAGATACTGATGTAAGATGGGAGATCGGGGAGAGTAATGAGGGTCCTTCAGGGAATCACTAATCTTTGGTGGCACTCTAGGAGGGTCTTCATTAACCAGACTGAGGGTGATTTGTAGGAAACAGTATAGAAAGATATCGAAAATCTAAAGTGAATTGAAATATCTGAAATAAATGCTTGTTTGGGAGAGGTCACGGAGAGGGAAAGGGGCCAGGGGACCCCCAAGTGGGTCCTTTGCCACTGTTCACATTGCTCTTGCTTCCCTTTTGGGTAAGATATCAGTGGATGAAGATTTACAGGGTAAAGAACTGCCCTCATCCACTGCTGCTCCCCAGGACCCTTCCTACTTTCCTTGTGACTGTCAGGGGCACCACTGCCCTTCCTCCCAGCCCCCAAGTCTCACAGCCTAGGTGACCCTCTCAGCCCATCCCCCCTCTCATATCCAATCTGTTGCCAATTTTACCTTTACAGCATCTTTCTGGCCCTCCTCTCTCCTTCCACGCTGTCCCGGTGCAGACCTTTATCACCTCACAATAGGTTGGTAGGCTTGCCTCAAGTGTCCCTGCTCTGGTTCGTCCTTCACTCACCTGTCGGTGATCCTCCAGAAGGACAGCTTTGTCCATGTCCCTTTCCATTTTCTAATCTTCTTGTACCTTGTACCACCTCTCCCCCCACCTTCCCTTTCAATCCACTGATATCGGCCTCCACTATTTCTTGAACAGGACACTCCATTTCCTGCCTCCTCCCTGGAAATGTCATCTCTTGCCTGGAATGCTCTTCCTCCTTATTGTTTTCTGACTTCCTTTAAGTACCAGCTAAAATTCCATCTAAAGGAAGCCTTTCCTGATCTCTCAATTCTAAAATCTTCCGTTAAATATACTGCTAATTTATTCTGCATGTAGCTTGTTTGTACATGGTGGTCATGTCATCTCCCCCATTAGATTATCAGCTCCTTGAGGGCAGGGACTGACTTTTGCCTTTGTATCCCTAGCACTTAGCACAGTGCCTGGCACATAGTACTTAACATGCTTGACTGACAAATTCTGTGGCCATCACACATCACCTTAACTATAAGTCCTTTGAGTACCAGCTAATAATTAGGTTACCATAATCAAGTTCTTGCAATCCATTTTACCAATAGAAGAAATCTCCACCAGACTGTCAGAGGCACGGGATGCTTGATCACCCCCTTGCTTAATGCGTGAGGATCCCAAGGTCCAGAGAAGCCAGGACTTGTCCAAGGTCTAAGGAGAGTGAATGGCAAGGCTGGGATTTCAGCCCCAGTCCTGTGATGCCCAGCTCCGCACCCTGTCCACTGTCCAACATTGCCTCGAACTGGGCAGGAGCAGCATCATGGCTTTAATATGTATAAATGAGTAACTCTTTTTTTCTTCAAAGATTTAAGATTTATTTAATACATATGGATTAAAGATGTTGTACATGATATGAAACAAAAAAAGATAAATATATAGTGAATAAAAGAAATGCACACGAAGACTCCTATACTTTCTGATTCTGCCCACAAAGAGTCTGTCATTATAAGTGAGTAGAAAACTTGCCCTTCCAGAGCGATACTATGAAAATAGGAGCTAAGAATAAAATAAGCATTTTTATGGAGTGGTATGTCACACAAGAGTTTGAGTTAATGTTCCTAAAAGTGGAAAACACAGAGACCTAAAAGAAAAAGAAAACTTCTTTATTCAATGAGGCATATATATATATTAAAGCTAAAATATACAAAGAAATGAGAATGTTACATTTTATTTTGCTCAAGACTGTTCAATGTAGAATTCTGGCTTAGGCTGTGAAACAGTAGTATGCTGATCTAGGTCAAATAAGAGCCAGCTAGTTCACCTAGAGGTGGCTATGGTGAGATTGGAAGAGACCAGAAATAAGGGGTTTCATTAATCTGTGGATGTGCCAACCTTCTGTATCAATATTATGCCGTACGGAACTATTACCAAGGAGGTACCAAAAGGCCAAAGCAGTTAGTTCTATGTGTGACTACTGCAAACACAAACACACACATGCACACACACTCTCTCTTGTGCCACTGGTCTCAAACCATTCTAGTTCATCCTAATTCACTGCCCCGGTAAGCAGAAGCATGGCTCTGGAATGGTGGAGTTTTGGGTTCCAGACAATATTGTAAAGAGTTAATATGTCTTGATAAAGACAATATTGTCAAAATGTGTGCTTAGTGTTCAACAAGAGTCCAAAAGGACACTAGGAAGATTGCATCATAGAGTTGTAATAAAAAAGGCCAAAATCCAAGATAAAAGCACATGGAAAATTGTATTTTTCTTCCTTTTTTGCAGATCCCTTAACAATTTCTTCATACTCTTCTGGAAAAAGTTCAACTAATTTTATTCTTGACTTCAAAAAAAAAGTCAAGAATATTTTATAAGAATATTTTTATATTTTTAAAACACATTAGAATACATTGTGAGATTAATATGTAGAAACATAATATAATGATAATGTCTTATCTTAAAAGCCAGTTTCTTCTGGGAGAAAATGATCTTTTTGAGGCAATGAATCCTCTCTCTTCAGGCAGTCTATTAGATGTGAGCCAAACATTCTGTTTCCTGAAGAGTTAATTCACTTCTAAAGTGTGACCATTAACTTGCTGAATAATCAAGTGTATTCTGGGGATTGGGTTAAACCCTGGATTTCTGTTAAGGAAATAAAAATGCTCACTAGGCCTTATTCCATTGCTGTGCAGTTGGTCAGTACTAATTTTCTTTTTGAGATGATGAAACGTGTGCACACACAGTCTACTGATCAATGCAAAGACACCTAGCAAGAAGAATTGGGAGTATATTTCCCCCTTTTTGACACTGTGTGCACCCTATGTAAAAATGTGGGGTAAAAAATTTTGTTCTCAGGCTTTGACATTTTGTGTAATACAGTCTTGAAAAAAGTGCTCTTATTTAGCATGTAGCTAAGGAAAATTCTAGGTACCAAAAACTACAAATGATGACCTGTGTTTGCTTTTCTAATAATTCCCAGTACCCTAACTGTGACTGGAGAAGTAAAGAGCTGACCTGCCTCTGTTTTGGAAACAATGGCCTAAAAGATCTCTCACAGTCCCACTAAGCATCCTCCCAGGACATCATAGACAACAACAGGACTTTGTCTGATGCTGTTGTATGACATATAATTTATGGAAATAAATGATGACTCATTTAGGTTTACATTTCCAGTGACAGACAGACTCCTGCTACAAAAGTCCATAAAAATGCATTAAGTTCAACTTTTAATAAAAATAAATTCAGTTATTTGGAAATAACTCCTTGTACTTCCTTTCCCCTGGGGAATGCACAGACATATATTGTCGGCTTCCTCAGTAGTTATACAAAAGGTATAATTTTTAACACTTATGTCAAAAGGGCAAGATTCTTCTTCCCTTTCCAAGAACAAAATCTTTTCTACACTGAGAAGGTACTCTTACTATTTTCAAAGGAGATTCTATGTACAGAAGAGATTTTATATTACCTAAGTGCAGAGAAACTCTGGATGTCAGAGTGATAAGAATCACTATGTTGTCTTCTTTCCAATTAAACAAATGAAAACTGAAAACCTTTTTCTTGAAAAGCAAAAATTAACAACACCCCTCCCCCCATTCTCCTAAAATAAACCAAAGAATGTCCCAACTCATTTTAACATCAGAAAAAGAGGAAAGTGGGCCTACACCCTTTCAAGCCCACACTGGAGGATTGTAACGGTCTACATTGTCACTTTGTGGCAGCTTCCAAATCACAGAATTTTCAGATTTCTTAATCTTCTGTTTCATATCTGAGAAGAAAGGAAAATTCAGATTAGAATGGTGACTGTAGTCATTTGGGTTTTGAAGATACAAACGACTAAATATTTTTTCACCTGAACCACATCCATCAAAAGTACTTTTCATAGCAAAATATAGGAGCTGATGACCACTTAGCCTCAGGTATCTGCTCTATAAAATAGGGAGAGTGCTGCAATCTCCCCCCTCCAAGTGCTTTGTACACCTTCAATCTATCATTGGTGATTCTGATGATTAAAGAGCTTCTCTTCCTTTAAGAGAACATTTATATATTTGTGACAACTCAGGCATACAAGTTTAAGAGCACAGGAACGGTTAACTATGGAGGGTGACTGAGGCAGAATGGAAAGAGTAGGCAGAGAGCTAGACCTGGGTCAGGAAGCTGTGGGTTCAAATCCCACCTCGTAAGGTGCAGATCCTCCTAAGAGTAGCATTTACAGACTAATAAAAGGCTGCACTGATATGTGGCCTCATCAGATGCTCCCAAGCATCCCAAGAGGTCAGTGCCCCCATAGGACAGGAGGAAGCTGAAGCTCTCACCCCACTCCCACCACAGTCTCCCTGCAGCAAGGAGCAGAGGCAGGACTGGAATGCAAGCCTTTCCCATTCTAAGTCTGGCACTCCAGTTCATACAGGATAACGGATGGAAAGTAAACCTTCCATTACTCAATGACTGCCACAATGTGAGGAAGAGTTCAAGGTGAGATGACCATTTGTCACTGATGCTACCAGCCAGAGGCCCTACCCTGGGTAGGAGGCTGGACCGGATGACCCCTAAAATTCCTTATAAACCTATGGCCTCTACAATTGTGTGGGAGGGGGCTCTTCCGAGATCTGTTAAGATTCACTAAAGACTACCTTTGCTCTGGACGTGCTTCCCACTTCCTGTTTCCAGAAACTTCCATGCTCCAAGACTGACCCTTCCCGGTGACACCCTGGGCAGGCCATCAGCAGACATGGCCCCCACCACTCAGAAGCTCGAGGAGGGGGAGGGAAGCATCAGGAGGCCCACCCGGATCCTCTTCGTGCCAGCCTGGTGGGTTACAGAGGCCATCCCAGCTGAATGCTTGCTGGCCCTGGCCCTCTTCTCTCCCCAAGCAAGGCTTCAGTTTCTCACTGATGTGCATCCTAGGATAGCTGCTGCTTCTGTGAAATCCTTTAGGTCCCCAAACTAAAGCAATGGATTCAGTCAATTTGGCACTTAAATATGGAAATTTGGCAAAAGTTTCTTTCCCAATTATATGCATGTTAGCTTGTGAATGAAATGTCAGGCTATTAGCAGTTTTCTTTTTTTAAGAAAACATGTGCTTTTACACCAAGTACAATAGAATTTACATAATTATCTATATAATTCAATCAACATAGAGAGCTAATAGGAATAATTTAGGCCAAGGTTCACCTGTTTTTCTCAGCAAGAGTCTACTTGCTTGAAGTACCTTAGTAAATGCTTTACCTGTGCAGCTGCTTGTGTAGGCGAGCCATTAGAAGCAGCATGATCCAGGGGAAACACCACTGCACTTGGTTTCATAGAACCCCATGAGGCCTGGGTTCTAATCCTGACTATCCCTCATCCTATGTGACCATGACCAACTTATGTCATTTGTCAGCCTTGGTTTTTTCACCTATGCTGCAATCCTCACCCTGTCTACATGACAGGAGATTAGTGAGAGGAACCTGAGGTCTTTTGTGTGTTAATGACCAATAACAGGAGGGAAAATCTGCCTGCCCAGAGGGGTCCTTACTTTGCCAGCCTTTTCCTCAGGTCTTTAATCTGTTCGTTCTTCTTTGTGAGAATCTCCTTCAGGCTGCGGTATGCTGCTGTCTGCTGGAACTTCTTCTCCAGCTCCTGCTTGTGGAGGAACACTGGTCAGGTATGACTCACTACATGCGGAAATTTAATTATCCTCTCTTGTTTCAAGTGGCACCATCTGATTCAGCAAAGCAAACTCAAGTATCTTTATGGAGATAATAAGACTGCACTATCCAAAGTTAAAGAAGTCATTTTGTCCCTAACTACAAAGCCACAAACTAGCACTTTGGCTGATTACATTGCTAGCAAATGATTCAAACATGCTCTTTCACCAGTGGAAAATTTAAAACATTAAAAGAAATACAGATGATTTCATTGATACAGAAAAATGCCTCAGGGGAAAGCCCCTCCGAACAATGCCCCCTGGCACTTTCTTGGAGTCCTCTAGGGCTGCTTCCAGTCCTGAGAGGTTCAGTGAGAGAACTGGCTAATGGAGGTCAGACTTGGGCCAGAATGCAGACCTACATGGCTCCCAGGCCTGCTGTTTGGTTGCAGGAAAACACACACACAAACACAAACGTACACACACACCCAACCCTCCAAAACAAAAACAAAGGTGTTTATTTTTATGTAAATTGTGAGAAATGGTTATTTCCCTCTTATAATTAATAACTAATTATTGTATTAAGACCAAGATTTTTCCTCTTTTCTATTTCCTCATCCCACAATGAACTGCCCAAGCATGGGAACAAAGTCTGGGAAGTCTTAGGCAGAGATTTACTCAGACCAAGATCTAAGTTTGAACTGACGGGTTTGAACTGCTCATTGAGTTTACTCAGGCAGGTCTGGAAACATATGGATTCTTCCTTCTGTCAGACGGGTGATATGGAAGTTGATAAGTCTCTTTAAGTCAAGATTTGGGTGACCCTCACTCTAATATAGCCCACTTCCCGTTATAATATTCATTCTCTCTTCCAGTATGTGTTGATTTTTACCCTCAGATGCACCCCTTTTTCAAAGACTTTATTGAAAACAATAACTGTAAAGTTAATTATTGTAAAAGGCTGCCAAGATGATACACAATATAGCTACGGTGCATTTACTAAGGAACTTCTTGACATGCACCTATCTCTGTGACATGTCATAACACGTGATAATTTATTAGGGAGAAAGCATTTTTTAAAAAAAATAATTTTTGTAAAAATGTTATCTAAACTGAAATTAGTAGTAAGTGCTGGCTCAAATGGACTTTCTACTCTTTAGCTTGTAACCTTTGAAAGAATTCTATTATAATTCCAAGCTTTGGTCAGGGACATATGAGCTGACCAAAGCTGAGCAAAGAAAATGTAAGAGGAAGAGCAAAGGCTTGCTATGGAGTTTCACCCCAGCCATCAGACAAGATGGTACATGTTGTTTTGTTTAACTCATGTCATTTTCAAGAATCAATTGTGCTGTAATCTCAGTCAGTATCTGGCAGTTGTTGAGGAGGTGATGCTGCAGGTTAAAAAAAAGTAAAAGACTTTATAAATATCAAAGGTTCAAAAGGTTTGGCCTTTTTGGATATCAAAGGGACAATGAGGCTGATCTTTTGTTGACTGCTTTCTAGACATAATCAATAAAATTGATCTTAATTTATAAAGAAACTCAGTCTTGGTCCTTTTTTTTTTTAACATCCCTGGAATATAGTTCAATGTGAATCTTGATGTCTTTCTAGTTCTTCTAGAAATAAAATCAATGAACCACAAATTTTGGAAGCAAGGTTTTAAATTAAGTTTACTTAAATTTACTTAAATTAAGTCTACTTCTGATAGATATCTGAAATAAAGTAACTTTTCAAATGCAGGCTTCATAATAAATTTACTCATATTCTTATCTAAATGAGAAGAAATTGATCCCTGAAGGTGGATGGACTTTTAGTAAAATTAATATTTTTTCCAATTACATGCAAAAACAGTTTTTAACATTCATTCTTTAAAATTGAGTTCCAAATTTTCTCCTCTCCTGTCCCCCATCATTGAAAAGGCAAGCAATTTAATATAGGTTATATATGTGCAGTCAAGAAAAATATATTTCCATATTAATCATGCTGTAAAAGAAAACAGAGACCAAAAGAAAAAAAACACAAGAAAAATAAAGAAACTTAAAAAGTATGCTTCCACCTGCATTCAAACTACATCGGTTCTTCCTCTGGAGGTGGATAGCATTTTTCATCATGAGTCCTTCAGAATTATTTTGCATCATTATATTGCTAAGAATAGCTATTATTCACAACTGATCATCATACAATATTGCTGTTCCTATGTACAACGATCTCCTGGCTCTGCT
Source organism: Potorous gilbertii (assembly GCA_028658325.1). Taxonomy (NCBI): domain Eukaryota; kingdom Metazoa; phylum Chordata; class Mammalia; order Diprotodontia; family Potoroidae; genus Potorous; species Potorous gilbertii. Next base: position 33,683,942 of record CM053770.1, on the reverse strand, counting down.
CACTTCACTTTGTATCACTTCATGTAAGTCTTTCCAGGTTTTTCTGAAATCAATCTGTTCATCACTTCTTATAGTACAGTATTACATTAATATACCACAACTTGTTCAATCATTCCCTAACTGAGGAGCATCTCCTCAATTTCCAATTCTTTGCTACCATAAAAAGAGCTGTTATCACTACTTTTGTACACAGAGGGTCTGTTTGTTTTTGTCTTTTAAAAAATATCTCTCTGGGATATAGACCTATTAGTACTCTATTTCGTTAAATATCCATTCCCCTTCCCCACCCCGACATTACAATGCTATGTAGGGTAGGCAACTTTTGGTTGTAATCCTAGCTCCTTTACCCTCCAGAAAAGGTCAAAAGATATGCACAATTTTACAGCCCTTGGGACACTGTTCCAAATTTCTCTCCAAAATGGTTGGATCAGTTCACAACTCCAGTAGTAGTACTTTAATGTCTTGATTTTCCCACATCCCCACAAACATTTATCATTTATCATTTTACTTTTCTATCATATTAACCAATCTAAAAGGGGTGCGGTGCCTGAGAGTTATTTTAATCTGCAGTTTTCTAATCAATGGTGATTGACAACACTTTTTTATGTGACTATATTTGGCTTTGATTTCTTCACAATCTTTGACCATTTATTAATTGGGGAATAATTTGTATTGTTATAAATTTAACTCGGTTCTCTATATATTTGAGAAATGAGGCCTTATCAGAGAAACTTGCTATATATTTTATGTTTATCCTTCTCTCTCTCTCTCTCCACCTGTACCTCCTCAACAATGTTTTGCTTCTGATCACGATCTCCCCCAATTTATCCTTCCTGGGGTGTCCCCACCCCACCTCTTCTCTTATCCCTTTCCCTGCTTAGTTCCCCATAGGGTAAGATAAATTTCTATATCCAACTGAGTATGTATGCTATTCCCTCTTTGAGTAAATTCTGAGGACAATAAGGTTCAAGTGCTGTCCATCCCCTCCAATATTCTCTTCCACTGTAAAAGGTCTTTCTCAGCTCTTTCATGTGAGATAATTTGCCAAGTCTACCTTTCCCTTCCCCATTCTCCCAGTGCACCTCTCTTTCTCACTTCTTAATTTTACTTTTCTAGGTATCATCCCATCATAGTCAACTCACACCCATGCCCTCTATGTATACTCCTAACTAATAAAGTTCTTAGGAATTACAAATATCACCTTTGAAAGTTTAACCTTATTAAATCTCTTATGATTTCTCTTTCCTGTTTATTGTTTTATGCTTCTCTTGAGTCTTTTTTTGAAAGTCAAATTTTCTGTTCTGCTCAGGTCTTCTTATCAGAAATGCTTGAAAGTATTCTATTTCAGTGAATGTGAATTTCTTTCCCTGACAGATTATAGTCAGTTTTGATGGATAAGTGATTCTTGGTTGTAATGCTAGTTCCTTTGCTTCTGGAAAGCAAACTTTGAGCCCTCTAATCCTTTACTGTAGAAACTACTAAAAAAAAAATTATGGGGGGCGGAGCCAAGATGGCGGAGTAGAAAGACTCACATTTGCTAGCTCCGAACCCACAGCCCATGGATTCCCTCTAAAAAGAACTCCTGACAAATTCTGGAACAGTGGAAGCTGCGCAGAAACACAGTGAAGGAGATTTCCGTTGCAGAGAGCCCTGAAAAACCCACTGCAAAGGTACCCCGGACGGGAGCGGAGTCCCCCCCTCCCCTGCCCCGGCCACGCGGCACTGAGAGGAGCGAGAAGACCCAAGCAGGCGTCAGGGACCTGAATCTCCGGCAGCTGCGAAGGTCCCTCCACCCACAGACGCACAGGTCAGGGAGAGAGATGGGCTGAGAGGGGAGCGGGGGATCCCCGGGACTCAGACACCCGGCGGCCGCGGCAGAGGCGAGGCGGAGGCAGCTCCGCCAGAGACTCCCGGGTGGGCAGGGGCTCCGCGGCGTCTCCATTGCAAGAGATCTCTGCATAAACCCCCTGAGGGAACTGAGCCTGAGAGGCAGCCCTGCCCCCACCTGAAAACCAGCAGATAAGCTCCCATTGAAGAGCAGTCAGGCCTGCCGCCAAAAGCCCTGAGGCTGGGGAGCAGCATTTGAATCTCAGACCCCAAGCACTAGTTCGGGCAGACCTAGGCTGGGGTGGAGAGGACTCTCATAAGTCAAGTAACTGGCTGGGAAAATGCCGAGAAAAGGGAAAAAAACTAAGACCATAGAAGGTTA
>CM053770.1:33652930-33681233 GCA_028658325.1 Potorous gilbertii | reverse complement strand
AACAGAGTGGGGGGGGGGATGATGGAGGGGAGGGCAGTGGGGGGAGGGAGCAATTTGAGGTCGACGCTCTTGGGGAGGGACGGGATCAAGGGAGAGAGTGGAGACAATGGGGGGCGGGATGGGATGGAGGGAAATATAGTTGGTCTTGTACGGCACGACTATTATGGAAGTCATTTGCAGAACTACACAGGTGTGGCCTGTGTTGGGTTGCCTGCCTTCCCAGAGGGAGTGGGTGGGGAGGGGGGGATGGGGAGAGGCTGGAACTTAAAGTTTTAGGACCAACTGTTGAGTATTGTTCTTGCTACTGGAAAGTGGGAAATGCAGGTAATGGGGAATAGAGAGTTATCTGGCCCTACGGCACAAAAGGGAGGATGGGGTAAGGGAGAGGAGGGATGATGGAGGGGAGGGAGGATTGGTGATATGGGTAGTTAGAATGTCCAGTGTATTGGGGAGGGGGGAGGGCACAAATGGGGAGAAAATTTTGGAACCCAAAATCTTGTGAAAATGAATGTAAAAAGTTAAATAAATTTATTTAAAATAAAAAAAATAAAAAAAAATTATATGATCTTCACTGTGTCTCCATGACACTTCAATAGTTTCTTTCAGACTGCATGCAATATTTTTTCTTTGACTTAAGAGCTCTCGATCTGACTATAATATTCCTGGGAGTTTTCCTTTTGGGATCTCTTTCAGGAGATGACTGGTGGAGTCTTTCTATTTCTAATTTGCTCTTTGGTTCTAGAAAATCAGGGCAGTTTTCCTTGAATTATGATATCTGTGCTCTTTTTTTGATTATGGCTTTCACTTCAAGTAATATTTCTTAAATTCTCTCTCCGCAATCTATTTTCCAGGTCAGTTGTTTTTCCAATAAGGTATTTCCCATTTTCTTCTACTTTTTCATTCTTTTGAGCTTGTTTTTATTGCTTCTTTCTGTCTCACAAAGTCATTGGCTTCCACTTGCGCAATTCTAATTTTTAAGGAATTATTTTCTTCAGTGAGCTTTTGTACCCCTTTTTTTTATTTTTTAAGGAGTTCTTTTCTTCAGGGAACTTTTGTACTTCTTTTACCATTTGGTCTATTCTGTTTTTTAAGGCATTTTTTTCTTCAGTATTTTTTGTGCCTCTTTTACCAAGCTATTGATTCTTTTTTTCATGATTCACTCTCATTTCTTTTACCAATTTTTCCTTTACCTCCATTATATGATTAAAAAAAATCCTTTTAAAGCCCTTCTCAGAATTACTTTGGGGCCAGAGGCCAATTCACATTCTTCTTTCAGGTTTTGGATGCAGCAGTTCTGACTTTGTTGTCTTCTTCTGAGTTTGGGTTTTGATCTTTTCGGTCACCATAGTCACTTTCCATGGCCAGGTTCTTTTTTGGTTGTTGTTTGCTCATTTTCCTAGTCCATTTCTTTACTTCTAACTTTATGGTAAAGTTGGGCTCTGCTCCTGGAGTGGAGGGCTTTTGTGCTACTGCCCTCAGAGCTAGTTTTGGAAGTCTGTACGTTTTCAGTTCTTCCAAGTGACATGATTTAAGAGGCGTGGCCACTGCTCTTCCTGGCCTGTGATCTGGTCTGTGAGTAACCACAAGCACTCTTTTTTGCCCGGGAGCTAGGATCAAGGTCCCTGCTCCTGATAGTGCTCCTCCTTACCATGGGACTGTGACTCAGAACCAAGTATTGGTAATACAAAGAGTCTTGCTCTCAGTTCCAGCTAAGGATTCCCTGTAATCTCCTTACTATCTGTGAGCGGAGGGTTTTGGAAGCCACTGAAAATTTGGTTGTCCCTAGGCCTACTGCTAGATTGCTTGGGGTGTGTGGTCTGCTCTGGAGTGTATTCTACTCATCCTAGTTGAAAAGACTTTTCCTGTATTCATTCTAAAGTGTCTTGAGCTGGAAAATTATTTCATCCCATCCTTCCATTGGTTCTGCTGCTCCAGAGTTCATTTTGAAGCATTATTTTAAAAGTTATTTGAAGAGGAATTTGGGAGAGCTTGGGAGAGTCCCCACCTTTACTCCTCCATCTTGGCTCTGTTCCAACATAGCTAGATTTTCAAAAATTAATTTAAAAATTATGCCAAAGGTATAGAAATACACTACATTTAAGACAAATCCCATTACTTAGCTGTCTGCTTAGTTATAAGGTATAGAAACATAGCAAGTTGGAAAGGAAAATAAAAATAGTGATGAATGAATGTAGATATGGGAAGATAATTTCATTGAACTTTTTTGCTCCAGAGAAAGAAGAGTCATTCGTTAACAAACACTTTAGCATGAAAGATGGCCAACTCATTCATACTTCTCTGACCTTTAGAATACGAGCTAATATCTTAGTGTATCAAGTGATTTCAGTATCTGTCCTGGCTATACTTATTTCTCTAAACCTGATGAAACAGATAAAATGAAAACAGAAAGAGAAAAGTTTTACACTCTGACCTTTTCAGCCACACTCAACTGTTCCTGAACTTTAAGTAGGTCATGCTTTGTCGACATTAAATTTTCTTCCAAAGTCTTCTGGTTTTCAGTATTATCATTCAATGTCTTCTGAAACTCATTCTTCAGGGCTGCAACTGTATTTTCCAAGTCACTTATATTCTTTGATCTGATTATTGCCTTTAAGAAGAAGTAAACCACAGTAAATTTTATGTAGAAATTCAACAGCCTGGTTGTATCTTAGAATACCACAGCAAACTGAAATGATACTCTGTCCTGGTGCCCATAAAATGTGCAAGATCTAGGGCAGGCATTTTTAATCATTTTTGTGATGTCTTTCCCTCTGGTAGTCATGTGGTGAAACCTAATTTTATTGTGGTTTGCTCATAATAATTGGAGGAAATGCTAAATTTCAGTTAAAAAATAAAGATGTGCTTTTTTCCCCCGTCCAACTTCATGGACCCTACAAAATTTATCCAAAGACCCCGACAGGTCTGTGGACCCCAAGTTAAGCATTCTTGGATGCAGAGGAAGAACTCCAGTCCACTGGATATATTCTCTATTGAGGAATCATGGCAGGATAGGGGCAAAAATAACATGAGAGCAGGATAGGTCACAATCTGTACCAATGTTGGAAGAATCTACTTCTGAGTACATGATCTATTAGGGGCATGTGGTTATAGGCCTAGGGCCTCCTCACTTTGCAGATGAGGAAACTGAGGCCAGGGAGAGATGAAGGCACTTCCAAACATTGTCCATGCACTAAGAGGCAGAGGTAGGGTCTGAATCCACAGACAGCTCTCCTTCCCTGTTGCTGACTGAAAGCCTGCCTACCTCCCTGATATGTGGAGGAGCCCAGAGTGCATGGAGCTTGAGGGATGCAGGGTTCTAGAGGGTTGGAGTAGAGGCAAGAAGAGGGCTAGTTCTTCACACTGAGTGACTCATCTACTTGGGGAATGCAGGGTGAATAACAGGTAATAAAGTGCAGGCTTCTCAGTCAAATATGTCTAAACAATGTAGGGAAAAGATCATTTACAATGATTTCTACCTTCTGATCTCCCTGGACCATCTGTAAATCTCTCAGTGCTCGCTCTAGTTTTGATTTTTCATCCAATGCATTTGTAGCCTGTCATAAAGAGGAAACAGAAAGGTACAGTTATGTAAGCTGCTACTAACTTTTTTAGTAATTTTGTTAAGGAATTTTAAAGTTACCTGTAATTCTATGGCCTTTATCCTTGATTTCATTTTTTCATTCTCTTCCTGAAGTCTCATAATTTCCTTTACAAGTAAAGAAAAAGAGTGTTAATTTTAAAATTTAATCCAATCAGATTTTTTTTTTAAACCAAAACAAGACAAAAAACATTTTATTCAAATGAGCTTCAAACTCAGCAGTGAATTTCTTCTACTGATGTGAATAGCCAACCTCCCTGGGATATTCATTATCATGACAGTGTTACTTTGTGAACATTTTACCAAAAAAAATTCTGCAAAGCTTTAAGTTTCAATTGGAAATGTGGAATAAAAACTATTATACTGAGACATTAAAGGCACTTCAATAACAACAGAATATGTTTCTGAGTTTGTGTCAGTGACCCTGATGTGCTCATTGTTCAAAAAGTGATAATTCCTGCTGGGGCAGTCTTTCTAGCATGTAAGCATGATTAAACTTTTTTTTTATTGAATTATTTTGTTTTCGGTGTTCGACAATCACTTCCATATAGCTTAGATTTTTTTTCCACTCCCTCCTCCTCATCCCCTGCCTTTTCCCAATCCCTCCCTGAGATGGTGTACAATGTTATATAGGTTCTACATGCACATTCCTATTAAATACATATGGCATCAAACATGTAAAATGAATAGGAGAAGCTATAAAACAAGACAAAACATAATACAAAAGAAAATGGTCTGTTTCTATCTGAGATCCAATTCCATAGTTCCTTCTCTGGACGTGAAAGGCATTTTGCCTCAAGAGTCCACCAGAAATGTTTTAAGTCCATGCATTTCAATGAAGTACTAAGTCTACCAGAAAAATTCCTCGCACATTGTGGTTGTTGCTACGTACAAAGCTCTCCTGGTTCTGCTCCTTTCACTCAGCATCGGTTCACGTAAGTCTTTCCAGGGTTCTCTGAAGTCTTCCTGCTCAATGTTTTGCATAGCATAATAGTATTCCATTACATTCATATACCACAATTTATTCAGCCATTCCCCAATTTATGGACATCTCCCTGATTTCCAGTTTTTGGCCACCACAAAGAGAGCTGCTATAAATATTTTTGTATGTGTGGGACCCTTTCCCATTTCTATGATCTCTTTCGGATAGAGTCCCAGAAGTGAAATTGCTGGCTCAAAGGGTATACACATTTTTGTAGCCCTTTGGGTATAGTTCCAAATTGCTCTCCAGAATGGCTGGAACAGCTCACAGCTCCACCAACAATGAATTGTTTCAACTCTCCCACATTTTCTCCAACATTTATCATCTTCCTGTTTTGTCACGTTAGCCAATCTGATAAATATGGTACCTCAGAGTTGTTTTGATTTGCATCTCTCTAATCAACAGTGATTTACAGCATTTTTTCATATGACTATAGACAGGTTTAATTTCTTCCTCTGAAACCTACCTGTTCATATCCTTTGACCATTTATTAATTGGGGAATGACTTGGATTCTTGTACATTTGACTCAATTCTTTACGTATTTTAGAAATGAGGCCTTTATCACAGACACTTGTTGCAAAAACTCCCAGTTTTCTGCTTCCCTCCTAATCTTGGTTGCATTGGGTTTGTTTGTGCAAAACCTTTTCAATTTAATATAATCAAAATTATCCACTTTGAACTTCATAATGTTCTCTATTTCTTGTTGGGTCATACATTTCTCTATAAATCTGACAAATACACTATTCCTTGCTCCCCTAATCTGTTTATAGTATCAATCTTTATACCTAAATCATTTGGACATTACTCTTGTATACTGTGTCAGGCATTGTTCTATGCCCAGTTTCTGCCACACTGTTATCCAGTTTTCCCAGCAATTTTTGTCAGTGAGTTATTTCAGAAGCTGGAATCCTTGGGTTTATCAAACAGTAGATTGTTATATTCATTAACTACTCTGTCTTGAGTACCTAAACTATTCCACTGGTCTACCCCTCTGTTTCTTAGCCAGTACCAAGTAGTTTTGATGACTGCTGCTTTATAATACAATTTGAGATCTGGTAGGGCTAGGCCACCTTCCCCAGCTTTTCTTTTCATTAGTTCCCTTGATATTCTAAAACTTTTGGTTTTCCAGATGAATTTTGATATTATTTTTTCTAGCTCTAGAAAATAATTATCTAGTAGTTCGATTGGTTTGGCACTGAATAAGTAAATTAATTTAGGTAGAACTGTCATTTTTGTTATATTAGCTCGGCCTACCATGAGCAACTCATGTTTTTCTAATTACTTGGATCTCACTTTATTTGTGCGAAAAGTGTTTTGCAATTGTGTTCATATAGTCCCTGGGTCTGTTTTGGCAGGTAGATTCCCAGATATTTTATAGTGTCTACCGTAACTTTAACTGAGATTTTTCTACCTCCTGCTGTTGGGCTTTGCTAGTAATATATAGAAATGCAGATGATTTACGAGAGTTTATTTTGCAATCTGTAATTTTGCCAAAATTGTTTATTATTTCAAGTAGTTTTTTACTTGATTCTCTGGGATTCTCTAAGTATATCATCATATCATCTGCAAAGAGTGATAACTTATTTTCTTCTTTGCCTATTCTAATTCCTTCAATTTCTTTTTCTTCTCTTATTGCTACAGCTAGAATTTCTAACAGCGGTGATAATGGACATCCTTTTTTCACCCCTGATCTTATTGGAAGTACATCTAGCTTGTCCCCATTGCATATAATGCTTGCTGATGATTTTAGGTAGATACTACTTTTTATTTTATGGAAAGTTCCATTTATTCCCATGTTTTCCAGTGTTTTCCAGAGGAATGGGTGTTGTATTTTCTCAAAAGCTTTTCTGTATCTATTGTGATAATCATGTGGTTTCTGTTAGTTTTATTGTTGATATGATCAATAATGCTAATAGTTTTTCTAATATTGAACCAGCCCTGCATTCCTGGTATAAATCCTACCTGATCATAATGTATTATTCTTGTGATAGGTTGCTGTATTCTTTTTGCTAATATTTAAAATTTTTCCATCTATATTCATTAGAGAAATTGTTCTGTAATTTTCTATCTGTTTTGGCTCTTCCTGGTTTAGGTATCAGAATCATAGTTGTATCATAAAAAGAATTTGGTAGGACTCCTTCTTCCTCAATTTCCCCAAATAGTCTACATATTTTTGGAATTAACTGTTCTTTAAATGTTTGATAGAATTCACTTGTAAATCCATCTGGCCCTGGAGATTTTTTCCTAGGGAGTTCACTGATGACTTGTTCAGTTTCTCTTTCTGAGATGGTATCATTTAAGTACTCAACTTCCTCTTCTGTTCATCTGGACAATTTATATTTTTTTAATTTAGTCATCCATCTCATTTAGATTGTTGAATTTATAGGCATACAGTTGGGCAAAGTAATTTCTAATTATTGTTTTAACTTTCTCCTCATTGGAAGTTAGTTCATTCTTTTCATTTTTGATATTGGTAATTTGGTTTTCTTCTTTCTTTTAAATCAAATTGATGAAAGGTTTGTCAATGTTATTGGTTTTTTCATAAAACCAACACTTAGTTTTATTTATAGTTCAATAATTTTCTTAATTTCAATTTTATTAATCTCTCCTTTGGTTTTCAGTATTTCTAATTTGGTATTTACGTGAGGTCTTTCAATTGGTTCTTTTTCTAGCTTTTTCAGCTGCATGCCCAATCTCCTCTTTCTCTATTTTATTCATGTAGCCACTCAAAGATATAAAATTTCCCCTAAGAACTGCTTCTACAGTATTCAATATGATTTGGTAGGCTGTCTCATCATTGTCATTCTCTTGAATGAAATTGTTGATTGTTTCTATAATTTGTTGTTTAACCCACTCATTCTTTAGGATTAAATTGTTTAGTTTCCAATTACATTTTAGTTTATATTTCCATGGCCTTTGATTACATATAATTTTTACTGCATTATGATCTGAGAAGGATGCATTGACTATCTCTGCCTTTCTGCACTGGATTGTGAGGTTTTTATGGCCTAGTACATGGTCAATTTTTGTATATGTGCCATGTACTACCAAGAAAAAGGTATATTCCTTCCTCTCCCCATTCAATTTTCTTCAAAGATCTAGCATATCTACTTTATCCAGAGTTTTATTCACCTCCTTAACTTCTTTCTTATTTATTTTGAGGTTAGATTTATCAAGTTCAGAGAGTGGGAGGTTGAGGTCCCCCACTAGTATATTTTTGCTGTCTATTTCTCCCTGTAACTCCCTTAACTTCTCCTCTAAGAATCTGGATACTATACCACTTGTAGCATGTGTTTAGTAATGAAATTGCTTTGTTGTCTATGGTGCCTTTTAATAAGATATAGTTTTCTTCCTTATCTCTTTTGATTAGATCTATTTCTGTTTTTGAGATTAGAATTGCTACCCCTGCTTTTTTTTACATCAGCTGAAGCACAAAATACTCTGCCCCAACCTTTTACCTTTACCCTGTGTGTATGCCACCCCCCACCCTCAGCTTCAAATGTGCTTCTTGTAAACAGCATATTGTTGGATTTAGGTTTTTAATCCATTCTGCCATCAGAATGTCTCTGTTTTATGGGAGAGTTCATCCCATTCACATTCACAGTTATGATTACTATCTGCATCTTTCCTTTCATCCTTGTTTATGCTTTTAGTTCTCCCTTTTCCCTTCCCCTCCACAATAGTTTTAATTTTTGACCACCCCCCCTCAGTCTTCCCTCCCTTGTTTCAGTCCCCCTCCCTTTTAATCCCCTTTTTCCTTACTACTTCTTCCTTTCCTTTTAGCCTCCCCTCCTTTTTCTTTCCCTCTTACCCTCCTACTGCCTATAGAGCTAGTAGCATTTCTATACTTCACTGAGTTTGTTGTACCTTCCTTGAATCCAATAAGATGAGAGTATCTCTCAAAAAATGCTCATCTTCCTGCCCTCTTTCCCTCTACTGTATATTTTTGTGCCTCTTCCTGTGAGGGAATTTATTTTTTTTCTGTCTCCTCTCATTACAATCCCTTCACATCCTTAAATCACATTGGTTTTCATCACATCATCTAATTTATACCCACCCTTTACATACATCTCTTTTATATTTCATAACATACAATTCTCAAGAATAACAAGTATCATCTTCCCTTATAGGGATGTAAATAATTTGCCCATATTAACAAGTTTTTTTTTTTTTACCCATTTACCTTTTTATGCCTCTCTTGAAACCTGCACTTGAAGATCGAATTTTCTATTAAGTTGTGGCCTTTTCATCAGGAAGGTCTGGAAATTCCTTATTTCAATGAATTTCCATCTCCTTACATGAAATATTATGCTCACTTTGCTGGGTAATTAATCCTTGGTTGTAGTCTCAGCTCCTTTGCCTTATGGAATATTGTATTCCAATTCCTTCAATCTTTTAATGCAGAAGCTGCAAGGTCCTGTGTGATCCTGACTATAGCTCCTTGATATTTGAATTGTTTCTTTCTGGCTGCCTGCAGTATTTTCTCCTTCACCTGATAGTTCTGGAACTTGGCAATGATACTGCTTGGTGTTTGGGATCATTTTCAGAAGGTGAACAGTGAATTCTTTCGATGACTATTATGCCCTTTGGATCTAGAACTTCTGGGCAATTTTCCTTGATGATTTCTTGGATGATACTGTCCAGGCTCTTTTTTTTCATCATGGCTTTCTGGTAGACCAATAAGCCTTAGACTTTTTTCTCCTCGATCTATTTTCCAGGTCAGTTGTTTTTCCAATTAGATATTTTACATTTTCTTCCATCTTTTCATTCTTTAGATTCTGTTTGACTGATTCTTGATGTCTCATAGATTCATTAGCTTCTACTTGCCAAATTCTGATTTTTATCACACTGCTTTCTTCAGTTAACTTTTGCATCTCCTTTTCCATCTGTCCAATTGTTCCTTTTAAGGAGTTATTTTCTCCAGTAAGGTTGTGTACTTCCTTTTCCATTTGTCTAATTGTCTTTTTAAATTCTTCTGATTTCTTTTTTCACATTTTTAAAGTCACTGGTCAGTTTTTTTTTTCTATTTCTCTAATTTGGCTTTTAAAGTCCTTTGTGAGCTCTTCCAAGAAGGCTCTTTGTGCTTCAGACTAGTTACTATTGCTTCTGAAGTTTCAGATGGGAGTACAATCTCAATGCTGACCCCTCTGGTATCTGTGTTTTGGTCCTTGTCCCCATAGAAAGATTCTATGGTCTCTTCTTTTCTGCTTTGCTTCCTACTCATGATAATCACCCCTTTCCTGATTTTTAATGTAGATTTCTGCATTTGGGACACAGGGGGCTCTGTCCCACAGTTCTTGTGCCTAAAACTTGAGGCTTTGTGTATTGTGGCCTCTGATTCTTTCAGCTAGAAGCTAACATGCTGCAGCTCATCTGGTGCTGAGCTGGCTGGTGTTGGAAAGCAGAGGCCAGGTGAGGTATTTTTGAGTTTCTCCTAAGTTACTGTGGAGCTAGCTCGTTAAGTGGAGGGAAGGGTAGTCTTGGTCTCAGGAGGTCTCCTCTGCTGAGCTACAGCATAGGTAAGTTCTGTGGTTTTTGATCTTGTCTGCGCTAGTGTCTTCCCAATTCCCTTGGGGTGCTGAGGCATGCCTGGGGTCCTGCTGTTGGCAGTTGCTGGCTTCACCCCCCTGGGTTGTTGAGGTGGGGCTGTTTGGGACAGCTCTGATCCTACACTGGTCCCCTTCAGCAACAGCCAGAGGGACCCTCCTTAGCAATCTTCCTAGCCTCATGGGCCAAGAATCTGTTTACCTTTCAGTTGCTCCCACTGTTCCAGGATTTTTCCCCAGGACATATTCTCTGGTCTCATCAAGGTCAAAAAGGGGAGGGAGATAGCAATTACCGATCACTCTGCCATCTTGGCTCCTGGAACCCCAGATTTTTTTAAATACCAGAAATTACTTTCCTAATTTGAAAAAGTCAGTTTACAAAATGTTTCCATAGCTAAAAAAATTCTGTATATTGGTTCTATCAGTCACAACAACCATTCTCCAGTTATCCAGGTTAGAAATCCTGAAGGTATCATACACTTTTCTCTCCATCACATCTATAAAGTTTTACAAGTCCTATCTTTCCTTGTCTTTATAATGTTCCTATGATTTTCCTTTCACATCTATCCTCACTATCAGCACCCTCCAGGCTCATGGCTAAGAGTTTCTCATGCCTCACTGCTTTGTCATCTTCATAGTCTCATTACCTTCAATCCATGCTGAATGCCAATGCCAGATAGTGTCCTAAAACACTGCTCTTACCATGTCATGCTCTTGGCCACAGACCTGAAGTGCTTCCAGATTACAGAAGTCTAGATGCTACTGTTGAGAACAAACAGGCACTTTGGTGGAATTCGGATATTTAATGAATATAACAACTGTTTTCTCTGGAACTTATTCCCTGCTTTTCACAGCTACATTTACATCTGAAAAGGATTCCCTTAGTGTCACAAGCAAAGTTTCTAGTATGAGTTGGTTTAAAAAAAAAACAAAACAAAATAAACCAAATGCTTAAAAAAACCCTTATTTTTTTTTAAACAGGTAAAGTTCTCCCTGCCAGAGCACCATGTAGCCTATATGTGGTCTTCAAGGCCCTCTGTAATTTTATTTTCCACTACTCCCCAGAATATAACCAGTCAAATAAGCATACTCAGTGTGCTCCAGAACATTCCACCCCATGCCTCTGCTCATGCTGTTTCTTCTGCCTAGACTGCCCTCCTTGGGCTGTCCAAATATTATTCATCCTGTAAAGAAAGCCCAGCTCCATTCCTCCCTCCTCTGTACTTTGAGACCCCATGAATCACTGCCTTCTCTAAACATTTCCCACATGTGATGTCAGGAACCAAATGGTCAGCACTTACTTGTCCCCTAATCAATCCATGCTCATTGCTTCGACCTCCCCAGCTACACTGTTAGTACCATAGGAGCCAATTGTATTTACATATAATACTGGGAACACATAAGATACTGAGCAAATATGTGTTGACCAATGATTGAATAACATGATGAATAAGAAATTGTGAAATACCTTAGAGAACTAAAAGATAATAATCTCATTGTTATCCCAGTGAAAATGCAGAATGTTCAAATGCATATGGATACATAGCTCAAAGCCCAAGGTTACAATCACTGCAGCACTTACCTCATCCCCTGGTCCTGTTAGGTATATTCCCTCTTATGGGCTACTGGGGTATCATCTGGTACATTAGGATCACAAGGATTCTATATGGTCAGAGAACCCAACATGTAAAGCACCTCTATGGCCTGACCTAGCTGCCAAGCACCAAGACTAGAATCAGCTGATTTAAAATCCCCTATAAAATGATGGTAAACCTACCTTGTTTAGGAGCTCTGATGTTCCACCTTCATTAAGTGGAACAAGTCTTGATGGCTTCACATTCTCTGAACTGGACTAAAAATTTAATTAAAAAAATGAAAATGGAATAGAATAAAATGGAGTGATCTTTCATATTCTGTAAGTCCTGATGATAACAGCTAACAATTACATAATGCGCTGAGGTTTGCGAGGAGTTTGACATACACCACCTCATTTCACCTTCACAACTGTAATGTTAGTACTGTTATTACCCTCATCTGACAGCTGAAAAAGCTGAGGCTGAGAGAGGGGAGGTGCCTGGCTCAGGTCATACGGCTGGGAAGGTCCTAGGTCAGGATTTGCCCCAAGGTCTTCCTGACAAGCTCTGTACTCTACATTTTGGACCACGAAGCTGCCACATGGCAAATGGGACTGTCTATTATTAACAGTTCAACCCAGTGGTCTGTCATCTGAAGATCAGCCTGGACAAGTCTGTATAGGCTCACCTTTGCTGATGCAAGATGATCGAATTTCTGCTATAGAAATTCCCCTAAAGTGAGAAGGGGACACAATCAATCTTTGTTGGTGGAGGGAATATCTACCTCAGTGAAATCCCTGAGCCTTGAAATACTGAAAAAGTGGTGGGGCCAAAGATAAACAACTCCAGGCAACATCAGCGATGTGCCTGAGGACTCATAAGAGGGAAAGGGAATGGAAGATAGCAAAGAAAAAGAAGAGGTCCATGTGGTACAGGATGTGAAGGCATCACCAATAACTGCCTGTAGGATTTAATAAAAGCTTAATTAATGTTTGTTAAATGACACTGTATTGCCCTTTATTTTTGGGTATGGCTATAGGAAAGGACCTCATTTTGCATATTACTTTACTGCTCTTCAGATAAAGAAAAAAAAATCAATTATCCAAATCTGTGACACCCTTTCACTTTTATTGTTTACAAAGTACTTTCCTATATATATGTACTACTGCTTTCATATAAACAGAATATTCCTTTAATTTTGTTTTACTATTTATAGCTTTAAAATATAGATATATAACACATATATGCATACATGTGTATGAATGAGTTTATACATAAAAACACACCCACACATCTGCTTATAGCAGCAGCCCTTTGAAGCAACAGCTCAGTGCAGTGGGAGAAGTGATGGACTGAACACCCAAGAACATATGAGTCAAAGCGTGGCTCTGCCACGGATTTTCTGTGTGATGTTGGGCATGTTTCCCCTCCTGAGGCTTCAGTCACCTTGTCTGCAGCCCCTAGAGGATATTCCAGTCACCCAGAGATCAGCAGAGCTGAGGCCTAGGCCTGAGGTCTCTGTCCCTGCCTCTTGTGATGAATAGCATTATTAATCTAAACAATTCAATTTCCAAAAGAGCTCTGAGAAATTACTTATTCTGTACTTTATAATTTAATTTTCTTCCACATACAGTAATATTTCAGTTATATAACAGGGGAAAAAATAGCCTGATTTTCCAGCTGACAGTCAATTTATTTTGTCAATGACATTTCCTTGTCCTTACCAAGGATGTCCTGACACCAACTCAAAAAGGTCTCCCAGTTGATCTTCCAAATGTTATTTTAAAATTATAGTACATTCTAGCTATGTGACCCTGGGCAAGTCACTTTACCCCAATTGCCTTGCGTTCCCCCCCCAAAAAAACCCCACCAATTACAGCACATTGAAGAGGCCTGAGAAAAATAAAATTAGGAGATACTCTGAAGGCTAAATTGAATAAATCTTGAAGAAAAAAATGAAAAACCTTTCTTTAAAACACCACACAAAAACCAGGTTTCAGAAGTCACTGAAAAATTATAAGTATTTCAAAAGTAAAGTTTAATTAGAAATGTTAGAAGCCATGTGTGCTTCTGTAAAACAATGAGGTAATTATTAAAGCATTTCATAAAATAAATTATAAAAACGCAAATTTCAGTTATCAGTAATAACCATCACATTCACATCGTGGCTTCCTTACAACAACCCCGTAAGCTGGTATTTGTAACATTATCATCTTATCTTCCATAGCAACACAAATAGGAGACACTGAAGGCAGGATTCAGACCAAAACTGCACTCCTAAGATCTGGGGTCTTTCCATTTTGTCATGCTGCCTTTCAAGATCTGATCTCTTAGCCGATCTCTTAGCCAACTGAAAAAGGCTGAGAGAGAAGGGATCAAGTTTCTTGGAAAATGAAGGGCCAATGGGTAAGGAAGCACTTGCCAGAGCAGACAGCAGGTTCCCTCCCCTATTCAGCTGACTTTATGATTTTTGACATAAGCAGGTTTTTCCAGTGTGACTTTTAAAGCTTTCTTACTTTATATAAAAGATTTAAAAGGAAGCTTTTGAGCTCTTCTTTGGCTTTCTAGTTTAGACTTCAGGGTTCATTGTGGCAGAGGGGGCTTGGATTAAAGGCTTGGGAATTTTCTAGAAAATTGGTACTCAGGGAAATGATGCAATCATGAGCTTTTTTGTTATGTAGTGCCACAAACAAGCACTCTAAATGTGCATGCACTGCACAAGTACATATGTGCAGGTATGCGCGTGCACGCACACATGCACACACGCGCGCGCACACACACATACACACACACACACACACACACACACAATGGCAATATAAACAGAGATTCATTTTCATCTCTGGAAATGAACCAGTGATGCAAGAACTCACTGAGCAGGAGGGGGAGAGAGATTTGTCAGAAAAGAAACACAGTCGAAGCTGAGAATCAGGGCATGAGATTATACACCCTAAGAATGGGCTTGGTTGAGAACAGGTTATTGGTGTCAGATGCAGGAGAGGATATTCAAAGTTCTCAGGGTCCCTCATTGATGCTCGGGTAAGGGGAGCATCTTAACAAGGACCACAAGGTCCCTGCAGGTAGATCAAGAATGCATACAATCACTAAGCAGCAAGGCTTATCTGTCTGACCTGGAGTTACCAAGGCCTCTATGCTTCTATAGTCCTTGGGACCACTGAACCTGAGTGCATCCATATTAGAGTTCTATTGTTATAAATATATCAAACAATCACATGTCAAAAATATTAAGTTTATAATTATTACACTGGAACATACTCACAGATTACCTAAGGGTTAGAACTAGAAACAGGCCAGGGAAGAAGAGAAGGGAGGACTGAGGGATGGGGAGGACCAAATACTAATATTGGGGGTTTTGAATAATCAAACTTTACCTTTTTATTTGAAGTGGTAAATTCTGCTTTTTCAAATTCTGCAACTTGCTCTAATAACTCTCTTGAAGAAACAAACAAAAATGCTTAAGCAACATATAAATCTTACAATATACAAGAGTACAAAGACAATTTCTTCAAAGTTTCTATTTACAATAACAAAGCTGCTGTAAAGAGATTGGCTATTGCCACAGCCTCATGACAATGGAAAGACATAGAGTGGCCTGGCCAAGTCTACCCATCTCTGTGTATACCTCACTTACTCCTGGAGTAGAGTAGGATGAACAAAATGCTGCCATGATTTTTTCATGTGCCATCATTTTATGTAAACAGAGAGAGGGGTGAGGAGCAGGGCCTGGGGCTTTGTTCCCATAGGGAACTCCCAGGGGAGGAAACTCCCTCCACCCACACGGGTAGGTTGTTGTCTCCTGGTAACTAGGGGCAGCTGGGTGGTGCAGTGGATACAGCACTAGTGCAGGAGTCAGGAGGACCTGAGTTCAAATCTCACCTCAGACACTTGACACTCACTAGCTGTGTGACCTTGGGCAAGTCACTTAACCCCAATTGCCTCATCCTGGGTCATCTCCAGTCACCCTGATGAATATTTGGTCACTGGACTCAGATGGCTGTGGAGGGGAAGTGAGGCTGGTGACCTGCACAGCCCTCCCTCACTCAAAACAAAGTCAAGTGCAAGTCATGTCATCATTTCTCTGATGGCATAGTCTTCTTTGGCAAGGACAAACACACAGAGTCTGGGCACTGAGAGCTAAGTGACTTACCCAAGGCTCACATGGCCAAATCTCTCTCATAAACAGGCACACAAATGGCAATGGGCAGCACTTATGGCTGCTACCCAGTATGGTCCTCACAACCACCCTGGGAGGGAGGTGCTAGTGCTGTCAGTCACATCTGACACTTCCTGATGCATTTTGGGCTTTTCTTGGCAGAGATCCTAGAGCTGTTTTTCCATTTCCTTCTCCAGCTCATTTTACAGATGAGGAAACTGAGACAAACAGGGTGAAGTGACTTGTTCAGGGTCACACAGCTAGTGAGTGTCTGAGGTCTTTAAATTCAGGTCTTCCTGACTCCAGACCCAGGACTCTACCCACTGAGCTACCAAGTTGCCTTCAAATGAAGTGCTATGATTATGCCTATTTTACAGATGATGAGTCTGGTAGATAGTAACAACTGAGGAAACAATCCAAGCTATATGATTTATTAACAAAACAGGCATACTAAATGGGACAATGGACTACCCAGTCAGCCCAAAGATCCCAAATACAGAGAAATAGATCTTTATGTATTTAAAAAAAAAAATCAAATAAGACCAATTAATTTTAAAAAATGATTAACCAGGATACAAGATTAGATAATCTGATTTCCAATTTGAGGAGAGACTAGGGGCTTTCTAAGTTGAGGGGGAGAGAGTGAACAGATGTAATTTTCTGAAATCAGAAAAAGAGGTGTCTCACTCCCCTCAAGTGTTCATATTCAATCAAAGCAACATAGAAACAATGAGTGACCAGTTTGGGGTCAATTTTCAGGTAAGACATGTGGACTGCCTGAGATGTACGACTGTGAGACTTGTATCCGTCTGGATCTGACAGAGTTTCTGGTCCATTTCTAAGCAGCACAGAGAGGTGTCCAGCTTCCCAGCCATTCAGGGCTAGGTTCAAACAATGCAGGCAAGTTTCCTCCTAATTCCCACAACTGAATAAAAATTTTCTCACAAGACAGAAACTGGTCTAGGCCCATAACCGAATAGAAAGGGAACTGGGCTAGCTCCAGAACTAAGTCACAAGATGGCGTCAGTGTGGTTCACTCATAACCCACACAACACTGAGGCTGACAGAGGTTAAGTGAGTTGCCCAGGGTTACATAGCGAGTGTCTGCGGCCACATTTGAACTCAGATCTTTCTGACCAGTACTCTGTTCACTGTGCCACTTAGTTGTCTAAATAAATCCTAGTGCAGGATTGGAAAGATGTAATAACTTATCAGCAATCCATGTGACATTAATGCAGAATTATTAACTCTAAATTATTTGTGCCCAGATAATGTACTCTGTGGATAATAAGTTTTGAGTTGAGGCAGATGACTTTCCCCAATCCTGTCCCTGCCCCCCAATCTCCTCCCCACCGGTCGGTTTCTTAGAAGTGCTCCCAACTATTCTGTCCTGTATCTCTCAACACTAAGTAGACTGAAGGCAATTCTTTTTACTTAGTGCTATATAATGATTAGATTTAGTCAAAACATTTAATTTACCCGAGATCCCAACAAGATCACTAATATCAATCAAAGAGATCAAGAAGACTGACAATTCCATGTGATTTTACTGATGTGCCTGCTAGGAGTTTTCAGATGACGAAGAACTATTTAAGTATCACTTTATTTTTAAGGACAAATTGAGAGTTTCCTAAAGCTACTCATTAGAAAAAAGAACCTCTGAAACAGATGACATCTTATACATCTTTCTAATGATGTTATCTTTAGATAAAGTTTTCAAATATTTAATGACCTTTATCTTTTAGATGATTTGTATAAAACACAGATAACATTGATTCTCACAATTTAAGAGATTAGTATAATCTAGCACCTATGCAAGTATTTTTTCCTCTTGCCCTATGGTCTTCACACACACTAAAAGAAAATCAGATCAGCAATAAGACACCTTTCTTAGGGAAATGCTATAGCTTTCTATGCTTCTAATCACAGGGGTAAATGATATTACCGATTTTCCAGCTCTGAGATATCTGTCTGTAGCTTAAGGTACCACTTCTCTGCCTGTGAAAACAGCTGCCGAAGAAGCAACACATTGGTACAGGAAGTATTGATGAGCTCGGACTCTATTTCACTATGAACCACAGTCTGTAATTCATTCAGAACTTCGCTTACTTCATCCATGGTGAAGGTCTCATCTACTAGCCTAAATTTAAAAAAGAAAAGGACACAAAAAACCACTTTTAAGTAAAATTATCAAAATGATCAACAAAATCAAACCTCATGTCATTTAGCACAATATTTGGCATATGGAAAAGTGTTTAATAAATACTTTTTTCAAAAAGAGTAGACTGTAAGTTGGAACACCTTATAAACTCCTATTTCAGCAGCACTTTAAGATTTCCTCCCAAAAACAGTGAGAGAAGGGTAGTGCAAGTATTATCAATGCAGTCATCTAGCATTTGTTGAACGCCTCCTGATCACAAAGAAGGCACTCATCACTCCCTACTCTCAATTTGTCCACGGCGTAGAGTCTACTAAGGTCCTGGCTGGAGGTCGTCGTCTCACTCCCAGGGCTGGGTTCTTTCCACTTAAAACTGAAGATGCATTAGCTTATACCATCCATGATTACAGTGATTCATGGACATATTTAATACTCTCTCTCTGCATATTTTAAAAACCATCACTTTTTTCTTTAGTTGAAAAAAGTTCAATCTTTTTCTCAGATGAGCCTTATTTTTGTGTATTTTAACACTCAATCTCAGTAATTCTTTTTTTTGCTGTTTTCTCTTTCTAAATAAACAAACAAGAGTGTAAACTACTTAAGTTTTGCTATGTGCGTATGTAAAAAAGTTTAGCTTTCCTCTTATTAGTCTGAAGGCTCCAAGACAGAAAATGAACCCACCCTGAACTCTAGTAACAAAATATAGACAGTTAAAACCACAACTCTCTCCTCTCCCCCTTCAGACAAAAAGGCCCTCTTAGGGGGATCAAAATCAGTTCTCACATTTAGCTCTCTTGTGATGTCTAGCAGTCTTGGAAAGAACTGAGAGTCTGGGGGGAGATCCTCTAGAAAACCATCCTTCCTACCCTTCTGAAAACACAAACCAGAATTGGGGAAAAAAAATTCCTAAGTTGCTATCCTTCCTCTTCCTTCAGGCTATCTTTTCACTAGTTAGAGTAGATTCCCTTATCCCTCTCATTTGCCAAAGCATTCTATAAATGTTAGCTGTTCTTGGGCAGTTTAACAACAATCACTCTCATAGCTTTTCCAGGATTTACGAACCCCCATTACCTTGCCAATGACCTGATTTTCAAAAAGGTTATTTAGTAAAATCTAATTTGTATCAGGGTATTGTCATGCTGTCGTGATTTGAGTTATCCACCAAATGCATCTACCACCTGGACCTTGACTACAATGAATGATTCGCTTATCCAGGAGAAACCAGATGTTTCTCTTACATGAATTTCCTAAATGATAAGAGTCTTATCCCTTTAAAGACCTCACCATTTTAATTCTGACTATCTTGATGGAAACCTCTCTGCCACAGGAAAGAGAGCACATTGAACATACTTGAATGCTTTCTTGAGTACTTTAAGTCCTCGTGAAGACTATCAGTTCTTATACTCTGCTGGGGATGTGAGCACACAAAGACGAACATCAAACCATTCCAATTACCCAGAGTGGAAGAGAAGGTGCTAACCTGCACTGGTGGAGAGTTTCCTCATCAAGGACTTCTCTATGACAGTGAAATCAAAGGCCAAGTCTTTATCCTTATCCTTAGTGTCGTCCTCCCCCTCCTCCTAACCCCCTCCCCCCCAGTGCCAGAAGTATAGTAGGCACTTAATAGAGGTCGATGATTAATTCAGTGCCTCGAAGGACTGCTTTGTCCTACTCAAGACAACAGATTGCAGCACTTTGCTAATTCTGTGCTCATTTTTTAGTTTTCCCATTGCTTATTAGCTGTGTGATCCCAGGCAAGCCATTTCACCATTTGCCTCAGTTTCTCGTTTGTAAAATGGGCTGAAAGGGAAAAAAAGGCAAACCACACTAGTATTTTTGCCAAGAAAATCCAAAATGGGGTCATGAAGAGTCAGACATGACTGAAAGACGACTCAACAAATTTCCCATTGCAGGCTGTCATGGCGCTTACCTCTAGCAAATCTCCCTTCACCCCGTACCTACCACATAATTTCTTGCTTTAATATGTTGTGTGACAAGAAATAAGAGAGTCTAAGTTGTTGAAATTGTGTGTTAAACAAGAGTTAATATGATCGTTTTTCCTGATTTTGTTTTATTTTTATAAAGGAGCTACTGTGCGGGTGAATATTAGGAAATAACTGGTTTAAAAAATACATTAATACAGTTTAAAAAAAGAGAATCAACAAAGCTTTGACTCAGAGATCCTTTTATGGAACAAAATAAATGGACTTTGTGATAGCTGTCGATTACTTTGATAGCTGGGGACATGGATATCACATGGACCTGAACCCACAGAGTGCTGAGGTTTTCAGAAATCTGATCTCTGCATAAATGGGTATTAATGGTACTTTCATTTCACTCTATTGTTTATCCCCACATATGTTTTCATTGGCTTTCATTAACCTTCCAGATCAAATACTAACTTGTCATGGGCTTTAAGACCCTCCATGAATTTGTTCAGCCACAATAACAATTCTTGTCTCTTGCAACATAAAAGTCTATGTTGATTTTGTGGTTTCCTCTATCTCTCTAATACACCAACTCTCAACTATTGTTTCCTAGCACAGTGCTCTGAACAATTGAGGCCCTCACTAATAATATTCCAGGAAACACTGCAGTACACTGCTAGAAGCAATCTTCCCCACTGGTTAATATAAAAGTCCCAATCTCTTCTTGAGTTTAAAATTATTTGCTTATCGTCTAGTGGTACCTGCTTTCCTTGATATCCTGGAAGCAGGAATCTACAGTCTTGAGTCTCAAACCTCTTTTTGAACGGGCAAAACGCATGTAGTTGATAATTTCATTTTGATGGTGATCATTTAGACCTAATTCCGCCTGAAAAAAGAAAAAAGGAAAGCTGTTTATTACTTCTGACACTGACTATAAATTCCATTTAGTATACGATTATGATAAAAAACCTGCTTCATAGATTTCCAC
Organism: Potorous gilbertii; assembly: GCA_028658325.1. NCBI lineage: Eukaryota > Metazoa > Chordata > Mammalia > Diprotodontia > Potoroidae > Potorous > Potorous gilbertii. Next base: position 33,660,284 of record CM053770.1, on the reverse strand, counting down.
TGCACAACTGCTTTACAGGAAACTCACTTAATGCAAAAAATATTTTAAAAATCATACGGTACAAGTATGGTATACTGGAAAGAATTGTGCACTTTAAGTTCAGAGAAATGTCGGTTGGAATTTCACCTCCTCTATTTACAAGCTGAGTAATCATGGCCAAGTCACTTAGCTTTTCTGTGTCTCAATTTCCTCATCTGTGAAGTGGGCAGTAACACCTGTAGTATCAATCTCACAGGATTGTTTTGAGACTCTCATGAGATGATGCATGGAAAGCAGTTTGTAAATCTCAAAGCGCGCTCTAAAGTTAGCTATTTTTATAGATTAAGATGAAAAGAATGCTCTAAAATAGATCATGCAACTCTTAGCTTAAAAAGCAGGAGGGGAAATAATGATACAGAAAAAATGAATTTAAACTATATAGCATGAAAAAGAAACAAGGGTATAATATAATGGTGACATACTAAAATATTAAATATTTAACAATATTTTACTTGCACGTACCAAAACTCTGACAGTGAAATTCACAAGACCTTAACAGCAATATAAGAAATGGATATTATAAAAATATGACCAATGTAGACTAACAATAAAGGCTTCATATATTTCAGCTGCTTACTCAACAAGCAGGAAATAAAAGTCAGATGGTTGGAATACCTGTGACCTTCTTCCTGCCCCTCTCCCACCTATACCCTAAGGAAGATAATCTATATCTACAGATCTGAGCTGAGCTGATCTGGCTAAGAGCGAGTATCTTAAACATGCATCAGCCCTCTCTCTACAACCAGCCCAAACCCAGGTCTCCACCAGCCACCTTGATCATCAGAACTAGACATTGCTCAGTCACAGATGCAAAATCCCATCCCCTCATTCCCATCCTCCCTTCTCTCTTAGAGACTGAGAATCCAACAGGACCCTGGCTATAGTGAAAGCCATGAAAATTGACGGCCCTGTGGTTCCACTGAGTACAGCTGGCTGACTAGACTGAAGCTCCCTTCCCTCCCTCCCTACACCACTCCCAGCTCTCGCATATTCATCAGAGTCATTCCCATCCCTCTGGTTCCTTTCCCTATTTTATAATGTGACCTCTGAACTCCTTTCTTCCCATCAGACCCTGTGTGCTCTCCATAGAAATGTCCTTCTCTATATTTTGCTTTTACTTACCTATGTACCTGTTTTCCCCAGAGCATAAAGAGACTCTGAGAAAAAAAGGGAGAAGCAGAGAATGCACATTCTTTTCAAGAGCACTTGGAGCTCAATCAAAACTAATCCCATAGGAATTCATGAAAAGCTCTGGGGAATTCCAAAAGGTATAATAATGTGGGCCCCATTTTCAAACTACAATGTAATAAAATTAATTTTTTTAAATGTGTAAAGACAAAAACCACTAAAACATTAAAATAACAATTGGGTTAAGTCAGAAAACTACAATTATAATTAAAAGAGAATAAAAATAATACTATACACCAAAAGCAACAGAATGCCGTCAAAACAGTTCTGAGGAAAATTTCAGCATTTCAAGGGAAATCAGAACTAACTGAATTAAGCTGGATCCTAAAGACACCATGAAAAGAATAAAGAATAACTCAAAGCAAAGTAGTAATGGGGTAGAAAAAAATAAAAGAGTATAAATAAATAGAAAATGAAGTGGCAGGTAATATCAAGAACTTTTTTTTCTAAAAGACCAACGAAATCAGCAAACCATTAGTAGACAATCAAAACAGGAGAAAACACAAGTTATAAGATCAAAAATTAAAACAGAGTTCTCAAACACTTAAAAATAAAAAAAAGATTTAATAGGGAATAAATATAGCACAGTTACATGCTAGCAAATTAGAGAAATTAAGTGGATGGCAATTTGCAAAGATAGAAAATAATAAAAATTGATGCAACAAGAAATTGATAACAAATACTTCAATGAATTGGGAAAAAATAAGACAAGTTGTCACTGAATTATGACCACCTCCACCTCCCAAAACCCCAAATTCAGTCCTGAAGAATTCATTAGGGTTATTTTTAAAAAATGTTCACAGAACTACCAGACTCCACAAAGTGTGACCAAACAGAGGGAGAGACAGAAGGTTTTTTGCCTTTCCTATGGCAAATACAATCATGTTTTTTAAATCTCAAAGAATTTACTTAATGTAGACAGACACAAAGACCTAAATAATATGTAATATAAATACGGAAGCATCTTTTAAAAAGTAGACCTCACAAACAAATTTTATGAGAAATATTCAAAGAAAGCTCAGTATTTACAAAAATATATAAACAAAATACTAATGTTCAAATTCCTCCAATACCACTATTTTCAGGTATTGTATGGATACTTCAGTCTCTCATTTCTGTGCCCTTCTGTATTCATTCATAGCATAACCACACTCCTTCAGTTCCTCATCACTTCTCAGCAGGCAGAACGCAACAGCTAGGTCATTTTTTTCCCTGTTTTTCATCTCTCCTCTTCAACCCATCCTCCACTTACCTATAAAACTGATGTTTCTGAAGCACCAATTTAAACATCTGCTCAAGAAGCTTCACAGGGCCTACTGCTTTCTGGATAAACTAGAGGCAAATCCTCCAAGCATCTCTCTTTGGCATTTAAAGTCCTTCACAATCTGCCTCTCCCTACCTCTCCAGGCTGATTACATGCCACTTACCCTCTGGTACTCTACACCCAGTCAAAGCATCCTGCTAGTCACTCCCATACACAACTACTATCTCCTATTCCTCCTTGTGTTTTTGTCCAGTCTGTCTTCCAATGTCTGAAATATTCTCCTTCCTGACCTTCATTTCTTGGAACCCCCAATTTCCTTCAAGACTCACTCAACTCAAGCACAATTTCTTTCCAGAATTCTTTGCTGAGTCCCTCAGTTAACAATACCCCCTGGTCCCCACTAAAATCAGTACATTTATTTTGTATGTACTCATCTGTAAACATCTCACTTTTGTACCATCGGTACAATGTCTTGCACCCAGAAGGCACAAATGCTTGTTGACTGATTGAAAGCATATTACTTTACTGTATACAAATAGACAAATTTTAGTTTTAAAAAGTAGGCATTATTGAAGCGATCTTGAATTTGGAATGTTATAATGACATCTGTAAGGGAGCCTTAGCTTTTAGGAGCCTTTATCCTGTGACTGAATGTATTTAACTGTTGAATAAGCAAAGATTCACACACACACATAGACACACACCGTACCAAGCTATATATCCTACCCAGTGTTCCCATTGCCTTCCCCCTTCCTCAGCTTCTTTGCCAACACCCTGCACATGTTCCTCACCATGCCATACTTTGCAACCTCTGGGCACAGTAATCAAATTAATATTAGCACAGCTTCTGGAAACGGTCTGATAATCCTCTACCCTATGGCTGTGCTCACTATGTTCTACTCTGTGCATGGAAACACCTATTTTATTTAGTATCTGTGATGTTCAGAATTTAAAAGTAAAATAAAAAATGCGAAAATAAAAAAGAGGCAAGGTTGTGAGCCTGGTTGACCCGGATGGAGATACAAACCCTCAACAGAAACAGGAAAATCATGAAGAGAAGATGGTTAGAGAAGGAATATGAAGCTGAAGACTATGAACTTGGTTTTTAAAAATATCTTGATAACTGTATTTCAACATAATTGGTTTCCTTTGTAATCCAGTGTATTTTAGACTGGTAAAAGCATTCTGAACAAGAGTAAAGAGGCATCCCTGAGCTGCTAAAGAGGTCCATGACAAAAGAAAAGATAAAGAAACCCTCCTTTAAAGGGAAAGATACGGAGTTCTCTTTTGGACAGCCTGAGTTTAAGATACAGTATATTCAGTTGGAAATTTCTATTACGTAAGTAGCTGGTGATGAGGACTGAAACTCAGGATGGGGCAAGGGCTGGACAGTATATACATCTGCAGAGATAACATCTGCAAACCACGAGAACTGATGAGATCCGAGAAAAAGGGCTCAGAACGGGTCCCTGGAGAGCGGGAAGCAAAGGAGACCCCCAAGAAGGAGCCAGAAGCGAGGCAAGGAGCGGGGAGCGAGGGGAGCGAGTGGAGCCCAGGGCAGGCAGCCCTTCTCAGCCCAGTGACCGCCGGTCTCTTAAGGGCTAAGGGCCCTCGCTCTTCTGGACTTTCTGCGGCTCGTGGCACTGCTTCCCGCTGGGCACACCGTCCCCTCTCCCCGGACGTTCGGGGCCTGCCTCCTCCCGACCTTGGCACAGGTCCTCCCGTGCCCCAGCCGCTCCTGGACAGCTCCCTTCTCCCCACCGGCCGGGTCACCCCCACAGCCTCCCCCTCACGTCCCGCTTTCCCCGAGGCTCTCCCCACCCGTCCATCCTGCCAAAGCATGTTCCTAAAGTCGCGGGCACTGCCCCCTCAGGCTGTCCCCAGGAGCCGGGGCTCCAGGGCGGCCCTAGTTATTGACCGCCCCCCAGCCCCACGGGAAGCGGAGTCACTCGAGGGCAGGGTCGTTTCTCTGCCTCCTGGCCCTGGGCAGGGCTTGCACACAGTAGGCGCCCATCACGCGCGGAGGGACGCTCTCGCCGCGGGCCTGCCCGCCTCCACACCCCCGCAGTATTCCCGGCGTCTTGGGGGGGGGCGTAGACACGTGGCGGAGGGGCGGGGACCGGGCCCCGGGGAGCATTTCCAGGAAGGCATGGGGGTGGGGTGGAGGGCCCTCTGGGAGACCGCTCCCTCCCCGTGCCTCAGTTTCCCCCTCGGTAAAACGAAGGGGCCGGCATCGATGCGCAGAGGGCCCCGGCCCGCCCCCGCTCCGGGATCCTGGGGCCTCGGACGAAGCGGCCTGTCCAGACCCGCGCCGGCCCCGGCCCTCACCGGGAGCAGCCCCCGCCTCCCGGCGCGCTCAGGCAGCCGGGGACTCACCATGGCGGGCGGGAGTCGGTCAAGCCGAGGGGAGAGGGCCGAAGACGACGACGGCGAGGCCGGGGGCCGGCAGAGGCCCGCGAAGGGAAGCTGTTTAGAAGCCGCCCGTTGCCATGGAGAACGGAGGCTCGCGACCCCGCCGTCCCTGCGACCTCATTGGTCCCTGCGGATCACGTGAGCGGAAATGATCTAGACGGGATGGACGTCTCCCTCCGCCCTGGGGGCGGAACCTGGTGCATGCGGGACTTTTCTCCCAGCTGCGCGCGCGCGGACTGATCTTTTGGGCCAGGAGACGCGTTGCTACGGCTGATTGACAGGCGCCAACCCCATACGCATGCGCGTAGAGCAGTCCGCACTCGGCTCGTTTTCCCGAGGACCCAGGACGGATGGTCTTTATTCTTCCCGCGCTCAAGGCGCGCGTGCCACTCGTGCGGTGCTGATGCTCACGTCCTACCCCGGGCCCGCGGCCATACCCCGCCGGCATGTGGCTTCTCCAGGGCGGGCACTCCTTCATCTTGGCTTTATACCTCTCCAGCTTAGCACGGTGCCTGGATACAGCAGGAGATTAATCATTGTGGAGCCCAGGGAGGATGGAATCAGGCACACCCCAGGGAGTCTAATCTAGTGGGGAAGTCTGGAGACTTTTCCGTTAACTGTTACTTCTTTACTAAGTAAAAACTGAAAAGTTTTCTGCAAGTTGGAAAATCGGTTTGAAAAATGTGCCGCGAATGATGGTGAAAAAAATCAAACCCCTACTTTAAAACTAAAATTTTAATTTTTATATGGTGTACACTTAAAATGATTAAAGTTTAAAACCACGCAAGAACTTTGTAACTACATGGATTATATAAAGATACATGAACATATATGTAACAAATATTCTTTCAAAATTTTGTTTTTAGAAAAAAAACAAACCAAGCCTCTTTGTATGTGTACAATCAAAGCTACCATTTTATTTCCAGTAATTTTTCTCTGATTAAAACCTTTCTCTCCAAATAGGAATTCCTTTTTTCCTATTTTATAATTATGATTAAATTTACATCCTTATTCCAGTTCTGATGTGAATTGCATATAGATTGTCCAAGGACTTCTCGACTAACTAAATTTAGAGAATCTCTTCTGCAGATTGACTACAAAATTACAATTTTTTTTAAGTCCTAGAAACTAAAAGATCACTTAAATTAGAGATAAAAAGATTGCAATTAGTTTCAGTGGAGAGAGTATCCATGCTCATGAAGTGATAGGTCTTTGAAATATTAAGAATGATGTAAACTGATGGTTTCCAAAATTTATGTGGTGTTAATCTCCTTTTACAAGAAAATATTCTTTTCTTCCTTTTCATAAACCATGATTTTCTTAATATCCTATTCGAAAATAGAAATTCATAATACTAGCATAAAATGTGAAAAGTAATAAAATAGCAGGTATATGTTGATTGTAAGTCCTTTGTCACTTTCATATTTATAACTTATAATAACGTGATTGGTGGTTTTATTTTGGCATCAGTTTTTCACAAATGATTTTGCCCACTAGGTGGGGCATGAATAGGGTCAAATTTGTAGGCTAGAATCTTGTCTCAGGCATTTATTCTGGCATTTTGTATAACCAAAATCACTTCATCTCCCTCAGCTTCGGTTTCCTCAGCTGTAAAATGGGCATGTAAAATGTAGTAATAGCCTCTACTTCACAACGTTGCTTTGAGAATCAAATAAAAAAACCATAAACCACTGTACTCATATTAATTATCATTATTATAAAACACTATCTACATAATAACTATTGCTATCCTTATTATATGGCTACTCAATTATTTCTCAACAATTTATTAAAATCATGTGTAATAACTACAGGAGAAAACATTTTGCACAAATTCGATGGAATAAATTTCTACTGTTTCGTTCGATAAAAACAAACAAAAAATCTGTATTCTCTCATAGCCAAAATGTCACGCTTTTTTTTTTTAAGTTCATGTGCTTATTTCAGTTTATTATCACAAGTCTATTTTTAACTGTTCTTAATGCAAATAGAATGAGGTCAAATGTATTATATTTGTCTGTGGAAATAGGTTCCTTATCCTATTTTAGGATATTTAGTATACATTTGTATTTAGATAAGTAGCTAGTATCTCCAGCATCACATGGAAAAGTCTAGAGAAGCAGGAGTGTAGCAAAGAGAAATTTAAATATTTTTAGTTTTTCAAAAAATCAAGTGAGAATGGCATCTGTAGACCTATCAGATGGTTAATAAGCAGATCTTTATTTTCTTATATTTTGTAACAAGTATTTTTTTTTAAATCAGGAAACACTTAAAATATTATCTTTTAAATTTACTATTCATAGCCCTAATTTTTTTTTAATATAAATTTATTTATTTAACTTTTTACATTCATTTTCACAAAATTTTGGCTTCCAAATTTTCTCCCCATTTGCCCCTCTCCCCACCCCAATACACCAAGCATTCTAATTTCCCCTATTACCAATCTGCCCT